>OX621234.1:39220442-40448336 GCA_951640165.1 Pseudoips prasinana | reverse complement strand
CTGGTCAGATCTTTATAAAGATTCCATTAGTGTATCGATCATGGTTCGTTGGTGTCGACTTATCGGCGGTATCTTCCGAGGTAGGCGTTGCAATGGGGACACTTGTGGTGCACGTCCATGCAGCTGTCAATGCAACACGGGATGAGACAGCATCCCAGTACACATCTGTGGAAAAATTATAATTGTATAACATAAAGTGTACAAATAAAAGAATTAATGTGTGGGAAAGCGAAATAAATATGTTTAACGTGTAATTATCACCAGCATTCCTACGTCACTTTGCACGAGTATTATAACTAAGTCTTGGTAACGAATGTGTAAATAATTATGGGCTAAGATCAAATCGCTAAGCATATTTCAAAAGACAGTTTAATGATATTCGCAAGTGGAATTACACAATTAAGAATAGCTCGCTTCGCCCGCCTTAGTATAGAGTTTATGTTTTATAGCTGTGCCCCGCGGTTTTACCCGCGTTAAAATTTATAAATTATCACAGCTCCTCCCTCGTAAGTGATAGCGTGATTATATGTACCCTATATGTTGACCCGACCTCTTAGTAATATTCATGCAAAATTTGATGTAAATCCATGCAGTACTTTTTGCGTTTTGCCCGGACATACATAAAGACAAATATACAAAAATTAGAAAACTATATTTTTGGCTTCGATATCGATTGTAGATCACGCCTCAAGTATCCTTTTAAAAAAATATTCAATGTACTGTTTTGACTTTCCTATGATTTTATTATATGTATAGATGACGCAAGTAAACCCAGACTCAGCACAACTACTTATTGGTCACACAAATAGTTATTCTGCACGGGAACCGAACCCGGTACACGAATTTTGACATTTGACATTATGTATTATTAATATTATATCCGATTTTAATATTAAAATTATCAATAGCATATTTAATTTTTATATAAAGGATTATAAATAGCATCTTGAAAATGTTAAAAAAATTACTTGTAACCTGTACCTAAGCAACATTTGCACACCCCTACGGGGTTATAATTCAGCGGACTTCACGTATTATTACACCACCCATTGTAACCTGATTTATGCAAATAAATTTGATTTGATTTGATTTGAAGTGGTGAGGCGACTGTCTTAACCGCCGCGCCACATGCGCAGTCATTGATGGCTAGTCTACGTTGAGCCTGGCCGCTAAAGCTAGAATTTGACTAGCTAGAAGAGATAGAGAGAATAGCTAGTAAGAGATATTCAACTGCTTTTCTGAATACTCAACAACAATGCAACAAAGGGGATAGTAATTTCCTCATCTCACGATTGTTGTGACGTAATCGAGCTCCTTTGTATACTGGTCAGAGATTATATCACAGCGTACTCTTCGCCTCATCAAATGGCCAAAAAAACATCGCATGAAAATTCGCAAATGCGGATATATCCTTAAGACAGTTAACAATGAAAAGTTAGTAAATAGGGGGCGTTCAAGTATTACGTAACGCATTTCTTGGAGATTTTTGACCCTCTCTCCCCCCTTCTAACGCGCCGTAAAAAATGTCTGTACCTCCGACCCTAAACATTGCGTGACCATAAAAGATCTGGAGTGTTAAAAAAACATTCTTAAGTAGTGCATAGTTCACTCCCAATCCTGCAACGCCTCGTAACGCATCGTAACGTTTCACAAGACCCATCCTCCCTTAAATTCGTTACGTAATCTTGAACGCTCCCATAAAATAAGGAACAAAATACTATTATATAAAAACACACTCACAAACATTAACTAATTGTTTCTACACTCGGTACATATATACGTCGCCTAGCATTAGATGTTTCATAATGGGAGAGAAATTTCATTGACTGCGGCACCCTACACCCTCGGCTGAAATTTCTCCGAATACACACAAATCAAATAAAATGTACCTACATACGGCAGCGCAAAAAAGCAGAGGTCAAGGATAAAAACGGCATCGGAGAATAAAATTTCCTCTTTTTTGAATATATGAACTGGTTAGAATGTATCGCTTTCTAAAATGAATTCTAAAACATAATTTCATTTAACTTTGTACTTTCCACGCCTCATTAACATAAGAAAACCCAATGTTCCAAATATATCCATTTAAGTAGCTTCGACTGTACACCGTTGCTATGTGGTGACGGTAGCGAATCACCCCTACTTATCCCGTGGGGGGCGTCGAAGTGGACCCGAGGGAATATCTAAAATAGGAGCAGCAGCTCCTTTCTGAGTACAATGACCACCTTACTGCGATCGCCAACTCATCTGACAAGCGTGGCGATTATGGGAGTCCCCCATGACTCATGGGGGAGGCTTTTGTCCAGCAGTGGATTGCTTAAAGCTGTTATAGTGAAAACCTTAAAATAGAATTATAGGTGATATGTATTCCACGAAGCGGGGTAGTCGGCAACGGAGACGGGTTACCGCCGCAGAGGCTGCTGAAGCTCGAGCTGCAGCAAGGCCGGCGCCGACTGCGCCGCCACCGCACGCCGAAGGCACCTGGGCGCAAGTGGTTGGGCGAAAGGCCAGGGCAAAGGCTGCCCGCCTTAATCAGCCACCGCCGCCTCCGCCTCAAAAGAAGCCTATCGCACTGCCGCGACCTCCACCGTCCGCGGCAGTGACGATTAACCTGCCGTCGACCACAGCCACTACCATGGCTGAGGTCATGAAAATGGCGCGGACCAAGGTTCAATTGCAGGACCTTGGCCTAGAGGAAGGCCTGCGCCCCAAGAGGGCTTTGACCGGGGGTCTGATTTTGAGGATCCCTGGTCCAGACGGGTCCGCAAAGGCGGAGCCCTAAAATCCCGTTTAAGGGAGGCTTAAGCCGAGACGGATGCGGTGGTGGCGCACCCAGTGGCTTAGGTTCGGCGTGGGTTCGGTGCCCACTAGTGGCCGCCCGCAAATTAGCGGCAATCGGCCGGGTGCTAGTGGGCTGGATGTCGGTCCGGGTGGTGGCGCTTCCACCCAGAGTTCTCCAGTGTTACCGCTGCCTGGAGAAGGGGCATGACAGGGCTCGGTGCACAGGGTGCGACCGGAGCGCGTCGTGCTTCGTCTGTGGCCAACAGGGCCACAAAGCGAAGGAATGCACGGCGCGCGCCCCTACTTGCGTGGTGTGTGCCGACCTTGGCAGGCCGGCAAACCATCAATCAATCATTTATTTATTTGCTAGAATGTGGTTACAATAGCAGGTACTAATACATAGAATACAGAATCCAACACATTCTGCCGCTTAGGGCGTGCAAATTTAGTAACAATACAATAACATAACGATGCGACACGTCGATGCCCCGGATCCGTCCGGGTGACAGACGAGGCTCGCAATATTGGTGGTCGACAGAAATTGCGCGACTCCGAGCGGAGTATGTCGCAGCGCGTCGCCGACACCTGCGGGCCCGTCGGAGGAGGCGAGCCAATGCCGAAGAGGCTGCCGGAGCGCACAGGGCGTATCAAGTCGCCGTCAAAGCGCTATCCATCGCGAAAGCGGAAGCCAAAGCTCGGTCCTGGAACGAGCTCATCGAGGGACTGGATAGGGACCCATGGGGGCGCCCGTACAAAATGGTACTGGGCAGGACCGCCGATTCTCCCTCGGCGTTCCGACCAATATGCTTGCTGGACGAGGCGGGCAAGCTCTTTGAGCGTGTCATAGCCGCCCGTCTCAGCGAGCATCTGTCGCGCGTTGGCCCCGACTTATCGGACAGCCAGTTCGGATTCCGGCAGGGACGTTCGACGCTGGACGCGATCAACCGCGTCCGCGCCCTGTCGGAGCCCGCCGTTCGGGCGGGGGGGTGGCGTTGGCGGTGAGTTTAGACATCGTCAACGCCTTCAACTCCGTCCCCTGGCGGGCGATACGGGAGGCACTGGTCCATCATAACGTGCCTCCCTATCTCCGTGGTATAGTCGGGGCATATTTGCGCGACAGGACGATTCAATTCGTCGGTCGGAACGGGATTGAGATCCAGAGGGAGCTCTCCTGCGGGGTTCCTCAGGGGTCTGTGTTAGGACCTCTGCTATGGAGCCTCGCGTACGATGAGGTCCTGCGGATAAGCCTCCCTCCCGGGGTGAGCGTCGTCTGCTATGCGGACGACACGCTCGTCATAGCCCGGCAGGTAAGTTTCCAGCGGGCGGTACGGCTCGCCGAACTCGGTGTCGCGTGTGTCGTCGCGCCCCTAACGAGACTGGGCCTTCGGGTAGCGCCTCACAAGACCGAGGCGCTATGGTTCCACGGCTTACGCCGTAGGGAGGAACCACCCAGTATGTCGATGCGTGTAGGTGACGCAGAGGTCAGGGTGGGGCGGTACATGAAGTACCTGGGCCTCACCCTAGACAGCCGATGGCGCTTCAAGGAGCATTTCGAGCGTCTGGCCCCCCGAGTGCGCCGGGTAACCGGTGCGTTACACCGGCTTTTGCCGAACCTCGGGGGTCCCAGGGAAGAAGTTCGCCGCCTCTACGGAGGTGTCGTGCGATCCATGGTCCTTTATGGGGCGCCTGTCTGGTCTTAACGCCTGACGGGCGCCTCCCGCTGCAGAGCTATTTTGAACAGCCTGCAGCGTGTGGTGGCCATACGGATCGCACGAGGATACCGGACGGTATCCTTTGAGGCGGCGACACTCCTGGCGCGCTCCCCGCCGTTTGATCTCCTGGCGGCAGTCGACGCGACGGTTTACACCGAGATCCGCGTCCGCCGGGAGAGCGGTGAGGCGCCAGAGCAGACGCTCGTTGCGTATAGGCGGGATGCACACCGGCGCGTACTAACGCAGTGGCGCGCACGGCTGGAGTTGCGCCTGAACGCATGCCAACGTGCCGTCGGTGCTATCCTGCCTCACCTCGAGGCCTGGGTGGGAAGGAAGGGCGGTTACGTCACCTACAGACTGACACAGATACTCACCGGACACGGGTGTTTCGGTGAGTATCTGTGCCGGATCGGCCGAGAAGCGACGACACATTGTCACCATTGCGGGAGCGACCTGGACCCTGCCCAGCATACGCTGGAGGAGTGCCCGGCCTGGGAGGCCGAGAGACGAGTCCTGGTCGCTGAGATCGGACGGGATCTTTCGCCGCCAGCAGTCGTGTATGCGATGCTGGCTGGCGACTCCACTAAATGGGATGCCGTGGTCTCCTTCTGTGAGGCAGTTTTGCTGCAGAAGGAGGCCGCCGAGCGGGATCGGGAACGAGCCGATCCCGCTCGTAGGCGGAGGAAGCGTCGGGGTGGCAGCGGCAGCCGTTAGCCCAACTCCCCTCGGGGCCGCGGCGGCAGTGTGAGAAGTGTCCTCTACTGCTGCCTCGTACAAGCGGCTCCGGGATGACAACGATCTGTTTGTGGCGCAGTCGCTGTGCCGTACTGGCAGGAGTCGGCAATAGGGGAGGGCAATCCAAAGGAGCCCTCCCAGGGCACGTGTCCCGACCACCTGGGACATGGCGCAAAAGGGGGGTACCGGAGCAGCAAACCCGCGTTCCCGGGACTCCCCCATCAGGCGCCAATAGAAGTCCACGGCAGGTAGGTTTAGTCGGTGCAAGTCCGACATACCCACCCGCAGACACTTTTTGCGGGTGGCATGCGAAGGCATTCCCCCTGCCTTATCAAAAAAAAAAAAAAAAAAAGGTGATATGTATTACTTACCCCAAAAGACATATGATACCTCCGGAAATGTAAGCGATAAGCCCTGGTTTCGTTCGAGTAGCAGTATCAATCTCGGCCTGGCAGCTGGGGCAGATCATGTGAGTGGGGTGAGGCCCCACAGGCACCACTGTCGTCACTATTTGAGGCCCCGACGCTGCAACAAAAAGAAATGTGTTTAAAAAAAGGTAGAATGCAGTGTAGATAAATTTCAGGATGCACCAAGCTTAGCACTAGCTTAGTGATGCGCCACTAGCATACCAATCAGACCAGTTTTTAATTATTTTATTTGTTTAGGGTGTAAAAGCTATGTTGATTTGTTTTATTGTTAAAAATTGAAAACGAATGATTAAATAAACATGAAACAAACAGTTTCATGTTTATTTAATCATTCGTTTATCCGTGACATACCTGTATTTTAAGTATTTAAGATAATGTTCCGTGACAGTCACTCAGCACTATCAGAATTACCAGCGCTGGAACATGCCATTTCAGGCTTGCACGGACAACAAGTGTCAATGTTTTATATTATTTTTGGCTATATTGTTTTATTTTTGTTGTCTGTGCAATTTTTTGAATAAATCTTAGTTCTTTCTTTCTTCTCACATTGTATAAAATTAGCCCAATTACTTGTAACTATACCTTAAAGATTACCTTACAATTATTTTGATCGACTAGATGGCAACGTTTCTGTGCTTGCATTAGCCCACATACCAGCCAATCAAATATACATTTCATTCGCATTTACACACGCAAATACACATTTAAAATGTCCTGTTACAAGTGAGTCAGTAAAAAAATTGTCATAATCGCTTGTTAAAGAAACGTTCCATGTTTCTTTAACAAGCCATGACGCCAAGTTGGGAGCCGCAGTGATATTATCCGGTAACCTATTATGCAGATCCTTGATCCCATTGCATGTATCAGCTTACACAACTTGGTTGGAGAGGATTTTACCGTTGTGTGATTTATATGCGTTTCTAGTACCTATTGCATGATTGAATCACATTATACTATATCAATACTAATATCATAAGATGTAAAGTTTTGTGAGACAGTACGGGGTTATCTCTGTATCCATTGAAAATTTTATTACCAATAGAAAGACACGTTATTTGAAAGTGTCATGTATTAGCCCAAAAAGACGGTATGACTGACGAACGCTGCCTTAACGATGAGCGATTACGATATAATGTGATTGGGTTATAGAGACAAATTGTAGAACTTGATAATGTTAACAATAAAGTCACCAACAGCATTCCTATCTTTATATTTAAGTCACAAGAAGTAGTTTTTTTTCATTAATAAATAATATAAATCGTTAGGTCATGTACGTTGGTTATAAAATATATAACAATTATAAAATCTTATCAAAATTGAAACAAAAGATTTTTCCCTTTTACTACATATAATTTGAACAAATGCTTAGAGCGATAATACGTATGGTACCGCGACCGTGTCGTAATCTATACATATGCTACACGGTTTTTTAGGGTTCCGTAGCCAAATGGCAAAAAACGGAACCCGATTCGTCTGTCCATACGTCACAGCCACTTTTTTCCGAAAATATATAATATATAAATAAAAGATTTTGTTATTTATTATTATTAATCATGATGAAAATTATAATGTACGTATAGATATATAAACAATGTTTCGCTTATTTAAAATAATTGTGCACATTTTGTAACCCATTACACAAAAGCTCTCACTCTGACAAAGGTTCGCTGGAAGAGAACTCATAGTTGAGTTAAGCTCGCCTGTGTACATGAGATATCTAATATATTATATAAAATTGTATTTAGGTGTGCAATAAAAAATAAATTAACGATAAATTAATCGAAAATCAGTTCAATTACTGTTGAAAACAACCATCAGGAAGAGGTTCCTGTTTCTTCGCCCAGTCCTATGTTTTTACGTAGATTTTACTTTATATTGAAATATTGATAAACGGGAAACGTAACAATACTCACTCTCTCGGCTAACGGCTCACAAGCTCTACCGGCTAGGTCGCCGAACATTGGTTTCGTGAATGGCGTTCAAATTAATAAAGGTTAAAAATGACTTAATCAATTGTTAAATCGGCTTAAATAACCACATCATAAATGGTCCGGAATCGATTGTCAACGTTTAAGCCGATTTAACGATTAATTAAGTCATTTTAACTTTTATTTATATGAACGCCATTTCAGAAATCGATGTTCGGCGACTTAGCCGGTAGCCCTCCAGGCCGCGATACTCAAATACGATGACGGTCCCGTCCTACCTAAAGGCGCTCATAGCTAGTATTAGCCAGCTGGTTCGTTAGTGATCGGCACCTAAGCACAAGGTCAGATTATCGATGGATGGCCGTGAAAAGTGGTTTAATTTCAAAGCGTATCCGGAAGGCACAAAAGGTTTCGGTTCCGCTTCGAGATTTAACGATGCGATCTCATAATTTTTTCACTTGCAACAAAACTAATTAAATAGATAAAATAAATGCGATATATTTTTTTAAAGACAACGCCCGCATTAGTAAAATTAATCCCTGTGTCGCGGGGTACTATACAAACATATAATAGACGGACACAAATTAATATATTCATAATCATAGACGTAAATTAAAAACGTTATAATAAATAATACAGTTTTTTTGTTTACCAAAACATGTTTAAATGTTTTTTTCTAAAATGTATATCAAGTACGCTGAGTTTAAAGAAACTTATTATGTTGATGTTACATATTATCATCATATAGTTATTATCATATCAGCAGTAAGACGTCCCCTGCTGGACAAGGTCCTTCCCCAAAGATCTCCACAATTGCCTGTCTTGCGCTATCCGCATCCAGTGGCTTCCAGCGACCCTCACAAGATCATCGATCCATCTTGTAGGGGGCCACGAACCGGAAGACGCAGCGTGGCCTCCTACAACATGGTCCGATGATCTTGTGCGGGTCGCTGGAAATCGCTGCATGCAGATAGCGCAAGACCGGCAATTGTGGAGATCTTTGGGGGAGGGCTTTGTCCAGCAGTGGACGTCTTTCGGCTGATATGATGATGATGATGAATGCGTTTCATTCAACTTTTAGCATTTGGGTTTATCTGGTTAAAATAATATGGGGATTCTGCGTCATCTGTTGAATGACCCAAGCGTACCTCGCAGCATGCATTAAGAAACCACATTTCACAACCTAAATCTATTTTAAATGCGACCGACCCGTCTCCGCGGCAGGGTCACGCAAGTTATATAAGATTTTTCCATAAAGTGTCATTTAAATGCGGGGAGGAAAGAGCACCCATTATCATCATTATCAGTTATATAAGAGTTGCCTTATATAGTCATAGTAGTCTTATAAGGTATCTATAACGTCACCATTTGGAAGGAATTGCCTTGGTCACCACTCTTGGCATGCGAGTTGGGGAATACAGTAGGTGGTAGCTAGTACGCAGGAGGCGCTTCTGCCCGACTACCGCGCTCACGACACCCGCGGGATGGAATGAGGTGGCCCATTAATTCAGACGGTCACCGTAGCTTAGTTGGTAGTGCTCCTGCCTACGAAGCTGGTGGTCCTGGGTTCGAATCCCGGTAAGTGCAAATATTTGTGTGATGAGCACGAATATTTGTTTCTGAGTCATGGGTGTTTTTCTATGTATATAAGTATTTATCTATCGATATAAGTATGTATATCGTCGCCTGGTACCCATAGTACAAGCTTTGCTTAGTTTGGGGCTAGGATAATCTGTCTGACATTGTCCCTAGATATTATTATTATTCGTCGGAAACCAGACGGCTTCGCTTGATCGCTCATTATAAATGTTTTAAAGCAAGCTCCAGTAAACAATTGCATCGTAATATATTATTATAAGACCTAGTCAAAAGACTTGTCATCTCTATAAACAAATTCAGAAATAACATTACGATAATAAATTACGAATAAATGTTATTTATTACATTTTCTCAGAAGCAATGATGAAATAATAACATGACCTATAGATGTATCAACTCTGATTCATGACCACAAGAACCGCATATGGAGGGTGTCATTTACAAATATACTGCACCAGCCTTACATAGGACGTTTACTTAGTACTGGCCGGTTGGTGACCCTGACTGCAAAGTTTGAGGTCGTGGGTTCGATTCCCATCAAGAACTAATCTTTGTGTGATGAACAAGGTTACAGGCTTTTACACGAGTAGGATGCTTACATGTCCTTAAGGAGGTGGGCCTGGGAAGAGGCGATTTGTGGCAGCTGCAAGTCGCCTAAAATATGCAACGGGGGCTTTACGCCCCGGGAGGAGTCTATTTTGAGACTCATAGGTGCAACAGTGCGAGTTCCCGGAGCCATCACTATAAGCATCTAGAGGCTAGGCTGCCGTGGTGGTTTTAGTGGGTAACCCTGTGGACTCCCACATACCCCGTCGTCTCCCCCAAACGGCGGTGACATATAAAAGGTTTCACCCACGAATAAAAAAAAGGATGCTTACTCCTAAATACTATTCTTTGGTACTGACTTGTTCTTTTTTTTGTTATCTTGGCTGTGTGGCTAACCGCCAAGAAGAATATCGCCGCCCTATGACATGTATGTATTTAGAAATATATAAGTCAGTTTATCAGTTTTCTGGTTACCATCATCATCATATCAGCCGAAAGACGTCCACTGCTAGACAAAGGCCTCCCCAAAGATCTCCACAATTGCCGGTCTTGCGCTATCCGCATCCAGCGATTTCCAGCGACCCTCCCAAGATCATCGGTCCATCTTGTAGGGGGCCTGCCCACGCTGCGCTTTCGGTTCGTGGTCGCCACTCGAGAACCTTTCTGCCCCAGCGGCCGTCGGCTCTACGAGCTATGTGCCCTGCCCACTGCCACTTCAGGTTGGTAATTCTTACGGCTATGTCGGTTACTTTGGTTCGCCGGCGGATCTCAACATTTGTGATTCGATCTCACAGGGAAACTTCGAGCATAGCCCGGTTACCATAGTACAGCCTAATTACTACATACATATACTGCCTAGTTTGGGCTCAGATGGCAGTGTGTTAGTTGTAGTAATATTGATTTATTATTACTTTATCTTCTTCTGCCCTTCTGGGCAGTGGTTACACTAGTGTCCGCGTTGTTTAAGTTACCCAAGCCGAGACGGGACGGGATCTGTCCCTACTGATAATAGTACGTGGGATCCTAGCGAGTAACTCCACCAAATGGGATTCTGTGGTCTCCTTCTGTGAGACAGTCATGCTCTAGAAGGAGACTGCTCAGTGGGATCCGGAGCAAGTCGATCCCGTTCGCAAACGGAGGAGGTGTTTGGGCGGCGCAGGCGGTAGTCCCTGGGGACTGCGGTGATAGTAAGAGAAGTGTCCTCTACTGCCGCCACGTGCAAACAGAAGACAGAACTCGGGAAGACAGCGATCTGTTCGCTGTGCCGGTAATCGGGGAGGACACGTAATTGTCCTCTCAGGTCAGATGTCCCGCAGCACGTGGGACATGGCATATAGGCATAAAAGGGAGCACATGAGCAGCATTCCCGCATTCCCGGGGCTCCCCCAGTAGGCGTGAAAAGGGATTTAAATTCTGTGCGTCTCCGTGGTGTGGGCGGGCACGTTAAACTGTCATACTGTTAGACAACAGTTGTTAGGCGTGTCAGAGGCCTACTGGGCGGATAATGAGTGATGACATTGAAAATGCCTCTGTGTTTGCACACACTAGTGCACTATAATAATATGTCCCGCACTGTATGTTTGTTACACTTTCACGCATAAACTATCGAATGGTTTTTGATGAAACTTTGTAGTAATACAACTTATGTATCCGAATAACATAGGCTATAATTCACAAAATTTAACACGGGTAAAAACGCGGGCCACAGCTTGTAAAATATATATTAATAACATGTTGCAAAACACTGATCAAACAACTTGAATTATGATATCATTGTCTCATCATTGCATTGTGCGGACTCGTGGTCTGGTATTGTCACTTATTTTGCCCGGTTTTTTTTGCTTAGCTTTTGCGAAAGTAGGTACATCTATTAGTTAACGGCGAACCAAAGTAGCCGACATAGTCCAAATAATTTCCAAACTGAAGTGGCAGTGGGCAGGGCACATAGTTCGTAGAACCGACGACCGATGGGGCAGAAAGGTTCTCGAGTGGCGACCACGAATTGAAGACGCAGCGTGGGCAGACCCCCTACAAGGTAGACCGACTATCTAATAATAATAATAATAACAGACAAAACTATCCACTTTAACCGCCCTGACATCACACTACACGACAAAATAAAGAATATTGTTTACCTAATAGATATCGCAGTGCCAAATACACACAACATCCAATTTACTATCTCCGATAAACTTACTAAATACCAGGATTTAGGTATAGAATTGAAGCGCCAGTGGCGGGCAGAAGCGATACACATAGTTCCCATCGTTATATCTGCCACTGGAATCATACCTAACAGCCTGCAGCGTAGCCTAGACATCCTAGAAATCCCCAAGCATACTTTTAACACTCTGCAGAAAGCAATAATCCTGAATACGTGCCGTCTTACTCGAAAATTCCTTACTACTTCTTCAGTTTCTTCAGCTTATACTATAACATAACCCTCTTTTCACGCTTGGCTACGGCCCGTGTGATGAGTAACATACCCCTCCAGGAAGGGAGAAATTAAAGAAAATCAAATAATAATAATAATAATAAAAATGGTTTATTTCATCTCCACAAATTACATTCTTAGGTATTAGTAAATACAGTTGACAAAAGGTTTAGCAAAATTTGTAACTTGTGGGAGATCTGGAGTCTAAGCTAAGCCTAGGCCTGTATTTTAGCACTCCAGGCCCCCCCCAAAACTTAAAGTGATACATTATAAATATTATGTCAACGGGATAACAAACGGGTGTGTGTGTGTGTGTGTGTGTGTGTGTGTGTGTGTGTGCGTGTGTGTGTATATGTGTGTGTGTGGGGGTGTGTTTATGAGTGTTTGCGTATGTATGACAATGTATATATAATACAATGACTCATATACGAGATTACGTATATATATATATATATATATATATATCTATTGGAACCTACAATAATGCTATAAATAAATATGTACGGGTATATAACGTATATTAATATATATTCGCTATCTTGGCTGATCAAGTAGTTTTTCGGTTTCTACATAATCTAGGTTCAGTAACCACTTTTGAACCGTTTTCTTACATCCAGATTTGCGACAGTTAACTATTGGTATTATTTTATTTATTTTATTGTACAGCATACTACCTCGGTATGGGAAAAACTTTTGCGCAAAGAAGTATGCACAGCAGCAGGCTCACATACTGCGTAATTCCTTCTGGAAAGCGCAATGCGTTTCCTACTGTCGTCAGGTATGTTGGTATGCTTAAGGAGTACAGTTTGCATTACATATAATTGTCGCACAGTCAAAACCTGTGCTTCTTCATATAGTTTAGTGGTGGGGAATAAACGAGGTTTCACTAGGCTCACTTTAAGGATCATCCTCTGTGCTCGTTCAAGAGATATCATTTTGGATTTATTGGCACCTCCCCATGTGGTAACATAATATGTTATAATAGATTGGACCAAAGCCTCGTATACCATCCTAATGGTCTGTTTCTCTGCTACATCACGAAGTTCTTTAAAAATATACGTGAGCTTGCGTATTCTTTTAGTTAGTATGTGGTTTTCGAACGTTAGTTTTCTATCAATTTCTATACCCAGATATAAAACAGACCTCGTTGGGGTTATTTTGGGACAGGTGCAATTCAAAGTTGGAGGGAAGTTACATCTGGCAGAACAGACTATCTGACACAAGCCTAATTATAGGGTAGGCGTGTAATTATCTGTTTCAGTAGGTAGAAACTAGAAATGATGAAAACTAGCCATTAGCATTTCTTATGTCGTTTTATACAAGTAACTATATTATCATTATTATTAATATTATCATTATTATTAATATAATCATCATTAAGTCGGTTCGGTCATGTCGGATATTTAGGTTACCTTCTCCTGACCATTTACCGTTTTTCGCCTGAGTGCGTTAGCTCAGACGTATTCGGTACAGATAACATTAAGTATTTCTATCTATTCATGGTACCCATTGTATATCATAGCATATCATAAACTCGAAAAAGTACAAATAAAACGGCGCTAAAAGATCCACTAATACAATAAGAATATACCGCCAAAATTCTCAAACACATATTTAGTGGGCCAAGGCCAAAAATTTCGTCACAAAACGACGCCCAGTTTAAAGGTGAACTACTCTACAAGCGTATAGATAATATTACGTGTTTTAAAAACTGTATTATATTGAGTGAACATTTTAAGAAACTTGAGGTCTACCTACGGAAACAGATAATAAAATTACACGCCTACCCTATAATTAAGCGTGTGTGACATTCAGTGTTTTGCAACATGTTATAAATATATGTATTACTAGCTGTGCTCTGCGGTTTTACCCGCGTTAAACTTCGTAAATTATAGCCTATGTGTTATTCGGATATATAAGCTAAATTACTAAAAAGTTTCATCAAAAACCATTCAGTATTTTATGCGTGAAAGTGTAGCAAACATACACACTCACAAACTTTCTGGCCTTACAATATTAGTGTGATTTCTTTTGGCCTTCATTTGACGGGCCGGTTGGCGTGGTTGGTAAATGCTTGCCTTTCAAGCCACTTGTTGTGGGTTCGATTCCCATCCAGTACAGATATTAGTGTACATGAACATGTCTGTTTGTCCTGAGGCTTGGTGTAATTATTTAAATAAGAATATATTTACAAAACAAAAGTAGTATATGTAATATATCAGTTACATCAAAAAAAGGCTACAAAACTATGGGACTGTTTCAATGGAAACAGTCCTATAGTTTCGTAGCCTAGCTTTGAGGCTTGAAGAAGTTGTGTGTATACTGTAGGTTGCTATGCACATGGTACACTCGCGACCATCCGTAGCTGCATCCACCCATATAACTAATATAGCTTAGTTAACCCCGTTTCCACCTCTATCATTCAACGACTACCATCATTAATTCCATCTCTAGTGCAACTCTATTATTGGTGGATATCAAACCCATCCAAAGCAACGTAGCATAGCATATCTCCGGTGGAAATACACCCTTAAGTTTGCTTAGGAAAAGAAAGCTGTTGGTTTTCGTAATAAAACTTCAGAGAATTTATTCTTTATCACATTGTAAAGTTTCATTATCTAAATCCTCTTCCATTCACTACCCACCTAGCATACCTGGGTGCCCATAAAGGCAACACTATGTCTAAGTCTTTTAAATCTAAATTATAGTAAGATTTTCTATGATACCTATTGACGAGTAGTAAGCGTAGTACTGACGCCGTGTCGTTATTAATAGCTGTACTACTGATTTAGTATATTTATAAACAGAAAGTTTAAAAATGTTTTACTACGCGGCTATGTAGACAGACTGATGTCATAACTTCGCTTAGTAAATATTTTCGGACTTATTTGTGAATGTCTTTTGTTCCAGGCTCCAAACTGACTCCATAATGACAAATACTGGATAGTTTAATTGGCCGTAAATATATACCCATGTGTAGTCAACACCTGACACTGGCAGAATTAAAAAAAATATATATATTTTGGATTGAGGAATTACATACATATATATACTCACGCCTGTTTCCCAGAGGGGTAGGCAGAGACAACGGATTTCCATTTGTCACGATCTTTGCACACCTCTTTTACCTCGATTACTGTCATTATATTCTTCATACATGTTCGCCGGTTTAGGGTACTTCTGACCTGCCCTTTCTTGAGAACGTCTCCAATTTGGTCAGAGAATGTTCGACGGGGTCTTCCCCTTCCGGTTGTCCCATTTACAAAGGCCAGGTATACTTCTTTTGTCAATCTTCTATCATTCATCCTTTCTAAATGGCCAAACCATCACAGCATACCTTTTTCAATTTTTCTGACTACATCCTCTTTCACACCACAACGTTCTCTTACATCAGTATTTCGAACTCTGTCTCTCAAAGTCACACCACACATACTTCTCAAAGCTCTCATTTCCACTGCATTTATTTTACTTTCATCTTTTTTCTGCCATACGCAACTTTCACTTCCATACATTAAACTCACAATCTGTTCCACATTTAAATCAGTAAATGAGACCCAAGACTTTTAATGAAGCCGTTCAAGACTTCAAGCTATTGTTTTAAGGGTTGCCCCAAGTTTGTTTTGTACTTTTGACCTTCCACGAGGTTCTTATGTAGCTTTACCTAGTCTGGTTTGGGTACATGAACATCATTAAATACGTATTATGCTGTAGGGGACCATTTTGTACAGAAAGTTTACCAGCTTCTTATTAGCTTACTTACTTATCGTATGGTCAGTGGTTACCCTAGTGTCAGTTGTTCAAGCCACCCAGTAGCATTGATTCATTTCTAAATCCTCCTTTTTTTATTTCTGATTAAATTCGTTGCGGGATCCATGACAGTTAAAGCTATTCCCCGGGACATGCTTGAGCCTCACCGCTCAGTGTCATTTCATTGTGTGCCACTGTTGATCCTGGCTTCAGGAGTGGCAGTGGTGGGTAAGAGGGAGGGACTAGTCCCGTAAAAATAAAAAAAAGCCGCCCAGTAGGCTTATGGTATGGCTCAACGACTGTTGCCTAATGACTACAAACGGGACTGAGAGCTTAACGTGCCCTCCGAAGCACGGAGAGGCTCAGAAATTAAACCACTTTCGCGAACCTAGTTGCTTAGCTTCGCCAATCACTTACGGACCGGTAATTGTTATATAAGATCCCGCCACCGTGGTTTCATCTATTTATGTTACACTAGCTGTGCCCCGCGGTTTTACCCACGTTAAATTTTATAAAATACTACAGCTCCTCCCCCGTAGGTGATAGCGTGATAATATGTAGTCTAGTCTGTATTACTAAGACCTCTTAGTAATATTCATACAAAATTTGAAGTAAATCCATGCAGTACTTTTTGAGTTTAGCCCGGACATACATACAGACAAACAGACAATAATGCTAAAAACTATATTTTTGGCTTCGATATCTTTTGTAGATGACGCCCCAAGTATCCGTTAAAAAACTATTCAATGTACAGTTTTGACTTTCCTACGATTTTATTATATGTATCGATTTTTTATTACAATTTGTTAATTTAAATGAAGTTAACTATTAACATAATACCGCCGCCCGCTATTTACTAGCAAGGTTATCGACTGAAAATCAGTGTACAGGTCTTTCCTACCCAGCTAATGCTGAGACGCGAAACCTTCAGCTAATATGTAATGGGTCTATTAATTTGAGATAAGTAAGGGACCTTAATTGCCATCTTTATTTTTTACTATACTCGTTACTAAGCTTTCTATCTCTCTTTATTTCTTATTCCGTTCTGATATATCTTTTTACTGTGTATGTTGGTCCTAATCTATACCTACTGTATTTTTGATATCCTGTATGTCTTTAATGCTGATAATGTTATGTTTTTTTTTATTTCAAAGGGCGACAAACGAGCAAGTGGGTCACCTGATGGTAAGTGATCACCGCCGCCCATGGACACTCGCAACACCAGAGGAGTCGCGGATGCGTTGCCGGCTTTAAGAGTCAGCAATCAATATTTGCTGACCCTTCCCCCACCCCAATGAGCTACTCATTGCTGCTCTTTTTTCGGCTGCTCTTTGAGCGAAAGAACGCTGTGCCCTACCTCTCTCAAATGCTATTCTATTTAAATTCAATGGCGTCTAAAATAACCATAAGATTTCAAAATCAATAACGAGAGGTGGCAAATGTGTGAAGCTACAGACGCCAGCACATCCAGCTCTCCCAATCTGTCAAATTTATTTTATTGACTTTCAACTTAATCAGAAAAGCATAAGGTTTACTTTGAATTAGGGAAATTTGACAGATTAGGGTAGCTTGATGTGCTGGCGTCTGTAGCAGCATCGATGTAGTTTTCCCACCGTCACACATTCATATCAGACTTTACGTCACTGGCAATGTGTATCGCGTAGTGGAAAACCAACACTTTGACACAATTTTTCCATCATCATCATATCACCCGAATGACGTTCACAACTCAACGGAGGCATTACATAACATTTTTTCTTATACTGCATTAATTTTGGTTTAACTTTTGAAACAGCTTAATTATAATATGTTCCTCATAGATGCTTGGTCCCCATTGAGACTGGATGTCATGGCCGAAATATATTTTTTTTGTCTTATGTCTGATTAAAATAATAACTAAAATCTCAGACTAGTACCTAGGTAAGCAGGATTTCAATGTCGTTTTATAGTTTTAGATTTTATTTCCTGACTGCATTGAAATCATGTTGTTTGGCCTTTATGATGACTTTAATAAATTACTGAATACTAAAGTTCATAGCAATAGTTCGCCTCGGGACTTCTATCCCATATCACCAACTAAACATATACTTTATAATTTATAAAATTTTATTATTATAATTTCAACTTCAAATTTTGTCAATTTAATATAATCGCGTGTGACAAGATAACTGTCACGTTATAAAGTCTAAAGTCGCCATTTTATTCCGCCAGGCGCCGCTGCACATTGACGGGTACGTCAATAACAATGACAGGTGTTAAATGTACTTTTGATCACAAGTACTTTCACATCAAATGGTTGGAGCAAGATCGCGTTTTAAGACGAAGAATTATGTTTAGGCGATACACGGCAGTTGAAGGGCCAACTATCAAATATACAGCTGCAGTCGGGTATACCAAAACATCACAAAAAACAGCACTGATAAACTTGAATAACCTACAAAATATCTTGGTTAATAGTAAGCCCTAAATGCACTAGGTATTGGATGTTAATCCAACCAACTTTCATGCCTAAACTAGGCCAAAACAAGTATCTTAGTAGTGCTTTGTTCGTGAGGACCACTAACATAATATGCTGGGACATTATGCACACACAGTGACATCATATATGATCCCAAACTAAGCAGAGCTTGTACTATGGAAACGAGATAACTTATACATTACATATACTACTTTTCTTTTTGTAAATATACTTAAGGTTTCACCCTCGTCAAACTTTATAAATCATAGTCTAAGTGTTATTCGGATATATAAGCTATATTACTACAAAGTTTTATCAAAATCCGTTCAGTAGTATTTGCATGAAAGAGTAACAAACATCCATTCATCTTCACAAACTTTCGTATTTATAATAAAAGCTGATTGTTATATTGGAGTATGAGACAGATTGGCTGTAGTATCTAGTAAGAATACTACATCACCCAGAATAGATATCCAAACCTGAGCGTCTACCGGCTAAGTCGCCGAACATCGTATTCGTGAATGGCGTTCAAATAAATAAAGTTTAAAAATGACTTAATTAATCGTTAAATCGGCTTCAACGTTGACAATCGATTCCGGACTATTTTTGACGTCACATGTGATCATGGAAGCCGATTTAACGATTGATTAAGTCATTTTAACCTTTATTTATTTGAACGCCATTCACGAAAACGATGTTCGGCGTCTAAGCCGGTAGTCCCCCTGGCTCAAGAAAAATAAAGTTCCTTGCATTCAGATGATCACAAAGCCTTACTACAAAAGATCTGTATTGGCTGAACTAGGAATATGCCACAATGCCTTCAATCAATAATATGAGAAGGAAAATATTGGTTAAGACACAGGTTAAGAAAATCATTCCATTTGGATTTTTTTTATCTTATATCAAGAAGTTGTTTTCTGATATTATTCTTATATATCTTCTATATATATAAAAATCAATGCCACTTTTCGTTGTAATGTTATAACTCAACAATGCCTTTACAGATTTGGCTAATTTTGGTCTTGAATTATTCGTGGAAGTCCAGGGAAGGTTTGTATGTAGAGAAAATTTTAAAAAAGTCTTGAAAAAGTGTAAAATTAACAAATTTTAGCAATTTAAAATATTTTTTTGTTTGAATAAATGAACTTCTAAATCCTTTTTTTTATTACTATGCCTTATATGTAGTGAAGCACGTACCGGGCCGCTAGTATGTATATAAAAATGAATGTTTGTCTGTATGTCCTTTATAGAATTGTAAACTTTGCATTTGATCATGTGATGATCTTCAGCAAAGTGTTGTGCATGAGTCCATGATGGTTACTGAAGTGGTACATCTTAGTCAGATAGCGCAACTATCATTTCAATAAATTTCATATATTGCCATAACAGTTAATGCTGATTGGAATTGAAACAAAAAAGTAACATATAAGCTATTATTTATAAAGTTTAATAAAGGTAAAACTTTGGGGCAAACTAGTTACAGATACATTATTATTGACTATTGAAGAAAAATGCATTCAGTAATATGAATCATTTTTACTTTTTAAAGGTATAAGACAATAAATAATTTGTTCTGGAACACTCCAATATTATATTCAGAATAGATGTATGTATTGCACCATGTTATTCTATCTCTTTTTTTAAGGTTTATTTTTTATAACTCTTTTTAAGGTCAAACCTAAACCCATATAGCTATCTCACTATTGCATTTGTATATTTTAAATATATGTTTAATGATTATTGAGACTATTGTCTGTGTCCAAAAACATTTACATGAAAGTGAATACAATTAATTGATCTCCTATACTTGCATACTTGTTGTATGGGCATTGGTTACGCTAGTGTCAGAATTCAGGCCTCTCACATAGTTCAGCGAGACCAACAGCTTAACAAGTAAAACATAGAGACACTCAGTAAGATGCCTAAATTGCCTGCTCACTTATGGATCAATGAGAACCAACGAGAATGTTCTATATCTTGTACAACTATTTGCACAAGCAAGCAGCTATAATACTGACTAATAGACTCGTAATAGTGTTAATAGGTTGATATTCAGGTATTAATTAATTCAATGTTGCTTTGGCAGGAGCATGTTCAACCACAGATAATTTTCTGTCAAGAAAAATCCTCGTAATTAAGGATTGGCTGTAAATCTTTCTCATGCCATTGAAAGCTGTTGCTCCTGTACCTGATCTCTTTCCAGTTGTGTTGCCAGCAATCCCATCAAATCATTACAAATATGATGGTTATGATGGTTTACACACTTGTGTACTAATAAGTCCTGCCCAGATGGCTTGTCTCCATTGAGACTGGCCAAAATGTAACCAGGAGGACATTAATAAATTCTGAGCAGATAGTCCTACTACCGTATGGTACAGTAGATAATAATAATATAATATCTAGGGACAATGTCACACAGATCATCCTAGCCCCAAACTAAGCAAAGCTTGTACTATGGATAGATCCTTCTTTTAACAAGGTCCTTGCAGTTAGTTGATTCATTGGGTTGGATCTCAAATAGAGTCGCCTGCATTTGAGATAAGTGTGTATATGGGGGGGTTAAGGGGGTTCGTACTAAGTGATAAAACGCATTTTTTTCTGCCAGCGACGCGCCAATTTTTTTTTATGAATTTTTTAAAATCATACGACTTCATACAAATGCACAAAGCAGAACACAATTTTGAACATTTCGTAGCGATTTTTAAAAACATTGCTTTCGTGTTTAGAAGTTATATTAATTTTTTTTATAATTATCCGAAAAATACCCAAAACTGAATTGTTCATTGTCACTATCATGATATTTTTGCAAAAATGCACTTTTACGAAATAATTTGGGTTAGGTTATGTTAGAACGGTGACCATTTGGCGCGCGAAGGCGAGAGAGCGCAGCGAGCGTGCCGCTGCAGCGGCCGCCGAGCGCTAGAAATACATTAACCATGGATATCTCCATAACCATGGGGTTCCGCAGGTTGGGGATGGTACAGGAGGGTAGCCCCCTCCCCCTACACCCCTCCCCCCTCAATTTACTTACGTTTGAAGGCGACTTGATTTGAGATATTAACCGATTCATTTTGTGATTTGAATTACATTGGTTGCAACCAGAAGGTGAGCCAGATGGATTCCAGTAATACAAAGAGTATTGGATATAAACCTTGGAAAACTGCTGCTACATTTGTTTATGTATACATTGATGGAACTTTAACGTATTATAGATGTAAAATATGTAGATTGACTTCTTGTTTAATTTCAGTTATTTCACATACTCCTAAGAAGGAAGGTGGGTATGCTAATTTGTTGGAATGATTAAATACCTGATGGATATTAAATATTAAAGTACTTACTAGGTGAATACTGCGGCGTATACGGACTCGAAGGTCCAACTCCCCCGACCGCTTGCGAGTAGCTGGGCGGCGCTGCGGGCGGAGGCTGGGGAATGTGTGCGTTGTTGAAGCTGTACGGGGGTGGGTTCCATCCTTTCTCCATTGTGCTATCTGCAAACAGCCCAGTAAACACCACTACTAATCATCAATATTCACCACAGACTGTCAATGTGATGCAATTTAATCTTGAAGCTATTTTTAGGTATGACTTCACCAACCTATTTAGCGCACGAGAGGCGCAAGGTTCCTTAGCACAGCCGACAAATGAAAGGGTTTATAAAAAAAAACCAATCAAAGCCTGGAAGCACCTCAATAAAAAATCAATACTTTGTACTAAAAATGACGCGTATTTTCTTTATTTTCAGTATCACAACACCTAGCAACAAGTAGATTTTGTATATTTGTATGTGTATTCAAAGAGTATATAAGCTACGTTTAGGTGTAGCCTTAATATATCTTCAACATAAATTACTGATAAACTCAATAATTCGTTTAAAATGTTTCCATTTACTAAAGTCTAAAAACATATACTCTTTTGAAATCATTACCACAATTAACAAAAATCTATTTTTTCATGTATAGTGAAAAAGTATGTAGTTTTCTACTTGACGCGACTTAAGGACTAATTTTTTTTATTAATTAGTCAAACTGTCAAAGTTGGGCCGATCAAAGATTTCATCCCTTAATTAGACGAATACCAAGTAATTTCACAAACAGTGCAGTATTTTTGAATATATTTTCCTTGTTATTGCTTGAAATATAATAACGAATCCCACTTGCACATATTAATTGTATATCGTGTACTTACCAGAGGACGGACAGCTACGTTCTTCTGTAAACTATGACCATTAAACTGCGATCGACAACCCATCTGCCAAGCGTGGCGATTATGGCATATCACCCCATTCTTAGGGGAGGCTCTTGTCCTGCAGTGTACGTAATTTGGCTGACATGATGTACTTATTATGGCTAGGGGTTAAAACACCACTAAATTTTAGATAAGAGTAAATTTTAGACAAAGACGTGTGGCCCTCAGCACCTACCTGCACATTGCTCACTGGAGATCTGGTAGCCATATAGACAAGACTAGATTGTTCAGTTACGTAAACTATCTGTAATATGATTGCTAAGTTCGGTCTCAAAGTGAATTGCTTATTAGATTTAATTTTTTTATTTTATCTTCCTAAATATAATCTAAAATAATACACATTCAGATAACCAATCGAGTAGTTATTGTGTTCGTGTGTGAATGTAAATTTATTGTAATTCTTATGAGAAATAAAGTTCTTTTTACTCCAAATGTATATATATATATATATATATATATATATATATATATATATATATATATACGAATATACATACAACACAACTATAAATATGTACGAACATATACAATTTGTGACAAATTGAATTCAATAAATGAGTCATTTAACTAAACGATGACTCTCATAAATTAAACTATAATTCCGTACAATTCAATATAAGTCACGATCTAACAATCTATTTGTATCTAGAACTAACATGCAGTTAATTTTTGATACTACAATTATTAGGGTTCCGTACCCAAAAGGTAAAACGGGACCCTATTACTAAGACTTCGCTGTCTGTCACCAGGCTGTATCTCATGAACCGTGATAGTAAGACAGTTCACAGATGATGTATTTCTGTTGCCACTTTAACAATAAAAATCCAAATAAAATAAATCTTTAAGGGGCCTCCCATACAACAAACGTGAATATTGCTCGTTTTTATAGATAATGGAACGGAACTCTTCGTGCGCGTGTCCGACTCGCACTTGGCCTTTTTATTCATGTTTTAGTCAGAATATATAGAAACCGTTATTATTTTATTTATTAAACTCAGTATTTTACTTACTTCACTTCATTACATGAAAAAAGAATAAGTTGAACAATATAATCATATTAGACTAGACAGACACGCGCTACACTCTAAGGAAATTATCACATAACTCGTATTTTCGTGAGGTGATTATAATATAATCGTATTCGATTTAATAGTTTTCGATTTAAATATTAACTTTTTGCATGTGTCTAAAAAGTATTATTTAACTAAAGCAACTGAACAATGTCCTTATTATTATATTAATAAACCAAATTTATTAGATACCTACACAAATTTTCTCAAAAATACTGAAAAAAATAATACTATATAATAAAAATACTGAATAAAATATTTCTCAAAAAATAAGCTCAAAAGACTAACTACGGTCCCGGCATCAAAACTACTTCATTAAAAATAAATACTTACAATTTTTTTCTCAGTCAGTCAGTTTTGTTATTATTCATTCATCACATCATAGCTATAGATAAATGTAATACGTATTTAATCACAACTATTTGTCCTGTTTTCTGTTAATAATCTTATCTAAATAGTATAATTAAAATTACATGTGTGTTATATTTTGATTTGATTGTGTTTACTTAGTGTGACCTTATTTCCCTTGGTACATAGCGAAATGTCGTCACCACGCCCGAAATCCCCTCGAACACCCGTTTTACCCAAAAAGGAAGATAAAGAAGAATCATTTTGGGACAAGATTGGTACCATAGGGCGTAAGAAGAATATCAAGAAAGGTATGAGTTTAAATTAACAGATAAATTGAAACCATTTGTTATTTGCTGTGTGGGTTGAGTCAGAAGTTATTTTTATATCTTTCCTGTATGGGCTAATCATTATGCGAAGGATAAATTAATTGTATATTAGCCACTATAGGTAACATCATCATCGTATGAGTAGTAAACGGTGCATTTTTCGCTCAAGCAACCTTATTTGGTTGTATCTTTCATTTAAATTATATGCAGGAAAAAAGTATTGAGTATGTTCCCTTGATTGGGTCTGGAATGCAGTTCCAGGTATTTTAAAACCAACCATTATTTAATGTATTGAAGAGGCACTACCTTTAAAGTTTTAAATGTGTTTAACTTCATAAATAATCTTGGTTCCTTTGGGATAGAGTTATCAGAGGACCCTGGGCAACCTCTGACATGGTACAAGTTACAATTACAAGAGACAGGTGATAATTTTACAAGTTTCAGTTCAATAAAAAATATACTTTAGTAACAAATTTAAACACATTGTTGGAAAATCTTTATATTGACAAATTGTACTTACAAGATTATAGATTTCTAAAGAAATATTGTTAATTTATAACTTTTTAGAACAAATGCTTTATTGAATATATAATTGTATTGACAAGTTTACTTATTTGTAGAATTGTCATACATTCTGATAGGTGCCATATCCTCCGTGAAAGGTAACACCTCTAGTTTGTATTAATTATGTTTTGTTTTGTGTAACTGCTGGCAGTCTACTAACTTCTACCAAAATGGGCCTGTTCAGTGTCATTTCATTGTGTGCAATTGTTGATCCTGGTTTACAGGAAGGGCAGTGGCAAGAGGGACTAATCCCATTATTATCTGGTGGGAGAATGAAGTCAGTGCAATATTTTCTCAAGACTTACTATTCTAAAAGCTGAATCTATATAAATGTGTTTGTTTTTTAGTCCAAGAAGTGCAAGCAGAAGGCAAAAATGCTATTGACTCTCCTGGGAGCCCTACCGCACCTGAAATACCACCAGAAGAATATTCCCTAAGTAAGTTGTTATTTACTAACTTTATCATTTCTGCCATCTTTCCTAAAAAATTGCTGTTCGTTTGTAAATCTACTGCCATCTGAAATCATAACCCATTTAAAACTATTAACAGGGTGAGTGAATCAGATGTCAAATTCTGTTACAATTATGGCTATTACTAACAAATCTAATTGATGTTCACATGGGATTGAGCTCAGTTGTGTATTGCTACTTGACATGGCAGATTTTAATTATAATGATCAACTTCATCTTGTTGTAAGTGTAACATGTTCTCAAAGATTAAAAACACCTGGGAATTAGCACATTTTTATTGTAAAACAATCCTCGATGGACGAGACTGGATCCTGCAACACAGGGTATCCTAGTGCGGGTTCCAGTGTCACCTTAAATATCTAAGTGCAACCATTTATGAAACAATAAATTTTATTTTATTTTATTAAGTTTGTAATCCAGTGGTATCTAATTTAGACAATCAAATATTACTATGAAGAGCTATGTATCACTTGAGTTATTGGGTAATTTGTAAACTATTCTATTATCAATGAAAATGTGTGAAGGCTATTATTTCTGTACTTACTTATGAGTCATACAGAGTGTTTTGTAAAACATTATACAATAATTTCACAAAAATCTCTTGTTAAGTTTTGTAGATAAAAAGTTAACAATTATGTTCCTCTTTTGAGGGTTTAGAATGAATTCTTCTGTCTCTTGTAATTATAAATAGGATTTTATTTTGTATGTCCTTATTCCTACAGGATAATTTGCCGAAATGTTGTAGATTTGCTTTATTCTGTGGACAAATATTGATTTACTTAATAAAATTATTATTTAAATTGGTTCAGGAAAATCAAAATAAAATACACATGTTAAATAAATAGAGGTTTAGAAGAAAACAATTAAAAGTGCTAAATATCACGTTTCATAGGTTATCCCTTTTGAACCCTGTTGAACACATGCAGTCAATGTTGTATTGGTATTATTTATTACTGGCTGTGTCCCGCGGTTTACCCACGTGAAACAATATAAATTAAAGCCTATGTGTTAATCTGGGGTATCAGCTAACTTCATACCAAATATTATTAAAATCGCCCCAGCCATTTAGATGTGAAGAAGTAACAAACATACACACTCACAAACTTTTGCTTTATGATATTAGTGTGATAATTTTAGTGGCATAAAGCAATAAGGTTGGTTTTTGTAGTGCAAATACATCCACTGATGTTGCGTTGACTGTACTCACTCCCCATATCTGTATTCCCACATTCTCTCCCATTTGCAAACAAAATATTGTCCTTTTTTTTCATATTAGTTGTTAGGTGAACAATATTTCAAAAAGAAAGACTCTGTAACCGAATTTAATTAGCTCAAAGTCAAGGTCATCATAGAATATGTAGCTAGATATTATGCCTAATAAAAACATAATATTTCAGATGAGAATGAAGAAAGAGCTATCGTTGAACCCCGTTCTCTGGAAGATCCAAGAGTGAAAGAACTTATTGAAGTTCTCATTGATTGGATCAATGATGAACTTGCCACTCAAAGAATAATAGTTAAAGACATCAGTCAAGACCTCTACGATGGACAGGTACTACAAAAGTTGCTGGAAATGTTAACGGAAACAAAACTAGACGTGCCTGAGGTGACGCAGTCAGAAGAAGGTCAACGTCAGAAATTAGCAATCGTACTGAGAGCAGTCAATAGAGTAAGTTTGTTTGAATTATAACTTTAGGCAGACTTTATGAGTCAACTTCTCAATCATCACATACACTAAAAGATGAGAAACTCTCAAAAGAAGTAATTTCAACTAATTCTCTCCTGAAGTATGTTGCTAGCAATGTTAATTTTGACAGTTCCTTTGCTTCATGCCCCAGATCGATTCCCGCACAGGAGAAATATCTGTGTAGTTGTACAAAACTAGTTTTTCCGAATCTGGGTGGTTTAATGCCTGCCTATTACATGTTTGTAAAGTATTCCGCAACACAGTGATTCATTTAACTAGTGCAGGCGTTCATAAAATAGAAAAGTTGTATAGTATTTCTAATATTAACGTAATGTTAAAAATTACATATTTTACCACCAATTATTCATAATACTTAATCCTTACTGAACATACATGGAGTAATTCTAGTATGAGGTATCAACATTAACTCTTTGATGGTAATAAAATTATATGTCCTTGGCACAGTTTGAAAGGTGTTATTTTAAGTTAGTCGTTTACATGTGTTAGTTACAATTAATTAGCAATAGTTTGACACCCTGAGCAAGTAAAATAGTATCTTTAGCTCTTCGATGTCTTGTCTTTAACAAAAAAATAAACATTTGATACTGGGAACTTACTAATGGGAAATGAGAACTTGAATCGCTCGGCGGGTATCGAACCAGCACCCTCTACCAATCCGAGGTGGCGCTGCATTAAGCTTTGAATGATCCCACTGGCAGATAAAATTAAGGATTTGCTTCCTCCGAAAGAGTGTTAGCAAGGGAATCCTAAAATTGATATACCTACCAGTGTGTATCGTTCGTAGATTTATGACTTTTGAGTTTAGATTTACACTTTCCATTGAGAATATTTCTATAAAAAAAAAATTTTGATACGGAATCATTAAAGTAAAATTATGTTCTAAAATATTCTATCAATTCTAATGTTTTTGGCTTATTGGACGATTCGCACGAATTGAACTCGCACAAAACGTGCGAATCGACACCTTTAAATAATACTAGCTGTGCCCCGCGTTGTTACCCGCGTTAAATTTTATAATTTTTTTTTGCTATAAACCTCACGGAGCCCGAGATCTTTCCAACGAATGCAAAACCGTGGAAATCGGTTCGTGCGTTCTGGAGTTATAGCGTCAGGAAGGAAAACCCGACTTATTTTTATATAGTAGATTGGTTTTTCTTTTCGATTCTCACACCAATAAATTAACTTCGTGCGAATCGCTTACGGAAAAAATAATATTATTTCATTATAATGATATTAATTCAATCATATTATATTATTTATATTCAATAATAATATTAATTCAATCATATTTATTTCAAAGAGACGATTCGCACGTTTCGTGCGGGTTCAATTCGTGCGAATCGTCTAATAAGCCTGTTTTTCTATAATGGGTGGTTAGTTGCTTACCATAAACTTGCCTGATGTTAAAATTTTGTAAGGTAACATTTTTGAGTACTAAATTGCTATCATATTTTTCAGGTACTCTATGGAACAGCGAAACCTGTCCCTAAATGGAGTGTCGATTCCGTACACTCAAAGAACGTTGTGTCTATATTACACCTGCTGGTCGCTTTAGCGCGGCACTTCCGTGCTCCAGTGCGACTACCTGAGAACGTGAGCGTTAATGTAGTGGTTGTGAAGAAAGACACGCCTAATCAACTATCGCACAGGTAATCCATAACAGATAAATATATTTTTTGTTAACATGACGTTTACAGTTTACCTAGGATGCTTTCACTGCTTCACCAGACAAACATCTTAGAATAACTAAAAAATCCATCTGATCCCAAAACCTAGGCAAAGTACTATAGCAAGCAGGCAACTGATGTATATTCTGATTATATTTTATAGATAAATATCACCCAGACATAGAACAAATAATCATAATCACCGTAGAAACGTCACAGTCACAGCTAGATGGTTTCACCGGTCCGTACGTGAGTGGCGAGGTCAAGCTACTAGACACGTGGTCAGTCCATAGATTGGTGACCGCCAAAGTGGTTTAATTTCTGAGCGTCTCCATGCTTTGGAGGGCACGTTAAGGTGTCGGCCCCGGTTGTAGTCGTTAAGCCATGTCCGAGGCCTAATGGCGGCTTGAACAACGCCGACACTAAGGTAACCAGTGGCCATACGATAGGTAAGTAAGTGCCGTACAAAGATTCGTCTTGGGCATCAAACCCATAACCTCTACCTTGGCATTCAGGGTCACTAACCTCTATACAAACATGCCAGTAAACAGGATCGTAGTAATTTTATACACGAAATGATTTGTGAATTTTTGAGGCTGCTTAAAATATTATGAGAATAAGCGAAACGATCCCATATTTAAATATTTTAAAACAACCTGTGTTTTGTGAATAGACTTGGAAAATCAATGATATAATGTAGTCCAGACCTCATAGACACAACATGTCTCTCGATATTCTAGCTGCTGCGACTGCGCATAAAAAAAAAATACTATAAAAAACTACTAATATAAAAAAAAACTAAGATATATTTTAGATATATGTAAACGATATACGGGCGCTATTTATATATTAGTTAAAGGTATTACACTAATCTGTAATTTTTTTAAGTAAACATTTTAATTTTAAATATCTTTAATCAATTTGTTTTATATTTTAGAACCTACGTCGAAACCATCACAACAACCTACGATGACCTTGGAATGATTGGAGAGCGAGATGCCTTTGATGCTTTATTCGACCACGCCCCTGACAAGTTGCAGGTGGTCAAGAAATCCCTAATCACTTTTGTGAACAAACATTTGAGCAAAGTCAATTTAGAAGTGCTGGACTTGGACACCCAATTCCATGATGGAGTCTACCTGTGCCTTCTAATGGGACTGTTGGAAGGATTCTTTGTGCCTTTATATGACTTCCATTTGATTCCTGAAGACTTTGATCAGAAGGTCCACAATGTATCATTTGCTTTTGAGCTGATGCAAGATGTTGGGCTAGCGAAGCCAAAAGCCAGACCAGAAGGTGAGCTTAATAATTATTTACTTAAAATAGGATGGTATTTATCACTATGCTTTTAAATGTAATTTGTGTCCGTCTATTATATATATTACTAGCTGTGCCTCGCGGTTATACCCGCGTTAAACTTTATAAAATAGTTTAACGCGGGTTTATAAAATATAGCCTATGTGTTAATCCAGGGTGTCGACATACCAAATTTTATTAAAATCGCATCAGCCATTTACACGTGAAGAAGTAACAAACATACACACTCACAAACTTCGCTTTTATAATATTAGTGTGATATGTTTGTAAAGTACTCCGTGACACAGGAATTAGGTTCATTATGACGCGGGTATGACTTCAAAAAATTGAAAAAGAAAAACCGTTTTGTTCTTTGTTTCAATGACATATTATTGTTTCTTATTTTGCCTCTACTTTTGACTAAACAAAGTGGGTAATTGGTGCCAGTATGGAGTTCACTTAGATAGTAAGATCAGGGTTGTCATTTGCATTGCATACTGGCACTGTGTGTGCAATTAAATACCTTTCTATAAAAAAAGTAGGTTTGTTTGTTGGAACCAGCAGGTAATTAGTTTTCTGGTCTCTAACACATTCACTGTCCACCTGGCGTGTTTCCTTCCCTGATTTAATATCTCTATCTACTACATATAGTAGTATTATTATACAGTATTTTAATTTAATTCGCCAAAAGTTGATGAATTTATTATAGTAAATAAGAGAATGTTTTACTATCCTTGGACAACTCTATCCATACATTGAGCATATGAACTGCAAAATCTATCATAGTAAATATCTCAAAATTTTACTATGCGCAGACAAATCTATCCATAGATAGAGCATATGAACAGCAAAAGCTATCATAGAAAATGTGACTAAATTTTACTATCCCCAAACAAATGTATCCATAGATTGAGCATATGAACAGCAAAAGCTATCATATAAAATGTGACTAAATTTTACTATCCCCAGACAAATGTATCCATAGATTGAGCATATGAACAGCAAAAGCTATCATATAAAATGTGACTAAATTTTACTATGCCCAGACAAATGTATCCATAGATTGAGCATATGAACAGCAAAAGCTATCATATAAAATGTGACTAAATTTTACTATCCCCAGACAAACGTATCCATAGATTGAGCATATGAACAGCAAAAGCTATCATATAAAATGTGACAAAATTTTGCTATCCCCAGACAAATGTATCCATAGATTGAGCATATGAATAGCAAAAGCTATCATATAAAATGTGACTAAATTTTACTATGCCCAGACAAATGTATCCATAGATTGAGCATATGAACAGCAAAAGCTATCATATAAAATGTGACAAAATTTTACTATCTCCAGACAAACGTATCCATAGATTGAGCATATGAACAGCAAAAGCTATCATATAAAATGTGACTAAATGTTACTATCCCCAGACATATGTATCCATAGATTGAGCATATGAACTGCAAAATTCTACTATGTTGTATTCTAAGTTAAATTTTTACTTTCAGATATTGTGAACCACGATCTCAAGTCAACCCTCCGAGTGCTATACAACTTATTCACAAAGTACAAGAGTTTAGCTTAAGTTTTAATTGTATACCAATGCCTTACTAATATTAAGAGTGTTCGTGCCGGATCTATTTAATTCTATTAATGTTGATAATAACAAATGAAATGTAATATAATGTATGAAGGTGCTTTAACATAATTAAATGTAGAAAATAAATATAATTTACTAACACTGTGTCTTTATTTATTATGTACTTGCTTTGCTAGGTTCACCCGCGTTAAAGTAGTTTTGGCGTAAAAGAGTAAAAAACATACATGTATACTTACACACTTTCGCAATTTAAAATATTAGTAGGATGTGTGCCTCTAGCGGTTTTGGCAGTGCACGCCGGAATAGCTCGCAGAAGGTACATTATTTAGATTAAATAGAATACGCTGATGTGAACGTGGATGATGTGTGGAATTTTAGTGTGATTCGACTAGTATTTAAGACTGGCTTTCTGGAGCATGTGGAGTGTGTATGAGGGCATATCTAAAGTGTGGAAGGGGAAGACCTCGTAGAACATTCTCTGATCAAATCGGAGACGTACTTAAGAAAGGTCAGGTCAGAACTATCCTAAACCGGCGAGCATGTATGAAGAATATAATGCCAGTAAACGAAGCGAAAGAGGTATGCAAGGATCGTGACAAATGGAAGTCCTTTGTCTCTGCCTACCCCTCTGGGAGACTGGCGTGAGTCTATGTATATAAGAAATGAAGCAATTCTTCAATATACTTTCAGAGCCACCTGCCATAGGCAACCAGCCATTCTGACGCTCTCGATTGATGACTTCTACCGGCTCCATAAGGGTGATAGATAGAGAAGTGCTAAATTTGATCTGCAGGTGTGTAGCGTTCGTAGTTTAATGACAAAGGGCATACCCTGGATTGGCACAGGGTCTAGTTTCAATTCCCGCCAGACCATTAAATTTACGATCTTCCACTTTTAAGTGAAACGCTAAAAAACTAAAAGTAAACATAAAGTTTCGCCGTAACTCAGTTGGAGTCCTAACTCCTCCTCATTTATTTCTGATTAAATTCTTTGCGGTATCCACGACAGTTAAAGCTCCCCGGGACATGCCTGAGCCTCACCGCTCAGTGTCATTTTATTGTGTGCCACTGTTGTTGCTAGCTTACAGGAGTTGCAGTGGTCGATAAGAGGGAGAGATTAGTCCCATAACTCAGTTGGAAGTGAATCTGACTTCTGATACAAATGGCTAATCTATATAGCTATTGGTCTTGGTCTGGGTGTTCTATAGGTATATATTTTTTGTACAAAAACAGCGATCATTATTTCTATCGTTTGTCTAGTATTCATAGTACAGACGCCAGCACATCAAGCTACCCCAACCTGTCAAATTTCCCCAGTTAAAAGTGAACCTTATGCTTATGTGATAAAGTTGAAAATATATAAAAGAAATTTGACATATTGGGGTAGCTGGATGTGCTGGCGTCTCTACTAGCTTTGCTTAGTTTGGGATAGATGGCACTGCGTGATGTCAGGGATATATTTTTATTTAATTAAAAAATAAAAACACAACAATTAATGAGTTATTATAAGTCTTTATTTATCATAAAAATGGAATACAATATTATCAAGTTTTTTTTTCCAATACACAATATGAAAATACACAGTCACAAGTAATATGTAAAAAACATTGTGATTCAGAACTTACAGTGGTTACTTCCGTGTCATAAGTACCTTCTTATAAGTTACCTGTTGTCGCAATACGAAAATGATTATTTAGCCATCACATCGAGAGGGCAAAATAAAACTAACGTTATTTATATGGTGATATACTACTATGTTTACGTGCAATAATAATTAACGAAATACATTTAGTCGCAAAAATTGCTTAATCTGTACCCCAATTTGATTATCTCATATAATAATAAGCAGGACATTGAGCAAAACATTTTTTTCTAAGCTGCTGTATATTATCATTAGGGGTGTTTGTTCCCTATTATGATGGTATAAAAGTAAAAAATATCACTTACTTTAGTTCTTTTAGTACTTTGTAAAAAAAAATTAGTAACCATAGTCGTTTTACGGCAGAATATCTTAGATTACAAATTCAGAAATCAATTAGCTGTTTAGGTCAATTGTCAAATTGATTTGCGCATAGGTATGCAAACAAACCTTTTATGTTTCAGTATTATGACTGGCCACAAATAAAGCCGAACAGTCAAAACAAAATTCAAAATTCCTTAAAACTAACGAAGTTATAAGTATTTAAAGATCATGTTAGATAAAGAACGCGCTATACTAACATATGACGTCACTTGTAGTGAAGCCATAGAATCTACTAACAGTCGTATTACGAAAGCGGGACAGAGCATCCCCACTTTATACCCGCCAAGAACTTTAAAAGCTTATACCTATATATATCTGTATCAATGTTTTATTAAGTCCGTTATCTTTAGGAAATTGGAGTCCGAAGTTCGCATATTCATAGAGAACATATCCAACGGAACAGGTCGCATAGTCCCACGCTTCTACCAGTTTTCATACGATATTTGAAGATTTTATGTAAAATCGTCAAATGCAAACATAATAAAAATAATAGGGCATTCTACAAACTTTTAATGGCAGTGGTTCTATATAAAACACAATCCTATAAAACTTATAAAGCCGAAAGTTTGTGAGAATGGAAGTATGGATTTTTATTACTCTTTCACGCAAAAGTACGGAACAGATTTTGATGAAACTTTATATTAATATAGCTTATATGTGTTGTTAAATGAGTGAGCCTATCTTCACAGGAATGCTAGACACGATAGGTATAGGTGTATATATAGAACGTTATTATTAATAAATTTGTTAATTTTTTGTTTGATAAAAGGGACAATTTGGCATCATACATTGACTTCTCAAATAAATTTAGAAATTAAATTAGATTGTGATGTCTTTTAAATACGTGTAATACCCAAAGATTATTTTAATTAAACCTATACAGTGGGAGGTTGAACTAAAATATTATATAAAAAATATGTAACATTTTTTTTTTAATTTCCATTATCGCAAATAAATCATTTGATATGACTAATTGTATGAATGAATTATTAATAGTAAAAATTCCTTTTTTTATGTATTTTTTTTAATATCCATTAAGTTGTCTTAATTTATTATCGGTAATTCGTTTCGATAAATGTTTCCCAAAAAGGACAGTCCAGAAAAATACATTATGGCATTAGTTCAATATTCTTTACGTGTTAAGTTGACTATCGATACTTATTTCCATAAATATATTCGCAGACGAAGATATTAGTTTTTATTTATTATTATTTTATGTAACCTATTATACCTTACATCCCTGTGAACTACTACTCACAAATTAATCTGAACCTTATACAATAAACGAATTAATAATAATATTTTAATTAAAATACTATTATTAATAATAAAATCTATCATAGCTGCCGATCTTGCATAATAAATAAAAGATACTAACATAACACGTAAACTACATAATCTAACTAATAAATATTAATAAACTTTAACTAAAATATAATTATGAAGTGCAAAATACTTGAAACGGAACGCGTAGAACTTAAATCAATCAAATGTATAACTTGGTTACTTATATATTTCTTAAATATCTTTAATAAGCTCAACAAAAAATACTAGTAATATATTTAAAGGTTTTATCATTATGAAAACTGGATATTTTACTCGGCATACAGGAAAAAGATTTCCTAACATGTCTTGTGGGGTTAAAGTTCAAACACCTTTATATAAATGTTATTCCGGAGTCTATGTTAATGTACTGTATAAAAAAACGGAACACCAAAGACAACGACCGATAATGTAGATTTATAAGCTGTCATCAAATCAAACAATTTCATTTCTTTCCCGTGTTGTTGCTTGTATGGATTGTCCGAAATATATATATTTATAAAACTATGCATGCTTTAACGGAACTAGCTCGTAAAATATAATATTTGTCAAAAGATATTTTGTTTATGATGTTTAATGAAATTAACGTATTTTAACAGAATATTGAGTATTTTACAAAAATAAATTAACACATTATTTATAAAAATACTTCATCTTAAAGCCTAATAAAATTACAAGCATTAATTAAAAATAAGTACGCGTAATATTGCCATCGACTCTAGATCGCCTTCGAAATTAACAGCTGATACTTTGATATACACCAAGTCACTATAACCTATTATGTCAAGAAATTAGCAACTGTCATTTATTATATTATTCGAATAAAGTAAATGTAAAATATATTACACTGTTTATAAATTAAAGATATAATTACTGTTTGGAATGTTTATGTTGAAATAAAACTTCTATTAATTATCGTCTAGGAATTGACGTAAACTCGTAAATTAACATTGTTTATGCAAATAAAAGGAATACCTACATTGAGATCAAAGCTACCAATTTGCGTGAGAACAGGGATGCTGCCATCAACTCGTTTAGCGAATTAAAATAGGCCCTTTTTTAATCATGTTTAATAAATAATTCTTAATTATTGACAGTGATAAATAACTATCAATAATCGACAAATAAACATTGATGTTTATTTGTCAATAATTGTTTATCAATAATTGATATATAATTATCAATAATTGATAAATAATTATCAATAATTGATAAATAATTATCAAGAATTGATAAATAATTATCAATAATTGATAAATAATTATCAATAATTGATATATAATTATCAATAATTGATAAGTTAGTATCAATAATTGAAAATATATTATCAATAATTGATAAATTATTATCAACAATTGCTAAATAATAATCAATTGATAAAAATCACCAAAAATTGATAAACAATCATCAATAATTGATAAAAAATATATATAATCGATAAATACTTTTTCATTATCAACGAATTCTTGTTTGTTAATAGCTGATAAATAATTATTAGTCACTGATTAATTATCAATTATAGTAATGCGTTATTTTCTTTGAACGAATTTTGAATCGCTAAACTGACAGCTTACTGTAAAAGGGCAGGAGCGCACCGTGGTATTATTGAAATGTTTTATGTTAATTGATATTTACCACGTGTTCCTATAACAATTTATTCTCTACTCGATAATACTGGGTGACACCAAAATGGCGTACGAAGCCGAAAGTTTAACGTTCGAAAGGTTGAGTAATCAGTCACATTCCATGATTTTTTTATATCTATCCTGCAGAACAATAACATTCCAGCTCAGTACCCTATTTCAACGACACCCTGTAGATATACTATAAAGTACAACTATATTAAAACTACCTACCTGTATGTTTCAACTACAACCATATAAAATATACTTACTATAACTAATGTACATTTTATCAAAACTGGGAATATTATTTTTAAGAAGGCAAGTCTATTATATCTTATAAGTGTCACACAAGGCGATGATATAACATCGATTCACGCCTAATATTTATAAAATTCTCCATTATGTAATTTAGTCATTCCACATAAGGTTCCATTTTAAACAACGATGCTGCCACGCCCTTTTGGTGTCATTCAAAACTGAACCTTCTGTGGAAGACTAAAGACACATTGCTTTCGGATAATTTAAACAGGCTGCCACACGTTTTCTTTACTAAGCATGTGTTACCAACTTAGGCTTAAAAAGTATATTCGCAGTATTGAATCAATCTACGGTGTCAGTATGTAGTTGGCATCACGAGACTACCTGTGGCTATACGGATATCTAAGCGACTCTAGAATATTGTAATAATTCTTTCTAGAACGGTTAATCTATATAATTATATCCTCCCGAGGCTAAGTCTATCACAACTACATAAATATATTATAACATAAAATGAGAATTCTATATCCACCGTAGGCTTAAAATTGCTGGTAGGTACCTATGGGAAACCAACCGGTGTACTATCCCAAATAATCGAATGTCTAAATACTCGAACGTTCATAATATCGAATGGTCAATAAATCGAACATTCAATACTAGAAAAGTGGATTAGGTTAAATTTGCGACCATGCAATGAATCAATTTCCAGAAATAAATCAATCGTTCGATTGAATGTTAGATTTGACATAGTACACCCGAAACCAACATTTCAAGAGATTTATTGGAAGGAGTGTACGAACTCATTTATACAATCGCTAATAAATGGAACTAACATTAAACATATTGAAACGTTCAATACATAAACGGCTAACTTATGGAAAATTTCAGCGCGTTTAGACTTACATCGAACGATTACATAGTCCAAAGTCCCGATAAAGGAAGAGGAAGCCATCGATGTACATAAATGTATCGAATATTAACTAACAGTTAAAAACACTTAATACCAAAATTTAATACAGAATAATAATAATGTAACCTAGATGAAGGTACAGACGCCAGCACACAAGCTACCCCAATCTGTCAAATTTCCCCAATTGAAAGTGAACCTTATGCTTATATGATAAAGTTGAAAATCTATAAAAGAAATTTGACAGATTGGGGTAGCTGGATGTACTGGCGTCTGTACACATACCTTAATTGGTTTGTAGCTGTCTAGAAATACTAGTAAACTTCACGGGACTAATGGTTTAAGATATTTTGATACTTATATAAATTGACATGTACTCTGAAAATAAAACGCTTTTAGACAAGCATGTAAAATAAAAAGTATAAGTCTAAGTCAAGTCAAGTAACCAAAGATTTGGAATATTATAGTATAAAGTATAAAGAAACTTATATCAAAAGCTTAGCTCAAAAAGAAAATGGTAAACCAGGTTTCCATGACGTTTACTGTCGACCTGCTACCCGAGATATTGGCTTAAAACAATCGATAAATCAAAATAGTTAATAAAGAAGTAGTGAACAGCCACAGTAGAGCTCACTTAACATAGGAAATGTACGTTGGGTACAGATAGAAGAGGCGAAAAGTCTATATAACCCTATTCCTTTCGGCTTCCTTTCCATTACCCTTGAAAAAAAATTCGAAACTATGTCTGATATAAACAGTGTATACTTAAACAGCTCAATCTACCCTTGAAACTGAGAGACTTAAAGAACATTTGAGTTTGAGAAATACACAAATCAATTTCGGCACAGTCATCGCATTTTGCTTAATAAATCAACGGTTCGAATTTATGTGACTACCCCAAGTACGAAATAATAGAAAGAGTTTGGCTTCAGCAAGGAATTCAAAGTTCAATTAACTTTACGACATGCGATAGAGGCATAAAAAATCGACAAGTACATGAATTAGTAAGTAAAAACGTAGTTGACAATCTAGCATTCGGCCGACCCGATGGTAAGTGGTCACCGTAGCCTATGAACGCTTGCAACACCAGGGGCATCATTAGCATTTTAGACCCTTTTTAAACCGTATAACTCCCTTTTTGAAGGGCCCCATGCTGTAGTCTCTTGGGAAAACGGTAACAGAGAGTTCATTCCACAACCTCAAAGTACGTGGGAGAAATTTTCGCTGAAAGCGAACCGTACGAGATCGAATAGGTTCAAGGATGTGAGGATGAACTCCCTGTCTGTGGCGAGACGTGGGATGGTAGAAGATGGCTGTGGGCATCAAATCAAATAATTCCTCTGAAGCCTCTCCTCAGGCTTAAGGGTTCAATACGACTATATAGCTTAGGATCGTCGACAATCCTTACAGCGCGTCTTTGGACTGACTCAAGAGGCCCAAGAGGCCAAAGCTGGTAAACTGGTGCTCCTGACCACAGGTGACAACAGTACTCCATTGTGCCAGATTGTGCTTTATACAGTAATAGCTCCGGGATACTAGAGTTTTTAAGCTTTACGGGTAGATGAGTCAATTTGCTGTACCACACTGTTTATACCAAACAAATATTTAACAATTTCTGTAGTCATTTACAAGATGCCACACTTATAGCTTATAGTTTAATTCAGATACCACCGTTATTTTAAATCATCGGTCAACTTACAACGTCAATAATATACAAATAAATATTCTTCTCAAAGCAGCAATGTCATTATAAAGATGGATTGGTATAGTAGTATAGTAGATTTCAACATAGTCAGTTTAAATAGTCATTTTTCGCAAATAAGCCGTTTTTGCATTAACCCAAGAGATTAAAGAATTTTGGTTAAAGAAACCATAATTTAAATATTACTACAAGCGGGGCAACAGATATAACGATTAATTATATGTGTGGAGTATTCGTTACGTGGGTTTGCGTGTGATTGCCGTGTCGAGGGAGGTAGAGGACTCGCGGCGCAGGATAAGCTTCAGTTTGTCGTCCTCCTCGAGGTCCTCCTCGTAGGAGATGGCGCGGCTGATTTCCGTGTGTCCCAGCGCCCTTGATTTCCACGCCTCTAACCTCATGACCTGCGCATACACATACCAATATTATAATAGCGAAAGTGTTGTGTCACCTTCCACCACCGAACTACTCTGGCACAAGACAGAAACTCATCCACGTATTGGCACACACCTGTAATACCTACACATTTCACTGCAAAGTACAGTCAAAATTCATTGATGATTGGTCATACATTACTCACCAAAGTACGCCATTCAAATGATATTACAAACGTAACACACGTTAGTTCAGAACTACTGAGTGGGTAAGTTAGCTCTACTTAAATACTTAATAACTATTTTCACTATATAAGGTGTAAGTTAAATAGTAGACAATTTGGGAAAAATGAAAATATTTTTTTTCGTTCGCGTAAAAAATGCATTAGTCGATCGTTATTTTTGTATAATGAGTTAATAGTTTGCTTTTGTGTACTTTACATGCTGATATGCTGCACTTTGTCCGGTTTCATAGACAAATCTTACTTACTTAGGTACTTACCGCATGGGCAGTGGTTACCCTACTGTCAGAGTTACTTAACCGCCCAGTAACCCTCTGACATGGCTTAACGGCTTACGTAACGGCTGCAACCGGGACCGCCAGCTTAACGTGCCCTCCGAAGCTCGCAGACGCACAGAAATGAAACCACTTTGGTGGTCACCCATCTATGGACTGACCGCGAGCCTAGTTGCTTAACCTCGCCAATCACTTACGGACCGGTGTGAGCATCTGGCTATGAGACAAATTAAGTTCCTTAACTTGTGTCTACTATTTTATTACACCTTGTATACTATATAGGCTATTGGGAACAATACCCAAGTATTATTCAGTATCTTATTAGTCATTATTAATAGGCATTCACTGAAATACGGACCAATAGCATAACATTAACAAATACCTACCAAAATACATTACCATTTGACTATAATATATACACATAATAAGTATTTATTTACTAAATGGAACTCATTAAATTATATATAAACTAAATACCAGCTATTATCTAACGAAAACGGACCATTTGCCTATATGCACAAATCAACTAAAAAAAATTAACTAGTTCCACATATTCATGCAATATCTGTATTATGAGATGAACCATTTAAGCTTAATTAGTAAGGTTAAATAATATATTACACCTAATAACTTGTAAGCTTAATTTAGTGAGCAATTAGGAAGACATTAGTTTACTTAAAACAAAAAGTTCAGTAAAAGTAATATAAAGTTCAGTATCAGTATCAAAGGGGGATATGCCATTATCGCCAATTTTAATTTTATGTACTATTACTAACTTTTCGGTAATGAAAATGGTAATTATTCAGACACTTTTCATAAATTTATATTTTCTTTTGTCTAAATTTTATTCCCGGCATGTACCAGAAAAGCAAAGCCAACATTTTATTCACGTCCCAGTTTTAGTACTTTGTATTCCTTTTACAGTTCATTTTCGTATGGAGATGGGAGTACAAAAAGATTTTTTTTATATAATAGGTATTAGAAGTAAATTATTGTAATAAAAATATTACACACACTAGACATGACAAATTGAATGTTATAACAGAGAAAAATCTTTGACAATAGAACCTTATTGGTCGAATTTGTAACAAGTGGGAACTCTAGTTATTATAATAACACTAGCGGCCCGGTACGTGCTTCGCTACGTATAAGGCATAGTAATAAAAAAATGATTATTAAGTTCTTTATTCAAACAAAAAAATATTTTAAATTGCTAAAAGATGTTGATTTTACACGTTATCAAGACTTTTTTTTAAATTTTCTCTACGTACACACCTTCCCTGGACTTCCACGAATAATTGTAGACCAAAATTAGCCAAATCGGTAAAGGCATTGTTGAGTTATAACATTACAACGAAAAGTGGCATTGATTTTTATATATATAGATATTAAAATTTTCAACTTTAAGCATGCAGTTCTATCAACTAATAGAACGTAATCACAAAATTCATGCGCTTTCTGCACACATAATTGGGGATTATTGCTCTACATTCTCGCCCGAGCAGGTGTGAGATCGACCGCACCTGAGTGGTTAAATTACGTACTGGGAATTTGTAATCTTGAAACCGCCACTCATCAGTACAACACTGGTACCAATTCTAAGAGCGCAGCAACAAGCTGTACGATAAAAGCAAGGGCAGCAACACAACACTGGCAACTACATAGAAAATGAGATGATCAGTAAAACTAAACTAAAACTCAGCCACTAAGTTTTGATAAAATATGCGATCATAGCCTTATGTTCAGTAATGATTAGCCACGCGGTTTAATATGTATGAAAGTGCTTTGTGCATATATCGCGGTTACGGCGTCTATTCCATTAAGGAGTAGAAAGGAACGGTGCCAGTGCAGACAGAGACAAATTCTATGTTGACTATACTTTTATCTCCACTCGGTGGCTGATGTAATATTCTGATTTTGCGTGCATATTTACAATTTATATATACACTAATTAAATAAAAAAACAATTCGATCGATTCTAATCTAGTGTGTTCACTTGCCTAGTTCAGTTTGGACTACTCTTTTAATTAATATATTATATTTTTTTAAATAATTTCTGGAAAAAATAATATTTTATTAAAATCATATGCCTTAAAGTAGACAATGCGACTTTTAGTTGACGATAAGTGCAACATGCTGTCGTTTAGACCATACGTCGCGAAAACTATATTATTTGTTTAGATACTAAGCTCATCCAGTAAATTCTGCAGTAATAGAATGAGTCACAACCGAGACCTGCAGATCCGTCAAGGCATTTAGTTCACGACATACCGAATTCAATATAATAATGGTGTACTAAGTTACATTATATCTCACTACCTCCAAACCACATTATTTAGAGTAAAAATATGTTTAAAATCATTACTTTTTTTATTTCTTGTTACTTATAGTGTTTTAATAATATTGCTGCACAGTATGTATTTACAGTTTATATTTAAAAAGGCTGATTTCAAATGTAGGTAATCTCAGTATTTCAAGTCACCTAGTGAACTTGCATTGGCTTAAATTAATTTTGTTATTGTTGGAGGTTGCATATAGCCTTACTGGCAAAATTCTATGTTTTAATAGTAGTCTGCCACATTAGGCGTTATTGACTTTGATGTATGCCATACCTTTGGAATTAATAAAATTCCGGAAGTGTGACGTGGGATTTATATAATAAAACTATATAGAATTTCAATTATCGCTGCGTACTTTGTCCAGTAATTACCTACAGTAATACATGTTTTTAAAGCCTCCTAACTTCTTCTCATAACAACAATAACGTCATATCAAATGGTTGGTCATTAAAAGCAGTGTCACCATACACGAGGTCTACTGTCTAACAACAGAACAAGCCTGTAAACACACTAGAAGAGTACTGAACTTACTCGAGCCATTCCCAGGGCTCTCTCTCCGGAGTGGTGATTGGTGTCGGAAACTGTGCAGTGCCAAACGAAAAGTATCAGATATATTGAACCAAGCCAATTGTTTTCAGGGCCGTAGCTAGGATCTAAAAAGTGGGGCTTGAAAACTATCTGGATTAAATGATTAATCCTAAAATAAAGTTGGAACTTACAAAACCTCATTACGAGCGCGAAATATCTATATCGGGCTTTTGGGTATTTCTACAAATTAACAAAGCGATCAAAGAGGATATTATCATTATACTAGCAACAACGCAATTACCTGGCATATTCCTTACTTTTTAATTATTATTTGTTAACTTGGGTTTTCATTGTAAGTGACTAAATGTGAATATACGAGCTTATGTTTAATTAAAACTAGCCAACTAATTAATAACTACATTTACAATTATTTTACGGTGTATATGGTGTAGGGTACATAATTAGCGTAGCGAACTAACTGCAAACATAACAGTTTCTCACTTACTTATTTTTCACCTAACTTTGGTTGGCTAGGTGGATAAAAAATAACACAAATTTGCATAATTGCCGTCAATAAATTACGTCCCACACATGTTAGACTCTCCTATCATAGGTAGTTTGATGTTCACTACCCAGTTTATTTTTGGATTCTTGGATAATATTCCGCTTAAGGTTGTCTAGAAGAAAGCTGGAAATGCAGCAGCGATAATGATAATGTAGTTTAACAAGTAGGTATATGTTATATTATTATGTTATGTATTCGTGTACAATAAAAAGTATTTCACTTTATTTTAAATAATAAGCCATACAAACGTATGTTATAAATGATATTGACAGAGTTGGTAATTGTTTTTCTGTTTCGTTAGACTAAAAGTATTTAGTATTAATATTTTTGGTATATGTGATGTAACGAAGCGAAATGCGGCCCTCTTTTCCTTCTTTAACGTGTGAGGTAACTTATGGATTTTTATTAAATAAAATAATAGCATCCTTAACGCATTGCCATATTGCCCGTATAAAAATTGTATTTTGTATGGATTTAAGATCGCCTCAGACTACGCATGACATATAGTAATAAACGAGTGCACCGCTATGAATAGGAAGTACCTAGTCACAACTTAGTCACTTCAGCCCGGTCTAGTAAAATCAAGAAGTTTTACCTAACATAGCATATAGACCAAACGCATTTTCATAATCATCATGTTAAGTACACTCCGTCATAATTAGATAGATATTTTTGATGACTATTATGCAAGTCATCAAAAATATCTATCTAATCATCTTAGAAAATCATGGTATCTGAATTCCACAAAAACATTGGTGAAATAGTTTTCTTTTTATAAATATATCTAACAGCAAGCGTTCAGAAAGTAATTACATCACCTCGCTTAGATCACCTACGCAGACATGCCCTTTTTTTAGAGGCAGTAAGTCCTAGATACGACCCTGAATATATATTTACTATTAAGAAGGTATGTGTAATTTTACCTTAACTTCGTTCTACCATGGTATGCTTAAAATGCAATACATTAATGCAAGTAATAATACAAACACTCAGGAATTTAATTAATTATTGATTTAGGCAGGCTCACATGGGTTAACGACTGTTGTATGTTGACTACAGTCGGGACCAACAAGTTGTCGTGTCTTCTGAAGGACGCAGACTCTCAGATACAAGAACACATGAACGGTGGGCTGACCGCGCAGTAATTTGCTTAAACTCGATCGCATACGGTCCAGTGAGAGCCATTGGCTATACTTCCCTCATGAATTTAATGTAAATTAGTGGAAGAAACTCCACCAGTAACTTCATAAAAAAACTAGCTTACAGTCTTAACTGCTATTTTATTATGTTTCACGCATTTTGTAATATTTAATTATTATTGATAGGTAGTACATCTGTGGAGATTCATCCGCCAATTTGATGTAATTTATATTTCATGGTAAAAACTGTTAGATTTGTTTGTGTATTATTTATTATAAGTGTTGTATGTGAACATTATCGTAACTTACAAATTTGGTTTTAAAAATGATTTTAAACCAAAAATAGGTTATATTAATCGTATTTTTTTTTTGTAAGTTTAGAATATTTTATGCAGTATATTATTTATTAGGATTATATACAGAGTGAGTCTCAACAGAGAAAGCGAATGCCGATGTCTGAAGCCATGTTGTAGCAAGTGACGACCACACTGTGACATTGAACATGACAGTTACTATACAGTCAATTGATCTAAGACTAACGATATAGTGTCTATTTTGTCTTTAGAACATCTCAACAAATAAAAATTCCAACACATTTATTTCTATTAAATATATCTACATTTGAAAAACCGTTGATGTTTATTTGAGATGTTATATATAGATATAATACGATTTTAAGGAAGGAGATATTATTATCTCTTCCGTGATTGAAATTTTCTTAGTTTTGATGACAATCAAGGTGCTATTGCAAAAAAATACTTGTTACAAGCTATTTCTAATTAAATTAGTAGAGATTGTTTATTAATACATTTTTTGGTCTGGGATATGCTGTATTAGACTTTCCATTTAGACCTACTCCGAATTTTAGGATAAATATTCACTTTAATATGGTTTTATACAAACTGGCTATAGTTACTCATTAATTATATGAAATGTTATAAAAATAAAACTTGGTAGAAGATCTACAAAAGTTATTTTATGAAAAATTTAAAAGAAAATCTTGTAGACAGATTTTCCTTTTATGTTTTCACAATAAAATTAGTTTAGTTATTAGTCCCTTTTGGGTAAAATATCTTTAACGAGATATATTGTTATTCTATACTAGTTATATTAGTCCTGTTTATTTTTTATATATTTGTGTTAGAATTTGGTTTGAAGGTGATATTCACTTCTATCAGATCTTTCAGATCAAAAACTATATATTTTCTTTTAATAGAATACATTGTCTTTGACCAATTAGACTGTATAAATAGTGTTGTGCGCCATTAGTAAAAATGAAAACTTTATTAATTATTTTAGTGTAGAAGCATGTGAAATTGTACAATATTTCAATAATTTTAATGTTTTGTTTGTGTTAGATAAGCAAAGCAACTTATTAATTGATCCGTGACTTTCGCAGCTATTTAGTTAGTTTCTTAATTTTATTATAACGCCACCATTTCTGATGGTCCTTATAGAATTTGTGCAGTGGTTAAAATCACATACGTGGAAACTGAAATAAAGTTGATTATTGCCAAAGATATCAGCGTATATAAAATTACATGGTTCGCAGTGTTACTCGCCGTGTGGATACAGAATATAATTATTTTACTTAATTGAAGTAAGCATGGATACGAATATTAGAATACTACGCTTCCTGTTCCCCATACCCGACACAAATTTGTGTAACTCTTATATATTTGTTTGGGTTCTAAGTGTGTTAATGACATATTTGTTGATACAGGCATTTATAAACAAAATCAGGGCAGTGTTGAAAATAAAATATAGATAGCATGAGAGTACTGAGGCTCTACCGGCTAAGTCACCGAACATCGATTTCTTAAATGGCGTTCATATAAATAAAGGTTAAAAATGACTTAGTCAATCGTTAAAGCGGCTTCCATGAGCACATGTGCCGTCATAAATGGTCCGGAATGGATTGTCAACGTTGAAGCCGATTTAACGATTGATTAAGTTATTTTTAACCTTTATTTATTTGAACGCCATTTAAGAAATCGATGTTCGGCGACTTAGCGGGAACAGCCCCGTTTATCCCCCTGATCGCCGTGGCTTAGTTGGAAGTGGCTTTACCGGTTAAGAGTTCGTTCCTCGCACAAATCATATATTTGTGTTCTTGAACATGTCTGTTTGCTTTGGTTTGAGTGTTGTATTTGTGTTGGTGTATATATATTTCATGATGAAAGACGTCCACTGCTGGACAAAGGCCTACCCCAAGGTGCTGCCATAATCACCATTGGTCATCGCGTTGGTATAAAATTACATTTTTTTCCGTTGTCTTTACCATGCATCCTTTACCATGGCTTTGCTTAGTTGTAAGTAGATGGCGCTGTGTGCTATGACTAGGATATTTATTTATTTAGTTTCCACGTATGAGAGCTGTTTGTAGTAAAGTGTGCAGTGGAAGATAATAGCGTAGGTACCTCGGCCTTAAATTCGGCGACTTGCTCCTGGAGCTCCCGCATGCCGTCAGACTCGTCCATGTTGTTGCGGAGCTCTCCCTCCGTAGCCATCACCTCATTCTGGAATATAACATAAAACCTATTGAAACTGTACACGTGTGACACAGCGGCTAAGATAGTCGCCTCGCCGCTTTTAGTTAAAATAATAAAATAAAAAAGGTTTTTATTCACGTAGACTTTAAAAAAGCACTTGTAAATAGTCAGAACATGTTTGTAGTTATACAGTTATTATTTCTAGTTGCTTATTACAGATATTTAGGTACATGGAATGTTAAAACATTTATACAATTTATTTTATAATAGTAATGATATTTAGCTAGCTTGTATTAAGTTATTGTCAAGGAGATTATGTTTAGGTTTAATGATTGAAATTTATATTTTACTACATATTGTCTGAATGGTTAGGTATAGTTAATTGATTTAACACACAGTTTAGTATTTATTTACACTATCAGTGGCTTAAAACCTAAGTTAGGTTTGTCTAACCACTGGGTTCTCCATATAAAAGTAATACTACTAACTAATAACAAATACTAGTCGTAGCAAAATGAATGGAACCACAGTAAATGCAGTTCAAAATAAGAAATGTAAATAGATGTATATAATTCAATATCTTATCACTTACTATTCAAGTCGCGGCTTCGAGTCGTACTGGACCACTATTTGTGTGACCCATAAATAGTTGTTCTGAGTCTGGATGTAATTTGTGTCCGTCTATTACATGTTTGTAAAGTAACCCGCGACACAGAGATTAAATTACCCAGTGCGTGTTATATAATTATAAAAAAAAACTATTGCAATTATAATGCTTGTGGCCTAATTCCTTTTACATACATACATAGACTGACGCCTGTTTCCCAGAGAGGTCGGCAGAGACAACACATTTCCATTTGTCACGATCTTAGCACACCTCGTTTACTGTCATTATATTCTTCATACATGCTCGACGGTTAAGGGTACTTCTAACTTGGCCTTTCTTGAGAACGTCTCCGATTTGGTCAGAGAATGTTCTACGAGGTCTTCCCCTTCCCGTTATATTGGACAAATTCAACGGCCACTAGCCAACTATCAAATGTACATGTGTTTAAGAGTGCACTACATCATACAACATGTAACGTAATTAACGCACACCCTCAAACACCCCAATTAGAATATTATGTTGTAATCATAATAAATACACTGAATTTTTAATTTAACATATATATGCATTATTATTTACTAAATTAGTTTCTTGGAATAAAGTTTATTTATGAATGATGGAATTTGTATGAATACAAACAAAACTACGATTTATAAGTCTTATTACTTTGAATTACGGTCCATTTCAATTGTTTTTGACTGTACAGGGTTGATATGACAATCATTTCCGTAGTTTTAACTATTATAGAATAAAAACATACCTATATTAAAAATAATATATATCAATTCAATAAAGGATTCTGAACAAACTATTTTCAGGAAGTGCGTTAATTACGTTACATGTTGTATACATTTTCTTGTGGAATCTAATCCTAGTCATCTGAATGTGTTTGTTAAGGTAAACGCCTATGTTGTATGAATGAGTCACGCACAGTTTTGTACTTTCGTTTCATATCCACAGCTCCTCAAACATTTGGTGAAAACAAACATAACGGTACCTAACTAAAATCTGCCTTTTCTTTATATTAGTTATTGTTGTATTATGTAAAGTACTGTAATCTCGATAGTATTTATTATATTACGAAGACAAATTTGACGATCTCCTCTCAAACAATGCGCCGAATTCACTTTGCCAATTGGCGCGTCACAGCAGAGACAGTCATCAGGAATAAACACGTCAAAGCGATGCCTATCGGAATAAAAGATTATAGAAATGTAGTTAATTTGAAATGTTTAAAGGTATTTTCTAGTAGCTCAGATGACCCGGCAATAAAAATAACTTTCACTCCTTCATCGCTACCCCTATAACGACATATATTTAATATAAACTATCATTCCACGGAAACACTCCTAACTCATCCAGTTTAGATTAAGTATAAATCGTATACTATCGCCTATTCCGTTCTTATATGCCTGATCATTCACACTCACAATGTCATACGCAAATACACACAACACACCCAAACACAACACAACACTCACACACAACACAACTCTTTCTAGACAATACAACTTTACTAATTTGACCATTCTTTTAAAAACATTTAGATAAATCAATTTTTACATACATGTGTCAAAGCTGTCAGGGGAGATCCTGGTGTGGTACAGGCTTGTCTAGTTCAGACACCAGTCTCTCGCAAACAAAATTTATCCACATGTTTATTATGTCACTCCATATAATTATCACTGTTTGTGAAGAGAAATAAATATTTTTTGTATTTTTTTGTATTTAGTGCTTACCTTCAATTTATATTCGGATACTTCGGTTTCTAATTCAGCTATTCTTTGTGCGTCCTCCATGTTCCGTATGTTTGCTTGCATGGCGTCGTACTTGGCCTGGTGAGGTAATTAACAGGGGAACCATTAAAATATATTTGATTTCAGTATAGAGGTAGGAGTGGGGGGTCAGCTACAATTGTTTGACTCTTTTCAAGGCCGGCGATGTCCCCGCGAATCCTTGGTGTTCCGAGTGTCCATGGGCGGCGGTGATCACTTACTATCAGGTGATCCACTTGCCCGTTTGTCGGCCTCTTATATATATAAAAAAATGTCTCCTATATTTACATTCATTTATTTTCTTCCAGATAACCTGAATATACTTGACCACGATAATGATATTTAAATTTATACATTTTAGTATCGCTTATCGCTACTACTCAAAGTCCAAAGTATTTATTTTGAAAGAATATGGATAAAAACAGATGAATAATAAGTCTTGAAATAAACTCCACATATTTCGTTGTTTTAATAGTGATATGCATTTGGTAAAAATATTGCATGACACACAATAATTAGATACCATATTAGATACATTGACAAGCAGTTGACGTAGTTGGAGGATAAGTACCTTTCAGGCCACATGTCGTGGGTTCGATTTCCACCCATTACAGATATTTATGTCTGAGTGTAATTATCTATATAAGTTTGTTTTTATAAAAAAAAGTAGTATATTGTACCAGAGTCTGGTTATTTATCATCTGGTTTCCATAGTACAAGCTCTGCTAAGTTTGGGATCAGAAGGCTGAGTGCGAATAATGTGTATCCCAAGATATTATAATTATTTATATCAATAGACTAAAAAATTCAAAATATTATAAGAAGAGAGGTTTGTGAGTGTGTATGTTCATTACTTCTTCACGCCTAAACGGCAGAAGCGATTTTAATAAAATTTGGTATAGATTTAGCTGACACCCTGGATTAACACATAGGCTATATAATTTATAAAGATTAACGCTGGTAAAACGCGGGGCACAGCTAGTCGTACTAAATTTTAAAATAATAGCTTAATAATTTGTTATTTTTTTAAGGCTTTAAAAAATATATAGTGATAACACAGACGGACGGACTAATTCATAATTCTTGTTACCATATTTTATTATGTTAAGTACTGCATTGTGAGCTCCACAAGTACAAGGTGCTGAATAAATTTTATTAATTCATTATGATTATTTAAATATTTAATTTTCATTCCATTTCACATAGGTTATAATGTATAAAGTTTAACGCGAGCAAACCTGCAGGGCACAGCTAGTGATATATATTTAGCAGTTCAATGTGATGATACCTTGCTCTCGAGGTCAGCGTACTTGTGCTGGAACTCCCTCTGGCGCGCCTGCAGCACTCGCTCTCGCTGCAGCGCCGCGTCGAGACTCTCGCGCAGCTGGCGAGCCTCCTCGTCCTGCCGGCGAAGCTGGTTGGTGGAGACTTGTACTTGGGTCTCCAACTCCATCACCTGCACAGAATAGGAAACTATGCTTAACACTTCCGATATGCCAGTAATTTGTTAAAGAAACGAATTTTATATTTTGATTACAATAAATAAGTCTCATTAAGGGACCAACTGCGCGGCAAATTTTAATTATGTGATTAGTGACGACAGTGTCTGGATGTAATTTATCTATACATATAATAAAATCGTAGAAAAGTCAAAACTGTTCACTGAATCTTTTTTTAAAAGGATACTTGGGGCGTGATCTACAATCGATATCGAAAACAAAAATATAGTTTTTAGATTTTTTGTCTGTTTGTCTATATGTATGTCCGGGCTAAACTCCAAAAGTACTGGATGGATTTACTTACTTCAAATTTTGCATGAATATTACTAAAAAGTCGGGTCAACATATAGGCTACATATTATCACGCTATCACCTACGTGGGAAATGCAGTGATAATTTATAAAATTTAACGCGGGTAAAACCGCGGGGCACAGCTAGTCTATAATATATAAGTAGATTTATCAGTTGTCAGGTTGCCATAGTACGGGCCCTTTTTTAACGAATTTGCTACTCATAACAGTCTAAAGACGTCCACTGCTGGACAAAGGCCTCCACAATCGCCGGTCTTGCGCTATCCACATCCAGCGGTTTCCATCAACTCTCACAAGATCATAAGTCCATCTTGTAGGAGGCCTGACCGACAAATCTAAAACCTACATTTCGCTAATAAAGTCCGGACGATTAGAATAGAAGACCCTTTTGGCAGGTCTTCATCTACAATAGTAATAATGTCATGCAGGCCGAATTTTGAACACGGCGGCCACTCTCAATGGAGACTAGCCAACTGCGCATGACATATTATAGAGCACAAGTGTGTGCGCAAACACAGGGGCACTTTCTATTTCATCACTCTCATGATCCGATGAGACGACTAGCGACACGACCGGAAAGATATCAGGTACAGAACTGATGGCTTTACGTGCTCATACTAAGGAACTTTTCCTTTTACAGGAAATGCCAAAACCACTTTTAGTCCTACCTGGAATACGCGTAAATAAACGATTACCATGTCATCATTAAATGATAACTCATACCTTCAGTCTGAGTTCCTTGAGTTCAGTGAGTGCTTCCACCTCCCTGACCCGAGTGCTCATGAGCTCCTCCTCCAATTTCTGCACGTCAGCTGAGCGTCCCTCCCAGGCTCGTAGCAGTTTCTTTGGAGTCGCCATTATATCGGACACCACGTTGGATTGCGCCGGCGCTGCTGGGGTCTCCTGTCTGTGTTCCTATGTACAATAATAATAATATAAAAACACAATATACAACACCTGTATCCTACTAAAGGATGAAAAGAAGGAATAAATAGATTGGTTTTTAAGAATTAAGTAATTGGTGAGGTTAAATTCATAGACAAACGGTAAATCTATAGATTAACAAATAATCTTATAAAATTCCTGTATATAGTAGTATTATATGAATTTTAACAACAACAATTCTATAGATCTTGACATTCTAATATTAATATGATAATCATTTCGCTTCAAATCCTGACATTTTTAAATTATTATTAGGCATACTTAATAATTCTAAAACTTTTTATTATCATCAAAAAGCCTTCTTCCTCTTTTCTACTATGCTGTGCCCGACAGGGTCCATAATTGTTACATAATTATAAGATTATTATACCATCTGTTATACATTGTGGAAGCAATTAACGATTGAGTATTGAATATCATAATTTTTGGCAAGACTTGGGCAACAAACCTACCTACGATTAAACACGGCAATTCTAGAACAACGAGGCAAGTAGCAAGACTATGGTGAGTTATTACTTACTTGTAAATGTCGCTGCCATGCTTCTGATATCTCTGTAACACGCTGGCGAAGGTCCTTCAGCGAAAGGTTAGCTTCGGCTTCGCGGAGTTTCACGGCAATCAACTCGTCCTGGAATTATGTGTTATATAAGTAAGTGCAAATATTTGTGTGATTAGCACGAATATTTGTTTCTGAGTCATGGATGTTTTCTATGTATTTCAGTATTTATTTATCTATATATGTATAAATATTATGTCAGTAAACGAAGCAAAAGAGGTATGCAAGGATCGTGACAAATGGAAGTTCGTTGTCTCTGCCTACCCCTCTGGGAAACAGGCGTGAGTCTATGTATGTATGTATAAGTATGTATATCGTCGCCTGGTACCCATAGTACAAGCTTTGCTTAGTTTGGGGCTAGGATGATCTGTGAGACATTGTCCCTATATATTATTTTTATTATTATTATATATACATTATAATGTATGATAATGTCGTCCTGGTTCAATGGCATCCAGTCTCAATGGAGACTAGCCATCTCTGACAATTATAGTCTTCTGCAGAAGAGGAAGAAGATAAAAATATTTATTGAGCACACATAATAAAGATACAAAAAAGCACAATTAGAGTAACAATGGCGACATACAATATAGATACCTTACAAAATACTCTATTATTGTTACTAAAACAGATTTAGTGCGCTCAAATGGCTAGCAGCTCAGCATGATGTTACAACCATAATATGGCTGTAACGCTGATTTTCAGCTACCTGCCACAGTCAGTCATAAATGTGCTACACAAAGATGTTTCTTAAAAATTATACATAGAACAAAATAAAAAAATACGGTTTAAAAGAAATGAAGATGAACTCTATAATCACACTCACAGAGAGACGGGGACACCACAGCAATCATAACATCATGTAGTTTACATCCTCGATGATACTAGCGGAAACTTCAATGGAATTAAAATGTCTATACCAAAAAACGGTATGTTTCATCGAGTAAATAAACTATGTAAAGTCGTGGGTACAGAATGATTAGATTTTATTAGGAGTATATCGATTCCTTCTGTAAAAGGAGTTAGGAAGAAGTTAGGAGTAGAATTATATCTAGTATTTACATTATGGGTATAATGTAAATACTAGATATAAGAATAATCTCATATTGCTTACTACCCGTCTCCACAAAATAAGTAACTCTTTTATGGAGCAATGTATAAGATTCTATAAACAAACGCCCCAAGGATATTAGAAAATTGTCTACGAATAAGTTTAAAAGAATTATTAAAGCCGAATTGAGTACCAGGGCATAATACAAAATTTCTGCTTATTTAAGTGACAAAAGTGCTTGGGATTCAGTTGTTCTGAGTCAAAACACATAATTGTAATTAATCTTAAGAATATTTTATTTTTAAAAATAATTTCTACCGAGTTTTCTGGCAGTGTTTCTCAGTAGCTGCCACGTAATGCTCTACACGGTAGGGTAAAAAAAATTACGATTCCACATAAATGTAAACTTATTGCGGAATAAGTGATTTTTGTTCTTTTTTTTTACCTGCAAGTGTGCCACGTTGTTGTCAACTCGCTGTCGCCGCAGACTTTTGTTCTCGTTCTCCAGTTCCGCTATACGCGCGGTCAGCTCCCTCTCAGCTGCCTCTCTCTCGGCCGCGTGGAGTCGGGCTCTCACTAGCTCTCGTTGAAGACAACGAGCTAACTCTTCTCCCTTAGCACCACCACCCCCCTCTAAACCCTCTAATGAGGACTGTCTTGAATGATTCTGAGAAAAATAATATCGATTGTAGTCATAGCGAGGGGTGAATACTCTCAACTATCATATTTAGCAATGCAACGAACCCGGATTCACCCGGATTTTAAGGTATGTACAGAAGCCAGCACATCAAGCTTTCCCCAATTGAAAGTGAACCTTATGCTTTTGTGATAAAGTTGATAGTCTATAAAAGAAATTTGACAGATTGGGGTAGCTGGATGTGCTGGTGTCTGTACATGTTGGCAGAGTATTTACCAAAGATAATAAAATAAAAGGTTTTTATATCACAGACATGAATTTCAATTTCTATCACTTTTTAAGTGTAAACTTATCATTAATTATAATTAAATCACTTTTAAGGACTTTTAAAATAAGCGCCTTTAAAGCATTGAACAATCATTTTAATAGTGTAATGAAATCTCTTAGAAAGTGTAATAAAATTTATTTTAAATTAAAATTATATACTCGAGATCGCACTTATTCGAAATTCAACCAATAAGGTGCTATTGTCAAAGACTATATACATTAAAACAAATAATGTTCTAGTTTTGACACTCAGTTTATCATCTGTTGTCAGTTTGTCAGTGTATGTCAAAAGCATAATAGTGTGTGTAACGTTTTTTTTTATTAAAATAATTTACTTTAAATGCCTACTGAATAAAAATATTAGCTTTCTGCACTTTTCTCCATATCAATATTCATCTGACGGGGCTGTTGGCGTGGTTGGCAAATGCTTGCTTTTCACGCCGGAGGTCGTGGTTTCCATTCCCACCCAGGACAGATATTTGTGTGCATGAACATGTCTGTTTGTCCTGAATCTGGATGTAATTATCAATATAAGTATGTATTTACAAAAGAAAAGTAGTATATGTAGTATATCAGTTATCTGGTTTCCATAGTTCAAGCTGTGCTTAGTTTGGGATCAGATGGTCGTGAGTAAATAAGGTCCCATGATATTTATTTATTTATTTGGACAACCAGTAGTTGTTACATTGTTTCTTACGTCTAGATTATTAAGTACAAAATTATAATTAAATGAACAACCTTTTAAGGTGTCATATTATATATTCTAAGGAAATAAAAGTTGAATTACCTCAGCAATTGTCATTTCCAAAGACCTAATCTCATCTTGTGCAACGGCCAGCCGTTGTTGTGAATCGACGTTGGCTCTGCGAAGCGCCTGCACCTACAGAGACATAAAATAGGTTTTAATTTATAACTTTAAATGGCGGGCAAGATTATTTAGAGAACTTACTTTCTTTGTTTTTACCTTCATTTAAGGAGTTAAAAAAATAGTATATGTAATATATCAGTTATCGGGTTACCATAGTACAAGCCCTGCTTAGTTTGGGATCAGATGGCCGTGTGTGAATAATGTCCAAGGATATTATTATTTTTATTATTAGTTTTAGTCGACGCAGACTAGGGCGCTCAAATAGAACCACATATACATAGACTTAGTATTCATTACAAGTACCTCATACACCGTAGACCTGCTATGCCTTTAGTTTATTTTTTATTAGAATGGCACAAAGGCTGATTTGAAACTAGTAGAAATGTAAATACTTAAATTCATCTTCAAGGAGATTACTTTCTGATTGCTTATCTGTTCTTATAACATTTGTATTTAAATTTGTATTTTCAATAATTACAATTCAATTGTGAAAATAGAGTAGACCTAACAATATTTAGATATTTTTTGTAAAACATCCAAAATACGCACATAAGCGATAGCTGATCTATATATTGTATAACTACCTATCCGTAGAATAAAGATAATTCTGCAAAATCGCTACTTTAGAGGAGACCGATTTGAAATTTGTCTAGTACAGACGACATCAAGCTACCCCAATCTGTCAAAAATCCCCAATTGAAAGTGAACCTTATACTTATATGATAAAGTTGAAAATCTATAAAAGAAATTTGACAGATCGGGGTAGCTGGATGTGCTGGCGTCTGTACAAAATCAGCTAAACATTTTACATATTTTCTCTAGCAATTTGATTATTTATTGAACAATAATCAAATTGCTAACAAAATTATAGCTGATTTTGTACTAGGCACATTTTAAATCGCTCTCCTGCAATGTAACCAATATGCAGAAGTAACTTTATTCTACGGATAGGTCGATATAAATATAAATAAATAAATAGAGTTTATATTGGATCTTTTTTTTCTTTTTTGTTTATAAACCCCTTCAAACTGCGCAACAGTTTGTCGGCGGGATTACAAACTAGATGAATACATATAATTTTGATTAATATTTGTAACTGTAGTAATTTTGTCAAACCACTTACAAAAACATCAGCATTCACAAAATTCAGTTAGGAGTATTTGTCTAACTTTATGTTTTAGGGATGCTTTACTTATCGTACCATGTTCTTTCCTAAGCCAAGAAAATTGATTATATATAGTTGGGGTCAAATACTTGTTCGTTCTTTCGCTGTAATAGTTTTTGACTGAGGGTCGAATAAATTTTAGTTCTCGTATTTATGTACATTTTGTATACATTTCCAGTATAAGCTAATCCCGCGTTGTATAGGATTTCCATACAATGAGAGGTCAGCTAAGGAAATGTATAGCTTGATATGTAGCCGTGTGTACATCAACTACAATTACATGAAAATACACAATAAGCCGTCGCATGCCAGTAGCAATGTTTATAGCGCTGCAGCTGCCTCAGAACGAAGTAAAGTTTACACACCATCAAAGCCTTCGTTTGCATTGCATAAAGGTCTGTAACAGTAAAATAGATACCTGCAGTGTCTCGTTAATTAAATTAATTACTGCACATATCTGTTTTTCCTACTAATATTATAAATGCGAAAGTTTGTGTGTATGGATTTATAGATGTATGGATGTCGGTCGCTGTTTCATACAAAAACTACAAATATTGATGAAACTTGAAAGTAATCTATTTTAATTAATTAAATATTATTAATTTTTTAATGTAATATTTGTGAATTTGTTATGAAATATTTTGCATGGCCTATCAGGCAGAACATATTGACCACACCTACATTTACCTGACATCTTGAAATGTACTATATATTGTAATTACTATGTTCAGCAATAAATGATTGATTGATTGAATCATAACAGCGGTAAAAAGTTCACTGCTGGACAAAAGCCTCCCCCAAGACTCATGTTGGGATTATGCCATAATCGCCACGCTTGGCAGACGGGTTGGCGATCGCAGGATGATGGTCATAGTACCCAGAGAAACGCTGCTGCCCCTCCTCTGGTAGGCACACCCTCGGGTCAACTTCTACGCCCCCCACGGGATGAGATGGGGTAAAATAAATAAATAAAAAAGGTTTTTAGTCACGTAGACTTTAAAAAAGCGCTTGTAAATAGTCAGAACATGTTCGCAGTAATATATAATTAATTTATAATTATTTCTAGGTACATATAGATATTTAGGTACACGGATTGTAGGAAATAATTTACAATACGATTTATTTTATAACAGAAACGATATTTAGCTAACTAAATTTAAGTTATTGTCAAGGATTTTCACGCGCCCTCACCACACAGCTAGTTAAAAATATCCTATTAATATTATAAAGGCGAAAGTTTGTGAGTGTATGACTGTGAGAGTGTGTATATTTGTTAATTCTTCACGTCTAAACGGCTGGAGCGATTTTAATAAAATTTGGTATGGAGTTAGCTGACACCCTGGATTAACACATAGGCTATAATTTATAAATTTTAATGTGGGTAAAACCGCGGGGCACAGCTAGTAGCTTATATATCCGAATAACACATTGGCAGTAACTTATAAAATTTAACGCTGGTGCGGGCACAGCTAGTAATGTAATAATAAGTGGTATTGTCTATGATTTACCTCTCTCGCCAACGCGAAGGTTTCTTCTTCCCCCTCAGCCAAGTCCACCTGACCCCTCACCAGCCGCTCCGCAAGTCCAGAGCTTTCCTTCTCGAGTAGTTCTACTCTTTGCTTCAATAGCCGGTTTTCCTGGCGTAGGCACTACAATAAATATTATATCTCCAGTGTAAACATGCCGTTATTCAAACCAAACAACACCTAAATGTGTTAAGTAAAAGACCATGTTGATGAGAATCTAAATCATGATAAAGAATTACCGCAGAAGGAAACCCTCTCACCATAGACTTTGCTGGTATATTAAGTATCGATAAAAGAAAGAAATGAGAGAAGAAATATATTCTTAGACAAAAACGAGCATGCTTTAGACCACAAGACTCAAGTAAAATTTAGATATATGGAACGTAACTTGCTATGAGAGCAAGAGAGAGAGAGAGAGAGAGAGAGAGAGAGAGAGAGAGAGAGAGAGAGAGAGAGAGAGATAGTGTGAGAAGAATGTGCGCCCGCACCTCTCTCATGCCCCCTTCAGTAATATACGAAACGTAATTCTCTATCTTCACTAACTTATATCTCCCTCTCAACTCCCTTCACCTCAACCGATCAATTTTCGTAACGATCAAAAAAATGTGAGCTCGCACCTCTCTCTCATACCCCTTCAGTAATATACAAAAACGTAATTATCTTTCTGTTTTCACTATCTTATATCTCCCTCTCAACTTCCTTCGCCTCGACCGATCACACTTTTCGTAACGCATTCCCCAGCTTTCTCCCCAAGTCATGCGTGCGAAATCACGGGCACAGTCTTGAATAGGTTATTGAAAGGAAGATCTTACCCTCAACACTGCTATATCACTTTGCTCCTAATTTTTTATGTCTGTGTATTCTATTTTCATTCATTTATCACTTAACAGATGACTGTATAGTAGTTGAGTTTAGTAATGATTTAACACATGCACTTTGAACTTGAATATGTTATTGAAAGGAAGATCTTACCCTCAACACTGCTATATCACTTTGCTCCTAATTTTTTATGTCTGTGTATTCTATTTTCATTCATTTATCACTTAACAGATGACTGTATAGTAGTTGAGTTTAGTAATGATTTAACACATGCACTTTGAACTTGAATATGTTATTGAAAGGAAGATCTTACCCTCAACACTGCTATATCACTTTGCTCCTAATTTTTTATGTCTGTGTATTCTATTTCCATTCATTTATCACTTAACAGATGACTGTTTAGTAGTTGAGTTTAGTAATGATTTAACACATGCACTTTGAACTTGAATATGTTATTGAAAAGTAGATCTTACCCTCAACACGGCTATATCACTCTGCTCCTTAGTTTTTATGACTGTGTATTCCTTTTCCAGTTTCTTCATTTTCTTAGGGTTCACTTTGATGGAATAGGCCAGGTTCATAAATGCGTCTTGGTCGCCTTCCGCTTTAGCTGGTAGCTCTTTCTGTATGTACTGCGTGAATGGGAAAACAAAAGTCTTTAATTACGATTTAACAGTATATAATTGGTATTAGAAAATATACACAACTACATACATACAAATTTATAAGACCTGATATAAAAAGGTACTTTTGAAGAAATACTTAGATCAGCCATGAAATGTAACTAAACCTATTCTTAGTTTCAAATTGCAAGTCATATCATATCGAGACTGCTCCCTTCTCTTACCCACTACTGCAACACCTGAAGCCAGGATCAACAGTGGTACACAATGAAATGACACTGAGCGGTAAGGCTCAGGCATGTCCCGGGGAATTGCTTTAACTGTGTTGGATCCCGCAACTAATTTGCTAGTCATAGCCGAAAGGAGTCCACTACTGCACAAAGGCTTCCCCAAAGATCTCCATAATTGCCAGTTTTGAGCCATCTGCATCCAGCAATTTCCAACGCCCCTCACAAGATCATCAGTCCATCTTGTAGGGGCATGCCAGTGACTTTGGTTTACAGTTTTGGACATTTCTGTTTCGATCTCGTAAAGAAACTCCGAACATATCCCTCTTCATAGCTTTATGGGCTTTTTCGAATTGCTAGCTTAGGAGAATCTAAGTCCGCCACACCATAAAAGGCCTAAATACTTTTTACCATATTAGAGAGGAACCTAAAGTGCTTGGGAAGTTTCAAGTATATAAAATCCTCACCTTCAATATACTTTCCATATCGAGTGAGAGCAGATCGTTCTTCCCAACGGTGAGCATGGCGAGGGCAACTTTGAAGACAATCTCTATCCCTTCAGAGAGGAACACGTCCATGATGCGGCAAGCAAGTGGCAGAGACAGGGTCGTCGTGAACAGCGTCAGGAACCAGCTACTGGCGTACAGCGAAGTGTTGAAGCTCTGCAATAGAATTAAATCTTATAATAACATGATTATAAAAACTATGATCTAAGCAGTATTCAAAAATGAATCATTTAAAGCAATGAAATTGTCCGGTCTAAGTATCGGCATTGCACCCGTTGTTAGCCGTGTAGGTTTTTTATTATTTTTAGAGATTCTAATCCCTGTGTCGCGGAACAGGTATTTTACAAACGTATAATAGTCGGACACAAATTACATCCTTACACACGGCCATCTAATCCCAAACTAAGCAGTGCTTGTAATATGGAAACCAGATAACTGATATACTACATATACTACTTTTCTTTTGTAAATACATACTTACATAGATAATTACACCCAGACTCAGGACATACAGACATGTTCATGCATCATACATCCAGACTCAGAACAACTATTTATGGGTCACACAAATAGTGGTGCGGCGCGGGACTCGAACCCGCGACACGAAGTGGCGAGGCGGCTGTCTTAGCCGCTGCGCCACACGTGCAGTCGTTTCGGTAAGATGGCATTAAAAGCGTCTTAAAAGCGTTAAGAAATATCCAATGGATTGTATAAATTCGAGTCTGAGAACCACGGTACGCGTCGTGGGTTCAATTTCCCACTTCAATGGGTTTCTGTGGGTTCAATTACCCGCACTTAAATTTAAACAATTCATTTTAAAGATGTCTGAAACATATTATTACTACATTTAATCTGCTCTAATAAACCATTTTTGGACTCCCCTTAATTGAAGAATAAGTAACACACCTGTGACTGGAAGTGCACGTATAGGTCCGGGAGAAGCTCCTGGACTAAGTTCTCCAGTTGGAACATGCACAGTCCAAGCTCCGCCATGCTCGGCTTGAACATGTCTCTCATGCGATGCTGCTGCATTATCTTCACCAGCACTGCGAATGCTTCTTCTTCTGGCATCTGCAAAATCTCTATTCATTATATGTGATGGTTGAGACACTTAAAAGCAATATGGCTTCGTTACAATAAATAGAGACTAGGTTTGCCCCTCGAATCTCTCAGATTCAAACTGTTCACAGACCTGCACGAGGAGCAAGCGGATAAGAAAGCTTGAGCTCTGGCAGTAGCCAAACTTGTGATTGTGCTTGGAATATGGCCTTATCATGATAAACAGGGACTAGGTAGGCCATCCAATTTCTTATATACAAACTTACCTGCATGACTAGCTAGCCGATGAGGAAGTTTGAGGCCGGGAAGTAGCCAAAGTCACGATCCCGCCAGGAATATAACCCCATTCCGATGAACAGAGACTAGGTTGGCCATCCAATCTCTTAGATACAAACTATGGACTTGCCTGCATGAGGAGCAAGCCGACGATGAAGCCCGAGCCCTGGCAGTAGCCAACTTCGCGGTCGTGCAAGGAGTACGCCTTCATCACGTTGAACAGAGATTCTTGACCAAGTCCGTCCTTTTCTTTGAAGAAGTCATGTTCGGGATAGGTACGAGCTATATCGCGCCGAATTACTTTTTCACATGCTGATTTGGCCTGAAAATATAATATAAACTAAGATTCCTAACTAATTTCGTATTACCTACGTAGAACCTATAGGCACCCAGGGTACGTGTCCCGACCACCTGGGACATGGGGCAAAAGGGGGACACCGGAGCAATATACCCGCGATTCCGCAGACACTTTTCGCGGGTGGCATGCTTAGGCATTCCCCCTGCCTTATAAAAAAAGGAAGAAACTAAAGGTACTGATAACATGTATATGTATATATATACGAAAACCGACGTCACCAACAACTGCTCCTCTCAATCTCAATTAGTTTCTCCATCTCCAATCGCTACCCCCTTTCGAGTTCTCTTCCTAATCATCATGTCGGCCAAATTACGTCCACTGCTGGAATATCTCAGAGATAGATAATCTCTTTAAAGTACACACGGCTATATATCAAGCTATACATTTCCAGTATAAGATGATCGTGCGTTGTATAAGATTTCAATACTGTGGTGTAGGTACTTCTATAATAAATATGTACGGTAGGTTTGGACGGCGGGCCAGTCCGGAATAAACCGTTCAGCTGTCAACCTGTGTGTCATTGTGTTCTCCCGTAGTTACACTACACATACAATGAGTGGTCAGCTTATATTGGAAATGTATAGCTTGATATGTAGTCGTGTGTACCCTTAGGAAAAACACACACACTTGTATACTATTACGCTGTGTGGTGACGGCGAAGAATATCATCACCCCATCTCATCCCGTGGGGGACGTAGAAATCGTCCCGAGGGTGAGAGGGAATACCTAGCAGAGAACGGACGGTAGCGTTTTTCTGTGACCATCAAACTGCGATCGCCAACCCGTCTGCCACGCGTGGCAATTATGGCATATCCCCCATTTTTTGGAAAGCCTCTCCTGTGATGATATTCTTCGCCGTCACCACATAGCGTAACAGTGTACAAGTGTGTGTGTGTTATTCCTAATAGTAATATCTATAATATCTGGGGACAATGTCACACAGATCATCCTAGCCCCAAAATAAGCAAAACTTGTACTATGGGTACCAGGCGACGATATACATACTTATATAGATAGATAAATACTTAAATACATAGAAAACATCCATGACTCAGAAACAAATATGCGTGCTCATCACACAAATATTTGCACTTACCGGGATTCGAACCCAGGACCACCAGCTTCGTAGGCAGGATCACTACCAACTAGGCTACGGTGACCGTCGATGATAGTGAACATTAAAGAGAATATGTATCTATTGAAATTAACTTAAGTTGAATTAAGTTTAACGTTATTTCAAATAGATATATTACGTTATTTCATACCTTGATATAAGAAGCGTAGAGTTTCTTTTCGGGCGACGTATCAACGCCAGCCAGAAGCTGCCACACGATGCCTCTGAAGTGATGGGGCACGCCCTGGCGGACCAAGTCGCGCACGAATTGGTTGCGCCGCTTCCATTCGGTCTCCCAGTTACTGACGATCCGGCCCCATAGACCCCATAGGTCTTCTTCCCCGTTGCTGCTACCACTGACACGGGCTTCTTCATGGCTCGAACTCGTTGCTGTTGTAGGAATAATTATATTATAGACACCACTACGATCATCGCACAGCTTAGTGTAATAGAAATTGAAAATATCTCCTAGGAATTCCTAAGATAAATAAAAATGTATAATTATCCCTCCCTACCCATCTGATCCCAAATTAGGCAGAGCCTGTACTGTGGCAACCAGACAACTGATCCAAACTAACATACTTTTATATTTCTAAATACATACATATCACACTAATATTATAAAGGCGAAAGTTTGTGAGTGAAGTTGTTATGATAAAACTTTGTAGTAATATAGCTTATATATCCGAATAACACATAAGATAAAGATTAACGCGGGTAAAACCGCGGGACACAGCTAGTTTTAGATAAATTACACCAAACACCGACAAACAATCGTCCTCACCACGTAAATCTTGGGTGGGAGTCGAACCCCTCTGGCTTAGGAGTTAGTGGCACTAGGCCTACAGACCAGTCAAAATAATGAAACAAATTATCAACAGAATCCTTTCGAAACGTTACCAATAAACGGTTTAATGACATTCCTTCGCAAAAGTCTGCAAAGAAGCATACTACCTGACGGTAAGCGGTTAAGTGGCTAATGGACGCTTGCAACACTCGTCTCAAAGCTCGCGCGTCATCTTCTCTGCTGGTACATTATTTTATTTTTTAAGGTGGGGCACCATACTTTCAGAACCCGCACATGCGTCTTAGGATATTAATATTACGGCTATTGGTTTTGAACTAGTAAGCCCCATCCCAACTAAATTAAAAACACTGGTCTTCATAATATCTGCCGTGGGATTATGGATGCAATTATGTCTTTATTGTATGATCAAAAAGTACTTTCTTTAGTCATTTAGGGAGTGTCTAAACCAACTGATTGATCTTGAGTCTCAAATAATAACATTCTCATCAGTTATGGTGTCAATGAGCGGAGCTATCACTATCGCAAAGGATTGTTATTAATACACACCTAATTTCAAGTTTTCTACAATCAAATTTTTGTAAAAATCAATCACATTCTTTGTATCAAATAAATCACTGAAATCCATTTTTAGTTCGTTCATTTTTACTGTAGTTTACGACGAGTAAGATGTATGCACAATATCACAACCAGCCCGCCACTGATAAGCGATAGGTAACTGATAACATACGATTACGTGGTTTTAGTAATGTGAGTGGGACGCAACTGCGCACATTACCTACCTAGGTGATCTATAAACTTGATGGAGTGCAAAATTTCATCTATACAAATAAATAAAATTGGAGTGTCTGTTTGTAATATTGAAATAACCGGTTTTTACTACATCACTACATCATACATATGAATATATATACGGTACATACACCAAAATAACATATTTTACAATTTTTGTCTGTCTGTCTGTTTGTTCCGGCTAATCTCTGAAACGGCTGGACCGATTTTGACGAGACTTTTATTGGCAGGTAGCTAATGTAATAAGGAGTAACTTAGGCTACTTTTATTTTAGAAAAAGTCTTTTATTTAACAAAAATACAAAAAAAGCGAAATAAACTAATTAACACGCGAACGAAGTCGCGGGCACAGCTAGTTTAGAATATATCCTAAATTAACTTTAGATTACGATTTTTTGAAATACTTTAAATCTATTATATTACGGTACGAATTTGAGAATTTTCGCCAAGATTTTTGTTCAACGTTGTATATATGGAACGTTAGTGCCTTACAAAGTTCAAAAAACCTTAAACTAAAATCATGTCGAAAGTTCACTAGGTGGCGTACGAAAATTCATTTGAATTTTCTTGAATTTATTTTAGATTAAAATTTTTTGAAATACTTTGTATAAGGCACCAACGTTCAATTTACATAACGTGTAACACAAATCGTGAAAAATATTCACTTGGTGTGGATGGATGGAGTGCGAAATTTCATTAATAAAATCATCGAAATTTACTTTAAATTACGATTTCTTGAAATACTATAAATAAGGCAGTAAATTCAATATATACAACGTGTAACCAACATTGTGGAGAAAATTCACTTGAAGGAGTGGCAAGAGATATTTTTAAAGACAACGCGCGCACTAGTACATTTGATGCCTGTGTCGCGGGTTACTTTATAAACATATAATAGACGGACACAAATTACATACACACACAAATATTTGCCGGCGCGGGTATCGAACCCGGACCCGAATCGATGAGGCGACTGTCTTAGCCACTGCGCCATACGTGAAACGAAAGGAGTGCGAAATTTAATTAACAGAATACCCGAAACTTACTTTAGATAATGATTTTTTGAAATACTATAAATAAGGCAATAACGTTCAATATATACAACGTATAACAAAAATTGTTGAATAATATCAAAAAGTGCAATACACCTGTTAGAACTATGCAAATTAAAAACAATTAAGTAGTTAAATGAAAAAATCATCTTACTGCCCATATTATATAGATCTTCTTACAAACTGTTGTATAACCGTTCAGCCTAAACGTAAAATTTATCCATATCCACTTGAAGCAACAATTCTTTAACGAACTAACGTAGGTGTCTCGTTTATTGACCATCGATAAATGTGCAGGCCACCTAATTAATAGAACAATTGTCTAATAGTCACCACCTCATTTTAAACTCTATTTGGTGGTAATAAGACCTAAAACTAATGTATTACGAAGATGCAGTCTTGACAGTTTTATGTTTTTTAATCTAACTACCCTCATTTAGTTCTATATCGCTTGCATATTGGGTTACAACGCTATAAAATAAAAACTCCTAAAACGCGATAAACAAGTACTTGATAATTATATTTTTTTGAAGTTGAATTAATAAAAATGAATAAGAATGTCAAGAATTACAAAAGTGAAGTGCAAACGAGTTGTGAAAATAGTTTATTATTATAAAATCAAATACGTGTGTTTTACCCGTGTGTTATCCCTGATAGGAAACCCTAAAAACAACGCCCACACTAGGGAATCTAATCCCTGTTTCGCGGGGTACTTTACAAACATATAATAGACGGACACAAATTACATCCAGAATTAGCCGCTGCACCACACGTGCAGTCAAATATTAGTGTTATCTTAACTGTTACTCACCCGAAGTGAGAGATACTTGTGAAGTATCAGAGCTCTTGCGACTGTGCACGTTGGTGAGCGAGGGGGACTTGGCGTCCGCCTCGATGCGTCTGTTCTCCTCCTCCAGCTTGGCTAGCAACGCCCGCGCGGGCGTCGGTATTGTTTCAGCTATACGATAATCTGCACAACACAAACATATACCAATTAGGGCCTATGTACACCGCGTTTTTTAAACGCGTGTCGACGAGAGGCGTGTTAGCAACGCGCTTCGACGGCACGCTTTTGTCCTACAGAACAGTTTGTTTTTGTTTGTATCGATACAAACGCGATGCTAACGGGCGTGTATCGATACAAATGCGCGTCAACGGAGCGCTTAAAAAACGTGGTGTACATGGGCCCCAAGCCTTAAGTTTTCTTTAAATTATATAAAATAACGCAATACCTTCAAATTCGTTGCGTAGTAATAAAAATTATATTTAAAATCACCAAAGTATTTTTTTTCTCGTAACTCTTCTTTAGGCTCTTTGAGCATTTTTGACGCGACCCTGTTACCGTTACCGACACCTCTATATACAATTATCTACCTACATAAATTGTGCTTGTACGGAAATAGGAACACATGTATGTTAGCTTTTTGGGATGCGACAAAGCCATAGAACTCCTCCTGGTCAAGAATTTTACAGGTGTCTTTCGTATCAACATTGTTAAATTATTTATTATTTTTGTACCACAGAAGGGGAGGGCAAAACATACCAAGCTACCCTAAAAGATTAGTAAGAGAATATATGTGCATGTGTGCGAGTGAAATTAATTGTGTCTGCTGCCCATTGTGTTTAGGTGACTTTATGTAATATAACAAAGATTTGTTTCTTTTTTATTTTGCCATACGGTTATGTGATATATACTACCACAATTGAACTATTACAAACGTGCGAAAACTACCTCAAAAGAATGTGACAATGCTGCGCAACTCTTATCGATAAAGGGTGCATTCCTTTATCGATAACGATTTGTTGAAAAAGTTGTTACATAATATTACAGATATTATGTAACGCTAACTAACGTTGTCTTCTAAAACTATATTAATTTAGTTTTATAGCAATATATTTTAGGATTTAGAAGTAGAAATAGAAAAGAGCGAACTTTACAGTAGTCACATCTGACATGTTCACATTCCGTATAATAGAATTCAGATGAAATGTTAAGCTAATTTATTCATAATGCGATTGGTTGAATATATCATCGCATACACTATGTTGGCCGACAATACGTCGTCCATCTCTCCTACACTGCGCGCGCTCTTCTGTTAAATCAAAAAGCGCGCGCTTCCCCCGTTTCCTGTAACGCGTTTCCGTCCCTTTTTCAAAATACCCAACAACAAAGAGTTAAGATGTTTATATACAAAAAAAAATTAAACAATATTTACCTGATTATTGTTATATACAAAACTAGCTGTTCCATAAGGCCTTTAAGTGCGAGCGAGAGGTCCATTAACATGATTTATGACGTAGTTCGCATGTGTATAACGGCTCCAGTATAATTCAACAATTATATCGCTAATACTGTGCATTGTAATCACATGGCGCAATGATTCCGATATTCAGTAGTTAGAACGCGGTAAACTCGAGTATAAACTGTCATGCAATGTTGCTGGGTAGACCTTGAATTTTACTTAAATACTTTTCAACGATACGAAATCTGAGCTTAAAGGTTCACATATCAAAATCTCTTTTTAACTAACACCCATCTCTTCATGTCAAACAGGACAACAATATTATTGTAATTACATACATCATATCAAAATACAAACATTACATAATTATATTATATTAATTACAACATCATACATGTTCGTCGGTGGCAAAATAAAACGCCATAAACAAATGATTCAGGAAGTGGAGAAATGAGTTGAACCCCACAAAAATGCCACCGCGGTTATTTTGCGGGTGAAGCTCCCTTCATTAATCAAACAGATGAGAATGTTCTGGGACCTATCCATTGGGGATATTTGGGTGTGATACTTGGCCAAGAGTTTCATTTCAGCCAACATCTGCCAATCAGGTTGCTCCTAAATGTGAGCAGTATAATGTCCTTGGCAATAAGGTGTGTGTGAATATTTACAAAACTTTAATTTGGCTTATGACTATCGCGAGTCCTATGGTCGCACACGCCGGCACTATTAGGTTTCTATGTCCACTCCAAACGTGTCCACTCAAACTCTGTTCAAGCGACTTGCCTTGGCCACCCCATGGTATATCCGCAATAAGAACATTCACGCCGATTTCCAAGTGCCTATCATCAAGCATTGGGTGAACCAAGCGTCTTTTTGGAAATCCCTTCGAGATCGCGGCAGTCAAATATCGTCCTCTTCTTAAGCACCGACTTACCAGTAACGTCTTGGACGACATCATGACTATCACGACGAAATGCACTAAAATGTCACCTTTGGATGAACAATCAATTTTTGTAAGTTGAATCCAATTTTCAAATGAACATTCATTGGTTATCATACAACCACTGAACTGATGAATGATGATACTCATGATAACAAACAACAATCCTAAATATATATATTTTGGGTAATAATTAAAAACCAATAAATATAGTCATAAACCACCACCATGTTATTTGTATTACCGTAGTATATGGACAATTAAATGTATATTTGGGAAAGCTGTTTGGTATCTGAGCACAGTCATGTGTTTAAGCATCGATCGCCTTATATGTTGACAAATATTTTGATTGATAAAATATACTAAGGACCTACGAGCCCGAAATGAAATGGCTTCTCCTTTGATTCTACAAAAACAAAACTAATGTATACACGAATTAGAGCTTTTGATGGGACTTTTCCCATCAAAAGCTCTAATTCGTGTATACATTTTAACATTGATAAGGGCCTAATGTATGACACCTGACAGCAACTAACCATGAAACAGCATTCACGTAGACTACATTACTACTTGATCCAATTCTTATAAGCAACTCGTACACTAGTCTAGGAAACGAAAGCAGTTTTTGTATGAAGACCTCGTAACAAATTCTCAGCCAGAGAAACTTTACTGGGCCGGCTACAATTACGCCAAACTCTGGCTTTTTCGATAATAATTCTGACACGTTCAAGCTCCTTGTTAGTCAATACAAGAAGAAAAGTAAAAGGATGATGATGGCGAAAAGGACATTTAAAATTCTAAATGCAATATTGAAATTAGATGGTTCAAAAATGGAAAGAAAGAAATGGTGCAAATTGCCTGATATATAATTCAAATTAAAAATTAATTTATTCCATCAAACTTTTGCATTTATGTGGCATCGTAATTTTAGCATACCGTGCAATGCATGACGTGGCAGCTAGTGAGAAACACTACCAAAAGTAAAGGGATAGGTAACATAAGCATTTAAATTAATCTTGAATATTAGTTTTGGATAGAAAAGAAAGACTTTCGGAATGTTTAAACTTTGGAACAATTTAGTAGTATATTAGCAGTATATCGAAACAGGACGGTGAGTTGCAATTCAAATGTAATTGAAGGCGATACAAGAGGAAGGAGTTAAAGTGATCAGTGAAAGTAAACAGTGCCAAGTATTCAGTGCAAGTGAGAAGTGTACTGTGTAAGTCTGTACTCTTGTACAGTACAGTCGCGGGGACTCTGTAAGTGCGCCACGTTTGAACTCTCACGCAGTGCTTATCACCGGGACTCTAGGTGCATTTTAAGTGCTTTCCATGTTCATAGTATTGCACCAGTTGTTACTGTCGACGACAATAAAAGCTGCGTTTGCAAATACTAGTTATCTTTCTAATCATCTGACCGCTCGCGACAATACACAACAACAACTACATATATTATTATTTTGATACGAGACATTTCTCCCTCTCTTTTTTGAACATCCATTTGTGATCCTAATAAATATCTCATACATATAACAATAACTAAATTTTAAAATAACGGCCTACTGCGCTCAATCACTCACCAATAGCAATATTTGCATTTAAAAACAACCCTTATGCCTTTTTTCTAATTACCCTTAATTCATCATGTTCTATCATAATGGCACGGTTAATACTCTGTAGAATTTACAGCGAACTCCAACATGTTCACTTCCTAGACTACACTTATAAAATCAGTAGTCACTAGAATTAAACAACGTGGAATTATCAACGGATTTTTCATAACGATTCTTTCGTCAATAATTGTGAATTGTGTATTTTTTTTAATACTTTACCACAACGTTGAGATCATTAAGTTGAAATACATTAGAACTCACGTCTGATAATAAATGCACATATCAATGGTGATATGTGCATTTATTAACAGACTTGCTATAAGTATGGACATATAATAATATCTGATAAAACGAACCTAAACCAAAACTAAGACCAAGGTTGTATCTTCGTCAGAAGGATAAGTAACTAGAGAATTTTATACCGAATTCAGTTATTCTGTATATTGAACAGCCTTAGTAGTTTTCGTGCACGCAATCGTTCAAGGGTTTCTGGTAACAACTGTATAATTACGTTTTACTATTTAATGTACTCTATATGGAGTTCAACGCTTCATGCAACCTTCAAGGATATTACGTAATAAGAAATAATATTGTGATTTAAACCAATAATCCATCTACGCATAAAAGAGCTACGATCTTGTTGGTGGATCTTCCACTATTTCTACCATCTTTTCGGCAAGCGCTTTTAATTCTCGATACAACCTTACTCCACATTCTATTTGGTTTAATCTTGATGTGCTAGTTTACTTTCCATGATAAACAATAATAAAAATAGCCAATAATAAACAACTAAAAATAAAACAATTATATAGTGTCATTAGAGCACCAAATAATGCTTTTAGCATTGCGAATATAATAACTTTTATTGATACTTAGTAAAATCGATTCTCTAATCTACTAATTATATTATCATTAGTAAGGAGAACAAAGTAAAGTTAAAGTTTATATGGAAAATAATTAAAACCCTTAATCTTTACGCCGATGATCTACAACTTTATGAACAAGCATAGTCATGATACCGGAAGATTGTGATAAAGTTAAGAGGGATCTTGAATACATAAAATAATGGTCCAATAAGTTATAACTGACCGTTAATCCTTTTACGCCCGGTTCCTATATTCCAAAAACGAATCGTTTCTACTACGAATAGTTAGAATTTCTACCAGCCGTAACGCAAAACCGTTCCTAAAAAATACTAGTCGTTATCCAAATAACCAACGTCTGGTTACTAACGGATGGGAGGACGTTAGTAAGCTTATTGTATGGAGATGCGTTCGAAAGTGTTCCTATAAATATTTTCTACTGTCACGGAACTGTCAAAATAACGAGGCGTTACTGCTTCGATTACTAGTCGAATTCGGTCGGTTTACCAGTCGTTTGTATTTTATTTTGGTAGTTAACGTAGTGTTTGAGGAGGTTTCCGTGATGTCTAGCTCTGAAACTGATAGAGAATTCATGGCTTTGTTTTCCGTTAGAAAGGGTTGATTATTTTTCTATCTTCTAAGATTTCATAACCACAAACCTTAGATTAAATACTCAATTTAAAAACTTATTTAGAAACCATGAAATACTCCTGGACGGACGTCAGACGACAGACGCATGCGCCATGCGCTTTCATGTTACGCGTTTTGTTCACACCATGCACTCGTAACATCAAATTTTCAATACTAATGATTTATAAATATTTTAAACCTAAAACGCAAATTAAATTATTACTGTAACTATAAGTACAGTAATTTGTACTATTACTCACATAATATTACAGAATAATAAATGATTTTAGTTGCATAATTGACGTAGACGTTTTGTTATAACTAATCGTGAAGAGGAGCGAGAGGTTCATCGCCGAACGAGTCGTAGGTGGTTTAAACTACGGATGTTCGTCGCAGGTAGGGCATTGTGGAACACTAGTTTTGCATCGGTATCGGTAGCTGAATTACGGATGGTAACGTTGGTCCAATGACGGATCGTAAAATAAAGGAACCGGGCATTATGTCCAGCCATCATAGTGGGCAGTGCATTCGTTGACAAAAATGGCTGTCGGCAGTCAACCCCGCGTAATTTTTAACTACTCATTCATTTCTATTATCCAGAATATCAAGGAACTTGGTTAGCTGAATGGTGATACCTTGAGTTAGCAAAACAAATCGCCAGCGTAAGCCGAAGGTTAACTGGGATTTTGCGCTCTTCTTTACAGTCTCAGTAACTTCTTACAATCTCAAACAAAAGTAACGCCTGCGCAAGTTTATCGTTTCTTATAATCAACCTTATCTTATACTCTTTATCCAAATTTATTTGCATTTGGCATAATTTATCTGCATCGCTCAAAGCTTGACTGGAACAAAATGCCTTTGGCATTGAGTCGATCCGCTTCTGTACATTTATGTGCTAGAAGTTTTTAAATAATTCAATTCGACTCCATATATAAAACTAATGAACAAATTAGTATAAATTGTCCTCGATTTATGAGTTTTTTACTTTGCGCTTTGGAAGGAAGTGGAGATATTTCTTTCTTTCTTTATCGACGTACACTTTTGATGCCGGAATTAAGAGACTTGTAGCGTATACCCGAGATGTGTCTGGGCCTCACCGCTCACAGGTCTTTTGATCCTGGTATTGGAATATATCTCTTCTCTTCAATAAAATTAACAATTATTTCCTTATTGTCTTATGAATGCGTGATCAATTGCGGAATTCGTAGTAAAGGTAGATAAGTTTAAAGTACGATTAATAAATATAAATTACTTAATTAAATTATTTCGAGAACAATGTGTACAATTTAATTTCAGTTTGTTCATATCAGTCAAACGAGGTCCACTCCTGGACAAACACCTTCCCCAATGCGTTATTTAGGGGTGTTTTATGTGTATTTTATGTCATAATCACAATCCTTGACATACGGGTTGATGATTGGGCTATGATGTATGATTCGTTTGTACTCGGAGACGCTCGGGACGAGATGGGCTGGTGATATTTGTAATATCTGTTTGTCAATAGAACCTTAGGTAAAGTCAATCACTTTATTGACATTTTAGATGTCTTATCTCAATGCAAATATAAATTTACCTAACGATGCTTTATTTTAAGTACTTTATATATTTGTCCATCTGGTATTTGTGCTAGGTTTATTTTTATTTTATACTAGTTTTCCCCAAAAACAGCGTCCTGGCCTTAACTTCTACCGGGTCCAAATGTAAATCCAAACTATCCAGGGACCTACACCTATAAAAGCATATGGAAGTTCATTTTTAATATAAGCAATACCTTTATTACTTGATGTAGCAGAATAAACTGAACAACTAAATGTCAATCGGTCAATATTTTTAACATCTTTTTCGCCTTCTATATCACGATATTTTCATATAGAAATTTATATCCAAATTTTTACATTTTTTATACAACTTATTACTATCAATGAGAAACACAACCAAAAAAGAATTAGCTAAATAGAAGCACCCGTTCCTATGTTATCCACTCATATTCATTTAGCAAATGAATTTTTATTTATACATTATATGTGTTATATAAGTAAAAATCTTTCATCATATTATATGTTACGACTGACCCAATGGTTTAGCGGTAGCGTGTTTCAGGTGTTGCGGAGATTTTCTAATATGTGTCTGTATAATTTGCCACGAATGCTGACCAAAAGGATTCCGTTTACACCTACACCTTAGAATATAAAATACTTGCCTTATAAAGTGTGTATATATTTGAATGTACATAGATACACATCAACTTTTGATTAGAAATATTTATATATACAAAAATAGCTCACATGAGATTCTCAATATATATCCATGAGACTAAACTTCCTGCAGGACAGTATATTTAGTATCAGTGTATAAGATAAATATAATATAAAATAATAATCGGAAGTAACATTATTTTCTCATTCGTAAATTTATGTTATAACCGAAACCATTCCAATTGGGTGAGTCTGGTTAGTTAGAGAACTATTCTCCGTAACTCGGCACCTTGAAGAGGTCAGAACAACTGTTACAGGCAGTCACAAGCCTCATGGATACAGATACCACCACATCTAAATATGTTCAGTTATTAGTTGCTCATAGGTTTCCCTGTCCATCGTTTAATTTTAGTAGCTAACTACAACACACAACGTTTAAGTCTTATTCCGACTATTAGAAATACCCAAAAGCCCACTTAATTGCTAATTAAAGGTACATTTTATTACCGGAATTAATATTAATGAATTACATCGAGATCAGTTGGTATTCTAGGCCCGGTTACACTGCGAGCCGATCGCTATAGAAATGGATGAATATATTACAAATACAAACTACAACTTATATTCAATATTAGTTGACGATTTTCTATTAACTACAGATATAAGTAGCCGTGCGTACCAAATTAAAGACTATTGTTACTTTTATATTATAAAAAAAAACTTATTAATAACAAGCGGTGTTAATTACTGAGCAGAAGCGTCAGCCTTGTTAGTGATAACTACAGAAATTATAGAAAACTAGATAGTACGTGTGGTAAGCTGGGTATTGACTATTGACAGTGCACTTTGTGAATGTTAGTGGTAATCCAACAAACCGTCCAAGGATGATACAGGTGATTCTGTATTACTAGCGGTGGGGGTTCCGGGGGCGGCTGGCGGCGCGGCAGGCGCTTCTCTCGCGTCGGCATCCACCTTCATGGCGACGCTGCCATATGAACCCTTCCCCGCCTGCTCTCTGCTCGCGGCAACCTCCTTTCTGCACCAGACGTGGTCACGCCATCAGCTCCATACATTTTACCAGAACCACAGAGTGATTCCGAGGTGGTCAAGGGTTAATGACTGCCATTCGAAAACAAAATACTAGATGTGGTCTTTTCGATTCGTTCCGCTGCAACCCTCGACCACCTCTCTAGTTCAAGATTAGGTTCACCGCGGCAGTGACATCACCATCCTCAAGGATACGGAATGAGACGATCACACCATGTGTGTTGCCAATACAAAAACAACCTCAACTTCATCATTAAACAATCTTTTTGCAGAAATAATCCAATCATAAACCTTCCAAAATGAAGGTTAAGGGAATCTATTAGAAATAATTTCTAATACAAATAAACAAGTACTGTTAGTATATAAATAACATATTTATTAGATTTGTTGGACCTGGAATTATCTATACTACGGATAATTTCCAAAAGCTCCCATAATAGCCTTGATTGCTCAAGGTTGTACACTGGATCATTTATTCACAACACAATCGTAATATGGAGTGTTTTATGAAGCTACTACAAAAAGGGGAAATTGTCGATTCGACCTTTTATAGTTAAAAGGTCCCAAATACATATAGTTAAATCAGTTCTTTAAAGAATAGTTGAAGTGGGTTGCAAGGTTTTTTTAAACAGTGATTATGAGTATTAGTCGCACACAATTTTCATTATAGTTGTAATTAATTATTTAATAACATATGAAAGGAAACATATCGATTATTGGTTAAAACTATGATCGAAGGCAAGTTTGCACGTGCACGATGACATGCTTTTCTAATTCTATAAAGGGGCTTTAGTTAAATAACACATATTTTAAAAGTGTACCAAAGCGAGCTTAAATTCGCCACACATGCACAAACTTCCTTAATTCTAGTCTAAACTAGAATTAAGGACTTTTGAATAGACGGCTAAGAGCAACTTGGGCTGTTCAAATTAAGGTTCCGTAAAAGTGTAACATTTGTACAAATTACAAAAATTTGGTTGTGGTGTAAAACTTGCGACGTTCGATTTTTTTTTCGATAGATATGTTGACGTCATAAAACTCACAACAGAAGGAGATTCTCAACCTACACATGCACTTCAAGTCTTGAAGTGCATAAACTATCGACAAAATATTATGCTTGAAAAAAGTAATAAAATTTCACGTCATTTAAAGATACTTTTTCAATGTTAAATAATACTTACAATATATTTATTTATAATAATAAAAGGTTTATTTGCAGAAAATATTTGTACAAGGGTTTGTCTTCACTAAAACCCTCCACACTATGCTGAGCCCGTTTCGTGGAAATTTATCTGGATACATTCGAATTTTTATCGTTCAAGTATTTAGAAGAAATTTCTTTAGGGCTGATTCTTAAATCGTCATGGATTTTAAACTCCCCAAGTGCGAACTGAAGTACAACTCAAGATTTGAATAAAATTTGCTCAACTCCCCGACGTTACTTATTCAATTTATTCGGTGGCAACATTAAATCGCAAAAGATTGTCTATTTGTTCACACGACACCATAATTCCCTAAGGTCCCTTGGTTGAACGCAGTAGACATACCCAAGTCATTCTATCGGGACTGAGTCCACAGAAACCTTGCTATTTTATTAATTTACTTTTTATTTATTTTCATTAATTACGTCTTTTATTTTAAAAAAGCGATTGCATATAGGCAGACCTTGAATTGTAGTATAACAACTATATATAAATAATTCTAGATACAAATAGATCATTAGACCTGTGACTTACAGATTATATAGAATTATATCTTTTTTTTATATTTGCTGTTTGACAACGTCAGCACTAGTGTAATCAATGCGAGACGTGGGGTATTTTATAAACACAGACAGACACAAAATAAACCCAGTTAAGAACAACTTATTAGGGGTTACGCAAATAATTGACTTGCGCGGGAATCGAACCGGGACACGAAGTGGCGACGCGACTGTCTTAACGTGCAGTAGTTTACGATAGTAATAGTTTAGTTAAATATGTAAAATTCGTAATATGACGTGACATTTGAATTAAATCATGTCTGTTTTGTTCGTGTATTTAAATTACAAAATAAAATTGTTGACAAAGTACTTACGTTTTACATATTATTATGTAGTGGTACTTAGTAGACGAAGACTATATCTTGGACACCAAAACCTTTGAGTAGGTGTAATTATTATTCATTTGTATACTTTGGTATTAAAACAAATTTGTTACTCATTAATCTTTTTTAATGTTGCAATTAAATATACTCGTAGGTACTTTCTATATTTTATCTAATGTAAATAGCGCAGATATTGCAAGTATGAAGTGTATAAACCATTCAAATCTAGTTATTAGTATTTCATAAGTATGTGTGTAATAACAAACTTGCACACATACTTATGAAATAGTAATATCTAGATTTTTTTTTACAAAACATATTAAGTATTTACAGTATCACAACATTTTTAATAATTTGGAATGCAATTTAATATACACAACGTATGACATAAATAATGGATGAAATTTACGAAGTACTCTATATATATAATATATAGAAGCAGATAAATAAAAGCAGAATCTGACTGTCTGACCGATCAACGCACGGCTGAAACCGCTGTGATTATATGACATAAATAATGGATGAAATTTACGAAGTACTCTATATATATAATATATAGAAGCAGATAAATAAAAGCAGAATCTGACTGTCTGACCGATCAACGCACGGCTGAAACCGCTGTGATTATAACCATGACGTTTTGCACATCAATGTCTTAAGTGATGTAGGTGTGCACTAACAATGGATTTAGGAAAATTCAACCACTAAGGGGTAAAAAGGGGTTGCAAAGTTTGTATAAAACATCGTGTTTTCTTGGTCTGATCAACTACAAAATTGGCATTTATATTCTTTAAAACTACCACGCCGACAAAGTCGCGGGCAAATGCGTGTCTCCCCATAAAACAAATTAAAGAAAATCAGTCTGTAAAATAATGAAAATAATATTCTTTTCCCCTTAAAAATAAATAAATTAAATCAGCAGTTTTTTGTTCTGGGAACTTAATTTTATTATTGTGTATTTTGCATTTTAACATGTTACATGTTGTTTAGTTTCATATAAAAAAGTTTCAAGCTTCGTAAGTTACGTCCACTATTTTGTCACACCTTGTTTGTATAAACATATATTTAAAAACGCAATTTTTGTCAAAACAGACACTACATTCTGGTAGTTACTATAAGAGCGATCCTTGTGTGTACAACGACAGTCGTCCTAATTTAGTCAGTCGTCTTAATTCTATTACCGGACCCAGTGTCTAGATGAGAAGATCCGGCAGAACAAACTTAGCTGGTTCTCTTCCACGGATGTAACATTAGTTAAAGTAAATAATTACGCATGAACGGCCGAGATTTTATAATGCTTTAGTATTGTTTTGATGAAACCACGTCAGGTGAAAGTCGGTAGATCCGCGGCCCGCGGTCACCGCCCACTCAGCGTGAAGGCCGCCGGTTCTTCATATAATAGAGTAATGTACCGCTACTGAATAGATGTGCGCACTAGGTATGCGCATTGAACGGAGATACATCGAAAAGTATAGGAGGTTTTATCTTAACCATATTTATTTTAACTAGAGATCGCACTTCTTCCAAATTCAATCGTTAAAGTTCTATTGTGAATGGCTATAGATTGAACGGAGATACATTGTAAATTATAGGGAGTTTCTATATTTTCCATATTTATTTTAACTAGAGATCGCGCGTGTTCGAAATTCGAATATTAAAGTTCTATTGTCAAAGGCTATAAGACATTAAAGACTACTTGTTCGAAATTCGAACATTAAAGTTCGATTGTAAACGACTATACACATTAAAGATTATTAATATTAATTAGTGCTCAATTTTGATACTCAGTTTGTCATCTCTTCTCAGTTTTTGCCAGTGTGTCAAAAGCATGGTACTGTAGTGTATTTTTATTAAAATAATTTACTTCTAATGCTTATAATATAAAAATATTGGCTTTTATCACTCCTCCATATGAACTTTAACTGTTTCAAATTTCATACTCCTCAGTCCGCGAAATTTTCGTAAAAAGTTTTTGGTTCACGTACTGATAATACGTGATGATGATTGTCAAATTTATTATGATTTTTGTCACTATTTTTCAAAATATTATCGAATTAATTATTAGTTAGTTAACTATTTGAATTCCTGTTGGATATAAGTAGTGCAAGACCGGCAATTGTGGGGATATTTAGAGGAGGTCTGTGTCCAGCAGTGGAATTATATATTACACTATACGCATTGTGTGCTTAATCATTTTTTATTAACCATACAAAGGGGGCGTTTCCGACATTCAATATCACACTACATCGTAGTAATATATAACAAAGCATTACACATGAGCCACAAACAGTGTGCTAAAATATAATATGGTGGCAATTTGTACACATTGTACATTTTTTTCAGTTGTTATTTATTTCCACGACACAAAAGGAAGATGTTATAATATAACATCTTCCTTTTGTGTCAAATATATTATATTTTAACCCTTTCCAAGGCTGTGGCAATATAGTTACCACCACATTTTGAACTCTATGGGCTTGTAATAAAGTTCAAAACCAATTAATTAAAAATATACCTACTGCCTTATAAAGGGTTAAGCCTTTGTCCTGTGTCTGAACCACCGTAACTCCAAAACGGGCGAACTGACATCAACATCATATCAGCCGAAAGAGACCCACCGCTGGACAAAGACCTCTCCAAAGATCTCCACAATTGCCACTCATGCCTTAACCGCATCCAGCGGCTTCCAGCAGCCCTCACAAGATCATAGGTCCATTTTGTATGGGGCCTGCCCACGCTGCATCTTCCGGGTCCGACAACATTTTTCGTTTAACCCATTCTCTCGCATCATGGGAGAGAGTGAGAGAACAGAGATAGTAGATACATGTGTTTTTGCACACACATGTGCAATAAAATTATCTAAATCTATGTTGATATTGTTCTCCATTATAGAAATTTGAACCAGAGGTTACGATTTAAAAGATACCTGCGTTGGTACGTCAAATTTGTCAAATTTCCCCAATAGAAAGTTAACCTTATGCTTATGTGATAAAGTTGACTCGGCGCCCTCGTGTTTCTGGTTCGAGCTTCGCACTCTACTACTATTTATGTGACCCATAAATTGTTGTACTGTATCTGCTGTGTCTGTCAATTGCATGTTTTTAAAGTCCCCTGTGATACTGAGATTTTCTCATCGTCTTCATTTTAATTAAAAAAGAATCTGCCTACATTTTAATTTCTGATCTGATCGAATAGGGAATATCTAAAGCGGATGTAAATTTCGAATCTCAGACCAGCCCCTAAAATAAACATATTCAAAGAAAAGTAGCTACGTCTGTACGGCGCGAAAGCAGGTATCTCTGTGGATATTTTTAGACCGTGAAGAATGTACAGACGCCAGCACATCAAGCTACCCCTATCCGTCAAATTTCGCCTATTGACAGTGAACCTTATGCTTATGTGATTAAGTTGAAAATCCATAAAGTAAATTTGACAGATTGGGGAAGATGGATGTGCTGGCGTCTGTACCTCGTAAGCACTTCACTTCAAGAACTCTCAGTAAGTTATAAACTGCTAATTGATCAGTTTTAAAGATGTGCTGTTATCTGTGGCGCGTTCCACTTTAAATATCTACTTATTCAGACAGTAGATAACTCTTTCAAGTGTATTTAGTAAGTACGTAAGGAGTTTTTCATAAAATGCTGTATTAACTCATTACATTCAGTGCACAAATTTATCTAGAAATAGGGACATGCGGTTGAATAACTGATCAACGATCATTGCCAAGCCAAACTCCATGCAACTAATTAGGTACTTATATAAAATTATTAATAGTAGGCCGCATTTTTTTAATGGAAGTAATTTTTTTATATCGTTTAGCTGTTTTGGATTAAAATTATATGATTTTCAATTTGCTAATATTTAAGTTATATCTCACACATCAGTTTAAGATGTGAATACGTTCCTAAAGCTAAGCAATCTCTAAATGTATTTATAAGTAAGGTTACTTTACTGTTTTTCTTGACACCAGCATTCCCTTTCCATTTCTGGTATAACGGTACATACAAGACACAATATAACTGCATTAACTGAAATATTATAGAGGAAAAAAAGAACTTCCAAGTGACAGTTTGAAATTTGACGGGAGAATAGGTCGCATGAAAGGAATTATATAGCTACAAACTAAGAAATCATTTACAAGATTTTTATATGTATAGTTCTAGTATATATTCTTAAACACGATCCAATAACTTACTTTTTTTTTGTACTACTCCTATACATAGTACGAAATTAATGAATGTAAAACGTAAGTAGAACGTAAATAGTAAGGTAGAAAATTCAACATTCCTCAGAATGTTTACTAAAAACTGTAAACATTTGCAATTGAAATAACTAAACCTCGTTACTTTATTTTAATCATCTATGATCAGGTGATCATAGATGATTAACTCAGGTGTAACACAGGTACCTAATATTTGTACTACCTATCTTAGGCACTAGTGATTCTCAACCGGAATATTGTACCTATACCTTAGATCTAAGTTAGTCCCATTGTATTTCGGTTTGGGTAAGAAATAAACTAAAATTATTATGTACATATTATATCTATAAATCCCTACCCGTCACCTGGTCCATTCAAAGGGTGCCTAGAATCGGTGACATCTAGCGATAGTATCTATTTGTACAATATTGTAAACTGTATGATTTTAATTATCCTTTATAATTTTGCTATACAATCAAACTTAATCCGAACAACGCTTTAAATCCTGTAAATCGTTGCCATGGCCGAAATCTACATATGAATACATTATCTATACATATAATAAAATCGTAGGCCAGTCAAAACTGTACATTGAATATTTTTTTAAAGGATACTTGGGGCGTGATCTGCAGTCGATATCGGAGCCAAAAATATAGTTATTAGAATTTTGTCTGTATCTATGTATGTCCAGGCAAAACTCAAAAAGTACTGCATGAATATTACTAAGAGGTCGGGTCAACATACATATTATAGGCTACATATTATCACGCTATCACCTACGGGGGAGTACAGTCAGCTCCAAAAGTCGATGAACAGAATGTATATTTAACAGTACAGTTACGGCGTCAAATCAGGGTAATCTAATGATAATATTTAATGGATAAAAAGTCTGTACAGACGCCAGCACATCCATTAAATATATGACTATATCATACTAAGTAATTAAAGTACTGTTATTAAGTTAGTAACATGGAATGTACTTGACATGTATGATGGACTTGCCTCAGGTGCACTGTGTACGGCTAGCTCGGGACTAAAATATTCATGGACACGGCGGATCGTTGTCTGGGTTAAATTTTGTGCTTTGATATAGACAGCAAAGAGCATGATAATAATTATTATATAACCTCATGTGAGTTTGATTGTTTTTTTTTATTTATGATGGTTTCACGACATTACTACAAAACCGATTATCATAAAATTCAGCACACACGTTCTCTTGGGTACTATTAATTAGTTTTAACTGATTCTGAGGGATATAAAAAAAATGCATAGTGCACAGTCAGGGCATCAGTGAAAACGATCTCAGTTATATTATAATTTAGACAAAAAAAATTGTGATGACTTGAAAAACAAAGAATATGGATAATTTCCAAGGAATTTATTCACACACGGCCATCTTTATCCCAAATTAAGCAGAGCCTGTAATTGGAACGCAGATAACTGATATACTAATTACTACTTTTTTTTGGAAATACATACTTATAGAGATAATTACACCCCGACACGAAGCCAGACACAGGAGAACAGACATGTTCATGCACACAAATACATATGTGTCCTGGGTGGGAATCGAACCCAGAACCTGCGGCGTGAAAAGCCATATACCAATAACGCCAAAATAAAACAAATTTACTAAGAAAAATGACAGTAAACGAGGTATAAGAGGTGTGCAAAGAACGTTACAAATGTAAATCCGGTGTCTCTGCCTACCCCTCTGGGAAAGAGAGTTTATGTATGTACTAATAGAAATTCATAAATAAAAGAAAGTTAAGAGTTTAAGGCTTCCACACGATTAAAGTAACACCTGTATACATTTACACAACCAACTGTGTTTACTTGTGACTTACATTAAAGCCTAGAATAGTCGGTCAAGCGGTCTAGCTCTAGCATTAGACTATTTAATTTTCTGCTATGCCTTGATCCTATTTCTATTTCTTTTTTATAATAGCAAAGCTAGCAAGCGGGCTAGCTTTGCTATGGCTTAGCTGATCCCTGGGACCGCTGGCGTTTGGAGGAGGGGCACTCCACTCGTCTTATATAAGCGGTCCCGGGAAGAGGTAACCTGCTGTAGCTCAGGTTGCCTAAACGCGCTTGTGCGTGCAGGGGGAGGAGGCATTTGGGCCCCTCCCGTCCCCGCAGGAGAGTCAGACGCTAAGTGTACAGCGGGGGTACTGGCGAGATCGTTCACGTGTACCCAGAGCCCCCGCTACAGGCATTGTGAGGCTGGCTACCATGGTGGTTTTAGTGCGTATCCCGGGACTAGCCCCGCAAGTCCCACATACCCCGTCGCCTCCCCAAGCGGCGGGCATGCGAAAAGCATTTACACCATGTAAAAAAAAAAAAAGGGCTTAGCTGATAATAAGTGATGTGACAGCGGTTTGGGCTGGCTCCCTGTCTATCCTACTGCGGCTAGTTACCATAATTATTCATTTAAAGACAACGACGCCACTAGGGAATCTAATCCCTGTCGCGGAGCGCTTTGCAAACATATAATAGACGGACACAAATTACATCCAGACTCAGAACAACTTAAAGGGTCACACAAATAGTTGTCCGACGCGAGAATCGCACCCGGGACAAGAAGCGGCGAGGCGACTGTTTTAACCGATGTGCCACACGTGCAGTCCAACTTATATCGTCAAACGCGTAGGGAAGCAGTATTCGGCTTGTGACTAAAATATGTGAAGGCAATTTTTTTATTTAGGCACGTTAAGCACTTGTTGTTCTTAGCAATTGTCTATGGAGGACTGAAACGCGTGTTGGGTATCATACTGGTGCATGTAAGCTTATTTATATTGTTTTTATTGCTGAATTAGAGCACTCCACAAGATTGCATCCCTTGAGAGTGGCCCATGGAGGACTGAAAAACGTGTTAGGTATCATACTGGTGCATGTAATTTAATTGTATTGTTATTCTTGCATATGCTTATTTGTTGCGGTAGGTGCAAATTGCGTCTCGTCTTGAACTGACAATTATCGAATTAACACTGCTTATTAATTTTGTATTTTCATTGTCATAAAATTACGCCTGAATCCATTACGTTTAAAACTACATATTTTTTTCTTTCTCCAAAATTATTGTTTAAGTCTAACTATGATGAAGACTATTTGTTTTAGATTCGTAAATTTCAGATTTATATTATTATTGCAGAAAAAAATATAAAACATTTTTTTGGTGCTAAAGTGACTACTAAATCTGATTAATGATTTAGGAATGTAAAGAGGACAAACATACAACTTTATAATTTAATTTCTATTTATATAGCTAATCTAGCTATATAAATATTATAATTTTGGAACAACTTGTTGGTTATATATACTTAGTATTAAAACATTTATCAAACATTATTTGAAAATGCAACATTTAGTTATGTTTTGTAGGAATTATACGACACTAAATTGTGTCCGAATACGATTTGGGTGTAGTTGATATAATTGCATTAATTATCATTCCACTGCGCTATTCTATGGCCATCAGCGTGCAGTTCTAGGGCAGCCGCACGCGCACTCGAGCGGATCGGTGCAGCTCCTAACTGCATTCACCAAGACCGCAATCAAAATGATATTTGCAGCTTGATTATTAATAATAATAATAACAAAAATTTAAACTACAAATCCCCCGAAATTTGTCGTAGTGTATTAGTATTTTACTAGTCAAGCTTTATCATACGATCCCATATTTAGTGAGATGTAAAAAAAAAATAGCCAGTTTGTGATGGCGGCCATCTTGGATTTGAAATTTATCATAGTGTATAGTGTTCTACTAGTCAATTAAACTAAAAAAAATATCAAATGAAAGGGTCATTTGATATTTTTATTAGTTTATTTGGTTATGTAAAAATATGGCGTTCGCCATTTTATCATGGCAGCCATCTTGGAATTGAAACTTATCATAATAGTATTCTACTAGACAAGCTCTTCCATTTGATTATTTTTTTAGTTCATTAGGTTGTGTAAAAATATGTTGTCCGCCATTTTGTGTCGGCGGCCATGTTGGACCGATGTTCTTTAAAGATAGCTAAGAATACACCCATCTAATGAAAGATGAATCTTTCAAACAAAAAACAAAATCAATATATATTCATCCGTTCTACAGCTACGATGCCGCAGACAGACACACAGCCAGACACGTCAAACTTATATAACTCGCCGTCGTTTTCACGTCGGAGGTTAAAAATATCTGTACATTAGTACCATGATATGGTACTAATGTACAGATACAAAGTCTAAAGTTAATACCCATTGATGATCTCAACAACGATTAAGTTTAAACTGACGAGCATCGAATCTGTAGTTCTAACTTTGGACTATAGTTTTGTACTTACGATAATACTGTTTCTTACACGACAATACAATTAAAAATCTAGTGAACAGCGAAAATATAATTTTGCAGGTACTTAGTATTCATTCGTGCGCTCTACAAGCATTAAAATCTATTTATCTAACGAATGCAATATAAAATGGAACAGCTGTCACAATATATTACGAAGGTAAATGATATAGTTATAACATAACTGTTTACATAAGTGCAGTGATAAATAACAGCAGACTAAATAAAGAGGTAACGCATCCTGTTCTTCGTTAAAAAATACTTTTCATCCAATTACCATATTCAAAGTAAATTGTAACATATAAAATTGGTAGATTTTGTCACCTTTCAAATTTTGCTACTTTAATATTCGAGGGAAATAAAACAGATGTTAAAACTTTTTATATTGGAACATGAATTCTTCATAGAGAATCTTAATAATTTCTTTTATACCTAATGCCTAGAAACATTTTGAAGAAGTTAGATTTATGGAACAATTTGAAACTGATCAGCTTCTAGAATATCCATAGAGCCACTGCGTCGTTTGTCGAGCTAGTTTAATGACTCAACCCGGTATTTGAATTGAACTCTAGAACTCATTATCTACGGTTGATCACGCTACCGCTAGACCAACGAGGCAGACAATATATTTTACTGGATATATAATATATACGCAGTATATACTAAAAAGGAATATAAGTTTCCATACAAAGTCAGTATTTTAATTTTTTTTATAATAACGATCCAAAATATATTTGCTTCCATTTTTAGATTGAGTTACATAACTACTTACCCTGCCCCTTGTTAAGTACACCTTATTGTAAACTTTATCAGTGTGTTCAGGTGAAACAAAACTATTTTTTACACAAGAGTATTTTCAGAGTAGATTTCAAATATCACCTTATAGCTTTTGACCACCGTCGGGAATTAAACGCGCACAAAAATCTTAACAATAATATAATTTACATAACAAGGTTTACAAATTTTCTGTAAAATCAATCATTAGAATTGAGATGACTTTTTTAAAGAACAAAATTATTACCTATACACAGCAAATCATATATATTGCGGCAAATAATTGACGCTGTTACAGGCTAGAGAGATACAGAATATATATTAAAAAAAATATATATATATTACCTGTGATGGTATCAAATTTGTGGGGATGATAAGTGTCGACTGGTGCCGGTTCGAACATTAACTGGAAGGTAAATTTATTCACGTTATTTTCAATTCTCCATTTTGTATTGTGACTATGTTTTTGGGTATGACGTCCAATGCCTTTGTTGTAGGAAAGATAAGTTATCTGCGATCTAAGTATTATTTTTAAACAGTGATCAATACAGAGGTAAGGGCGGTCGCATTTCACTGTAATTATATAATTCCATTCAGGAATATTACGTTAATAGAGTTTTATGTTGTTGTGTTGTACGCCGATAGAATGAGTATAATTATATTTATTGCTATCGTGAGTCATTTAATGAAGGCCTTTCAGTGTATATACAGAACGAAAAATGAACCCCGTTAGGGCACAGCAAGTATTACATTTATATACAAGTATTAATAGTCATTTTTATAATATTTATCTTTAAATATTGACCACTATTTACTATTGTGTAGATAAAGATAAAGATTCATTTATTTGTATGAAACATGTGTTACATTTTTACATGTGGTGTTACAATGATAGTCGTGGTATCAACATGTCCTGCCGAATCAGGCGTACAAATGACTTAAAATTTATGTATGTAAAATAGTTTGCCGCAAATAATTAGAGTGCATTGGTATGGTTATGTGCTGCTAGAGTATATGGTGTGTGTGTGTGTGTATGTGTGTGTGTGTCTGTTCACTGAGTATATGTATTAGCTATATTTTTTTATTCACCTTTGAATTGTATTATGTGGCATGTGTTGTAGAGAGTAATTGGTAAGCAATTTCTAAAGATTAATAAACTTCGATATCTGAACAGGATTCACCATAGCTAGATGTTGAACCCTGTTAGTTAGACAATGTATAGTTAGTTGGACAATGTGTGTGTGTGTGTGAGTAGAAATATATAAGTATATTAAACTATATTAATCAGTTGTCTGGTTGCAATAGTAGATTTTTTTAAATATTTATAACATTCCCTAAAAAAAATCCAAATCGGTACAATAATAACGGAGAATTCGCGTACATATAAAAAACAACATACAACTAAATTGTTAATATTCTTATTTTGTGTTGTTAAAAATACAATACAATAATCTATACTTGCAAATTTAATTTAACTTAAGACTTACTACGTCAGGTTTTACTACAAACCAACTTATTAAAAAAAATGTATGTACGAAAGTCACTTTCTTTAGTAAACGTTTAACTGTATCATTTTAATGTAAGTCAAATTATAAATACGTGCATTTTAAATTTAATTAATATACTACATCTTAAAATTTTATTCATATATTCATCCATTTATTTTGAGCATTATATTCGTCATATTATACTAGCGCAGCGATCGCTCGGCTGTTAACAATAAAGCTTTATACATTAAGGCAGGGCACAAACGTGGACACTTTTGTGTCTTAGGTCGGATACAAGCTACCAATGAATATTTGATTTCTATAGAAATCTATATGATATTAATAAATAAATAAATATCCTGGGCCATTATTCATAGACGGCCATCTGATCCCAAACTAAGCAGAGCTTGTACTATGGAAACCAGATAACTGATATATTACAAATACTTTTACTTTTGTAAATATATACACCCAGACTTAGGACAAACAGACATGTTGATGCACACAAATATCTTTCCTGGGTGGGAATCGAACCCACGACCGGCGGCGTGAAAAGGATTTACCAACCACGCCAACCGGTGGATGGTTTCATTAGAATCATCATATAGATCATATAGGCTATATAATGATTCTAATGAAACCATCCACGTAAACCATCCACGTAAACCATCCACGTAAACATTTTTTGTGTCCAGTTACTTCCACTTAACACATACCCATGACAACCAAAAAGTGTTCGGTGTCGGTAACTCGTCAGTTGAAGACAAAAAGTGTCTACGTTTGCGTAGGACCTAAGTGTTTGGCCACAGTGCGGCACGGGAAGAATTCGCCGGCGTAAATCGTAAAACAATTATGAAGGAACAAATGATTCTATATAGTACTTCTTACAAATTTTGTGGCGCCCAGCCTAGCACAGAAGATATATAGTCACATGTTACTCTTATACCTATTTTTCTGGATGTCCGTAGATAAGAAGAAGAGAGAGACTCCTGAACAACTTGAGGTACTGATTTGACTGCACGTGTCGCGCAGGAGGTTAAGACAGTAGTTGTTTTGAGCTTGGGTGATGTTTCTAAAGTATTTATTACCTCAGTGCGACCGGTGTCATTATCATGTCACCCAAATGACGTCCACAGCTGGACAAAAGCTTCCCCAAAGAATCGAGGGGAATCATAATCACCAGGCTTGGCAGACGGGTTGGCGATCGCAGTATGATGGTTATAGTTCGCAGAAAAACGCTGCTGCCCGTTTTCTGGTAGGTATTCCCTCCGGACGATTACGCCCCCCAAGGGATGAGATTGGGTTATGATATTCTACCCCGTCACCACACAGTAGTGTAATTTATTATTAATATTATATTCTCCCTTATTGAAAGTCGTTTTACGTTGGAGCGAGTCTATACTTTTGCCCAGTTAAGGGGTTAAAATCAATCTTGCAATAGCATGATAAATATTAATCTGCAAAGAGCTTTAGCAGAATTGGTCACAAATTTAATACATTTACCATTCGCAATAGCAATATAATTTTAAAATAAAACAAATACCGATCGCAATAGCACTAATTAGTAAAGATACATCTTTTTATAAAAGCATAATACTAAATTCGGAAAGCATTTCCAATCGAATAAATAAGAAATAAAAGTCGCGTAATATCTATTAAAATTAAACATACAATCGAAATGAGAACCTCTGTCTATTTGAAAACGGTTAAAAAAAGTCTAACACAATTCGAAACACGGCATCACATCGAAACACGGCAACACACTTCGAAACACGACAAAACTCACGAGGTGCAAGTTTGTGTCACCTTTTGTTTTGTAAATATTTTTAATGTAACCAATGTTTTACCGTGTTATGTGCACTCTCCACAAAAGCCAATGACGGACCATAGCAATCACCCATGATTCCATACAATTGTGCATCATGGCCATGACTGATAACAGTGATTAGTCATTTGCCGTGCGTCAAACATACATAAAATGGAGCCGATTAAAAGCTGATAACATTTTTTTATCAATCTCTGAATATAAATGACTGTGGGGAAGATGTGCATATAATATGTAAACGCGATGCGTTGGCTAGACAGAGAATGGCCATCCTGTGACTGGCATATGCAGAACCAGGAGACTACAACGATTTAACCCTAAGAAGCGTACTGGATTATGTGTAGACTTCATTCAGGGCTTTGGGGATAGAATAAAAACCAAAGGTGGATAGTACAAAAGAAGGGGTGAAGTACTGTACGCAAGTACACCCCCACCAAGATAAGATAGGATAAATATAAATGACTGGCTTGTTTTTGTGACCCTGACTGCTAAGTCAGAGGTCGTAGGTTTGATCCCCACCCAGGACAAATCTGTGTGTGATGAGCACGATTCTTCAGTATAAATATAGCTAAAACTATAAATTGTGATAATTAAACTTAAATATAACTAAATACATATCTAAATATCATTGCTATTATAAAATAAATTTAGTAAATGTTTTCATACAATCCGTGTTCCTAAATATCTATGTCACTAGAATATGATGATATATGATGATAACTAAAGTAGAATAGTAATTATTTAAACCTACTTAATTATATTACTGCAAACATGTTCTGACTATTTACAAGCGCTTTTTTAAAGTCTACGTGATTAAAAACCTTTTTTATTTATTTTATTTTATGTATGGGTGTAATTTATCCATAATATGTATGTATTAAAAATATATAAGTATGTCTCAATCTCGTTATTTGCCTCAATATTTATTTATTTAATAATGTATCCATGCAGTCGCAGTATAATGTTCCAAAGCCTTTCCAGGTTTGAAATGAATCCCCGGCACTGTGAAGGATTTTATTTAGAACTTAAATTGGGAATGAAGGCCTTATTAAAGGGAATATGGAGAAAGTTTGGAAGAAACTGCGACGAGTGTAAGTGGAAGTCAAGAAGCCAAAGAACGAGCCAGAATGTGATATCGGGCGACTGTGCAACTTTCCGATCGCGATGGCCTGTAATCAGCCATCATATCACTTCTTGGAAAAGGGACTATTTTAATACATGACAGATAATTGCATGTGGGAGTATTCGTTAGATTTGTTTTTATTGGTACTAGTCCCTCCTTTTTACCCACCACTGCAACTCCTGTAAGCCAGGATCAACAGTGGCACACAATGAAATGGCACTGAGCGGTGAGGCTCAGGCATGTCCCATCGGACCCCGCAACGAATATAAACAGAAAGCAACAGACGACTTAGAAAATGAAAAGTTCCACTTTCCTCAAGAGCAAAGCGGGAGACAGAATGTTCTTTTAGTTAGATATACAAGATGCATCCTAATTTACCAGCAATGTTAATAAAATGGAAAGTCATGATTCACACACCTGAGTCATCAAAGCTAAGCTACAACCGTAACCACTGTGCAAAATGTCAGCTTGAAGTCTGAGCCAAGATACATTATATTTACTACAAAGGTACCGTGGATTTTATGGACAACGGACTAGACAGTGGCTCATTCCCACATTACTTAATGAATTACCAAGTAATATAATAACTGAAACTGTGTCTAAAAGAGTATTAAAAAAGGTGCTTGTGAAACACTATCTATCACTGTGTCCGTAAACAAACCAACCGCCGCGGTTTGTCGCGTTGGATGATGGAACTGTAATTTGTTTATATATGTACTAGTAATGTTAACTATTTACTGCCGACAAACTGTACTGCAGTTTGGCAGAATACATAAAGTGTAAAAAAAAAGTATTATTTTGAAAGTTAAACAATAAAAAAAAAGGTAACGTTTAAGAGTTCTGACAGAGAACAGAGATTCCTACGGTATTTGGAATAAAGATCTTATGATTTAATGCGTATTTATTAACGCAGGCGGTAATTGGTGTTAATGACATGCTTTTCTGTCATGGAGACGAGTGCAAGCATGCGAAATAACCTTTTTATTTGTTTTTAAGTTACCTGTCGGTTTTCTTAAAGAAAAGTCAGAGGAAAAGACTTGGCCCGTTTATGTAAAACTTGATAATACCTTTAGGAGTTTACTGTTGTTTTCCATAATATCTGAATGATGTACGCCAAACACGGACAAGTGAATAGAGGTGGGACCAGCTCAGTAATTGGTTGAGAATATCCCAATTACTAACTAGTGTACTATGTACATAAATGGTATCCAAGATATTTAACAATTTGAAGAAAGGTTTGAAAACAAAAGCGATCAAGATTTTTAACTATTTCTACATTGAGCACAAGTGTAGGCGACTCTGTAGTAACTAAATCATCGTCAAGCCAACGCACAATGGCTTAACGATAGCACCATTCGGAAATCCGAGAGGAGTTCGTGTTAAATAAGCCCATAGCCACTGGCAGCTCAGTTTACACTTTCTAACAAAACTACCTATTTTACGGGTTCGTAGAATGATTAGCCTTATGCAGCCAACAGCAATTCTGCATAATGACAAATGCCGAAATGACAAATTTTGTATATTACATTATAGTTTTGTATGTTATATATAAAATTCTCGTACATCCTCGTACGTCCTCCGAAACGGCTTGACCGATTCTTATGAAAATCGTACGACGTCTGACAATCTGCTGTAAGTTATTTTTTATACCTTTGAGTTGTAGGGGTGGCCCACACTAAAATATATTGTTTTATTTTTGCACCATGTACCACCATTCTCTATTTTTCGGCAGGACAGCGTAGCTAGGGATCAAATTTAAGTCACCATCTAATAATCTAATTATTTCTATAATTCAATGTAATTAGAAGAAGAAGTACTCTTTATTGCATAAAGAATCGGAGTAAATTTATGGTACGGACTATGTACAAGTGCGTGTATTTAGTACCTTACCTAAAGATTTTTTTTCCAATAGCTACGTTTTCTAGGTCTCAAGATATGCAACTTACCTAGCCTATGAAAGCTAGCAAAACACAGGGCTCGATACCGATCCTTAAGAAAAAAAACACTTTTAGATTTTGACAGATATATTAAATAAAGTTTTCAAAATCGACTATTCTATCGGCTACTGGAAATTGAATTGAAATCGTGAGTAAAATATAAATACAGTCAATTACAGTCACTAGTGTCAGCAGTAAATATAATCCAAGATCTCCCGATTTCGACAAAGAATAGGCATAATACAAAAAAGCGTTAAAAAGCTTCCGAAGGTCAAATACCTCTAACAATCTATGATATAAGGTATTGAACAGGTTAACATATTGTGTTATTTCCTATTAGTTGTATACAAAAAACTTTTGACGGCAACCACGTGGGTAGGTAACCGTGACTCATGAGCGACGCGGCGGCGTGCTTGCTACTTCTCGTTTTTACAACATACCTAAAGCGCAGGCTACACTGCCAGCAGGCGGGCGAGCGAGCTAGGCGGGCGAGTGAAGCGAGAGAAGGAAACTATACAGACTAAGTAGAATATTGGAGAGCTTAACTATGAAATTCATGCCGTAAACTACGGACGGACGGGCGAGCGAGCGCAGCGGGCGAACCGGCCGAAGCGGACGGAGCGGGGCGTGCGGATGCGAGAGCGAGGGGAATAATTTAAGCTAGCGAAGCGGACGCGCCTATCTGCACTGGAATCGTTAGATATTTCGTTAGTTTTGCTCGCATCACTGACGTAGGTTAGTCGGTAGCTCGCGGTGTGAACCGAAGTATGTCACCCGCCTAGCTCGCTCGCCCGCCCGCTAGCAGTGTAGCCTGCGCTTAATGGTTCGTGCGACTGCAATGAACAACACTTCCTCACCTGCCTCATTCATCATTTTAAATGTCTTTAAATTATTAACATAGCACTGTAGTCTTGTATATCTTAGTCTACACGTGCAAGAAGTGGTAAAGGTAACTGTCCACGTGTATCGTCGCACTATTGGTGGGGCCAATAATAGAGTCTGGAGATGCTTTGTCTTCGTGAATTAACTACATGTTTGTTAAGTTCCTCGCGATATAGGGATTCATTTATCTAGTGCGGGAAGTGTATTACGGAACAAATAATCACTGCTATCCAATAGTGGAAAATTGTGATTTCTAACTCGTCCCGATTAGCACGTTTTTATCGATATTGAGCTCATGCTACTGATTCGAAAGAAATGGTTAGTCCATTTCTATCGAATATATTTCTAAAGTTATATTATTAAAGTTAAACTCACTGTCAACAAGTTCTGTTTCAATATTATTCAAGTGTAGACTTCCTTAGGTTAGTTGAAAACTTGGGCGAAAAATCACGGAACTGGCCTGGGTCATCGTCACCGTAATGAGCTACTGTGTGAACATAGATATATCTCCGTGTGTTATTAGTATTACAAAGAGTATAATCTCAATTTGAAGTGTCAATTATTACGCTTCAGATTATTTAGATTAGAAGCATAAAAAATGTTTTCACTTCTATCGGCAGTCTCCAAAGCCATTTTTTTAGTCTTAATATACCAACAATAAGCCTATAAATTACAATTTAATGATAGAAATAATTAGTTATGCGATTCCTGCTGTTTTTGAACCGATACCAATCGTAGTTTTTTATTCGATCGGGTTTTTTTTGTGATGTTATATTATTTATTATTATAACTTAGGTAGTATAAAGAAATTGTTTCTTAAAAACAAAAATTTTTTTAGGCGTAGGCGAGAGTTAAGGATTTTGATCACGTAATACAATAACAATGACAATAACTTGATACGAGCTAGCTAAATATCATTGCTGTTATAAAATAAATTTTATTAATGTTTTAATACTATCAATACAATGTGTGCCTAAATATCTATGTTACTAGAAATAATAATGTATACAACTATAATACTACAAACATGTTCTGACTATTTACAAGCGCTTTTTTAAAGTCTACGTGAATAAAAACCTTTTTTATTTTATTTTATTTTATTTAATAGGGTTTCAACGACTTTTGTCTAACAATGAATAAAACCTGATCGTCAATTTAACGTGCCACGTACAGTTCCACGCTTGGAAATTAAACCACATGGGCGGTCACCCATCTATAGACTTACCGCGCCTAGGTCGTTAACATAGCCGACGTAAAAGCACCTAACTATGACTGCCTAAGCCAATAAATAACCAATGGCAATAGTAAAATTCAAAAGTATAACATAACAGAGCATGGAATAAAAGCAACGTTATCACTTTTTACACCCATTAAACATACGTGGACCAACGTGAATAATGGTCAGTTAACACTACGGCAGTGTATATACTTTAGTCTTTATTACCTAGGCAGTTAGAGCTATTTTCGTTATGCCGGTGTATCCTCCACTATGCGTCCAGTGTCCTAGTGAAATTATACGATAACAAGTACAGACGTGTTAACTTACGATATATTTGATGGTAAAATAAGGACTACTTTTCGATTTATTCTATCGTATTAAAATCATTTATCTACAACCAAAAAAAAATACCAATCAACTTGAGAACCTCCACGATTTGAAGTCGGTTATAAATACATACAATCCACATTAGGTTATGTAAGAATGTCTCTTAGAAATTAATCAAAATAAAAAAATGTACCTTTATATTGTTACTATGTGGCTGTTATCTGAGACGGTAAAGATATAAATAGGATTGGAGGATTTTTTTAATGTAAAGACCTTTTTAAGAGATCACTGTATTGTAAGCTGCACTATTCAAAGATTCAGTTTAATATTGAAGATTTGCTTGAAGGTCTGTTTGGCTGAGGGATTAACCTGTATGCTACGAAGGGCGTATTAAGCCGGTCGTCATGCGGTCTAGCACATCATCATCGATCATCATCATCATGTCAGCCAAAGTATGTCCACAGCTGGACAAAAGCCTCCCCAAAGAATGGGGGATATGGCATAATCGCCACACTTGATGCTCATAGTTCACAGATTGCCCGTTCTCTGGTAGATATTCCCTCGCTCGATTTCAAGTCCGCTCTCCCCCGCCCCTCCCGGGAGTCATAATAGATACTGGTATCAAACCAACAAAATCTAGCATTTGGTTTAGCTAAATTCAGTTGGTAACATCCACGATTAGCACGAGTACCTACGCAAGTTGTCATTAAAATCCTTTAATGTACTATCTTTATTTTTATTTTCATGAGGTAATTAACAACCAGACGGGTACTTTTATAAACTTAGGTGAGTCGGAACTCTTGACTAAATACTACTATACGATATAAGTACTATACGAGAGCTATTGGTTCCGGTATTAGTGCGGGATTCGAGTTATGATAATGAGTATATAAGGGGCACTCCATTAACCACGCTACAATATTAGGGTACAGCCTCAGTACATCTCGTAATTTGAAAGTGGAACGTGAAATAAGGAATCAATAATTCGAAAAAAAAATACATTTCTTTACATACAGAAAAGATCCCACTAATACTATAAATGCGAGAGTTTGTGTCCGTGACCGGTGTATCCGAATGACATTGTGCTATAATGTATAAAGTTTAACGCGGGTGAAACCGCGGGGCACAGCTAGTCATTCATATGATTGAACGACTTATGACGTCACTGGGCGATTCGTATTAAAGCTATACATATTCTAAAGATTTATCATAATAAGGCATTGGAACGTATTAAATATTTAAACCGCCTTACTACTCACACTGGCCAGACACAACACTGTTAAATAATTCTTAACAAAGTAAATTAATTTTTTGTGTAACATTACTGTACCTAGCATTCTAATTGTATGTAGAACGTTTATTCTCTGACGTCACGTAACTACCTACTATTATAGCTACTGTTATTTGCGCACACGCAACTATGTGCATTGTGAGTTGTGAACCGATGTTAAGTAAATTAGAGACGGCACAGTATCTTAATTGTTGGTGGCGGATAAAGAATTATTTTAAATAGAAATGTTTTAATATACAGGATTGAGGATAATTAAATATAGTAGAGGTAAATAATGTCTTGGGGCAACTAACACACTGCCTTCTGGGGCTCTACCGGCTAAGTCGCCGAACATCGTTTTCGTGAATGTCGTTCAAATAAATAACGGTTAAAAATTACTTAATCAATCGTTAAATCGGCTTCAACGTTGACTATCCATTCCGGACCATTTATGACGTCACTTGTGGTCATGGTAGCCGATTTAACGATTGATTTAGTCATTTTTAACCTTTATTACCCACGTTTATTTGTACGCCATTCACGAAAACGATGTTCGGCGACTTAGACGGTAGAGTCCCTGATCCCAAAATAGGCAGAGCATGTAGTATGGCAACCAGACGACTGATAAACATACTAACATATTTCTAAATGCCTAAGTTACATATCCTACTTCCTACTAATATTATAAATACGAATGTTTGCGAGCATGGGTGTATGGATGTTTGTTACTATTTCACGCAAAACGAACCAACAGCTTTTGATGAAACTTTGCAGTAATGTACTTATATATCCGAATAACACATATTTTCTTAAACGTTTGCGAATAAATATTAAATGATTATAAAATCCGTCAATAATATTAAATACTAGCTGTTACCCGTCGTGCGCGACAATTTAAAATGAATAAATTACTAAAATGCCTATTAAAAAATAGGGGTTGGTGATAAAAGGTCAAACATTTAGGGTTGTAGGTATGTATTTTTTAATGCCATATTATAGAAAAAGTAAAACAAAATTTTTCTCCAAAACAAAAAAAGAAATGTTAATTGAACAACCCTTATCACTTAGGGGTACTAAAAACAGATAGTAGTCGATTCTCAGACCTACTGAATATGCATATAAAATTTGGTAAAAATCAATAAAGCCGTTTCGGAGGAGAAGGTAACTAACATTGTGACACGAGAATTTTATATATTAGATTATCGATGGTCCATGAAATGTACAGACGCCAGCACATCCAGCTACCCAAATCTGTCATATTTCTTTAATAGATTTTCGGATTCGGATTTCAATTGGGGAAATTTGACAGATTGGGGTAGCTTGATGTGCTGGCGTCTGTACATTGTAAGTATTAAGGCAGGTTTGATTGACATTTGACTCAGCCGTGGCTCAGTTCGTAGTAGCCCTGCCCTCTGATTCAAATGTTGCGGGATTGATCCTCGCACATCAAAAATATTTGTGTTTAGTACTGGTCTGAGTGTTTTCTACGTATCATCATCATATCAGCCGAACGACGCCCACTGCTGGACCAAGGCCTACCCCAAAGATCTCTACAATCACTTTTGCTCTACCCGTAACTAGTGACTTCCAGCGACCTTCACGAGATCATCGATCATCTTTGATCTTTCTGTGTATTTACAAAAAACTTGTATGTCTATCCGTTGTCTAGTAACTATATTACAAGCTTTTCTTAGTTTGGGCTATATAAAGCTATGTGACATGTGCCCCAAAATGTATTTATTTATTACGTAAATTCTAATGATTACTACTACATTCCATATTTTATATTGATGTTCTCACAAATAAACTTATAATTATAAGCTTCTTTGCCGTGTTTCAAAGTCGCCAAATCTATAAATATAATAAAATCGTAGGAGAATCAAAACTGTACATTGAATATTTTTTAAATAGGATATTTGGGGCGTGATCTACATTCGATATCGAAGCCAAAAATATAGTTTTTAGAATTTTTCTCTGTGTGTCTGTTTGTCTGTATGTACTTATGTCCGGGATAAACTCAAAAAGTACTGTATGGATTTACTTCAAATTTTGCATCAATATTACTAAGAGGTCGGGTCAACATATAGGCTACATATTATCACGTTATCACCTACGGGGGAGGAGCTGTGATAATTTATAAAATTTAACGCGGGTAAAACTGCAGGGCACAGCTAGTGTATCATAAAATCAAAAGCATGGTATATGAGGTAATTGTACCGAGGACTGAGTCTGTGCCTCACTATTGTATCTAGACGTAACTCATTCAACTAATACGGAAACGGCACATAACATGAGTCACTATTTACTTAAATAACTGGTTCCAGTCTAATGACAGTCTTAGCTTATAGCATAGGCCATTACGAGACGGCGCGGGCGGGGACGGGAGGAATTTCTACGTTCGCGTACCCCGACCCTATAGAACTGTTGCCTTGTTGAACGTACAACGTTCGATTCCCATCCAGGGGCTCTACCGGCTAAGTCACCGAACATCGATTTCTTAAATGGCGTTCAAATAAATAAAGGTTAAAAATGACTTAATCAAACGTTACATCGGCTTCCATGACCACACATGACGTCATAAATGGTCCGGAATTGATTGTCAACGTTGAAGCCGATTTAACGATTGACTAAGTCATTTTTAACCACTATTTATTTGAACGCCATTTAAGATTTGATGTTCAGTGACTTAGCCGGTAGAGCCCCAGGACAGATATTTGGGTGCATGAACATGTCTGTTTGTCCTGAGTCTAGGCGTTATTATCCGTATAAGTATGTATTTACAAAAGAAAAAGTAATATATGTATGTAGTATATCAGTTATGTAGTTTCCATAGTACAAGCTCTGCTTAGTTTGGGGTCCGATGGCAGTGATTCACAAACGGCAAAGATCGAACCTGCCCTGAGCACAGTTTCGAATTCAAAAAGGGTGCCCATTGGCACGGGTCTCTTAGATTGTTGTCGTATTTCCTATACAGCTTCAGCCCAGACGACGTCTGGTGAAGCAATTAAAGCTTCCTAGGATACACAAAGTTCGCATTTATATTATAAATATTAAAGTAGCTCAAGTATATTTGTCTCTAAACTTTACATGAATTAACCACTTTAATCTATCAGGAAAAAACATAGGGTAAAGATGAAGGAAGAAAATGTCAGTAGTGTCTTCTATGTATTTTTGACCCCAAATTATACAAATTACGTCAGAATAAACAATATGGCACTGTATTCGGAGATTTACTACTAAACATATAACATTATATTGCTATTCTCAGTTAAAAACATCTTAAAAACATACAGGTGGATTGGATCATCATATTAATATTTAAATAAAATGCAGATGATGTAAAAGTTCAAGGTGAGGCATGATTTCATTTATAACATGCAGACTCAAGTATGGTCATGACTCACACAAAGAATTATAGCATATTGTAAGTGCATGCCTAACTGATGTATAACACCGAAAAGCCTCTCTCAAGGTTTGGAGTGCAATAGAAATTATAGTATGGAAAACTTTGAATAAGCACAATACTTTAGCATTAACATCAGTGGTTAAGATTATAACTTTGTTTGATGTTAAAAGTTTAACAAAATTCTAATAAAAATATAAGAGAATGATTAAATTTAATTATCATCAGCCTGATATCGTTAAGGTGTCTATAATGTTGCTATTTGGAGCGGTTTGCCTTGGTCAACATGCTTGGTCTGCGAGTTGGTGACTGCAGTTAGGTGTTAGCTAGTTCACAGGTGATGCTGCTTCCTGACTACCTGGTGTATCCCTTAGTCGCTTTTACTACACTCAAAGGATGGTATGGGGTGCTCCTGTTATTCTTTCTAGGCCAGTAACCACACAGCAATTGATTAGCTTTAGAAATGGTTTATGTCATGTTCTGCAACTAGAGAGTCAAAATATGTTGAAGTGGAGCACAATGATTATTATTTGCGTTGTCGTGAATAAATATAAATCCTAAAATTTGGCTTAAGTACTTTACAGGCACTAGGTCACAGACACACTATATAAGACATAAAATTGCTTAGATATAGAGCTATAGTTTTTGAGGAGATCAGAAACCATAAAAAAAATTGTGTATTTTGCTGATTTGATTGGTTAAAGTATATGATATCCTTAGATAGCGAAATAGAGCTATAGATTTTGATGAGATCATAAACTATAAAAAAAATTGTGTATTTTGCTGATTTGATTGGTTAAAGTATATGATATCCTTAGATAGCGAAATAGAGCTATAGATTTTGATGAGATCATAAACTATAAAAAAATTGTGTATTTTGCTGATTTGATTGGTTAAAGTATATGATATCCTTAGATAGCGAAATAGAGCTATAGATTTTGATGAGATCATAAACTATAAAAAAAATTGGTTAAAGTATATGATATCCTTAGATAGCGAAATAGAGCTATAGATTTTGATGAGATCATAAACTATAAAAAAAATTGTGTATTTTGCTGATTTGATTGGTTAAAGTATATGATATCCTTAGATAGCGAAATAGAACTATAGTTTTTGAGGACATCATAAACTATTAAAAAATTGTGTATTTTGATTGGTTAAAGTATATGATATCCTTAGATAGCGAAATAGCTTTAACAAAACGTTGCTCTAATTGGTTGCCACTTTATATGATTAAGTAGTTAAACAGAAATTTAGCGACAGATTATATAGCTTTTCATTAACCTTGCTGGTTTGTTCTTTAATGATTATAAAAAATTGATTCACACATCTATAAAGATATTAGATAAGTATTTACTGATAATCAGCCAGACTTCTCCACCTGAGATGTGGTTCTGGCCTTTGTTAGAGATAAATATCTTTTGTACTTGTCTCCTATCTTACCTCAGTGATATTGAGAAATGATTAGATTTTTAATGTTTGGTATGTTTGATATTAATGTTCCCAAAAATCATGATTTTAAAAATTGTTCACCTTCAGTAATCTACACTATCAGAGAATAACATGGACTGTACTTATATAAAAATAATCTATAAAAGTAATTATTTGCTAAGTATTAGTTTATCTTTCCACCTATCTACCAGTCCAAAGCCAGGGCAAATAACTAGTGTCTTAATAATTACTTATAAACTTATAACCTATGAAGATTTATGTAACAACATTCTTAATAGAGCTCAAGGCAATATCCCTTAATGCTGGCAGCATTGCCAATCTGGATGTGTCAGCTTAATTGTCCTAAAAACTTGTGTAAGTATTTCAGGACTGTGTCAACTCAACTGGATTAGTCTTGGATAAATTTTAAGGAATCTTTTATTTAAAGACAGGTAGTATACACTACCTTGGAGTGCCAAGTATGGAGGTACAATTTCTGCTTCATACAGATTTACAAATTCATCTATAGTTGAGGGATATCAACCATAGATGAATTTGTAAATCTGTTCACATGTGACTGCACGTAAGTGTGTCTGCACATTTAATAGCCATTTTTTTTATCTAATTCTAACTTTTTTCTATCTCTAGTGTCCAATTTGTTGAAACTGCCCAAAAAAGGCTCTCACATGGTTTATCAATTATTATCTAACATTAAGAACCAGAACCACTAGCTTAGTATACCCCCTGAAGCAATTGGATGCTCAAAAATTAAACTATTTCGATGATTGCCTACCTATGTACTGATCACATGTGTAGAAGCTTTAGCTTGCTGATCACTAACGGGCCAGACAGTCCATTCAAAAAGAGGCAATTACTATCTGGATTATTAACACATGATGTTGTCCATTTCAAATAGAAACTGATATCATCTATGGTATTGCAATGTGTGTTTTGTATAGTAAGTATTAATTTAGATTACATTTTTATTTTATATATTGTTTATTAAGTCAACCAACAATTGCTAAAACATTTAATTGGATTTTGATATAACTTAACATAAAGAAATACATTTTTTTGTGTAGAAACCAGTTAGTTACAGCTTTACACCACATGCAATTTATAATGAAAAGTATGTATGAAATTATATACACTTTAACTTTTTAAGTTTAAAATGAGACATAATACAACTATTCCCAATAGAATAAAGGGGTCTAATAAGAATTTTACTATGAATTAAGTCTAACACAAATAAGAAAGCTAAAAAGAGAATAAATCATTTTCATAAAATCTAATTAACTTAGATTTAAACAGTGAAAGCTAGGAGGAACATACTTAAGTTACATATTAATGAGTATTTAACAGCAAATATGAATAAACTTCTATGTAATTTTCTCTTTAGGATATGAAAGCCATACATTCAATTTATTAATTATTATTATTATTTTGCAACACACTAGCAGCTAGTTAGCTGATGCGTGAGTATCAAATAGCTTGGAGATGTTTTCCTTGTCCAATCTGTTCTTGGAGGAATTTAACGTCGGAGCCATGACCACTCTTTCTGGTAGTTTGTTCCATGCTTTTACAACACTGTTAGGCAAGAAATGCTTCATTGGTTTCTTTTTAGATGAGTTTTCCCAAAGTTTCAATGGATGACCTCGTAGATGTTTATTATCATTTAGCTTATACATGTATTTAAGGCTAGGCACATCATAATGATTAGTGAGGATTTTGTAAGTTTCGATTAAACTTCCCCTCTGTCTACGCTGTTTAAGTGTGGTGAGTCCAAGGAACTTGAGACGTTGCTCATATGGTAAGTTGCGCATTGAACGAACCATCTTTGTAGCCCTTCTCTGTACATTGTCAATGAGTTTAATGTCTTTTTTAAAGTACGGGTCCCAGATTACATAGGCACGTTCAAGGAGAGGTCTTACATATGTCTTGTATAATTTTATATTAATGTGGATGTTTTATATCTATATAAGTACGTATTTTGTCGCCTGATACCCATAGTACAAGCTTTGCTTAGTTTGGGGCTAGGATGATCTGTGTGACATTTTCCCTAGATATTATTACTTCTATTATTAAGGATATTATTGATATTATTAAGGAGGATTGGACACACACAGCTAGTACTAGAACTAAAAATAAATTCATAGCTTGAATTTTAGGCCGCATTTTGAGGGTGGACAATGATCTTCGATGATATTGACATAAAATAATGATCAAAATGATCCTTTAAATTTTAGTTAAGATTTAGGTAAACTGAATCAACTGGAATCAAAGGCAGGTCTCTTCAGCAAATATCTACTATATAAAAATAAGTCAGGTTTTCCTTCCTGGCGCTATAACTCCACAACGCACGAACCAATTTCCACGGTTTTGCATTCGTTGGAAAGGTCTCGGGCTCCGTGAGGTTTATAGCAAAGAAAATTTATAAAATTTACGCGGGTAACACCGCGGGGCACAGCTAGTTACACACGAACATAGAGTGGCAAAAATGTAAATTGCATTTTACTCCAACAGAAGAATGGGAACATTCAGAATTTGAGGCAGAGAACTAGATTTCACATATAGAATTCAAGCTTGTGTTTTAGCAGAATAAAAAGCAATTCTCTTTATGTTATGGTTTATGTGCTGTTATATATTTCAGTAAAAATATCTCTGTGTGTATGAAAGTTCTATGATATGTTGCATGTCACACATTATCAAGTCATTTTATATCTCCATCAGTATGTGTGACTATCTTATGTTGTATCAATAATTCTATCCAAGAAAGTTTCGTAAGTAAATGTGTAACAAAATATTGAAATGTCATAATGAAGATGATGAATCATGCAAAGATAATTATTTTATATGTACAAGATAAGGATGTAAATATAAACAAAACAGTGTGTCATATCATAATAAACCGCAAAGGCATTGCTGAAACAAACTTAGAAACTACAATTTACCAAATTCTTCAAAATAATTACGATATTTATTATAATTCACCATTACTAAGACACATAAGATTATAAAGAAAATACTATGACACCATTATTATGACACATTATTTTGGTAATAATAAAGTCCCCAGGTAACTATATCAAGGGAAAACAGAAAATAACCCTTTGACTACAGATTACGAGTAACTTAGGCAAAAATCGAAGGTAGCTTATATATTTTAAACTGGAAATTCACTAATATCCATGTAAATTGTGGGTATTCCTTGCGCAAATCGTACATACATCTCTTCCGTACAGTTTCATGTAAAATAAATAAAATATATTAACAATTGTGAAATGTTATCTTATATACACACGGTAAAACAGAGTGTATACCACTCAACGATCTATTTGAGAAATAAGCGTATAACAGTCTTTTCGTTTTTTGCACCTTTTCGGTACTTGTGCCATAATGTTTTAGGCGTGCATTACACAAATAGTTCGGCCAACTTTTCCGGCATCATGAATAGCCTATTTGAAAGGTTATTGCACTAATTCGTATTGTAACTTTCGCAAGAATTCAACGAGGGAGTACAATGGTATTGATTTCAATCGACATGCAGCTAATTACAGCAAAACCAATTACATTCTAATACTTACTTATTGTTGCTAATATTCGGAGGGCAAAACACTATAATTGGCTAGATTAATACACGTTTAAGAACATTTTAATTTTTTAAATAATGAAAATAAATATCGGAACCGCCCAGCTGGCAAAATTTAAATCACAGATGAAATAAATATTAAATAAAAGTTAAAGCTGCGTTCCTTCGTAACATTTATTGTTGCGTTCAAATACAATAGAATGTTAAATTTGTTAAGCCCACAACACACTCTGTCTTGCATTACTAAAAAGTAAACAGTTCCATGTTTTATTTAAATATTATACAGGTAAATGATCTAAATAAAATCTAAATAAGACTATAGTCTATAAATGACATCATCTTGTCAGTAGCTAGCTGGCGAATTGGCATCAATGGATTTTTGGGAGATATCAAGAATATTAATTCTGTTTCCCAGGTATTCTACTAATATTTCCATATTATATTTGCGACGTATTATCACATTTATTTAATCTCTGCGCTCGTCATTGTTATTTACCAGCAGATCTCATAAAAACGTTGGTTATTCCTATTACCAAGAATAGAACTGGAGATGCTTCTAGTATGGCCAACTATAGGCCTATCTCATTGGCGACGATAGTAGCCAATGTGCTTGAACGCTTATTACACAAAGAACTGAGTCCTTCACTGCATATTGATGATGGACAATTTGGCTTTAGACATAAGTTATCCACGGATATGGCTATTTTCTCACTCAAACAGGTAGTTAAGTATTATGTCAGTCAAAAAACAAGTGTCTATGCTTGTTTTCTGGACCTTAGCCGTGCTTTTGATTCCATAAATCATGAACTCTTATGGTCAAAGCTAAACAACACAGAAGTATCGTCCAATGTCGTTGGACTACTAAGATACTGGTATCGCCATCAGTCTAACAGCGTTAAATGGGGAGGAATCATGTCCGAAGATTACAGTCTTGTGGTGTCAGACAGGGGGGACTGACCTCTCCGGACCTGTTTAACCTATTTATATATAGGTTAAACAGGTCCGGAGAGGTCAGTCCCCCCTGTCTGACTTGATCGTGAAACTGAGTAAAACTCCGGTTGGTCTCAAGTTGGGTGACCGATATGTCAATAACCTGAGCTTTGCTGATGATATGGTTATCATCAGCCCATCATTAAAAGGCTTGCGGAAGCTGGTAGGCATTTGCGAAAGGTATGCTAAAGACCATGATCTGACGTACAATGCAAAAAAAAACAGAGATGATCATATTTAGGTCGGGAAGAGGTCCTACGAAGGTGCCACCCGTGCAAATTGGAGGACAAGTTATTAAGATAGTAGAAAAGTTCAAGTACCTTGGTCACATCCTAACCTCCAACCTAAAAGACGATGCCGATATAGAGCGCCAGCGCAGATCGCTCTCGATTGTAGGAAATATGATAGCAAGGCACTTTTACAAAGCTGCTTGGGATACAAAAGTGCATTTGTTTCAAACATATTGCCAGAGTTTGTACACGTGTCAATTTTGGACGATGTATACTGCGAGATCACTGGATAGCATTAGAGTGCAATATAACAATATATTCCGACAGCTTATGGGCTTAACTCGCTACTGCAGTGCCTCCGGTATGTTTGCGGAAGCTAGAGTAAACACATTTAATGCTATCCAGAGAGCTGGTATTGCATCGTTCATGGACAGAATCAGCAATTGTAGCAATAGTATAATTATAGAATTATACGACAGACTATGTGCCACAAGTACATATAGACAATGGCTAGCAATAGCTGCCTAGTAGGTAGTGATAATTTAGTATTAGTGATAATTTGTCTTTTTTTTATCAAATTATTTATTTAATGTATATTCTTGTATGGATCTTGAGTCTGAAATAAAGAAATATTATTATTATTATGGAGATATGATCATTTGCTATATAAGGCAAATAAAGAGCATAAAAAAAAACGCGGCGAAGTGCGAGTCGGACTCGGTTCCGTGACAGCAAGTAACATAATATGTTTTTTTATATTATTATATTTGAGTTGATGCAATGAAAGTTTAATTACGCTTTACGATGTATGTTGTATTAAATAAAATACTTACTAGATCTCGTTCAAACTAATTTTCTGTGGAAGTTTGCATGGTAGGTAATTTACATCATATTTTTTTAGTTTTATTTTGTCATTCTCTTATTTTAGAAGTTACAGGGGGAGATACACATTTTAGATAGATAGACTTTATTCCACCAGAAAACACAATACATAATAATATCTTAATAAAGAAAATATAGGTACAATCGGCGGTCTTATTGCTTTGTAGCGATCTCTTCCAGACAACCGTTGGGTGGACAAGAAGAATTAAGATCTCTCGCGCAAAAATTTCAGTTTAAAAAAAAGTGGTTCTAGAAACCTCAATATCATTTTTGAAGACCTATCCATAGATACCCCATATGTATGGTTTTGATGTAAAAATAATTGAGTTTCAGTTCTAAATATGGGGAACCCGCAAAATTTTTAGTTTTAGTTTTGTATTTTTGTGTGAAAATCTCAATGCGATTCATTTATTTATTTATTTTATATTTTCGTTCTTGTAGTTTCAGTAAGCTTGTCCCGAGGCGAGCCCTTTACGTTACGATTAGTGTGCTTTGCAGTGAGGAGTTTCATAAAAGAATACTGAGAGGCTCGAGGTGATACGGTAACGATCCGTTTCCGAGAAAATATATGTGCTATGACCTTTACTGGGGTAGGACAAGTAGTATGACTTGACTGTGACGGACTATACTTGACATTGACTTCATGACGAAAACCAATGAAATTAATATTTATATTACTGAAGATGGCTCTTTGGATGGCTCATAAGGCCGAATTAGCCAGGGCCGTAAAACTGAATTTAAAAAAATAGATCATATACAAAACAAACATCAATTATTATTTGAGTGTTTTCAAAATAGTTCAAAACATTTATAAATTTTAATGAAAATATATATTCATCGCAGTTTGTTATAATCTCATTGCATACATCGAAACGTAGCGAAGAAAAAAATATTTATATTTGCATAACTGAATGTTGACGAATATGACTATCCCATCTCAACCCCTGTGTGAGCGTAGAAATCGTCTCGAGGGAATGTTTAAAGAACGAGCAGCAACGTCTCTCTGTGGAATATGACCATCATACTATCGCCAACCCGTCTATCAAGCGTGGCGATCATAATAATATTAATTATGGAAGTTATTTATAAATGATAAATATTATTTGTTTGTAAGTTTATCAGCTATATATTTTACTATAATTGTGATTAAAATTAATACAACTTTGGCAAACATTTTGCTGTAATGATATTCATCACAACTTGTACTTTTAAATGGCCATAATTGCATTAAAATTCATTTAGAATTTCCTACACATATTATTATACCAAATTTGGGACGCCTTTGTCCAGCAGTGGACGTCTTTCGGCTGATATGATGATACCAAATTTAATATTTCTTATTCAAAATGATTTTCTTATATTTTTTTCAGTATTATATTCTTGGTGGGAAGAGAAACTTCAAGAAGCTTAAATAATACTACCGAATGATTAACAAAGGAATAAAGCCTAATGGGTAAGTATTTCTTTTAGTAATTATCATCATTACAGCTGGAATGATGATAAACAATAGAATAGTCAAAGAGTGGAATAAACTCCCAGAAAACGTAATCTCAGCCCAAAATGTGAATCAATTCAAAATTAGACTCGACAAATATCAAAGTAGCAATAGAAACTAGTGGAGAAGAGCTGGATACAGGCACTTACCAGTTGAATCAACTGCTTGCCTGTTCACTAATAATAATAATAATAAGAAATCCACTGGTGGAAAATCTGAAAATCATCTTGGGGATATGCCACAAACAGGTTGGCAATCCCAGTATGATTTCCATAGTACTCAGAAGGAAGCTGCTGCCCGTCCTCTGATAGGTATTCCCTGGAGTTGACTACTACGCCCACCACGGGATGAGATGGGCTGTTGTTATCTTATCTGATCTTGTTTTGGGGTGTACTTGTGTACAGCACTTCAACCCTTCAGGATCTTTTTGACTATCCCCCACTGGTTTTATTCTATCCCTAGAGCCCTGAATGAAGTCTGCACATAATCCAGTATGCTTCTTAGAGGTAGATCCTTGTAGTCACCTGGTTCTGGATATGCCAGCCCCAGGATTGACATTCTGTGTCTTGCCTGTGCATCGCATTTGCATATTATATGTAGCATTGTTTTATTTTCTTCCCCACAGGTCCTGCAGATCGGGCTATTCAACAGTCCCAGTTTGTGTAGGTGGTAGTTGGTGCCGTAGTGGCCCGTGAATACTGCTACTATTAGTCATAGCTGGTTTCTGCTGTATTTCCAAAGCTTTTTGGACCAGCTCTTGTCTACTCCTTTCATGAGTTGTTTGGAGTGTTTTGTGGGCTGATGTTATTCTGATATTCTCCACTATCACCATTACTAGTATAAAATAAAATTTCTATGATAAAATTATAAACAAAGTATCTGTTTATAATATTATTCAGATATATAGACCTACAGTATCATTATGTGGATATTGCCAACATTTGCTCCATGTGTAGATGAAAGGTACAAGAGAAGCATAGCATGATCTGAGTCTATGTACAGAGTTATCCTAGAGCCCAGTATTATTGTAATTACTGTACTTATCTTGGTTGGGGTTACTTATGTACAGCACTTATCTTCTGGATATTTTGTAATTACTATTTTTATTCATTTTTACAAGACAACGCCTGCACTAGGGAATACTTTACAAACATATATAGAAGGACACAAATGACATCCAGACTCAGAACAACTATTCGTGGGTCACACCAATAATTGTCCAGCGCAGGACTCGTACCCACCACACAAAGCGGCCAGGGGACTATCTTAGCCGCTGCGCCACACATGCAGTCAATCACTTACTTGAAGCTATCCTCAACCCAATGTACTTTTTAATAGCTAGATTTTAGTTACCTTCATGTGTTGTGGTGTGTAAACAAAGCCTGACCTGCTATCTGGTGTGCAATTGAGCTGAAGCTTGCTATGTTTAAATTCCAGGTTACTGCAATGGTAGAAGAGTAAATGCGGTGAACCGAGTCAATGGGGCACGACATGCATTAATGAGTAGTCGGTAAGTCCCAAAAAAGGCTTGACTGGCTGTGCACGATGGAGTTTTAGTTCCAACTTTATTATATGGAAGTGAATGTTGGCTATGGCGAAAAAAAAAGGAAAGTAGAATAAATGCAGTGGAAATGAGAGCTCTGAGAAGTGTGGTGTGACATTGAGGGACATTGTAACTTGGAACGCCAACGGCTTGACGGAACGCCGTCAAGAATTGGAAACCTTCTTAAAAACTGAAAAAATTGACGTAGCTTTAATCTCAGAAACGAGATTTACTGGAAAATCACATATTGCCATAGGAAATTACACAATCTATACAACAAATCACCCATCTGGCAAAAGTCATGGTGGCACGGCTGTGATTGTAAAAGACAATATTAAGCATTACGCAATCGAAGAATATCGCACTGATAAAATACAAGCAACATCAATTAAAATAGTAGAAAATCATAAAATAGAAACAACCTTATCTGCTGTCTATTGCCCACCAAGACACACAATATCCGAGGAAGATTTTAAAATATACTTCTCTTCCCTTGGCTCGCGATTTATATGTGGTGGGGATTGGAATTCAAAGCATACATATTGGGGATCACGCCTCATAACACACAGGGGGAGACAACTGTATAAATGTATTCAAAGTTGTAGTTTTGAATGTATTACTTGTTGTGAACCTACATATTGGCCTACAGACCAAAATAAAATACCTGATCTGCTTGATTTCTTCATTGCTGGTAATATTGCTCGAAACTACATGACCATTGAAGCGTGCACTGATCTATCATCGGATCATACTCCAGTCATATTAAAAGTTAGCTCATCGGTAGTACTGATCAGACCACTACAGAGAATATACAACAAAAACACCGATTGGGATGTATATAAAAATAGAATCACAATCAACATCAAACTTCAAAAGCCCTTAAAAACAATTGATGAAATAGAAGCTGCCATCAAGGATTTCAATAGAAGTATATAATACAGCTGCATTCGACTCTACGAAACCGCAAACAAAAATACTTAAGACATTTAAAGAATATCCAAAACTCATAAAACAAAAAAATAAAGAACGTCGAGATTTAAGAAAAGTTTGGCATGAAACTAGATATCCAAGAGATAAAAATGCATTCAACCCCAGATACAAATTACTCACTCTGGAAAGCAACGAGCAGATTAAAACGTCCAAACAACCACATACCACCGATAAAAAAAGGCAATGGAAATTGGGCCAGATCCGACACAGAAAAAGCTGCGACATTTGCTGAACATCTTAGCATAGTTTTTCAACCATTCCCTGAGGCTACCGCGGAGAACAACACCGAAATAAAAATATTCTTAGAAAGTGCACAACAGATGTGCCTGCCTCTAAAATATACGACTCCAAAAGAAATTACTCAGGAAATTCGGCAATTACAAGATGGAAAGTCGCCGGGATACGACCTGGTCGATAGCACTCTTTTAAAAAAGCTACCGAAAAAAGGTATATTGGCGATAGTTCAAATATTTAATGCTTGTCTTCGGTTATCCTACTTCCCAGGACAATGGAAAATAGCCCAAGTAATAATGATAGCTAAGACTAGTAAACCTCCACAAGAAGTATCGTCGTATAGACCTATAAGTCTTTTGTCAATCACTGGTAAACTTTTCGAAAAAATATTACTGAAAAGAATGAAGGAACATCTACAAGACGTAATACCGGACCATCAATTCGGATTTAGAGAAAGTCATGGCACAGTCGAAAAGTTCATCGTATTGTTGATGTCATAAGCAGATCACTGGAAGAAAAACAATACTGCTCCGCCGTCTTCCTAGACATAAGTCAAGCCTTCGATAAAGTGTGGCATGAGGGCCTATTATTTAAAATTAAAAAGTTACTGCCTCACTCCTTTATCCAAATAATACAGTCCTATCTGAGTAACAGGTGCTTCGAAGTAAAGTTTAACGGTGAACTATCAGACTTGCATGAAGTAAAATCTGGCGTACCACAGGGTAGTGTGCTGGGACCCGTACTATATACCCTATACACATCAGACCTACCTACAAGCAACAATACCACCGTCGCAACCTACGCAGACGATACAGCCCTTTTGGCCAGACATAAAGACCCAGAAATTGCCTCAGAATATTTACAGCATCATATTGACAAAATAGAAAACTGGTTAAAACTTTGGAGAATTAGAGCCAACGAAAACAAATCGGTTCATGTCACATTCACGCTCAGGCGTGAGACTTGTCCACCGGTTACACTAAACGGTAAAGCGATTCCACAAGAAGATCATGCCAAGTACCTGGGCATGCACTTGGACAGAAGGTTGACATGGCGACGACATATATGGGCAAAAAGGAAACAACTGGATATGAAATTAAGGAACATGTACTGGCTGATAGGACGGCAGTCGCAAATGACCGCACAAAGCAAGTTAACCGTATACAAATCCATACTTAAACCAATATGGACATATGGTATCCAACTCTGGGGTACTGCCAGCAATAGTAATATTGAAATCCTTGAAAGGTTTCAGACAAAGACACTAAGAGCCATATTTAACATTCCACAATACATTAGCAACAAGTTCATATATCATGATCTCAAACTTCCGACAGTAAAGCAAGAGATAACCGAGTATAGCAAGAAGTACCAAAACAAACTCTCAAAACACAGGAACGAACTAGCTCATAAACTAGGCGGGCATGGAAGCCTGCAACATAAGAGAATAAAGAGGCATAGTATCCAAACTCTCTTAGAGAGATTCATCAGTATGGGATGAGGCATCTGTATAAGTCTCACCACACATTTGATTGAAAAGACCAGTTCAGAAGAGTATTCAGACAATAGAGTGGCTTATTGTCGTAATCGACAGATCGCCGCGGAGCAGGATACAAAAAAAAAAAACAAAAAAAATTGAGGGACAGAATACGTAATACTGATGTAAGAAAATGTTGTGGTGGGAAAGAGGATGTAGTCACAAAGATTGTAAAAGGTATGCTGAGATGGTTTGGCCATATAGAAAGGGTGAATGAAAGAGGATTGACAAAAGAAGTATACCTGGCTTGTGTGAATGGTACAATGGGAAGGGGAAGACCTCATAGCACATTCTCTGACCAAATTGGAGACATTCAGGTCAGAAGTACTAAACTGGCGATGAAGAATATAATTACAGTCAACAAGGCAAAAGAGGTATGCTATATATATGTATGTTAATGTAATACAATGATGTTATAAAGATGTAACTATATGTAAAGATGACCATAGGAACTCTGTCACAAAAATATGTAACCCCGCAGGGTTTTGGTTTATTAGATTTGTTAATAAGCGCTCTGGTCCCAGATGTTATCCACTGTCCCAAGGAGAACAACATGAACAGTTTAAAATAAATTAACACAAAGAAGAGCATGTTGTCAAAGTAGAATGAACAAGAACACAGTATTTATGAATGACTTGTTTCCAATTTTTTAGTTTTTTTTTTTGGGGCTAGTCCCTCCCTCATACCCACCACTGCAACTCCTGTAAGCCAGGATCAACAGACTTGTTTCCAATCTGAATAAATATATATAATATGTAAATTTTATTTATTAGATTTGTAGGGAACAGTAAAACTACAACTATAAGTGTTTCTCTGTAAATAGAAAATTTTATTTTATTAAAGAACTACATACTAACATGCATATTTACAAAACATTATTTATAATTACTTCATTACAACTTACCTGTAAATAGAAAAACAACATTAAGAGCTATTGTTTCACTACTTTCAGTTCTTATAAATTACTTTTATTTAAGTATTGTAATAATATTATTTTAATGTGAAATTATCAGAATCTCCATATTTTATCATGCTGCCAATCCGTCAATATAAACGGCCAGTCCCTTATACATAGACAAGTTTGTAAACCAAAAAGTTATAATACGGAAAACTATAAACTAAATGAAGGGTCACTTCGTTTACATCTCCCCCCCCTCTCTAAGCTACAAAGTTTTACTATTTTATTCTACTACTGGAATAAGTTTTGTGATATGAAAGAGATTTGACTCTAACTTTTTGTGGCCCGTGTTTACTTTGTAAATTGAATTGGATATTTTGTCTACAATTTGATAAGGTCCTATTTTCAATTCATCTAATTTTTTTCGGTTTAACCGGTTTCCATTTTCAACATATACAAAATCACCAACTTTTAGTTCATAATGTTTTCTGTTTTTATCAAATCTTTGTTTATTATAATTGTGGGATTTCAAACTATTTTCTAAGGCAATTTTCCGGTTTCGCAATAGATGATTATGTGTTATATTTTGTTTCAGTTCATCTGGGAGAATATCAACATTTTTTCCCTCCAATAAGTATTTTGGAGAGAAACCTGTTACACAATGTTCAGTTTCGTTATATTTTTGAGTACATTCATGAGCAATAGTTGTCCAAGCAATTTTATCTCTTCTTTCATTAATCTTGCACCGAATTTTATTAACCAACGTTTGGTTTAGCCTTTCGTTCAATCCATTTGAAAAAGGCGCATTTACTGCAGTAAAAACTACAGTGATATTTTCCTTTTCTAAAAAACATTTGAAATCTTTTGAATTTATGCCTGGATATTGATCTGATAGAATTAAATCTATTTTATAATCTTTTGTTACTTATTGGACAAGCTTTATAAAATCATTCGCACTCTGGGTTTTGGATGTCAAAATATAGGCGTAACGAGTGAAATGATCTACTAAAAGATGTAAATATGTTTTGGTTGAACGAGCACCACCAAATCCCCCTATGGTGTCTATTGACACTATTTGAAATGGATAGGTAGCGGGACCTAAGTGAGACATTAGTCCAAACTTGCTTTTCCTTCTAGATTTATTTTTTATACAGATATCACAATTTTCGCAATATTTCTTTATATTATCCAATAAATTTTTAGCTTGATAATAAGGTTTAATCTTGTTTTCCATTTGCTGTCTTCCTATGTGACAGTAGTAGTGATGTACATGTTTTATTATATCTTTACTGAACTCTTCAGTTAGTACAATCTTTTCATTTTTTCCTATCTTTTTATAATATATATTATGTTTGAAAATAAGTTTATTTCTATTTTGTTTAATATCCTCATTTTTATCTTGATCGTTTAGTATGTCTTTTAATTTAACAAAATTCACTACTTTTATATTACTATCTTGATTTTCATATGATTCTAACACAGGATTTCTGCTCAAAGTATCTGCTTCTATATTATATTTGCCCGGAGAATATATTATTTTAAAATTGAACTGCGACAAATAATATGTCAAATCTCCCAGTTCTTCGTCCGTTCTGGCCTTAATATTCATTTTTTCTAAAGGTTTGTGATCTGAAAAAACCGTAAATGTTTTTCCTATAAGCCAGTGTTGCCAGTATTTAACCGCCTCTTTTATTGCCAAACATTCAAGATATATGGCTTTTTTCTTTTTTTGGGTTTCGTTTAATTTTTTTGAAAAATATGCGCAAGGCTTTTCCTCACCGTTGGTTTGAATTTGTTTGAAAATCGCACCTATACCTTGTATACTAGCATCTGTATAAATATGTATTGGCAAATCTGGATCAAATATAGCTAGAATAGGTTTTGAGCAGAGTAGTTTCTTTATAGTATCAAAGGATTCTTGACATCTATTGGACCAAACGAATTTTTCCGCTTTTCTTAATAAGTTATGTAAGGGATCCAGTATTATTGAAATATTTGGCACATATTTTCCATAGAAATTAATTTTTCCTAAAAATTGTCTAACATTTTTTTGTGTTTTTGGTATTGGAAATTCTTTAATGGCAATCAAGTTATCTTTTAATGGAGTGACAGTATTGTTTTTTATTATGTGCCCTAAATACTTCACAGAGTCCTGTGCAAAGTTACATTTTGTGAATTTTAATTTAAAACCTTCTTTTAAAATCGCTTCCAATAACAGAGATATGTGTTCAATGTGTTTTTCGTACGTTTCAGAAAATACTAAAATATCGTCGATATAATTGACAGTAAAATTTGACAGTTTATGCTTTCTTATAATGCTACTCAAAATTCTTTGAAAAATAGCAGGAGAAGTTTTTAAACCAAAAGGTAAACAAGTCCATTGAAAGTGTGCGTCTTGAGTAACAAATGCAGTTTTGTGCCTATCTTCAATTTTAAGAGGTATAGACCAGAACGCTGAGTTTACATCAAATGTTGAAAAAAATTTACATTTTCTTGTTTTAACCATTAGATCCTCAATTAGCGGAAATGGTTGCGATTGAGGGACAACAATTTTATTTAATTCACGAAAATCTATACAAAGCCTAGACTTTCTTCCGTCTTCTTTTTTAAATGCTAGTGTTACTGGAGCGGCAAAAGGGCTATAAGACTCCTCAATTAAATTATTTTTTAGTAAATTTGATACTTGATGTTCAATTTCTTTCATATCCTCAATAGAGCACCTATACGGTCTTTTACAACAGTACTTATCAATCAACAAATCAATATGGGCTTCATATCCTTTTACAGTACCTATATCATATTTGTCTTTAGCGAAGACTGAATTATATTTGCATATTAATTTATCAATAGCAGTTTTTCTATGTTGATCTAAATCATTTACTGAAATATCAAATTTATCAACACTTATATTTTCATTAAAGTTTATTTTGTACTCCTTAATGCTAGTTTATTTTTTATCGCTTTTTGTAATATCCATGCCTTTTGTGTCATAATATATACCTTGTTTATTCCCTATGTCACTACCTGAACTGCCAGGAATTTTTTTAGTGTTTATAGGTTGCTTTTCTTCAATTTTTAGGCATTCTTTATTATTATTGCTGAGCACATTTTGGATGACCTTTAAATTCTCATTTTGAATTAAATTAAATTTTTGTATACAGTCTAATCCAACTAGAAAGTCATAGTCGAAGTTATTTTCATCTATAACAAAAATATTAACATAATTTTCAATTTCAAAAATTTTAATTTTTAAAGTTACTATTCCTATTGTTTTTTTTACGCCATTAATTGTTTTTAAATTTGCATTATTATCATAAGTAGGTTTTTTTTTACAGATAATAATCTTGAATTTATTAAGGACACATTAGATCCTGAATCATAGATTCCTGATGTTTCCAAAGTGTCATTTATTAGTAATTTAATTTTTATTAATGGCGGCACTATTAGTTTTTTGGATCCATTTCATTTAATTCTATCTCTAATTCAGAATTGTTAACACTCCTTATTATATCTTTTTTTAGGCTATCATTATTTTTAATTTTGAACCAACATTGGTTTTCAGGGTGGTAACGTATACCTTTATTCTCTTCACAAATTTTACACGGACTAAACAAGGACTTTACATTTTTCTTTTTAATGCTACTTTCGGAAGTTACTATATTTTTATAAAATATTTTTTTGTTTATCATATGTTCTAAACTTCTTAAATTATTAAATAAGTCTTTAGTTTCCTTTAAAGTATTCCTATCAATCTTATCTGCAATAAAGTTAGGTAATCCAGTGGCAATCAGATCAATTAGAGTGAGTTTATCTATGGACTTATTTATCTCTAATAGTAGTCTCTCTTTCTTTAACGCATACTCCAGTAATGAACCCTGTTTGTATTTAAATAACATTGCATACCTGATTGGTGACCAACCCTTATCCGCATATGTTTCGCAAAAGTTATTTTTCCATGTTGCCCATTCTGAGTTTATTGTATGCTTTATAAGCATGGAACTGTACCAATCTAAACAAGAATATTCTATAAATAACCTAAATATTTCAATTTTTTTGACATCTTCTTCTATTCCTATACGGACGCATTCCGCTTCAAAAGTAGCCATCCACTGGGACACATTAGTTATCTTGCTATTGAATTTTTCTATAACAAATTTTCCTACCATTTTCCCCATATTAAGTTTCGATGAATCTTTTTTCATTTCAGCGAAGCTTTCCACGATTCTTGCTAGAGATTCTTCTGAAAGTCCTGTTGTAGAAGTTTGTGGTTTTGTTTGTTCCTCCAATAGGTATTCCATAAACTGTTTATTTCCATCGTCATCACAATAAACCGCCTTTATCTCCGGGGTCATGGGAATCCACACCTGTCGTTTATCATGTCGTTTTTGTAAGGTAGCCTTTACTTTCTGAAAGATTTGGGTCTGTACTATTCTGTCATGTAATTTTACAGGTTGTAACTTATCTGGGATCGCAAAGGTCCGGCCATCTGAATCCGTGATTGTCGTTACACAAATAATATTTGTTTTTACATTATCACTGGCTTTGAGCATGAACTCAAATCGTAATTTTTCCATTATTCGTAGTAACCAGCTGTATAATGTTGTTTTATAATATGTAAATTTTATTTATTAGATTTGTAGGGAACAGTAAAACTACAACTATAAGTGTTTCTCTGTAAATAGAAAATTTTATTTTATTAAAGAACTACATACTAACATGCATATTTACAAAACATTATTTATAATTACTTCATTACAACTTACCTGTAAATAGAAAAACAACATTAAGAGCTATTGTTTCACTACTTTCAGTTCTTATAAATTACTTTTATTTAAGTATTGTAATAATATTATTTTAATGTGAAATTATCAGAATCTCCATATTTTATCATGCTGCCAATCCGTCAATATAAACGGCCAGTCCCTTATACATAGACAAGTTTGTAAACCAAAAAGTTATAATACGGAAAACTATAAACTAAATGAAGGGTCACTTCGTTTACATATATATTTATTTCTTTTTAGTACCTACATATTTGGTAGTATAAAAACTTTTCTTGTTTCTTTTATTTCAGATTATACCAAACAAATTATCCATGGTCCACTGCTTCTATAGTGATGCAACCCAACAAGCATGTAAGTAACAACAACTGGTTTTTTATAACACATAACATCTAGCCACAGAAAGAATTTGTCCTTGAAGTATAGCAGCTGAGGTATATTAAACTATTTAAAAAATTAGTGAATATGACAGTGTTAACTTATATTATTGACATAATAATATAGTTTTTGAAAAATAATTATTTCCTATTAGGGTGAAATAAAAAAAAAAAATATATATTTTTATTTTAAATTCAAAGGTGATTCATAGTTACTGCACCCTTTCAATAACTACCTGCCAGGGACGCATTATTTCATTCAATGATAGATGATAAAGCAAAATGTACTAGCAAACCATAGTATGCCTGCAGAGTAATGAGCATGGGGTTCTGGGTGACATATTTTCTACAACCAAGTAACTAAAACAGAAATTTGCATACATTAAAGTATATGATTATAGTGGCCTATGAGTTCAGTTACGATACTTCATGTTATATGGTTTGCAGTTTAGCTGAAGTTTGGTATACATGTTTAAATTGCACATTATTTATATATAATGATGTTATAGAGCTGCTCTGATGATATTACTACTTAATTACTTGAAACGGGACCACAGGAACTCTGTCACATATCCACAGTATTGCGGCTTGTTGGATTTGTTCATAAGTGGCCTGTTCCCCCTATGTTAGACCTATCTCACAGGAGAACAACGTGAACACTGCTAAACTGTTTAACATAAAAAATAAAAGCAGCAGAAGAGAAAAAGAGAGTGCAGCACACTCTTTTTCTCTTCTGTTGTCAAAGTGGTAGGAACAAGAACATAGTATTTCTGCATGTTAGGTTTCCAGGCTTTGTGGTGACGGCCTCAAAGAATATCGCAACCCGCTCTCAGCCCGAGGTAAAAGTCGTCCCGAGGGAATATATAGCAGAGAACTGACAGCAGCGTTCTCCTGCGTACCATGTCTATCCTACTGCGATCGCCAACCCGTCTGCCAAGCATGGCGATTATGGCATATCCTCCCAAATTATGGACACAAACAAACCGCAGCCCCCAGTCCCCGGCAGCCCTGCTATTCCCAGCCGTGGTAACAGCCGTGGTTACGGCAGGGCATGGGGTGCTAAGTATCCCCGGCAGATTCCGCGTTACCAACACCGACGATCTCTGGCCCTGACAAGCCCGGTAATAGAGCAGGTTTCCGGATTTCAGTATTATCGAGTCCTCCACAAGACGGCCACTGCTGGACAAAGGCCTCCCCCAAAGATCTCCATCTCCACAATTGCCGGTCTTGCGATATCCGCATCTAGCGATTTCCAGCGACACGATCGCACAAGATCATCGGTCCATCTTGTAGGGGGCCTGCCCACGCTGCCTCTTCCGGTTCGTGGTCGCCACTCGAGAATCTTTCTGCCCCAGCGGCCGTATGCTCTACGAGCTATGTGCCTTACCCACTGCCACTTCAGCTTGGCAATTCTTTGGGCTATGTCGGTGACTTTGGTTCGCCTGCGGATTTCGACATTTCTGATTCGATCCCGCAGGGAAACTAACTAAGGTTCGTTTTTCGGTTCGGACTTCATGGAGAAGGAAGGACTATTTATGACGAATTCCTTTTTCAGGAAGCTGAATCACCGCAAATGTACCTGTGTGAGCCCCGATGGTAAATGCGGTGGTATGTGCGTATGGTGATCAATGCGGTTAAAACCGGGAGCGATCACACACTGGTTAGAGGCTCATTGATCCTTAATGTCAAACTTCAGAGGTCCCCACTGATAAAGTCTACGTTCCGACCTTTACGTATCCACGTCCAAAACCCCGAACCATTTCAGCTCGAACTGCAAATCCGTTTCGAATGCCTAGTAGACTCCGAGGAAGTGGACTCATTCTATGACAGGCTCGTAGAAGCTGTCAATACTGCTGGGTCTAAGGTCTTCAAGACCCGTCGTACAAACAGAACTAAAATCTCTGACTTTACCCTGCAACTTATGGAAGAAAGACGGAAAATGGTTCTGACATTCTCAGATGATGCTACCAGATATCGGCAGCTCAACAGACAGATCTCGAAGTCTTTGACTCGCGACACCCGTCAATTTAATACAATTAGTATTAAAGAGGCCATCGAGCGGAACAAAGGCTCTAAAGTGTTCGCAAGAGACCTGTCTGTTGGACAGAGCCAACTGACGAAGCTGAAGACTGAGGATGGTAGAATCGTCACGTCTAAACCTGAGTTGTTGGAGAGATCGAGAAGTCCTACGGACAGTTATATACGACAACACAGCCACCTGTCAAAAGTCATGCCTCAGATCCCAGAGCACGACTAACCCGACATTACAGCAGATCTTCTGAAGGCGGGTGGTACGCCAGTCCTACGGGCCCTTCAGAAGTTATTTAACTCCGTCATACTAGATGGTCAAACGCCACAGAAGTGTGGTGGTACTCTTCTTCAAAAAAGGCGACAAAGCCCTATTGAAGAATTATAGACCCATCACACTGCTAAGTCATGTTTACAAGTTGTTTTCGAGGGTCGTTACGAGCCGTCTCGCGCGCAGGTTTGACGACTTCCAGCCTCCCGAAGAAGCCGGTTTCCGAAAAGGCTTTAGCACCATAGACCACATACATACGCTGCGGCAAGTTATACAGAAGACCGAAGAGTATAACAAGCCACTGTGCTTAGCGTTTGTGGACTATGATTGACTGGATGGTCTGTCCTAGGTAAATATAGTTCTCTCCAACTTCGAGAAGGAGGTCAATCGTAGAATCCAACTCGGCTGGGCAACGTTCGGGAAGCTACGTAACATCTTCTCGTCCAAAATACCGCAGTGTCTCAAGTCGAAAGTCTTCGACCAGTGTGTGTTGCCAGTGATGACTTACGGAACAGAGACATGGTCGCTCACTATGGGCCTTATTAGAAGGCTCAAGGTCACCCAAAGAGCAATGGAGAGGGCTATGCTCGTAGTTTCCCTGCGGGATATAATCAGAAATGTCGAAATCCGCAGGCGAACCAAAGTCACCGACATAACCCAAAGAATTCCCAAGCTGAAGTGGCAGTGGGCAGGGCACATAGCTCGTAGAGCCGACGGCCGCTGGGGCAGAAAGGTTCTCGAGTGGCGACCACGAACCGGAAGACGCAACGTGGGCAGGCCCCCTACAAGATGGACCGATGATCTTGTGCGGGTCGCTGGAAATCGCTGAATAGCGCAAGAACGGCAATCGTGGAGATCTTTGGGGGAGGCCTTTGTCCAGCAGTGGACGTCTTTCGGCTGATATGATTATGATGTTTCCAATCTGAATAGATATATATGTATTATTTTTAAGTACATATTTAGGGTTCCATACCGAAAGGGTAAAACGGGAACCTATTACTAAGACTTCGATGGCTTTCCGTCTGTCACCAGGCTGTATCTCTTGAACCGTGATAGTTAGACGGTTGAAATTTTCACAGATGATGTATTTCTGTTGCCGCTATAACAACAAATAAATATCTAAATAAAATAAATACTTAATGGGGCTCCCATACAACAAACGTGAATTTTTTGCTCGTTTTTATAGATGTAGTATGGAACCCAAAAGATTAATAATGTGAGTACTACTCGTCTTGACTGAGTCTTCGTCTGGTGATCACCAAAGTGGTTTGATTTCTGAGCCTCTCCGTGCTCGGAGCGTATGTTAAGCTGTCGGCAACGCATGTCAGAGGCTTACTCGGCGACTTGAACAACTCTGACACTAGGGTAACCACTGGCCTTACAATACGTACGTTCCGGAGAGGGAAGACAGTACCAGAATTATTGTATTATGAGAGGCCCACCAAGTCAAGCATGGTGGACCCCTTTCAAAAATTCTATTGATGTATGAATATTACAAGTGTAGGTATATTATCTAGCCAGGGACTACATAGATCTTGTGAACACAATGCTTGTGACTTTTAACTCGACACTAACGCCATCTAGAGAAGGGTTGTATAAACAACTTTAGAAGGGTGAATTTTGTAACTAATTTCCATGGGATTCGAATAAAATAGAAACCTTATTGCGGGAAATATTTTATAATTCCGAAATTCTTTTTATTACAAAAAGGAGTTAATTAAATCTAGTTTGAGGAGAGTATATTGTATGTAAGTAATTAGAAATGGTGCGCGAGTCCGACTCGCACTTGGTTGCTTTTTTTTGTGAATATAATAGCTTGTTTTGTTTATTTTATTTCAGATGATACCAAACAATGATTCTATGGTCCTCTACTTCTATAGAAGAATGTGAACGGGAGAATATCATGTAACCCAAGAAACATGTAACTACTATCAACTTGCTTTATGACCCATCAAGTCCGGCGCCGAAGTCTAACCTTTGGTAGGTATATATTTATATTTAACAAAAAATTAGAGTCTCGGAGTGGTGCAGAAAGTGATTTTCAGATTTATCTATAAAGAAAAATTTCTCAGTATCAGTCCGAAGTCTGGGAGTTGGTATTTACACCCGCGTAGTCGCGTGGGACAGCACTTAAAACCCAGCCTTGTACCTGAGCTCTTTCCGGTTGTGTCAATAGCTGCCGCATCCTTTCACGAGAGTGATGGAATAGAAACAATGCACGTCTGGCGCAGCGGTTAAGACAGTCGCCTGGCGGCTTCGTATCCCGGGTTCGATACCCGCGCAGGACAACTATTTGTGTGATACATAAATAGTTGTTCTGAGTCTCGCTGTACTTTGTGTCGGTTAATTACTGTTTGTAAAGTTCCTTCGATACAAGGATATAACTCCCTAATAGGTATGGGCATTTTCTAAATAAATTTGAATAGTTTAAAAAACTAAAAAACACGTTTTTAGCACGCACTAAGGCCGCCACGTTGGATTTAGGTTACGTGATTTTTTTTCACAATTTCATCCCAATCGGAGACCGGGAAGGGGGTCTAATTAAGATTCCAAGATTTTCTTACATAGTTATATTCGAGGAGGACATTATAATTATCTATACTGTAGTTGTAATTTAACTATACGGTGAACAGTTTCGGAGATGTTATATCTCCGAAACTGTTCACCGCTGCATTGGAAGATGTCTTCAAGCTTCTGGACTGGAAAGGCTTTGGCATCAATGTCAATGGCGAGTACATGACTCACCTTCGATTTGCCGATGATATAGTAGTCATGGCTGAGACCATGGAAGACCTCGGTACAATGCTCGATGACCTCAGCAGAGTCTCTCAACAAGTGGGTCTGAAAATGAACATGGATAAGACAAAAATCATGTCAAACGTCCATGTTGCACCCACTCAATTAAAAGTTGGTGACTCTGCACTCGAAGTTGTAGAGAACTATATTTACCTAGGACAGACCATCCAACTAGGTAGGTCCAACTTCGAGAAGGAGGTCAATCGTAGAATCCAACTCGGGAAGCTACGTAACATCTTCTCGTCCAAAATACCGCAGTGTCTCAAGTCGAAAGTCTTCGACCAGTGTGTGTTGCCAGTGATGACTTACGGAACAGAGACGTGGTCGCTCACTATGGGCCTTATTAGAAGGCTCAAGGTCACCCAAAGAGCAATGGAGAGGGCTATGCTCGGAGTTTCCCTGCGGGATCGAATCAGAAATGCCGAGATCCGCAGGCGAACCAAAGTCACCGACATAGCCCGAAGAATTGCAAAACTGAAGTGGCAGTGGGCGGGGCACATAGCTCGTAGAACCGATGGCCGTTGGGGCAGAAAGGTTCTTGAGTGGCGACCACGAACCGGAAGACGCAGCGTGGGCAGGCCCTCTACAAGATGGACCAATGATCTTGTGCGGGTCGCTGGAAACTGCTGGATGCGAACAGCGCAAGACCGGCAATTGTGGAGATCTTTGGGGGAGGCCTTTGTCCAGCAGTGGACGTCTTTCGGCTGATATGGTGATGATGATGATGATACTGTAGTTACTAGTAAGTGCGAAAAGCTGCCTTGTAATCTGTGTATGGATCTATAACAAAATACCTGATAGTGTAAAATCGCTAAACAAATGCCTATTATACAAATGGCTGACTGTAAATAACTTCTATGACATTAAAGATAGTTTTAATCGCAAGACATAAGAAATGTGCAATATTTAATAGATTTAATTTGAACAAATGTATAATTTATTTTACCTTGCGATGATTATAATTATGTTATTAATATAAAAAGTAAAAAGTGATAAAAAAAAATGTAAGTATAGTATTTAGAATCTTAGTTTGTTAAGTAACATATGCATGCTATTGTCTTGCATAGCTTAACATGTGGACATAACAATTGTATGAATTGTAACTTTGACACCTTTATATTCTATGTTTAATTAAAGTAAATAAAGATTATTGTTATTCCAAATTACTTTATTTATTTTTCTTATTTATAACATATTTATATTTATAAAATTGATACATAAAAGAAAACAATAATATATAAATAAATATGAAAAAAAAATAGAGTTTCTATAGCGGCGGGGTTTGACCCCCTAGGCCGCCGGTGGTCAGGGCGACAGAGTAAGGAACCTCCTTTCAGTTTATGCATAGTTTATCCTATGACATTATTTATACACGGCCATCTGATCTCAAACTAAGCAGAGATTGTACTATGGAAACCAGATAACTGATATACTACATATGTTGCAATTGTAAAAAGAAAACCATACTTATATAAATTATTTAACGATGCGTGCCGTTCCCATTAGTGTGCATTATTATTATTAAAGTTTATTACTGATATTTTTAATTTGATATCATCAATAATGATCATGAAAAGATTGCTTACACAACCTAGTAGGAGTAGGACCTACTCCGTCTTTCCCTCATTGTAGCTGAATATAAAAATCTACATCCAGAATTTACTGCCTTTTGGTCTAGTGGTTAGTGATCCTGACTGCTAACCCAGAGGTCGTGGGTTCGATTCCCACCCACGTCACGTCTTTGAATGAGGAACATTCTTATTTAATTTTGTTCTGTGTATGGGTGTAATGTATCTATAATTAGTAGGAAATTTACGAAATAAATATGTTTATAGTTGTCTGGTTGCCACCGTACAGGCTCTGTCTCGTTGGGATCAGATGGCAATGTGTTAGTTGACCCATGATATTTATTAAAAGATTCATAACGTGGGTCCTACTCTGTCTTCGTCTGGTGATCACAAAAGTGGTATAATTTCTGAGCCTCTCCGTGCTCGGAGCGTATGTTAAGCTGTCGGCAACGCATGTCAGAGGCTTACTCGGCGACTTGAACAACTCTGACACTAGGGTAACCACTGGCCTTACAATACGTACGTTCCGGAGAGGGAAGACAGTACCAGCCTATAATACACTGTGCATTATGAGAGGCCCACTAAGTCAAGCAAGGTGGACCCCTTTCAAAAATTAACTGGATGTTTAATAACTAGAACTGCAGGTACATTTTCTAGCCAGGGACTACATACACCTTGTGAACACAATGCTTGCGACTTATAACTCGACACTAACGCCATCTAGATAATGGTTGTACAAACTATAACTTCATAATGTCAAAATGGAAACCTTATTACGGCAAATCACACTAATATTATAAAGATGAAATTTGGTGAGTGTATGTCAGTTGCTTCTTCACGTCTAAACGGCTGGAGGGATTTTAATAAAATTTGCTATGGAGTTAGGTGACACCCTGGATTATAATTTATAACGTACTAGCTGTGCCCCGCGGTGTTACCCGCGTTAAATTTTATAAATTTTATTTGCTATAAACCTCACGGAGCCCGAGACCTTTCCAACGAATGCAAAACCGTGGAAATCGGTTCGTGCGTTCTGGAGTTATAGCATCAGGAAGAAAAACCCGACTTATTTTTATATAGTAGATAACGCGGGTAAAACCGCAGGCACAGCTAGTATTATATAATGCCGAATTTCTTCTCATTAGGACTTACATAAAGCAGGTGGTCACCAATGTGGTTGAATTACTGAGCCTCTCCGTGCTTCGGAGGGTACGTTTAGATATAGGTCACGCATTTCAGCGTCTCGTAGCCTCTGGCTTACTGGGTGACTTGAACAACTCTGACACTAGGTTAACCACTGGCCATACGATAAGGAAGTAACGGAGAGGGAAGACAGTACCAGTACAATAGTAGTACATAGTAGTGTATTATGAGAGGGCCACCAAACAAAAGATGGTGAACCTCTTTCTAAAAATTAATGTCGAATGTTTAATTGTCCAGTACGTAAAGTATGACCTTTCTAGCCAGGGGTTGCATGCATCTTGTGAACCAAATGCTTGCGACTTTTAAATCGACACTAACGCCACCTAGTTAAGGGTTGTGCAAACAACTTCAGAAGGGTGAATTTTGTCACCAATTTCCATGGGATTCGAATGAAATAGAAACCTTATTGCGGGAAATATTTTATAATTCCGAATTTCTTCTTAATAAAAAAAGGAGTTATTTAAACCTGTTTTGAGGAGAGTATCGTAAGTAATGAGAATTTATAAGCAATTTCTAGCAATTGGTGTTATTATAAATATATAACATATTGGTTATTTTAAATATATCCGCTATTTTGCTATGGAATAAATGAATATAGGTAGGAATGGTCCTCACACAACTTCCTATATACATATAATACTACTACATATTGTTACTATTTTTACACGAGAGTCTTACCGACGCCTTTATCGCTATATTAATAAGTATAAAAAATAACTTTGCTTGGCGGGGACACTTAGAAAAGTTATTTTTCATACTTATTAATAAGGCGATAAAGGCGTCGGTAAGATTAAATATTGTAGAAGTTTATAAGGTTAACAAATAAAATTTATACAAAAAAAAAAATACCTATATTGTCATTATTATTCCAATATTTAGCTATTGTGTGTAATGTATAGCTTATTTACATTATATAAAATTACATGCCAATTATATTCCCATATTTTACCTTACATTAAACGTAGTTTGTTATAGTCTGTTTGCTTAACATAGTTAAATAGTAACTATAACATGTATGTGCCTAGTTTTAAATTTGATCATTAGTGTATATATACCCTGTTTCTTGTGATAAAAAATAATAATGATTACAAACCTTTATTTTTAACCTTAGTGCTAACAAGGCTTATGGATCGAAATACTAATTATTTGTATTATTAGTGGCCTCAAGGTTTCGTGGCAAGACTATTGGTACTTTGAAGAACTTAACTGGCCTCAGGTATGTGCTGATCTTCTGTAGCAAGGCTTAGTTATAGTTCATTGATATCTATGAATTCACGGCCCTTTCAAATTTAAGAACACTCACTGCTTAAAAATTTAATTCGCTGCAGTAGTGTGTTGTGTACCTGTTTAAGATTGGCGTCACAGACATCCCCCTGTGCAGAGGATGCACTGAATTTGATGAAACGCCAGCACAAGTACTGCTACAATGCAGTAGCGTTATATGCCAACGGGCAAAGTTCCTAAACCATCCGAAGACACTGCAGAGACCATTCAAGTCAGGCTTTCGAGGCCTCCTGGATGGAACTGAAGTGGTTCGAGTAGCCAAATAGTTCACTGATAATGGCCCAATCAGGAGGTTAAGTGCGGGAAACAAATTGCCCAACTAACTAGTGTGTGAGTAAGGGTTGTGCTTTTGTTTAGAACATTAAGCACAACGTGGTTCAATCCACCAAAAAGTACCGGTAGTGGAGATGGAGAATAAAACATTTTATAGCCAGATACAACTATATTGTTTTATAGTCAGATACAACCTTATTGAACACGTCTCACTAAATTGAGGGACTTTTAAGAGGATTGAACCACACTAGAAACTAAAACAAACTCTTCACAAGTAGTTCGTTCCTGCTTGTAGGAATACGACCACCTGAACATTTTTGTTCAGGTGGTAGTAGCGCTTTTTTTCTTTTCTTTAAAAGAAGAAAACGCTCATAGGAAGATGCTCTGACTGATCCGTAAGTGAGGTTAAGCAACTAGTCTCGCGGTTAGTGAATAGATGGGTGATCACCAAAGTGGTTTAATTTCTGAGCATCTCTATGCTTCGGAGCTTATGTTAAGCTGTCGGTAACGCATAAGAGGCTTACTGGGCGACTTGAACAACTCTACACTAGGCTGGGGTAACCACTGGCCATACGATAAGCAAGTAACGGAGAAACATGAATTTATCCAGCATTCAAGTCAAGTCATAAATTCTTTATTCCGTAAAAAATTTACATTTATGTGGAATCGTCATATTTTTTTTACCCTACCGTGCAGTGTAAGACGCTGAGAAACACTGCCAGAAAACTCAGTACCTAGGAATCCTTTTTTAAAATAAAATATACTTAAGATTAATTACAATCACTCACTGACTCAGAACAACTCAATCCCAAGCACTTTTATTACTTAAATAATCAGAAATTTTGTCATAATTATACCCTGCTACACAATTTGGCTTTAATAATTCTTTTAAACTTATTCGTAGACAATTCTCTAATATCATTGGGAAGTTTGTTATAGAATTTTATACATTGCCCCATAAAACTTATTTTGTGGAGACGGGTTAGTATGCAATATGAGATTATTTTTATATCTAGTATTTACATTATGTGCATCGCTCCTTTTACAGAAGGAATCGATATTTTTATGCATTCGAAAAAATGATGGTGGCCTCGTTTTAATTAATGTGTTTTGTTTTATTATATGTAATGTGTAATTAAAGTATGACAATTTCTAGCCAGCAACTATTTTTTTTTCTTCTCCCGTCCGCGAGTTTGGCTCGCACGTTTTGTGCATCCCTCAGCATCAAGTTTTTATGGGTGTCAGATTATGTAGTATTCTATTATTTTTAAAAAGGTAAGGAAACATATCGCGATAAATTTATTAATTTAGCAATTTTAATAATGGTTCAGTAAAGGCTGATCTAAATAATTAAAATAATAAAAAGGAGAACAATTAAAACGTAGAAAAAAATATGTAAAATTCAAGTAAGAATAATTAATATTAATATGTACAGGAACAGTCTTATATTTACAACCTTATATTATTACTATGTATATATTGAGAAAGTATACGATATATAGAAGAGTTGAGGGAATGAAGAAGGGACTTTATAGATGTAGGAAATGGGACATGGAGTGATAATACGATGGAATTACGATCATAATTAGGGCAGGAAAAGAATATGTGGTTAAGATCTCCAAGGTCCTCACCACATTCACACGAGGGGCTATAAATGATATGGAACCTAGCAAGGTGGGCTAGACAGGTCGTGTGTCCAAGTCGCATTCTTATCAAAGTTGTAGTAGAAATTTTGTCAAGTTAATTAAAGAAAACCATGGTTTGTTTGGAATGTGTTGCTGGATACTAGAATAGTGTCTACCCTTTAGTTGGCTACTAGCTGTTCAGACTTCATTCCAGGAATCCAGGAGTCTAGGAAGTGCAGCCAAGTCCTAAGTATAATTTTTAAAAGGGAATTTGTCTCTACACTGTGTTGCCTCTTTTGCTAATCTGTCAACTTTCTCATTGCCAAAGGTGACATTAAGACCTTTTTTAAAAACATCGTAAAGTTTGCTTCTATCTCTAATATCTACTATGGGTGGAAACGGTGGTTTGGATGTGGCACTAATGAAATGGAAATCTCATTAGTGCCTGTAAAGCGCTCATGGAATCACTGAAAATTACACTTCTATTAAGTTTAAGGAGTAGAATGTATTCCAAAGCTTTAATGATACCAAGACATTCACCGGTAAAAACTTTTACTTTTTGAACGATATTGTATTATACATGATAAACGCCTGCCCCAACAAACTCGTTTGATTTGTGCTTGGATGCATCGGTGTAAATGTAATGCCATCCATGCCATCTTTCTTGTACAATAGAATTAAAATATGCGTTCACGTTATGTCTTTCCAAACATAAGGTACCTATACTTAACATTCGGTGTATATATTAACGCTTGATAATTACAGTCGAACAAGTCTTGATAATTACAGTGATGATGATGATGATGAATTACAGTCGAATAAGTCAACTTTCAGAGATCTATGTGTTGGAGCGGGAAGTGTTTAATATTTTAAATATGTTTTGAGTAGGCAAGGGTAAGGTTTATTATACCAATAGTTTGTCGACTCAATAACATTTGCAAGGTTGTGAAGTTTTACGATTAACGGACAATTTTTACATTGCAAAACACGGAAAAATAAACGATCTGCTAAAAACTGACGCCTTTAGTAAAGCGGCGGTTCATTACATTCAATTTGTAAAGCATTGATAGGACTCGATTTCATAGCCCCACTGATAATCCTCATGGCTTTTGATTGAATGGAATCTAGTTTCCCAAGACCAGCTAAATTACAAGGCTCCAGCAAGAAGGTCCCGTAATCGAGGACACTACGTACCAGAGCGTTGTAAAGAAGCTTTAAGGAGAAAGGATGCGCACCCCACCAAACGCCAGAGAGACATCTCATTAAATTCAAAAGCTTTTCACTCTTAGATACAGCATACTCATTATGGGGCATTCCTGCAAGACTGGAGTGTAAAATGACACGTAAAATTTTTACCTGGTGTTTAACTGGAATTCTGAGATTATTGAAATTGCATATTGGAGGGTGTAATCGATGGCGTGTGAAAAGCACAACAGAGCTTTTGAGCGCTGAAATGCTCAAACCGTTTTTATCCATCCAAATTTTTTGATTATCTAAAGTATTATTTAATTGACTACTAATAGATTCTATTGTATTACCTATGGAGTATAAGAGCAAGTCATCAGCGTATTGTAGTATGTTAGGTAGTTGTTTTGTCAAGTGAAGATGCTAAATCATAGGTATATATATGTTAAATAATGTAGCACTGAGGACTGAGCCCTGTGGAAGTCCTTTCCAAACAAATCTCTTTTTATTACGTGATTGGTCTAGTTTTATTATCCTTCCCGAGAGAAGGTTAATGATAAAGCAAGTAAGAATTTCTGGATCTGAAAAAAATGTATTTGTGCTGTAAGTGGAGTCAGTTCCCTAGACAGCTGCAAACCACTCTTCAAAAAACATAGAATATTGCCACTACCATGTTTATATATATTAGAAATATGTACATACATTTACAAAAAGACATTCAGAACTTTTTGAAAAATACGACACTTCATCCAGACATAGAGACTATGTTATGTGGTATTGTATTGTTATTAAATTTGCACGCCCTAAGCGGCAGAATGTGTTGGATTCTATATTGTATGTATATATTCTATAATAAATGAATGATTGATTGATTGGAATTTCAAGGTTTCTTAATTTATGGAGCAGAGTATTAAGGTTAACATTCTCATAAGCCGCTTCCAAATCTAAAAAAAACTTAAGAGGTGTCAAGGGACACCCGGATGGAACGAAGTTATTTCTTATTATTTATTATGTACAAAAAACCTGTATACACTCAACAAAAATAATCGTCGCGACACCACACTGTTCAATGCGAAATAGAAATGAAAATATCTGGCTTGCTTTCTTTAAGAGAGAGAGAGAGAGACAGACAGAGAAACATGCGCACGCCGCACAGCTGCAAAAAGTGTCGTGACAACTTTTCGTAAGATTTTTTTCCGTCTAGCCCCCTTTCACAACGCGCGATAAGGAACTTCGTTCCAATAAACAGCAATAATCGACTCATTTATAGAAAATGCTAATCTTACATCTATGACAAATTCAGCCACACTATCCAAGGTGCTCCTACTTTTTCGGAATCCAAACTGTGAATTCGGTAGTATGCTACGATTTTCAACTAACCATTCAAGACGGTTTTTAACCAAATTCTCTGCTCTTGCAATTACCGGTGATAAGGCTATTGGACGATACGAGGATGAGTCTGTTGGTACTTTGTTAGATTTAATAATAGGTATAATAATTTGTCATTTCCAAGTTTGAGGAATATTACCTGATAGCATCACTTTATTAATCAAATCCAACAAATACACAAGGGATGAGTGACTGAGATTGGCAAAAAAGGAATAAGGTATACCATCTTCACCTGGAGAAGAATCCTTAACTGAGGATAAAACTCCTTTAAGTTCTTCCAATGTGAAAGATGAACTGAGATCACAATGATTATGGTGAGGGATTAAAGATGGAACATTACACTGGCTAAGGTCTTGTTCAGGAACAAAAGGAGGTGCTAAATTATCCAGAAATGTTTCACTTATATTTGGAAATATGCCCGATTAGCTGGAATTACTTACATCGTTTCTAAATCTCCTAACATTTCGCCATAAAATTCAGGGGTTGATGTCAGGAGAGATGGAAAGGCAGGAATTTTTCCATCCTTGCGATTTATTGTCTTTAAGAAATTTGCGTGGGGTAGAACAACCCCAGGAAATGTGGTGACAGTTGAAATCACCTAAAATTAAATAAGGACGAGGACGGAGTGAAATAATAATATTAAATTGATGAAGAGCCACTGAACAGGGAGAAGGACTGTATATAGAAACAACACACATATTATTTATTTGCGCTTCTTCTTACCGTGTCGATGACAATCTAAATTAAGTCAGCCCAGAATGCTGCTACGCGTTGAGCGTTGTCAGTAGCGTCCATTAGATCTTCTAACGTGCAGGCATTAGGGCACGCAGGACATTTTAACAAGTGTGCCATAGTTTCAGGAACAGAACCACACTTGCACTCTAGGTTGGAAATATTTAAAAATCCCCACTTGAGCAGGTTTTCCTTGCTTCGACCAACTTGGGTCCGGAGTCTATTCAGGGACTTCCAGGATGGCCTCGGCAACTTGTATCCGGGCGGAAGGTTTTCAGCGGTAGGGACGAATGGGATGGGTAGGCAAGCACTGTCTCGCCACAGTTTGAGCCGTGTCTTGGACCGTTCACCAGAAAGTGGAAGCACACACTTCAGGAAACTTTTTCGACTTTTAAGCCTTTGTGCCACAAGCTTACTGTTATGCATAAGGTGCCGTGTATCGTTGCTCATTTTAGACCTTTCGTTGGAGCTTGCTACCGTTATGTGTTATTTGCGCTGCTACAACAGAAAAACAATAATATACAGGAAGAGATAGAGGTAAGTAAGAGAGAGTATTTCTGATGAGTAGGGCAGCACCACCATACCCATTAGACCTATCATCCCTTACAATAGAAAATCCGTGGATTTTGAAAGTGGAGCCTGGCTTTAACCAGGTTTCCGAAAGAGCAAATAAACAAGTTTTATTTATACTGGTTTATTAGGTAACAGAGACGTGGACGTCGTATGCGAAACAGGAGCGCCGAATAGGTTCCTTTTACATGCGTTGTCTCCGGAAGATCTTGGGCATTACATGGCAAGATAGGGTCACTAACGAGAGAGTTCTAGAAATAGCACAGCTACCTAGCCTGACAGCGTTTCTTAAACAGAAGCGTTTACGTTGGTTGGGGCATGTGCACAGAATGGAACCCAGTCGAATACCACGATGTGTTCTGTTGGGTGCGGTAACTAATGCTAAGCGCGATGTTGGTAGACCTCTGCTTCGCTTTAAAGATTGCACCAAGTGGGATATGGCCGCATTTAAAATTGACCACTGTAGCTGGGAAAAGCTCGCTGAAAATAGAGTTGAATGGCGCAAACGTGTAGTGGAGGGTCGTCGGATCTGTGACGAAGCCCGGTTCGGAGTACTTGCTGATAAGAGACAGAAGCGACATGAAAGCGGCTCGGCACCAACCACCGCAAACTTCTCTTGTCAGGCCTGCGACAGGCTATGTCGCTCTCGCATCGGTTAGTTTAGCCACCAAAAAAAATGTCTCTCAGACAATGCGCCGTAAATCGTCTGTAACATTTCATTATAGGACCTTGTGAACATATCAATTAAGGGGGCAACGTTGGACGGTATTTTTATATTAGATTGGGTTAGTGTTTGGACAAGAATATGAATTACGTCTGAAGTTGTCATTATTAACGGATTTTTTAAAACACTGCCAACTTGTGGTGTGTGGGTGTTAAAATCTTTAATTATATTTTGATGAGCTTCTTGATCATATCCTGTACCAATTTTGGGCGAAAATGACTAGGTACCTGAGCAATAAAAGCAAGATAGGTTTTCTTCCTCTACCTCGCAGGTATCTCCGGAGTGTTCATAACCACATTTATAACATTTAGCTTTCGACCGACATTGTATTTTTGTATGACCAAACCGGCAACAATTAAAAACATTGTATAGTTGGGTATGTATATTGTTCAACTGGCAATGAATTATAGCAAATAAATACACGAATACTTGACCATCGAATGTTATAATAACATTTTCAGTTGAGTTCCACAACAATGGTCTTATAAGCGCAAATTTGCGATTACGCTAGATCTGACCCAGCTGGTGAATGTGGCAACGAGGGTACCGGATATTGACACGCATACACCCAATTGCTTGGACCTTCTGCTGACAACTGATCCGGGCAGTCATTCAGTATCGGTCTCAGCCCCGCTGGGAACGTCTGACCACTGCCTGGTGAAGTCTGTGTTGACCTGCTCTCCTCCAGATAAGAGCCCTAGAGGCACGAGGCGAGTGTGGCGATACGAGTCAGCAGATTGGGATGAGATGCGGCACTTTTTTGCGTCTTATCCCTGGCGGCAAATGTGCTTCTCCTCGGGTGACCCCTCGTGCTGTGCTGATGAGATTGCGGACGTGATTCGGCAGGGGATGGAGTATTTTATTCCATTCTCCGACATCCCGCTCGGTCACAAATCCCGGCCCTGGTACAATTCAGAATGCGCCCACGCTGAGGCCCGTAAAGAATCTGCTTACCAAGCCTGGATCAAGGCCCGCGATCGAAAGGCTAAGGCGCGTAGAGTTCGCGCGAGGAAGAGAGCCTTCAATTCTGCCGCTAAGTCCTGCAAGCGGGTTTTACGTAGGGCACGTTTCGATCATGTTGGACGTATCGGGGCCAAACTGGCATCGCACCCTCCGGGTAGTAAGCAGTTTTGGTCCCTGTCGAAAGTGGTTGAAACGAATTTCTGTCGACCCACTTTGCCTCCAATGCTGAAACCTGATGGTTCGCTGGCTCATTCTGCAAGAGAAAAAGCAAATTTATTTGCATCTCTATTTGCAAGCAATTCGCGTCTGGACGCTGGCTCCAAGCAACCACCAACTTTACCTCGTTGTGACTCTTCGATGCCGGAGATCGCAGTACACAATAAAGAGGTCCGTAGAGTATTGTGCAGTCTAGACGTGAATAAGGCCAGTGGACCCGACGGCATTCCAGCAAGAGTGTTAAGGCAATGTGCACCTGAACTGTCTCCTGTATTGACACGCCTGTACCGCCTCTCTCTTGTAAAAAGAACAGTGCCTAAATCATGGAAGCTAGCAAATGTGCAACCGGTGCCCAAAAAGGGAGACCGTGCTGACCCTGCACATTACCGTCGGATCGCCATTACCTCCATCCTATGCAAGGTTATGGAAAAGGTTCTGAACAGTAAGCTGCTAACCTACCTTGAAGACAATGATCTCCTCAGTGACCGTCAATATGGCTTTCGCCGGGGACGGTCAACTGGCGATCTTCTTGTGTATGTCACGCACTGCTGGGGCGAAGCCATCGAGAGACACGGCGAAGCACTTGCCGTGTCGCTCGATATCTCGAAGGCTTTTGACAGGGTCTGGCACGCAGGTCTGCTCAGCAAGCTTCCTGCTTATGGCATCCCAGCTGGTTTTTGTAGCTGGATATCAGACTTCCTGAGTGAGCGGTCGATCCTAGTGGTCGTTGACGGCTGCTCCTCTGACCTCATGGCTATTGATGCCGGAGTTCCTCAGGGGTCGGTTCTCTCTGCAACTCTTTTCCTGCTGCACATCAATGACCTACTTCAGCCTGGTCTTGTTGGGTACGCAGATGACAGTACGGTTTCAGAGAGATACTTGTCCAGCGCAACAACCAGAGGGGTTGAAGTTCGTTCCTTGAGAGAGGCCATGGTAGAGCGGACAAATTTGACCTTAAGCGTTGTCTCCCAGTGGGGAGATGACAATCTGGTCACTTTTAACGCCACCAAAACACAGGCGTGTCTTTTTACCGCTAAAAGGAGTCTTTTTGATCAAACTCCTACTTTTCGGGGTACATCTGTACCTGTGACTGAACGGCTCGAGCTCCTAGGCATGGAGTTGACATCCAGTCTCAACTTCGGCGCCACCATCGAGCACAAAGCCCAAACCGCGGCCAAAAAGCTGGGCATCCTAAATAAGGTGAAGCGATACTTCAAGCCTGGACAGCTTTTAACCCTTTACAAAGCACAAGTCCGATCCTGCATGGAGTATTGTAGCCACCTTTGGGATGGCTCAGCTAAATATCAGCTTGCTGCGCTTGACTCGGTGGAACGTAGGGCTAAGAGGCTCATTGGTGACGTTAAACTGATGGATGCCAAGCTACATATCTTGGCTCATCGTCGTAAGGTTGCCTGCTTGTCGGTCTTCTACAGATTGTACTTCGGTGAGTGTGCCCAAGAACTCCACGACCTCATCCCACCGGCCCCCTTCTACCATCGGACATCCAGACTGCATCTTACCATCCTTACCTTGTAGCTATTCCACCAATTCGCACTAAGCGTTTCCAAACGTCTTTTATAATGCGCACAGCAAAAGAGTGGAACTCACTCCCTGCGTCGGTGTTTCCAAAAGCTTATAACCCTAATCTCTTCAAAGTTAGAGTGAACAGGCTCCTTCTGGGTAAGCTCGCTCCATCGTAGACTTTGTCTCTGTCATCTCTGACATTGACTAGAGTCAAGAGCAAACCCATAACAAAAAAAAAAAAAAAAAAAAATTATTCGTCGCACTTTAAGAACCTTACCGCAACTACTAGACTACTAGACACATTTTCAATGACTTCCTCAACTGACCAGTCTGAGGGTAAACCCCGTACAAAGTCCATCCGCATTATTTGGAAAGATGGTATGAATGCTTTTAAGTCCATAGCTTTTACATAAGCATTGTCAATGAATGCATTGGCATCAGTAGAGCTAGAGAAAGCTAATGGAATTTTATTTCTTCCAATCCGTTTCACTGAACCATTTATAATATTTTTAATCGAATGTTTTTTAAGAAACTTTCCGAATGAAACTGGGTGAAAAGTTGTTCCGTCATTAGGTGATTTTATTTCACGTTGTACGAGCACAACAAATGGAGCAATATCAGTGTGTTCGTACTTGTTTCTTTCTAAAGAAATTGGAACTTGGGGGCCTGAACCACTAGAGGGTGTTGAGGTTATAACTGGAGTGTTTTCAGTATTTTGAGTTTCGTTAGTGATTTCACTCTCAGTACAACGACATCCCATCTTACCATCAACTGCCTGAACGTATTTCCTTTTTTCCTGTTACAAGTTTTACAGATCTTATGACTACTTCTTTTACGACCTGTACGTTGAGTTAAAGAGCAATCCGTATCCATTCCTGACACATTAGATGCTACATTATGAGTGGAGACAGTAATAAAATTGGCCACCGGGGGAATAATATCCCCCGGAGCCGACAAATCGGGCGGCTTGTTCTTACGATTTAAAACATAAAGGACTTACCGATCTGGCTGCTAATTAATCACTAAAACTATTATACATACACTAAATATTAATATTATTTACAATTAAATAGCCTACTGAACCTTATATAATACAAAATAGAAAACAAAATATTGTGAGAGAAAAAACGACCGATCTATTCGAAGTTTCCCGCGCTTTTTTTGCCAGCAAATATACATCTTGTGAACGAAATGCTTGAGACTTTTAAATCGACACTGACGCCATCTAGAGAATGCTGTCCAAACTATAACTTCATAATGTCAATATTGACATTTTGTTACTAATTTCTACTGGTTTCGATTGAAATGGAAACCTTATTACAGGAAATATTTTATAATGCCGAATTTCTTTTTATTAAGACTTACCATAAAACGGGGAAAGTCGAATTTGCAAAAATAATGTTCATGGCAATCAGACATGTTTATTTGCGTTCACTGGTTTGAGTCGATTAAAATGTTTTATGATCTCTATAATCAGATTTGTTTCTTGTGATTTTGTGTTGAGTATGTCTTCCAGTGAAGACATCCTCGGATATATCCTTCCTCATCAGTCATGTGGCATAGCTGGTTGGGCAATTTAGATACCAGGTCATAGGGGTAATTTTGTAGTAGCTGTTAGTTTTTCTTCCTTGGCAGTGCAAGTTTTGATAGATCTTATTGTTGGTTACTATCCATGATGCTAGCGGTATCAATCTGAGTATAGTTACGAGTGTCTTTTTCTCTTTTTAATTCATTGTCTTCCCTCACATGATAAGAGGCCTTGTTTTAGTTTTGTATTATTTACATATTGGTGATGAAAAATGTTTTATTTTAAATTAAATATTAATATTTATTTTAGGCTTTGTGTAGGTGTAGGTGGTGGCTTGTTTAGGCTTTGTGTATTTATCATAATACATTATGAATAATTATGATACAAGAAAAGCGTTTGCTTTGATGCACCATAATTGTAAAAGAATTATTATTTATAAATTTTATTAAGATCTGATGGAAGGTTCTATAAATGCCAAAGTAGCAAAATACTGGTTTAAATGCCTTTAAATTGTTGGCTGGACATCAACACATTATATCGATTATACCGTTTTAATAGAAAATAAAGTTAACAAAACCCTATCAATCTATATAAATAAAAAGACAAGTCCTGACTGACTGACTCATCAACGCCCAGCCCAAACCCTTGGACATAGAAAGCTGAAATTTTGCACAAATGTTTTCTTTATACTAGAGACAAGGAATAAGGAAGGATTTTTCGAAATTCAATCCCTAAAGGGGTAAAACGGGGGTGCAAAGTTTGAAACTTTGCCGATTTTGAAGTTAAAGGCATGAAAATTGGTATTTAGTCTTCCAGTTAAAAATAAAAAATTACGTGTTTCAGAATTTTTGGAAATTCTACCCTCAAGGGCGAAAAATAAGTTAAACGCACGAAAATTAGTATTTGGCCTTTTAGTTAAAAATAAAAAATATGTATTTCAGGATTTTTGGCAATTCCAGTCCCAATAACGTAAAATATAATGTAAGTTTGTATGAAAAATGTGTAAATTTTTAAGTGAAACGCATGAAAATTGGTATTTGGCCTTCCAGTTAACAATAAAAAATTACGTGTTTCAGGATTTTTGGAAATTCTACCCCAAGGGCAAAAAATAGGGGATGTAAGTTTGTATGAAAATGTGATAATTTTTAAGTTAAACGCACGAAAATTAGTATTTGGCCTTTTAGTTAAAAATAAAAAATATGTACCTCAGGATTTTTGGAAATTCCAGCCTCAAGAACGTTAAATTGGGGGTGTAAGTTTGTATAAAAAATGTGTCAATATTTAAGTGAAACGCATGAAAATTGGTATTTGGCATTTCAGTTAAAAATTTAAAATAAATATTTTAGAATTTTTGAGAATTCCACCCCTAAAGGGCGTAAAATTGGGGATGTAAGTTTGTATGAAAAATGTGACATTTTTAAGGTAAACACATGAATATTGGTATTTAGCATTTCATATGTATTGCATAATTTTTAGGAATTCCAGCCTTTTAGGGCGTAAAATAGGGGCTGTAAGTTTATACTGACTGACTGACATAAACGCACAGCCTAAACGGCTGGAGTTAGAGACTTGACATTTTGACAGTAGGTACCTTTTATGACGTAGGCATCCACTAAAGAAGGGTTTATAAAAATACCACCCCTAAGGGAGTGAAAAAGTGATGAAAGATTTTATTAAAATCCATCATTTTGATGTTAAAGGCTTTGGTATATGGCCTTGCAGTTAAAATTAAAATATACATTTCAGGATTTTTGAAAATTCCACCCCCAAGGGCGTATAATTGGGGATATAAGTTTGACTTAATGCTTATTTGTACCTACCTAAAACAAAATAGTCTGAAAGCTAAAACTTGCTAAATGCTGCTAAATTTCACGCAGTATTTTGTCCGGTATTTCAAACTCACGTCACAGTTCAACATTAAAGCGCAAAGAGCATTTGACGTCGCGAACCAAAGTAGAAAATTGTGGAGTGTGTGACAAGTGAGGAATGTGCTCGCGTACAATGAGCTTAAATAGGAAATGAAACTAAACGCAATATGTCACGTTACTTAAATATTTACAGCGACTTCAATGTAGCTGCTTGTATAGCTTATAAATCCGAATAACCCATAGGCAATAATTTATAAAGTATAACGCGGGTGAAACCGCGGGGCATAGGTAGTATATATAAAAATAAATGTTTGTCTGTATGTACTTTATAGAATCGTAAACTATGCATTCGATCATGTGATGATCTTCAGCAAAGTGTTGAGCTCACGAAGGTTTCCGAGTTGATACGAGCGATCTTCCACAGATGGCGCCAAATAATGAAATTCATATATTGCCGTAACAGTTAAATCTGATTTGAATTTAAACGAAAACAGCAACACATAGGCTATAATTTATAGAGTTTAACGCGGGTAATACCGCGGGGCACAGCTAGTGTAGTCATATAAAGGTTATCTTAATCATAAATGCACATAAGTTAGAGTGTAGGTGTGGTGTGACTTGAAGAGAAACATTTAAACAGGGACATTTAAAAGAAAACAGTACTTAACGTACAAATAATAATAACCGTTTATTTCAGGTAACTAACCATAGGAAAATTATAAGATTATTATTATTAAATAATTATATTAAAATTAACACAAAGTTTTACATTTTCACTAACTATGAAATCTTGTCAGGTACGCACAGTGAAATATTACGGAAACTAATACAATATTAGTTGCACAAAACAGCTCGGAAACGATACTTTGAGTCTTCTAAAAAACTCATAAAAATCAGTTATCTGCTCTGGACGAACATGTCAGTCGTACTACACCGCCAGGTCTGTTTTAACATTATTAGTATATTGTATACGAAGAGTACCTATATAAGACACTCTGGGTGTATCTGTACCAGAGTTGACTGGTGTAGAACGGTGACAGAACGTCTGGAATTGAGTTATTTTACTTAGACATGCGATACTTCGTCTTTGTCTTTCTAGATCATATAAACGAGACAGAGTTCCTCCTGCTGTTTGACGCCCTAGGCCGCCGGTGGTCAGAGCGACAGATTAAGGAGCCAGCGACAGCCTCTCAAGATGTTAGTCGAGGCTCTTTGCTATGATATCGTTAACGGAAACTACAATCGGGACAATTATTGTTGAGTTCACATCCCACATGGCGGTAACCTCGTGAACCTAGTCTAACTACTTTAAAAAATTGTCATTCTCATGCCCGGCACTCCAACCAAAACGATACCAGGTTATTGGCTATCGTAGTTCTGTCCGTAATGATAGACCGGTCCCAGTGGAGCTCGGTATAACCGCTTTCGAGAACTGGTTCCGGTACGTAGTTGTAATACGGGACTTCGGTGTCTACATGACCATACCGAAGAGCAAGCTGCTGCTGGTTAATCCTGGCAATTTGTTTATGCCAGTGCAAGTACTCGCCGTTGGAAAGATAGCAACAACCGTAAACAATATTGCAGATAGACTCTCCAGGGGGTTATTATAATTACTAAAGGTCGGGTCAGAAATACCTTAAACAGGTAATGATGTATAAATAATATAATGAGAGTAGACGAGGCAAAAGCGGTGTGCAAGGTTCGTGACAAATGGAAATCCGTTGTCAATGCTTACCCCTCTGGGAAGCAGGCGTAAGTCTTATGTTTGTATGTAAAAAGAACTTAAATTTAATTGTAACTTTTCTAGATTATCTTATATTAGCATTTTTAGAGCTGACGTTGCGATCATTTTTCACCAAGAGAAAGTAGTAGAATCATATTTTGGGATCAATAAAGCCTCTAAATACGTTTATTTGCGAATCTATAAATCATGAGATATGTAAACATATTATTATACATGAAATATCAATTTGTCAATACATTTAATTAAATTATAAATTAGGCGTTGTCGTTATATACTAATATATCGCTATATTCGGATAATCAGTGAAAGGGAAACAGAGGTTATGTGACATCTGAACGTTTGTCGTAACTCATAATAGTTGTATAACTTAAATGCATCCTTAGACGAATTTATTAAATTACCTACTAGTTAGTGTCCTGCAGCAACGGATCAGGCCCATAAACACGCACGATGCCAGTTTCCGCTCGTATGTAGGTGCGCTCTGCAGCACATTGCCTGATTAGTGTTCTGCCGCGCTCTGTTCAAGTATACCACCGACCACGGCGTTTGGTAGCGTGGCGCGCGCAGAACAGTTGCTTATTAACTCTAGTAAGACTCATTTAAATAAAAGCGCAATGAAGGCACAGCGAAGCCAATATCAGCGGAGGTCGCCCCCCGGCGGGTGCGAGCGCCATACGCAAGCTCGTCCCGGGGCTGCGCCGTGGCCGCGCGCACTACGGCGCGGCGCGACGCCTGCGCCGCTCGCGCAGCCCGGGCGGCCCTCGCTTCCCGCGCCGCTGACGCCACGTCGGCCTCCCTCGTCTCACCTGGCACGGGGCGCGCCGTCCTAGGGCGACTCACCCGCTCGTCGAAAACTATGTCACGTTGTTCCAAGTTTTACCTTTGCAGCGAGCTGTAGAGTGTGCCGCACGGTATCTCCAGTAAACTCGAGAAGATTAGCGATCTCTAGGTCACAGGCTTAAAGTACCTGATTTTGGTCATAGATCTGGAACTTTTGCTGGATGACTATAATATGCTCGAGTTGACTGATTGCGTCTCTATATGGATCAACAGTCTGCAATAGTGATGGGGTTAATTTTCCAAGACTATTATCAGACTGTCCATTTTCTTAACTTGACTACCTAAGTTCGCCAGCGTAGTTCGGACAATGGCCATTTCGTGAATCGGATTAGACTTTTCATTCATTTTCCTATTACCTTTGACGGATTGTGAATTTCTTTTCCCATAACAGCACCGGCAAAAATTATAGATTCGTCAAGTCATGGTAGTATGTCACAGCCACTTTTTTCCGAAACTACTTATAAGAGCTGTACTGTGGAAACTTGGTCATTAAGATTTTCACACAAAAATAGAAAAAAACCAATAGATTTTAGGGTTATACCCCAAAACCCCCTACCCCATACTTAGAACTGAAACTCAAAATTCTTTATTTCATTGAACCCATACATATGTTGTATCTGTGGATCTGGATAGGTCTTCAAAAATGATACTGAGGTTTCTAATATTTTTTTTTTCTAAATGAGTAGTTTGCGCGAGAGACACTTCTGAAGTGGTATAATGAGAGTCCCCCCCCCCCCGTTAACTTTTAAAAATAAGGGAATGACTAAACTAAAAAAAAATATAAGATATACGTTATCTACCATACAAACTACCACCGAAAATTGGTTTGAACTAAAAAAGACTACTAACTAGATGTCGATCTAGTTAGTAGTCTTTTTTGATACGGCATAAATCGACAACCGCAATTTACCTTTAATTCAATTAACTCAAATACTTGCGCTACGGAACCCTTCATGGGTGAGTCCGACTCGCACTTGGCCGCTGTTTTTATGCTTATTTTAAAAGGAGTTTTGTGTCCATTGACTTATATGTATAACTAGACACGCTGTTTCGAATAAAAACTCTGTCCCAGTCCGGCTGTGCGCGAGGTGAGGAGCGCGGGCGCGGCGGCCAAAATTGCTCACTGAGTTGCGTTTTTTGGGTCGGGTTCCGTTTTTTGCCATTTGGCTACGGAACCCTAAAAAAGGGCAGCGACAAAAATAGGTATTTATAACGCGGAACGAAGTCCGCGAGCACTGCTAGTATTATATATGCCTCGTCAGTTCTCTAGTTCCAAAATGTAAACCATTCATACTGCTTTCTGTAGTACAGACGCCAGCACATCAAGATACCCCAATCTGTCAAATTTCCCCAATTGAAAGTGAACCTTATGCTCTTGTGATAAAGTTGAAAATCTGTAAAATAAAGGTCATTGGGCGAAATCTGACCCAGTTAACGATAGTTTTCCTACAAAAACCAAATTAGTTTTAAATTGTTAAGTATTAACCTACATTAAAATTTTGATAGTTATTTTTTTTATAAAAACCATGGGAATAAAATGTTAAAGATAAATAAAAAATAGGTAATAAATGTACTTATTGATAAAACAATTCCAGTGAAGCATTCTGTTAAATAAATAACCAAAATAAACGTTTGCGCGCTATAAGAGTTAGTGATGTTCAAATCTGCTATAAACTATAATTGTACTATAATATTATTAATGAAAATGTAAATAGAAGAAATGAGTTGGCAGATTATGTGAGCGAGCAAAATCTAAATAGGCAAAGAGTAGCCTTTATTTCAATTGATGCAAGTAATGCAGCTTTGGATAACTTCCCACGCCTAACTTTTGAAGATTTGATACTATTTACGTTGGGCACCTACCATTTAAGGATCGCTAGATCATACGTTCACGAACACTTGCGACCAAATGGTCTGTATATTGTTGAACTATACCGGCACCATGAATTGGTTAACCACAAAATATTAATACGGGGAAAAATACAGTCGCGACATGTCAGGAGCAAAACATACTATACTTACATATTGGTGAACCCAACAAGACAGGGCAGAGATAGTATCGAAGATTACTACTGCTCTTGTATCCACGGTTGCCGCACTATTGGATGCTGCGCGCATATAGCCAGCATAGTATATTTTTTGTCTTGGGCCCGACATCAAAATCAAATTGATGCGCCTGCGGCGTTTTTAGACGATACAATTATTCCTGTAGACATTGATCATGTCGAATAAAACTTAAAAACTCTTCTATACTTGTTTTATTTTACTTATTTTATTTTTAAAATCATGTTTTCTATCAAAAAACCAATAAAAATGTACTAAGCCTTGTTATAATAAACCTTATTATTGTATTATTATTTTTATGCTTTTTCCCGTTGTCTGCGTTAATGCGACATATATATTCGTAAACTAGAGACGTTTATCTAAACATACTACCTATTTTTTTTCTGTAAGCCGTGGGTATAGGTTCCATACTTAGTTGCCCAATGACCTTTGACAGGTTGGAGTAGCTGCATGTGCTGGCGTCTGTACATGCTTTTTGCGAACGTCTATTTCGCGGTACAGATTGTAACATATACTCTCTTGATTTCCGCCCTTCACGAAGAGAGAAGGCGCTCATAGGAAGATGCTCTAACTGATCCGTAAGTGATCGGCGAGGTTAAGCAACTAGGCTAGGTTAGTGTATAGATGGGTGAACACCAAAGTGGTTTAATTTCTGAGCACCTCCGTGCTTAGCGTATGTTAAGCTGCCGGCTGCCGGCAACGCATCAGAGGCTTACTGGACGACTTGAACAACTCGGACACTAGGGTAACCCTTGGCCATTCGGTATGTAAGTAACGGATAGGCATAAGACAAGACAGACAGTACGTACAGTGCAATATAGTGTGTGTATTAGACATGTGTAGGTAATGCGCGTAATATTACTCGGGTGATATTACTTCACAATGTGATGCCATATTACGCATTACGCGACGAAAACTAACATCACACCATCACCCGCGCATTTCCTATAATAGAAGAGTGCGAGTGTGAGGAGTGATGAAGTGATGTTTGATGTAATGTTCGTTTCTGGAACGTAATTTCTCATTCTGTTCTGCCTACTCGGATCAAAGATATTATATAATATCTTTGACTCGGATCGACTTTGCGCGGCGCGCGGTAGAGTGAGACAGATGGACGTTGTTCCACAAGTTAGATAGAGACAAGGCGAAGACATGAAACGTTCGTGACGGATTTTAAGCCGTAAGTTTTTATGAGAAGGTTTATTTTTATTTAGCCGGATTTTTACCTATGATCACTTGCATTGTTTAAATTTTTTTGAGGCAGAACTATGTAGTTGGCGAAATGCATTTTGTTGGCTAGATATTCTTTAAAATTCTTTTAGTTACTTCCTAATAACTTTATATATTATAAGTGCAGTTTATTTAAATTGTAAAAAGTTATGTAAACTTACATAATCCGTCTTTATTCGGTGTAACGTAATATATTGGGCTTAAGTATGAAGGAAACTCAACTTTATCCACATAATAATTTCGATATTCGGTAATCAGCGTTACAGTATTTATTAATCGTCAAAAAACAATCAATAGGTATGGTCAAACTAAAACACTATAAGACCTTCTCATATCTAAAAAAATATTCATCATTTAAATACACCGTGTGTAAATTTCATGTCAAGGTTTTGAAGTAATATGATCTAAATAAACTTTTTCTTACTGAAAGCTAAATGTATTACGGCAGTGCAACAAGTAATACGTATCACTTCAAAGTAATAGTACAGTCGAAGTACAAACATTATCAGATCGTTCGAATACGTCGCGTAATGTTTCGAGTAATGCGTAATGTTATCGAGTAATATCACCTGACCGAAAAAGTAATGTTGCATCACATTACTTCATAAGGTGATGTTTTGCGCATGTCAAGTGTGTATTATGAGAGGACCGCCACGCAAAAGGTGGCGGGCCTCGTTTTAAAAATATGATGTTTGTTATGTAAAATGTGGGTACGACCGTTTCTAGCCAGGCACTAGATACATTTTGTGAACCAAACGCTTGCGACTTCTAAATCGACACTAACGCCACCTAGTGTACGGCTGTACAAACTATAGATAAGATAAGATAAAATTTATGTCAGATAAAATTCTTAAAAATTAAAACATAACATAAAACTCAAATACAATTTTTCTTAATTTGCTACAAACGTTAAAGGTGTGCCTGCCTATAGCTTCATTATGCCAAAATTTACATTTCAATTACCAATTTCTATTGATTTCGACTATTGAATAAAATGGAAACCTTATTCGGGGAAATATTTTATCATGACGAATTTCTTCGTATTAAAACTTACATAAAGAAAGCAGGGGAATGTGGAATTTTCAAAAACAATGTTCATAGCAATCATACACCTAGCAAAGTTTCAAAAACAATGTTCATAGCAATCATACACCTAGCAAAGAGTTATTTGAACCTATTTTGAGGTGAATATCGTAAGTAACGAGAATTTATAAGCAAATTCAGTCATTTAAATTAGTGTAACATTTCAAATATATCCGCTATTTTGCTATGGAATAGACCTATGTCTAAATATGTATGTATGTGGAAAGATACAAGACTCATGGAACTCCATTTGTAATATAAATGAGTATAAATAACCAAAACTAACATTTTGGGCAACCCATTGGTTTTAGATACATCCAAAAAATACCAATTATTTTTTCTTGGGTGCAATCTATCCTAGGACTATGATTGCATGAGTTGTAGGATATTGGTGTGGTGAGTGTGCACTCCAATGAGAACACTACTCCTGTAAAAGTGAAGCTACACCCTCTCCTTAAGCTAGGTATATATTAAGGATAATCGTGGCCATTCAACTGCAGTGCCAAGTCATTTGGATGTATTATTAGTCTTTTGTGGTCGTTTTCAGGAAATAGTCCAATTTCTTCCTTCGGTGTGTACCTACTTTAATTTTAAATTTGGACTTGTTGATTTGTTTAATTAGTAGTAGCAAACCAGAAGACTTCGGATATAGTCCGCAAGATAATATACTGAATTCTGTGAATAATCTTGATATTGTAGTAGCTGTGACTAGTATATAGTATAGTACAAAAGATCCTGAAGGGTCGAAGTGCTGTACGCAAGTACACCCCATCAAAGATAAAGATAAGCTGTGACTACCGCTTATTTGAATTCCATAGGTCCTTAAGGGTTTGTGAACCATTTTATTAATGTGCAACTTTGTCTGTAGTTAATTTAGTGTTGTGGCCCAATACCCACTGCTTAGTCAAAGGCCTGCTGTGTGTCCAGAAAAACTGAGGGTTATTATTGTTCTCTTTCCAAAACATCTCTTCAATTTTGTTGGGGACCCGTTGGACTTGTTCAATTGTGGAATGATATTGCCTAAATCCAAACTGATGGTCAGGAAGAACCTTCTCAACATTAAGAGCTGGGTGTAATCTGTGAAGCAAAATATTTTTCACAGATCTCTGATAAAATTGAAAGAGGACTGCTTGGTCTGTAAGATACATATGTATTTAGGTTCAGCCCGATACATACTGTTCAATGACTTCTGGCCCCTGTGTTTGTGCACACATTGTATCCATTGAGACTGGCTGCCGTAGCCGATATTAGAATGAACTAGATTAGAATAAGCATGAACACGTGAACATAGTACCTACCTACCTATACAAATATCGCAAAATATTATACATACACCCACATTTCAGAAATGAAAATATTAAGAATCCCATCCGAAGTATCAAAGTATGCATTTTATAATAAGATATATGACTCATCAAATAAATTTTATAAATGATCTTATTATGGATGTAATTAAGCATGATATTTAATTAATAAAAAAATACTTATCGCATTTGCATACTGCAGGAAGCCTGTGGTGTCCATTTTCTCAATACATTCCGTCGTGATTGCCAGTGTAAAATAAGCAGGCGTTTACATTTAGTGTTTAATTTTCAAATTCACTATTAATTATTTTGCCCCATCCGTTTCTGCATTTGGTACGTTTAAACATTGTCGGAACATTGCTACGCTAATGTTTTCATACTTATATAGTAAGTAATTTGTTCAGTTCCAAAATACACCCGTATTTCTGACAGCTCACTAACTTTTTGAAATTACAAGCAAATTACTTAAAAAATAAATACGCACATTCCTCATTTGAAGTTATACGGCCTCTTTTTACTTATTGTTAAACCTCTGCGTTGTTGTTCTTTTTATAAGATTAAAAAGATACATACGACATACTAGACTAATGATTTTTCCGTGACAAGGGAGAGAATAATTGTAATCTCTGATATCATGGTATTTATTATTGTTTGATTGTACCAAGTATTATTGCAAGACAGTAAACGTGTACCTAATCTATTCTTTATTATTTCTTTCCTCCTCCGAACACGCTCCAAACTCACATTGCTAGAACTTTGCTGTCATGTGTATAGAATCACTGTTTTTTAAACTACACTCGTCATCCTGATGTACAGACGCCAGCACATCCAGCTACCCCCCCCCCCCCCTATAATTGCTTCGCTTGGCAGACGGATTGTCGATCGCAGTTTGATGGTAATAGTACTCAGAGTAGCGCAGCTGCCCATCCTCTGGCATACCCTCCCTTGGGTCGACTTCTACGGCCCCCACGGGATGAGATGGGGTGATGATATTCTGTCTGATATGCGCACCGTCACCACACAGCAATCATTGCCGCATCAGCATTAAATACCTCTTTTGACGCAATAACTCCTGGGTCAAGATTAATAATGCAAATCCTACATCTCACATTATTATGACGCTTTCGTTACCAACTCTAACCCAATCAAAACTAGTCTTGTAACTACTGATAAGCCGCAAGTTTATTAATTAACTACTAAACTTGGGATGTAATTACGTTTGTTATTACTATCGGCCGGTCGCGTCGTGGTAAGTCACAACTTAATTTGTCGTAAACTTGAGGAAATTGAATGGGGTCTTGCTCTTGCCAAAATTTAACGCTACTGCTCCTATAAGTATCTAAACTAAATTAGACAACATTTACTACATGTATTTCATTTATATTGTTACTATAAAATGTATCTCATTAAACCGAGAAAAGTGACACATCGTGTACTTGAGATTTTTTTTCGGGACTAGTCTAGCAACTCCTGTAAGCCAGGATCAACAGTGGCACACAATGAAATGACACTGAGCGGTGAGGCTCAGGCATGTCCCGGGGAATCGCTTTAACTGTCTCGGATCCCGCAACGAATTTAATCAGAAAGAAAAAAGGAGGAGTTAGAAAATGAATAGTTCCACTTCCCTCCAGAGCAAAGCGGGAGACAGAATGATGTAAAGAGGCTAGCCTCATAAGACGAGATAATTGCAACTAGAGAAGCCGGCTGCAAAAGCACCGAGGTTCAATTTAAGGGTCCTAAGTGAGCTGTTATATTTTATTCCAATAGAAGCATGGCAAAAGCGCTTAAACGGATGGAAGTTGTTCCTTGTTGCTACAAGATCCGTATAATAAACTACTCCAGATATTGGTTGCAAGCTGCTTAACATAATATCACGCTGATTTTGCCAGAGATCACACTCTCAAAGTATGTGGTGAGCAGTTTCTTTATTTGTGTCTTATAACATTAAAATAATCTCGGTGAACTTAAGAAATATCTTTGTTCGGGAAATTGTCAGACAAATTCAATAGGTTTTATTAGGGTTCCGTACCCAAAGGGGAAACCGAGACCCTATTACCTTTGCTGTCTGTCCGTCTGTCACCAGGCTGTATCTCATGAACCGTGATAGTTGGTAGTGCTCCTGCCTACGAAGCTGGTGGTCCTGGGTTCGAACCCCGGTAAGAGCAAATATTTGTGTGATGAGCACGAATATTTGTTTCTGAATCATGGATGTTTTCTATGTATATAAGTATTTATCTATCTATATAAGTATGTATATCGTCGCCTGGTACCCATAGTACAATCTTGGCTTAGTTTGGGGCTAGGATGATCTGTGTGACATTGTCCCCAGATATTATTATTATAGTTAGTCAGTTGAAATTTTCACAGATGATGTATTTCTGTTGCCGATATAACACTACTACTACAAAAAACCAAAATAAAATTAATATTTTAGGGGACTCCCATACAACAAACGTGAATTTTTTCATATTCGTTTTTAAAGATAATGATGCGGAACCCTTCGTGCGCGATTCCGATTCGCAGTTGGCCGGTTTTGACCAGTTTTATCATATCAGCCGACATCCACTGCTGGACAACATCCTTCCTGCATTGCACTACCCACGTATTTATCTTGTTGTCTTTCTTTGTGGAAATTACATAGGTAGTTAGAAGTTATTTTAGAACTTTTGGAATTCGACCCAAAATATTTTTTTTTGAAATTACCGAAGCGATTTTGATATTTCTGTATAAAAAGTGTCGCGCAGCGGTTAATACAGTCGCCTCGCGCCGCCTGGTGTCCCGGGTTCGATTTCCGGACAGCTATTTGTGTGACCATAAATGTGTCAATTATATGTTTGTAAAGAATCTGGCAAACTAGTGCGGATGGTGAATAAAAAATATGTCATTGAAAATTTGAAGTCCATTCTATGTTTTTAAAACAGTAACTAATTGAAGTCTGTTCAAGAAAATACAATTATCCCTACAATAAAATAACCCATAGAATCTGTACACAATTATAAATTAAACGTACAGACGCCAACACATCGAGCTACCCCAATCTGTCAAATTTCTCAACTTCAACACTTGGGCTATTGAAGTTTCTGTTGAATATACAACCACGGTGGGCGTATTGTCACATATAATAATAAACATGATAGTTTTAAAATTAATATGTAATTTATCTATACAAATAAATAAAATTGGAGTGTCTGTTTGTAATATTGAAATAGCCGGTTTTTACTACATAAATATGAATATACATACGGTACATACACCAAAATAACATTTTTTACAATTTTTGTCTGTCTGTCTGTCTGTTTGTTCCGGCTTATCTCTGAAATGGCTGGAACGATTTTGACGGGACTTTTATTGGCAGGTAGCTGATTTAATAAGGAGTAACTTAGGCTACTTTTATTTTAGAAAAAGTTTTTATTTTACTAAAAAAAACGAAATAAACTAATTAACACGCGGACGAAGTCGCGGGCACAGCTAGTAAATAAATAAAATATATAAATAAAAAATAATATCTGGGGACAACTTACACACTGCCATCTAAACCCAAATTAGACGGAGCTTGTACTATGGCAACCAGTAATCTTATAAACGAACTTATGTATTTATAAAGACATACATATTCGATACAGGACGAATATTACTAGTTTGTTTTTTGCCTGCGTTTAATCCTAGAGCGGCAGTTGTACAAAACGTCGCCAAAAACTGATCCATTCATACTTCTCTACGTCAGTTACCGGAAGTTTTAATTTCAAAGGAGGTGCCCTCAGGCGCAGTTTACTTAGTTTTTAGTCATATTTGCTAGCAACTGAAAACGTTTAATGAAAACGGACGACGGAATAGAAGAGCTCGCAATTTGTACGGAAAACAAAGAACGATTAGTGCTTTTAAGCTATTGCATAGCTTCTGTCGCGGGCCCTGCGCGTGGGGACCGACTCCAGAAATTCCGTAACGAAAAAAACCTAACACCCCCCACTCCGACCGCCATCTATCGGTAAATACCACAACTTTTAATGACTTTTTGAAATATCACGCTTGTTTCTTTAGTTCAGCAACCCGCCTTTAGGTGGCATTGGTTGTATTGGAAAACTACCGTAATCAGCTGTTTGTGAGAAAGTATACAGGTGTATAGGTATTTATCATCTACGTACAACAGTGAATATCTGTACTCGTATAATTTGTGTACAAAGTGTTTTAAATATGAATAAACAAAGTGCATTTATTAATGAAGAAAGTCACGAAAAATTGTGAAAGAAAATGAGTTAGTACTCTATATACATTCATTTTATTATTATTATCACAGATGCAGTATTATTAAATAAATAAATAATTATAATTGTATAAGTTGATAAAAATGCTATGCAATAGCTTTACCGCGGCAGTCTCAGAGTGCCACAGGTCTTGTTTTTTATAAGTTTTGCGAATTTATTTCCGAGTGTCGCCGAGCACCTGTCCGCTCGCCAACTCGCGCGTCGGTGTGCCAAGCATTCTTCCGCTCACCCACTCATGCGCTGGTGAGACGAGGACCCATCCGTTCGCCATATCACACGTCGGTGCGCCAAGTACTCTTCCGCTCGCCGGTAAGCTGAGCACTTACAATAGCAATTCAGATGGCGTAAAGTTTTCCACGAGTAAATTTTCACCCTGCATTAGTTAGTGTTGTAGGTCGGTACTTCCGCCGTATAACTACAGACTGAGACAGCTTCCGCTCAGGTGGTTTGGTTGTTGCGTGTTTGTTATGGAGGTTGTTTGTTAGGGTAGGCGAAAATAACTTAAGATATTTAATATACCAGTGTACGTAACGTTAATATTATTTAATAATTAAAATATACAACACGTAACGTAATTAACGCACACCCTAACACACCGCAATTATAATATTATGTTGTAATCATAAGACATACACTGAATTTTGAAATAAATATTTAATATGCATTGTTATTTACTAAATTCGTTTCTTGGAATAAAGTTTATTTGGAATTTGTATGAATACAAATAAAACTACGATTTAAAAGTCTTATTACTTTGACTTACGGTCCATTTAAATTTGTTTTGACTGTACAGGGTTAGTATGACAATAATTTTCGTAGTTTTAATTATTTTGGAATAAAAAATACCTATATTAAAAATGTTATAATAAATCGATTCAGTAAACGATTCTGAACAAACTATTTTCAGGGTGTGCGTTAATTAAGTTACATGTTGTCGAGTAAAAGCTGTTCTAAACTTGAGAACGAATGAACGTAATTATTGGCTCCTACTTTAAATGCTCTAATTTGGTGTTTAGCTGTTACTATTTTGAACTTTTTTTGTTGGTTTTGAAGTCAGTCATCATCATCATCATCAACATAACATAAGAAGTACACAGCTGGACAGAAACCTCTCCCTCAATTATCTTGGCGGGACATGCGATAATCGCCACGTTTAACAGACAGGTTGGCGATCGCAGTATGATGGTCATAGTACTCAGTAAGAAGCTGCTACCCGTTCTAGATGTTCTCTCAGGTCGACTTTGCCCCCCTCGTGATAAGATTGATGATATTGTGATATTCGTGGCCGTCACCACACAGCATTGAAGTCAGAGCTTTGTGTTTAAAATTCGTTTTTATTTCACACTTTTTATTTACTATTGTTTAAGAATAGAATTGAAAATTTATTTTTCAAGTAGCTATGATTCATATATGTTAGTAGGATTTACAGCTATGTTAGTAACATACATTATTATAACCTTGCAACCGTCATCCCTGCGACAAGCCATGGGACACAGCAACGACTTATGTAGGCGCAGTCCAACCTACTTGCAATCATGTTTAGGATACTGATAGAGCTGGGTTTGGTTTAGGTGTCTACCTAAATTTTCAACTATAGAGTAAATTATCAATGGTGCAATAAAATCTTGTTTTTCAGATGATGATGATGACATAATTTATATGAGACAACATAGTAAGCATGCTCATTAAAAAATACTCCATGTCGGATTAGTATGGCACTTATAAGAGATTAAATACGGATCAATATAACAACTTTAAGAATGGGACTAGTCCCTACCTCATACCCACCATTGCAACCTCTGTGAGCCAGCATCAACAGTGGTACACAATGACATGACACTGAGCGGTGAGGCTCTGGCATGTCCCTGGGAATTGCTTCAATTGTCTTGTTACCCGTAATAATTTTAATTATATTAAACGATTTCTAATATTTATTTTAGAAGTCCTGTAATAACTGAGTCTGGTTAAAATATATACTAGACTTATGAAATGAGAGTACAGTCGACGGGAAAAGTAGATGACCAAAATCGGATATTCAGTACGATTATTGTAAATAGCACAAAAATAGTGTGGAAGCGAAGTCTAAAGTGCGTTAGTGTTAAGTGCAAAAAATATACTGCCGTCCAATATCCATGATCATTCAAAAACCCAAAACTCACGTCCGATTTTGTTCATCTACTTTTGCCTTTGACTGTCCTGGTGTACACAGTAAAATTTATAACACAAGTAGAAAAATACCGGATTGAGAAACGAACCTGAAACGAACTTTAATAATAATTTTGTGACCATTTCCATCCAACGAAACGCGTAAGATTCGAAAATATGAACAACGAATCAATTATTTAGTGACTAGCCTTAAACATAATTCAGTTTGCATCCTGTTCAGCTGAAGTAGAGAACTGGGTCTCTAACTTGTGTACGCCGTAACTTAGATTAAACCATTGCAAGTAGTGACCTTCAAAATTCGAGGGAAGTAGATATTCCAGTTGGAGAGACCCCACGTTTTGACAATCATGTTTCATGATTCGAGTTCGTTTTTCGCTCGAGATTTGAGTTCATCACGTTTACTCTTAAGGGTAATCATATGATTGGAAACAATATACAAAGCCTGTATTGCACATCACTACATTCCTCATCAGTGGAGGGAGGTGAAGGTCATCTTCCTTCCCAAACCGGGAAAAACCGACTACACCCTGGCGAAATCATACAGACCAATCAGTCTAACATCGTTCCTGCTAAAGTCTCTAGAAAGACTGGTAGACAGATACCTCAGAGACGGAGCACTACAACGCACGCCACTACACCGACATCAACATGCCTATAGAACAGGAAAATCAACAGATTCGGCCCTGCACTCAGTAGTAGGAACTATAGAGACAGCCCTAACTGACAAATTGATGACACTAGGAGCTTTCATTGACATTGAAGGAGCTTTTGACAAAACAAAATTCTGTAGCATAAAGCACTCGCTTGCCAAATTCGGAGTGGATCAAACCACCAGTGGCTGGATTGACAACCTCCTAAGGCTGAGAGCTATAAGGTTTACGGTAAACTCCACCACAAGAGGCATCGTAGCAAAAGGGTGTCCCCAAGGTGGGGTGCTCTCCCCCCTACTATGGAATATAGTGGTGGATGACCTAATACGATGCCTAAACCAAAGATGCTACTACACTGTTGGCTATGCCGACGACATCACGATTCTGATAAAAGGCAACTCGGAAAACATAGTATGTAACCGTTTGCAGTCCGCCTTCAAAATCGTGCAAAAATGGTGCGACCAACACGAACTAACGGTTAACCCAAAGAAAACAGAATTGGTCCTATTCACAAACAAGAGACAACCAAACATCTCGGACCTACCCAAATTGTTTGGCACCGAACTGACCCTCTCCACTGAGGTTAAATACCTAGGGATAACGCTTGATAGCAAGCTTAACTGGAACAAACACATGGAAGTGAAAATTGACAAGGCCCGAACGACCTTCTGGCAATGTAGGAGACTTATAGGGAAAAAGTGGGGCCTAAGACCATCCATGACCCTATGGCTCTACAAAATGTTAATACTCCCCATGATAACGTATGGTGCCGTTGTGTGGTGGCCCAGAACACAGTTAAGCACGGCAAAAACAAAACTCCAGAGCTTCCAAAGACTAGCATGCTTAGCAACTACCGGCAGCATGAGAACGACTTCCACAGCTGCACTAGAAGCCCTACTAAATCTCAGACCATTGCACCTGGTTATCCAACAAGAGGCCGCAGCCACAGCCATAAGGCTCAGCAAAACTGGCCTGTGGAAGCAAAATTATAGGGAAAATCACACGCGCATCATGGATGAAATTAAGGAGACGCTCCCAATGATGGACGCTATATGTGACATAATCCCTAAAACCTTCATATTTGATAAAAACTACGTCATCCAACTTCAAGAGGAAGCCAAGGACAGCTCTGGCACAAATGAAGTTTGGATATATACTGATGGTTCGAAAACAAACAAAGGCACAGGAGCCGGCGTCTTCTCCAACGACCTCAACATTAACATATCAACAACACTTAGTAGTCTAAATTCTATTTTCCAAGCGGAATGCGTGGGAATAACACTAGCAGCAACAGCAGTCAAGTCTCGAGATGTGCATGGTAAATCCATACGCATAATCTCAGACAGTGCCTCTGTGCTTCAAGCCTTAAAGAGCAACCAATTCAACAGTGGACTCATTCTGGAGTGCCACGGTGCGCTTGAAAAGATCTCAACAACCAACAAGGTCACAATACAGTGGATAAGAGGGCACAGTGGATCTCTAGGAAATGACACTGCGAACCAGCTGGCAAGAAAGGGATCGGAAACGACAACAATGGGACCTGAACCCATTGTACCCATACCCTATAACCAACTGAAAACATGGCTGTGTGAAAAAACCACACAAGAACATGAAAAAGAGTGGATAGATCTGGAATCATGCAGGCAGACAAAAGAGTTTCTACCATCTCTGAACAAACGCCTGTCGCGTAATCTATTACACCTGAACAGGAAGGATCTACGCATGGTGATAGGCACAATTACCGGACACTGCACGCTAAACAAACACCTCTTCAAGATTGGCGTCACGGACAGCCCCCTGTGCAGAGGGTGCATTGAAAATGAAGAAACACCAGCACACGTACTGCTACACTGCAAGAGCGTCGCTTACCAACGGGCAAAGTTCCTGAATGATCCGAAGACACTGCAGGAGGCCCTCAAGCCAGGCTTTCGTGGTCTCCTGGACTTCTGGATGGAACTAAAATGGTTCGAGTAGCCAAACAAGTATCACGCACAATGGCCCAATTGGGAGGCTAAGTGCGGAAACCTATCGCCCAACTAACTAACTATGATTGGAAACGCCCCATTCCTCTCATTGATCCCATGGGAATAATTAGTGACCTATTCGAATGCACGCCTGTGCAACGCGGAGCAGCTCGACAAATTACCACGGATCTTTTGATTATCGATATTTTGAATCGACGACAGAACTTCCCAATTCTGATGGGTTCGCAGTTCTAACCCAACCTACTTTTCGGGTAGCAAGTCGTTTCCGACGGGGTCGCAGTTCTAACCTAATCTAACCTACTAATCAGGTAGCAATTCGTTTTTGTCAAGGTCGCAGTTCTAACCTAACCTACTTGTATCGTCAAAGGTAGAGCTACCGAAGTCATAAGTTATACATATGATTATGAATACAAATATAAATTCTTCATCACCATCGTGATGTCCAGCTCTAGTTTGTCGCACAAGTGTGCATTCGAACTATGCAGCTATGGCGAGTCGTAGAACATTTCAGTCGCATTAGGGACACATGCAGTGTTGTGTACTAAAGCAAATGCTGAGGGTACGCGTCATACTGTAGGAACTTTTAAATGACAGGCTCAGTTTTTAATCATAATCAATATCAGGTGAAAGAAGTCTGGTAGCAGTGGACAAGCCTCCTCCAAGAATCATCTTGGGGGATATGCCATAATCGCACGCTTGGTAGACGGATTGGCGATCTCAGTACAATGAACAACCGTTCATAGTATTTGGAAGGAAGTTGCTGCCCATCCTCTGGTAGATATTCCCTCGGATCATCATAATATATGCCCCTCACGGGATGAGATGGGGTGATGATGTTCTTATTTTCGCTGCTGTCACCACACAGCTTAAGTCAGTCTCACATAGGCCATATTCACTCGTTTTATCTGTTGTGGTTCGGAGTCGAGTCGTTGAAGCTGATGGGGATAAGGAAAGGTCAACAAGTAATGAATTGTGAGTAGCAAGCGACAAGGGCTACAGTTATTGTGGTTGGCTATAGTGGTGCGGGTGGGCAGCTCATAGTTTGGAGTTATGTATGGATGACTTATGTGGATCGAACTGGGGCTGTAAACTTGTAACAGAGGCTAAGACAATCTCTGCTTGGACCCCCTAGGCAGCCTCAAGCCTTAAAGTACCAAACTAAATAGTAAATCAAAGACTTATTCGATTAGACTTCCGTCCAAGTTCGTGATTAATATGCGAGGGAACCTCAAAGTGCGAACCTAACTTATTCAGTAATTATTCAATTAAACTTATAAGTTAATGGAGATAGCTCGTTACTGAAGTTACTCTATGTTTAATTAAATTACCGAGTGGATAAACCAAGTTACAAAAGTGCAGTCACAGGACGCGTGCTTATCGCAGCAGTGAAGTGCGAACGCAATCTGTGATTTATATTCACTGGGGAAATGGCAGCGCTTTCTGCACTACCAGATACTCGTGTAAAATAAATAATTGCTTTTTTTATATATAAATAATAATATAGGTGTATTATTATTATAATTATTTGCCAGTGAGTGGTTAGAAACACATATTTTAATGCGTAAAAATAAAATTAAAATCTGTTTTTATTGACATAATAATAATATCTGTGGACAATGTCACACAGATCATCCTAGCCCCAAACTAAGCAAAGCTTGTACTATGGGTACCAGGCGACGATATACATACTTATATAGATAGATATATACTTATATACATAGAAAACATCCATGACTCAGAAACACTGCACTTACCGGGATTCCATACCAGGACCACCTTCGTAGGCAGGAGCACTACCAACTAGGCTACGGTGACCGTCCATAGACATAGACTTTATAAAGCTAGGAACATCGGAACATGAATAGTATTTTAAAAATGAACTACTCGTATATATATTTAATTCTAAGTACAACTAGATAATTCAATCATGAGTTATATTTGATTAAGCAGAATTTAATTTAAGATAATAATGCCTTTGCCAAACTGAAGTGGCAGTGGGCAGAGCACATAGCTCGTAGAACTGACGGCCGATGAGGCAGAAAGGTTCTCGAGTAGCGAGTCCGCTGGAAGCCGCTGGATGCGGATAGCGCAAGACCGGCAATTGTGGATATCTCCTTTGTTCAGCCGTGTGCGTCTTTCAGCTGATATGATGATGATGACGATAACGATGAATAATGCTTGATGTTATTGTCAAATTGGTTATTTAACGTTAAATTTAAATGTTAAATGACAATACTTATAGTTGTAGATATATTTAACTACTAGCTGGTGCCCGCGACGTCGTCCGCGACAATTTTGAATGATGACCAATGTAACACCTTACTTCTAGCTTAATCTAAAAAATATAACTTTTACAACAATCAAGCAACTAAGAAAGAAACTAAGGACTACTTTGCTACTATTATTAAAAAAAAAGGAAGAATATATAGCAATTGTCCTTATTGTCAGTAAGTCAAATAAAGTAAAATAAGAATCAACGACGCATTAATCACAAAGGTAACTCCCATTAGATTAGGTTGCGACCACGGCATTGATAGGTCTAATATCACATTTTGTGAACGAAACCATAGCGCGATCTAAAACGATGATTACGCCATCTACTATCAAAACTATAAACTTGTAAAGCGGTAAAATTTAGATGTGTGCATATTTTTTGGGTGAGATTTATTCGATCATGATTCAGTTTTGGACTACCTTTTATTTCAAGCATTTATTTATTATAACCGATATGCCAAATAAGTCCCGCGATCTGAAACGAACGAACGCCATCTAGTTACAAAATTGTGAACTTGTAGATCATTAATAATAAGATGATATTTTTTGGGTGCGATCAACTGCGATCATCTCCACACCAACAAATTATACTACGCTAACTTGAATTTTACGTAAATTGGTTGTATATCCAAATTTGATTAAAATATTGCTTTTTATTTTTGTTATAGAAATTATACAAAGAAAAGAAGTCAACTTGGCATAAAAAAATTATCTAAAATTCGAGTTGGCGTAAATTGCTGGTGTCGATCTATTGAATCAGTTTTGGATTACCTTTTTTTAACTACAAATTATTCCCAGAATTTTGGTTTAAAAACATATATTGCTTTATTTTTAACTGAAAGACCAAATACCAATTTTCATACGTTTAACTCCAAAAAATTACAGATTTTCATACCAACTCACATCCCCTATTTTACGTCTTTACGGGTGGAATTTCCAAAAATCCTGAACTATATATTTATAATTTTTAACTGGAAATTTTTATGCGTTTTATAATTTTTAACAGATTTTCAGGGGTTTACCTTTAAAATGTCACATTTTTCATTCAAACTTACATCCCCTATTTTAGGCCCTTGGGGGTGGAATTTTCAAAAAACCCAAAATATACTTTAATTTTTAACTGCAAGGACAAATACAAAGCCATTAAAAATGACGAAATCTCATAAAATCTTTCGTCCCTTATTTTACTCCCTTAGGGGTGGTATTTTCAAAAACCCTACTTTAGTGGATGCTTACGTCATAAAAGCCGTTTAGGCTATGCCTTGATATGTCAGTCAGTCAGTATAAACTTACATCCCCTATTTTACGCCCGTGGGGGTGGAATTCCCAAAAATCCTGAAATAATTATTTTATATTTTTTTACAGAAAAGCCAACTACTAATTTTCATGAGTTTAACCTCAAAAATATCGCATTTTCCATACAAACTTACATTCCCTATTTTGTCCCCTTCGGGGGGTATTTTCAAAAATCCTGGTGTATATAAAAATATTAAAAAAAAAATTCTGAAATTTCAAATATCAATTTTCATGGGTAAGTAATTGAATCAGGCGTTACTTTGCGGAAATCCATAACAATCAAAATACAAAATCAATATTTAGTGTTAATTTCGCTAATTGTCAGTTTAATCATGCTGGGATGCAATTTGCACCGCCCTCCCGCCCGCAAAAATGTGCACATGCAAGAAGGACAATATAAAAAGCAAATTACATGCACCAGTACGATACCCAACACGTGTTTCGGTCCTCCACGGACCATTCTCAAGGGCTGCTGACTGTTGGTAGTATATAAAAGAGCGCTCGCCTCGTTGACTTTCAGTCTCCTTCGAGCACTCGACGAGTTAGCAGCCCTTGAGAATGGTCCGTGGAGGACCGAAACACGTGTTGGGTATCGTACTGGTGCATGTAATTTGCTTTTTATATTGTCCTTCTTGCATGTGCACATTTTTGCGGGCGGGAGGGCGGTGCAAATTGCATCCCAGCATGATTAAACTGACAATTAGCGAAATTAACACTAAATATTGATTTTGTATTTTGAATTTTCATGGGTTTAATTTCAAGTCACAGTTTACATAGAAACTTACATTCGCTATTTTACGCCCTTAGGGGAGGAATTCTCAAAAATTCTGAAAAACATATTGTTAATTTACAACTGAAATACCAATTTCATGCGTCTATCTTAAAAATTGTCACATTTTTCATAGAAACTCACATTACTTATTTTACGCTCTTGGGGCTGGAATTTCCAAAAATCCTGAAATAAATATTTTTCATTTTAAACTAAAAGGCCAAATCCTAATTTTCATGCGTTTAACTTAAAAATTGTCACATTTTTCATACAAAGTTACATCCCCTATTTTTCGCCCTTGAGGGTGGAATTTCCAAAAATCCTGAATCACGTAAATTTTTATTTTTTACTGGTAGGCCACATACTTATTTTCATGCGTTTAACTTCAAAATTGACACATTTTTCATACAAACTTACATCCCCTATTTTTCGCCCTTGGGGGTGGAATTTCCAAAAATCCTGAACCTCGTATTTTTTAATTTTTACGTTCAAAAATTTTGCACCTCCGTTTTACCCCCTTGGGGGTTGAATTTTAAAAAATCCTTCCTTATTCCTTGTCTACATTATAAAGAAAACATTTGTGCAAAATTTCAGCTTTCTAGGTCCAAGGGTTTGGGCTGGGCGTTGATGAGTCAGTCAATCAGTCAGGACTTCTCTTTTTATTTATATAGATATCTTGTGTAAGTGGTACTGTCTATTATTGAGGGAAGAGTTGAATATTATTATTATGACGTACCTTGTGTATAAAGCGACGGTCACGCTTTAATGCTACCACCTGATACGGCCCAACTGAGAAGACTCAGCGGGTCTATCTACGACCGGTTTCAACAGTAATAGAAAAGAAATAGTATCTTTAGGTGTAATCAGAACCTAAGTCTTAATTAACCCTTAATTGGACGATCGTATAATAAATAATAAACTCTATTGTGTTATTAATAAGAGCTAAAACCATATGGATCTATGGATCATGAAGATATTCTATGACCGATTTTAGGAGCTAGAGCACATATCACATTGGAAAGGGGTCGTCACCGTATCACCTTGGCGTCAAACAGGCGTCAATCTAACGAAAGCACGTAACCACAAGAGATTAGCAGGTCTGATACATCGATTCTGCTACGGCCAGGCGACGCCTCGGCTACGGTTTGGCGATGCCCCGGCTACGGGTAGGCAATGCTTCGACTACGGCGACGTGATGCCTCGGCTACGGCAAGGCGATATCTACGGCTCGGTGACACCGCGTGTATGTTTAGATTGTCCCGAGGCGAGTCGTTTACGTTACGATTCCGATTAGTAGTGTGCTTTGCAGAAGGGAGTTTCATACAGAGAATACTGAGCTGCTTTAGTTGATACGGTTACGATCCGTTTCCGAGTTGATATGAGTGCCTTAAGGCTTAATCAACGAGAACTATGACACAATCTCTGTTGTATCTCAATAGACAGAGAAGGAGGTCTGTAAGCAAGTCAGATAGGCTGTGCTTTTATCTTACAATTTGCAGTTAATTTATCCGTGAAACAGATGCCAATATCTCTGGCTAATGGAGTTTCTTTGTTTTCGTACTAGGTGAGTAACAAAGCCTTTGTTTTCCCCGGGAGTTATAATAAAAATTAAGGGTGTCAGGCAGCCGGGTAACTATCGGCAAACCTCGTAACGGGCTTAAAAATATGTCCATTTCATAAAAACTTGGTGTATCTTGGTTTTATTTTGGCAACATTTTAAATACAAACTTAAGGGTAACAATATAGTAATTTAACGTAACCCCAAAAGATTTTAGAATGAATACTAAACCACATGTTGAGATCCGCAGGCGAACCAAAGTAACCGACATAGCCGTAAGAATTGCCAAGCTGAAGTGGCACTGGCCTGGGCACATAGCTCGTAGAGCCGACGGCCGCTGGGGCAGAAAGGTTCTCGAGTGGCGACCACGAACCGGAAGACGCAGCGTGGGCAGGCCCCCTACAAGATGGACCGATGGTCTTGTGCGGGTCGCTGGTAATCGCCGGATGCGGATAGCGCAAGACCAGCAATTGTGGAGATTTTTGGGGCAGGCCTTTGTCCAGCAGTGGACGGCTTTCGGCTGATATGATGATGATGATGACTAAACCACATTATTCTTCGTAATTATTCGAGAAAGAACAGCAGCGTCTCTCTGTATACTATGACCATGAGACTGCGAACTGCCAAAAGTGGCAATTAATATAAACCCCTCGAAATGACGGACACAATTCCAAAGTAGAGGTTAGCCTTTGTTTGTCCAGCCGAAGATGTCATTCGGAAGATATTACTCTGCTGATAGCACCTGCGCACACATTCCTGCATTATAAAATATTCTGCGTAGTTAGCTATTAGTCTCACATGTCACCGTAGCCTAATTGGTAGTGATCCTGCTTAAGAAGCTGGTGGTCCTGGGTTCGAATCTCGGTAAGTGCAAATATTTGTGTGATGAGCACGAATATTTGTTTCTGAGTCATGGATGTTTTCTATGTATATAAGTATTTATCTATAATATGTAAGTATTAAACATATTAGACTTAATCTAGATAATTAAACTTAAACATAATCTCTTGACAATAACTTGATACGAGCTAGCTAAATATCAATGCTGTTATAAAATAAATTTTATAAATGTTTTAATACAATCAATACAATGTGTACCTAAATATCTATGTTACTAGAAATAATAATGTATACAACTATAATACTACAAACATGTTCTGACTATTTACAAGCGCTTTTTTAAAGTCTACGTGAATAAAAACATTTTTTTATTTTATTATTTATTTTATCTATATAAGTATGTATATCGTCGCCTGGTACCCATAGTACAAGCTTTGCTTAGTTTGGGGCTACGATGATCTGTGTGACATTGTCCCTAGATATTATTATATATTATATATATCACGTAACATTGAACCAAAAAAACATACAGTAGTGTCACACACAGACACACACATACACATGCATAATAAATATTTAAATCAATACAATGTGTACCTAAATATCTATGTTACTAGAAATAATAATGTATACAACTATAATACTACAAACATGTTCTGACTATTTACAAGCGCTTTTTTAAAGTCTACGTGAATAAAAACATTTTTTTATTTTATTATTTATTTTATCTATATAAGTATGTATATCGTCGCCTGGTACCCATAGTACAAGCTTTGCTTAGTTTGGGGCTACGATGATCTGTGTGACATTGTCCCTAGATATTATTATATATTATATATATCACGTAACATTGAACCAAAAACACATACAGTAGTGTCACACACAGACACACACATACACATGCATAATAAATATTTAAGTTTTCTGAAATGTTGTTCATACCACAAACTAATGTATGTAACTATGTTATTCTCAATCTTTATAAATGTTACTGTTACTTTGAGTGCTGTGGTTATCTTTATAGGTTATCACACACACACATACACACACACATGCATAATAAATATTTAAGATTTCTGAAATACTATTCATACCACAAACTAAAATAACGATGTTATTCTCAATCTTTATAAATGTTACATTAACTTTGAATGCTGTGGTTATCTGTATAACGTTACAGCACTATTAAGTGTTTTGTATTATTGTATCCTTAAACCCTTCTACTATCATCATAATGTGACACACACATTCGCACTCACACACTCACACACTTACGCACACACGCACTCCCGTACTCACGCACACACGCACTAACCCAGTCACGTACGCAATCACGCATGCACACGCATTTTTTGAAATGTTATTCATACCACGAACAATGTTATAACTATGTTACTTTCAATCTGTAAAGTGTTCCAGTTACTTGAAATGCTGTGGTTAACTTTATAAGTATGTTACATCACTCTTTCGTTTTTTGTTTACATGTGTCCTTTAACCCTTCTGGTGCGAACGAAAGGCATTGTTTTACTATTGTGTACGGAAAATGTGCGACACAAAGATAATACGTTAAGCGCATTATCTTCTTGTCAGTGTTTGTGACGTGGCTAAGATCACATACTGACTATGCAAAATTAGTAGAAAAAATATTTTAAAAGTGGTTGGGTACAAATTTATTTACTAAAGATTGATAAATGGATTAAAACTACGTGCAAACTACAACTATCATTAAAAACTTAAACTTCAAAATTAGAAATAAAACTACCTATCTGCGGGTAAGGTGTCCAAAAAGCTAGCGAGGCGTCGCTAGCTTGGGCGGCAAATCGTGGGCCGAAGTATGTGCCAGCTGTCTGATAACTATTTAAAAAAGTTATATTATTTAGCACTAGCTGTGCCCCGTGGTTTTACACTACTCCTACTCCTCCTACACTATCACCTAGATAGTGTGATAATATGTAGCCTATATGTTGACCCGACCTCTTAGTAATATTCAAGCAAAAAAGTAAATCCATGCAGAACTTTTTGACATTAGCCCGGACATACATACAGACAAACAGACAACAATTCTAAAATCTATATTTTTGGCTTCGATTTCAATTGAAGATAACGCCCCAAGTATCCCTTGAAAAAATATTCATTGTACAGTTTTGACTTTCCTACGATTTTATTATATGTATAGATTTTCTGTAATGAACATGTGATAACTACATTTGATGTAGTTATGTATCATGATATGTATCATAAATATATATAAACTAACAACGTGACCGAGGAGTTGACGTTCAAACGCAAAATTTATATACGTCTTTATGATGAGGAGTATCCGAATCACCCACATTATGACCCCGACTGAATAAAACTGACTTACTGATCGATAAACGCACATTTGAAACCACTGGGTCGAGAACCATGAAATTTTAAATATATTCCTTAATCGTTAATAAAATCCTTTTATAGTATACACGTCTGTCATAGGTGTACACTATAAAACAATTTTTGAATTTAAGGTTTAAGAGGGTGTAAGAGGTTTCAAAGTTTGTATGTATATAACAACATGTTTTTGGTCTCATCAACTTCAAACTTTGTATCTATATTATTATGACATGTTTGAATACTAAGATTTACCTCGTCGGGGTTAAAGTAGGGCTCGAAAGATTGAAAGAAATTTGATTAAATGTAAAAAAAACTATACGCAGTGTTTTTTATTGCGGAGTAAAGGGGAAAATACGAAGCCATAGGTAACACGGAATAATTTTCGATGTCTGATTTCGTCTACTGCGCGGACGAAGTCAAGGGCCAAAGCTAGTAGTATTATAAATCTGTTATTGGTATAATCTAATCAAGGATCGTAGCAAGTGGAAATCCGGTGTCCTGTATATTCCTCTGGGAAACGGGCGTGAGCCGCTGTTTGTATATACACAAGGTGTAATATAGAGACGTAACTTAGAAGATTACTATTCCTATGAAACTGAACAACTTGTAGCACATCAACATGTGAATATGTTGCCTTCTTCTCCCAGAATAACGATCAGCAGATGAAAGTAGTATGAAAAATCAAGAAAATATTTTTCATATTACGCTCTATTAGCTTAAGCTTCCTACTATTAGGAAAAGTAATTATTCTTTTTTAGAAATATCCATGTATAAGTTTTACCTATTTGTATAATATACTTGATGTACCATCTAGGTGACAAAATGAAATTAAAAACCTGCCAAGTGCGAGTCGCCCCCCGCACGTAAGGTTCCATAGCATTATCTATAAAAATTAGTAATACATTCACGTTTGTTGTATGGGAGCCCCCTTAAATATTTATTTGATTTTGTTTTTAGTATTTGTTCTTATAGCGGCAACAAAAATACATCGTCTTGTGAGGTCACTGCGCGTGCACTTAAATCTTATTGATGGGAATAGTTGTGTATGCTCTTTAACAAAATTACCATCTGTAATTATATTATAATCCAGACAAAGTCTGTATTTTTGGTTATTTAACACCGTCTACATGACGGGATCAATGCTGGTATTTAAAGTGCAGACACAGTCAATTTGACATATACATTTTTTAACAAAACGCACCTAGTAGTGTTATCTAAAACTGGCAGAAAATCCAATTTAGCTGTTGTCAGCGCCTTAAGAAGCGTGCTATCAGTTACCAACACAATTTAAAAAGTTTAAGCGTAAATTGGACATTGCTCGGCCTTTTGTCGTGAGCACAAAATGGAGGAGTTGATCATTATGAAATACAAGTAAGACGTACATTGTTGTTACGACTGCAAGCGCCTGGATATTAAGCCTTTAAGAAAGGACGCTCGGTTCTTAAATGTTGCTATGTCGTATCGGATCGGAATGACCTCCGCAAGAGTGGTAGACGACCATTCATCCGAGAGTCATGGATGAAATTTCCACTTCTTTGATGAACAGACGCCAGCACATCAAGCTATCCCAATCTGTCAAATTTCTTTCATAGATTTTCAACTTTGTCACAAAACATAAGATTCACTTTCAATTGGGGAAATTTGACAGATTGGGGTAGCTTGATGTGCTGGCGTCTGTACAATAAAGAATTACTTACGTATCAATAAGACAAAACAATCGCAGAGCGGAAAGAAATTAATTCTTTCTCGTGTATTGTGTACTTATTTCCAACTGTATTGACGTAAACTTTTATATTATAGTCATCATATTAATAATACTTGAAGCAAAAATATTGCAGGTACTCATTTTTACGAAGATTGGGCAGACGGAGGAGTATTAAATTCAAGTTAAAGTCCATATGGTAGTGCTCCTGCCTACGAAACTAGTGGTCCTGGGTTCGAATCCCGGTAAGTGCAAATATTTGTGTGATGAGCACGAATATTTGTTTCTGAGTCATGGGTGTTTTCTATGTATACATATAAGTATTTATCTATCTATATAAGTATGTATATCGTCGCCTGGTACCCATAGTACAAGCTTTGCTTAGTTTGGGGCTAGGATGATCTGTGTGACATTGCCCCTATACATTATATATTATTATTATTATATGGAGAAAGAGTGCAGAAAACTAATCATTTTATATTATTCGCATTAGGGCCTAGGCATACCACGTTTTTTAAACGCACCTCGACGGAGCGCTTCAATCCTACAGAGCAGTTTGTTTTTGTTTGTATGATACAAACGCGATGCTAACGCGCGTGTGTATCGCTACAAACGCGCGTCAACGGCGCGCTTAAAAACGTGGTGTGAATAGGCCCTTAGAAGTAAATTGTTTTTATAAAGAAACCATAACACACACACTATTGGAAACTGACAAACTGAGAAGAGATGACAAACTTAGATTAATATTATATGACTTTTTTTTCGCCCACTATGGTCAGGCTAAGATCTGTGACCATACCGCCTCGTCTTCAGTTGTAATATTTATATTTCAAAGTCAGTCATGTCCGTCACGTCACAGTCAAGTCATAGTCCTACCCCAGTAAAGCAGTGGAGACTTTACTAAAGGTTTCTATGGAGTTTGGGTTTCAACACGGAAAATCACGGCAATATTGCACTTTCCTCCACTTGTGTACGTTGTCGAAGATGTTATGTCTAAAAATCCACCATATTTACACATAAAAATTCGAATTAACGCCAGTTTTTGAAAATAAAACATAGCCTCGATGCGTCCTTTTCCGCGTTGGCGCCAAAACTCTTCTATTTGACTTTAATGTTATAGTCTTTGACAATAGAACTTTAATGGTCGAATTTCGAATAAGTGCGATCTCAAGTTAGTATAAAAACCTGACATTGGTAGGCCTTTTGTCACGTACATGAACTTGATAATTCATAATGATTAAAAAGGCTGTGAAGAATGTTGGAGGTTGGAGTACAATATTCAATTTGCATTTGAATCGGGCCGACAGCCGTGGGACTCTCGCTGACGAAGGCAGATTAATTTAAATGCCGTTGGGGACACACAACACACAGACCCGTGCGTATGTGTGGGTGTGTGATATGGTTATATGGTAGCTGTACTGTATGTTGGGGAATTAACCACAACACATAGTTACACCCAGGGGCATATTGGGTTAAAGATATTTATTTCTCAAACAGAATAACATTCACTTAAAAATGAGAAATAACAAAATTTGATTACAATTGTTCTGGAACGAGAATATTTTATGACTAAACTTAAGAACTATTAACCACAACACATAGTTACACCCAGGGGCATATTGGGTTAAAGATATTTATTTCTCAAACAGAATAACATTCACTTAAAAATGAGAAATAACAAAATTTGATTACAATTGTTCTGGAACGAGAATATTTTATGACTAAACTTAAGAACTATTAACAGTATATGATTTAACTTAAGAAGTAATAACATGCAACAAAACTAATAATAATATTTACAATTAACAACAAAAAAACTAACCTTTATAAGGTTAGTTTTTTTGTTAAGGGTATTTTATATCTAACATATTCCGCGGTACCCACTACCGCCGCTGACATAATTACTTGTGGCCTGTATTACGTATCGCAACGCAGTCTTTATATTGGTTGCTATTGATAGCATTTAGTAGTACCGATTTAAAGTTAGCCTTTTATATATATTTTTTTTCGATGTATTTTAATGTAATGTGTGTGATTTCTACCTATTATTATTTTTGCTTTGTGTTTTTTCCGTTTAAGACTATTCTATATTTTGTTATTTATTGATTAGATGTATATTTAAATACATGTATAATAAAATATTATATACAACATGTAACTTAATTAATACACATCCTGAAAATAGTTTGTTCAGAATCGTTTACATGTTTGTAGTAAGTAGTAGTAGTGAATCGATTTATATCATTTTTAATTTAGGTATTTTTTTATTCCAAAATAATTAAAAGTACAGAAATTATTTTCATATTTACCCTGTACATTCAAAACAAATTGAAATGCACCGTAAGTCAAAGCAATAAGACGATTAAAATCACAGTTTTATTTGTATACATACAAATTCCATCAATCCACAAATAATGGAAAATTAACTTTATTTTAAGAAACTAATTTAGTAAATAACAATGCATATACATGTTAGATAAAAAATTCAGTGTGGGTATGTATTATGATTAAATAAATAAATAAAAAAGGTTTTTATTCACGTAAACTTTAAAAAAGCGCTTGTAAATAGTCAGAACATGTTTGTAGTAATACAGTTATTATTTCTAGTTACTTATTACAGATATTTAGGTACACGGAATGTTAAAACATTTATACAATTTATTTTATAACGGTAGTGATATTTAGCTAGCTTGTATTAAGTTATTGTCAAGGAGATTATGTTTAGGTTTAATTATTGAAATTTATATTTTACTACACATTGTATGTATTGATTACAGCATAATATTCTAATTGGGGTGTTTGAGGGTGCGCGTTAATTACGTTACATGTTGTATGGGTGGGTGGGTATGACTATACTATGATATGACGATAGGCAGACGAAAAAAAAGAGTAGCAAGTCAAAAGCGACTAGTTAGGCTAGCGTTAAACCATAACGAAACCTATTCTTAACTAATGACTTAATATTAAAACACTAATCTCCCTCTTAAAAGGATTAAGACAGATATTTGTAGGAATAAGGTTTCTAATGAATTATTCTTTTTGAAGTAAAACTGAAGAATGCGTGATGAGACCGTTACGTAAGGTGTGATTGGACAAGACGAACGGAAGTTGATAGGAAGATAGAACGAGAGTGAGTTTTTTGTATATTACTGTAGGGGTAAGACAGAGAGATGCCAGCACATATTTTCTTTCTCTCTTTCTCTCATAACTAGTTACGGTTCGTATAAGTTTTACTTCAAACCTGTGGTCTAAGGCACACTCGGTTTTTTTGTTTTTATCAATATTTAGTACAATGTTTAACGACTAATGAATAATACCAAGTCATTACTGTTGTCAAAATGAACGAACTAAAAATTATATTGACGATTAATTTATATATAATACGTATAAGCTAATAAATAAAAAAGGTTTTAATTCACGTAGACTTTAAAAAAGCGCTTGTAAATAATCAGAACATGTTTGTAGTAATACAGTTATTATTTCTAGTTACTTAATATAGATATTTAGGTACACGGAATGTGAAAACATTTATAAAATTTATTTTATAATAGTAGTGATATTTAGCTAGCTTGTGTTAAGTTATTGTCAAGGATAATGTGAAAATAATATGAAAAGTTGAGGAAATAAAGTGGCTAAATAAAAATATTAACATTAATAAGTATCCCTTTTATTTCTAGATTAACCGGTCCATAACGATGTACCTAAAAGGTAGGCTTAGTTTAAGCTTACAAAGGTATAAACGAATTCGAGGTCATGATGGGAACAAAGCCTTGTGATGTATGGATTGTTTGATGGTATTAAGAGTACAACCAATCACAGTGCGGCTATGGTAATATTATCTAAAATTACCGTGGTGCGGCTATACGGTCGAGAAAACTACGTACAGGAGTCAGCACATTAGCTTTTTTTTTACGTTGTGAAAATGCTCTCGTCGCACGTGGTGTGGGTCTCGACCCCCTAAAACCACCACGGCAGCCAGCCTCACAGTGCTTGTAGCGGGGGCTCTGGGTACTCGTGAACGATCTCGCCAGTACCTCCGCTGTACACTATACTGAGCGTCCGCGAGACTCTCACCCGGGGTAGGATGGGGCCTGAATGCCTCCCCCCTCCCCAGCACGCACAAGCGCTTTACCTGAGCTACAGCACGTTACCTCTTCCCGGGACCGCTTATACAAGGCGAGTGGAGTTCCCTCCTCAAAACGCCAGCGATCCTAGAGAGCACATCAAGGTACCCCAATCTGTCAAATTTCCCCAATTGAAAGTGAACCTTCTGCTTTTGTGATAAAGTTGAAATTCTATAAAAGAAATTTGACAGATTGGGATAGCTGGATGTGCTGGCGTCTGTACCTACTGTCTGTACTTACTTCGAACGTTTAATTTTTGTATGTCAATCGATCTATCGGTTTTCCGACAGTCTATGGAGCTGCTGATGCTGATCAATAATGCCCGTTTGGAAAAATCGAAAGGTGGCTTCACTATTAGAACCTCAAACGAAAATGAAGGTTTCAACATTTATTCTATACTAGCTGACCCGACCCGTTGTGAAATATTCTTAAATTTTCTTATTTACCGCGCAATTTTAATTTTTTTTTTACATAAGAACCTTCTCCTGACAATAACAAACACAATGAAAAAAGAAATAGTGAAATCCGTCCAGCCGTTCACGCGTGATGTCGTGACAACGGAAAACGGGTTACATTTTTAAATATATAGATTATCTGAATTTAAGGTGAGCGCTTCCTATGCAAAGATAATAGGGTGGACTATGCCAAATCGAACGCCAAGTAATCGAATCTCGAACGTTTGTAATATCGAATGGTTAATAAATGGAAACATTTAATAAAAAAATATAGCTTAATTCAATTGTAAAACATCATGCGAAAAAGGAAAATGTAACGAAAATTCGGGAACACAAGACAGTCTTCCCGATTTTTCTCTTGCGCTTAAGCGGTCCTATGAATACACAAATTTGCACAGAATCAGAACAACTTCTTATGGGACACACAAATAATTGTTCTGTGCGGGTACCGAACCGGGATGCGACAGTCTTAAACGCTCCACAGGTTTAACGTTTCTAAAAGAAATTTGTCATCAAATGAATTATAATAACTACATTAGCTGTGTGGTTTCCGGCATAGAAAGAATTGCAGAGTCACCCCATACTATCGTGTGGGTGTCGCAAAAGGCGACTAAGGAATACACCAGGTAGTAGGGCAGAAGCGTCACTTGTGTACCAGCTAACACCTAACTTTTTTTTATATATAATAGGATGGCAAACGAGCAAGTGGGTCACCTGATGGTAAGTGATCACCGCCGCCCATGGACACTCGCAACACCTGAGGAGCTGCAAGTGCGTTGCCGGCCTTTAAGAAAAAAATAGGCTCGCTTCTTGAACGTTGCCATGTCATACCGGATCGGAAATACCTCCGCAGCCAATTGTTTCCACAGAGCGGTAGTGCGCGGCATAAAGTTTCTTGTGAAACACACAGTGGTGGATGACCATTCAGGTGATAAGGATGAAATTTCCACTTTTGGCGAGAGGGTCTGTGGCGGAATGTGGCGGCAGCTATAAGCTCGAACAATTCCTCTGAACACTCCCCGTGATAAATGCGGTAGAGGACTCATAGAGACGCCACGTCTCTCCGCAGGGTAAGAGGATAACTGCGGTCGCAAAGTCACATGCAACGTGCACCTACAAATGGCAACGTTATAGAACCGTGATGGCATTACAGAGGCCGAGCAGATCCCTATCACCAGTTTTGCCAGAAGTCCCGATTTTTAAATCAGAATTAAATGTCCCGCGCGGGACAGGTTCAGTCCCACTTTTTTGGGATAAAGCGATCGTTCGTGCAGCGTGCTGAGGAAGCTTTGCAGGTGGCACAGACAAGTGTGGACAAGCCGCCCTCAGGCCGATAGAGTTGATTATTTGAAAAATCATATAATTGTGAAAATACTCTAATTACGCTGTTTACTATGACCCGCTTAGCCGCTTTCGACGAAAGAATCCCGCTTTTTTAATTAAAATAGTTCTAAAATCCCGACATAGAAAGAAATATATCTGGCAACGCTGTCCAACACACATAATTGATGTGAATGACATCGTTCAATATCGAATAATATCATCTATACATATAATAAAATCGTAGAAAAGTCAAAACTGTACATTGAATATTTTTTTAAAGGATAGCTTGGGCGTGATCCACAATCGATATCAAAGCCAAAAATATAGTTTTTAGAATTTTTGTCTGTTTATTTGTTTGTCTGTATGTATGTCCGGGCTAAACTCAAAAAGTACTGCATGGATTTACTTCAAATTTTGCTTGAATATTACGAAGAGGTCGGGTCAACATATAGGTTACATATTATCACGCTATCACCTACGGGGGCGGAGCTGTGACAGTTTACAAAGTTTAACGCGGGAAAAACCGCGGGGCACAGCTAGTATACAATATTCAGTGATTAGTATTATAGATAGTATCGGTAACGGAACATTGCTTTGTGACATGCTGACGCATTCGTGTGTAGTTTATAGGTCGAATCCACTCTAACCCATACAGTTCAGAAATGAATTGTTGATATTAATAAACTGCGATCTAAATACATTTGCTAGTGTTTGCCAAGGACTGTAATGAGACTCGAAATGGTTTTTAGACTGATACTAATGTGATACGTGTATATAATTGTTATATGTAATATCTAAACCGAAACTATAAACATGACTTATCTAACTATCTGCATTTTATTATTATAATTGTATATAACATATAGCAAAGATATAAGGTTTCCATAAGTTTTCACACCAGCACAAGTTTTCTATATCAGCTTTTATAGTTTTTATTGTATGTTCAGTGTCTCAACACACCCTGTCTGTACGTATCTTAAAACTCTTTGCCAACGTGTACATACGGTATAGACAGTATGCTTAGAAATTGCACCACAACAAAACACACCATCATCACATATTTGCTACTTGTTTTTACACTTTGGCGCCATTTTAACGCGGGTAAATTTCTGTAGAATCATTTCATTATCATCATCATATTAGCCGAAAGCCGTCCACTGCTGGACAAAGGCATCCCCCAAAAATCTCCACATTTGCCGGTCTTGCGCTATTCGCATCAAGCGGTTTCCAGCGGCCCGCACAAGATCATCGGCTCATCTTGTGGGGGGCCTGCATGCCCACGCTGCGTCTTCCGGTTCGTGGTCGCCACTCGAGAACTTTTCTGCCCCAACGGTCGTTGGTTCTACGAGCTATGTGCCCCACCCACTGCCACTTCAGTTTTACAATTCTTCGGGGTATGTCGGTGACTTCGGTGCACCTGCGGAATCATTTTCTTTGATTTAAAGTGTACCTTCTAACAGCTTTTGGCCATGAAACACCGCCAAAGTCAGCTGTTTGTAGCTGGTTTTTAGAATTGAAATAGGTTCCTCAGTGACGAAGGTCGTGATGGTACTCCGTCTATAGCTGTGAGCATCGAAACATTGATGCTATTCACCGTATTATAGAGATTGATTTCAAAAGGCACGATAAGTTTAGTTACTTATAGAAGACAAGATAAATCTCCTGGTAGCGCGTGTTTCCTGGTATTGAAGTTTGCAAAACTTATATCTTTGCTTTTAATAAGCCCACGTCCACCTTCGCTATTTAACTTGTGTAAGGTCAACTAACTTGGGATGAAGATTAAGGGACACAACATGACATAAGTCAGTTTTATTTATACTTGTTGATGTTTAAGGCATACTTTACCCTTCTGACAAGGTTTTGGCTTCTAAAGCTAAGTGTCCACAAAAATTTAAAGTACAATAATAAAAAAACAAAGTTTCAGATATGTTTAAGGCATCCTGTATGCTTCTGACAGGGTTTAACTTCTAAACCTACTTTAATCTTTAAAGGCGTCCGCAAGAATTAAAAGTACAATAATAAAAACTATCAGATACGAGTAGGCTGTTTTAGGCTTACGCCCAAAGACTACAACAAAGACCAACAGCTTAACGGGCTCATCCTAGCACCGACACCTACTTTCAGCATTTAATCTACCATCTACACCTGTCATCCGAAAAACCCTCTATGTTCACTTTAATAAGCGCTTGTAAATAGTCAGTACAGACGCCATCACATCCAGCTTTCAGGAATTAATCTACCATCTACACCTGTCATCCGAAAAACCCTCATTGATCACTTTAATAAGCTTGTAAATAGTCAGTAGGTACAGACGCCATCACATCCAGCTTTCAGGAATTAATCTACCATCTACACGTGTAATCCGAAAAACCCTCATTGTTCACTTTAATAACCTTGTAAATAGTCAGTACAGACGCCATCACATCCAGCTACCCCAATCTGTCAAATTTCATATAAAGATTTTCAACTTTATCACAAAAGTATAAGGTTCACTTTCCATTACTTATTTATCGTATGGACAGTGGTTACCCTAGAGTCAGAGTTGTTCAAGCCGCCCGGTAGGTCCCTAACATGGCTTAACGACTGCAGTTGTCTAACGACTACAACCGGGACCGACAGCTTAACGTGCCCTCCGAAGCACGGAGACGCTCAGAAATTAAACCACTTTGGCGGTCACCCATCTATCGACTGACCACGAGCCTAGTTGCTTTACCTCGCCGATTACTTACGGACCGGTGGAGGCATTTAGTTATGAGCCATTGGGGAAATTTGACAGATTGGGGTAGCTCGATGTGCTGGCGTCTATACATTGGTATAGTAATGGTATATAGGTACATACATAAAGATATTTATATCTATATTTTATATTTAATTTAGAATGATCTTGTAATTTAATCGATTAGATTATAACTATAGTACCCTTACAACTAAGCCTTTTCTATCTTACTTTTTCCTTGTCCACCTAAGGTTTGTCTGGAAGAGATTGCTACAAAGCGATAAGAACGCTGATTGTACATGTATTGGCTTTTTAAAAATCATGCATTGTGTTCTTTTTTGGTGCAATAAATAAAGTGCACTCAATCTATCTATGTATTTATAATGACTTAGCATCGACTCCGTGGCGCAACGGTAGCGCGTCTGACTCCAGATCAGAAGGTTGCGTGTTCAAATCACGTCGGGGTCACATCGTGGATTCTTTTTCTTTTTGTTTTAATTGTTATGTTTTATATTTTTAATTTAATCTATTTTGATGATTTTTGTGTGAAGTACAATATTATATACATTCGATTCAATACCATTCAAATTGCTTTATTTTTACTTAAATATGGGTGTTGTATAAAAGTTCTTATAACATAAAGCATGGTTACGTCCATATTAAACTTTTGGCATGCAAATATGAATCATTATACAATTTATTTTATATTACATGCTTTATTTTATTATTCTAGTTAATCAATAGAGGGTAACTCCATATCAGCCTTTGGATTGCAAATATTAATCATTACACAATTTATTCTATATCACACGCTTGATTTTAATACTATTGTTTATCTCTGTTGATACAATTTCCAATCAAATGTAATTTATTGTTCAATTTATTCATTAATATTCATATTCAATACAATTTTTATTCAATAATTAATTAGTTTGTGTTAAATTTCATGATTTTCTCCATCATTTCATTGTACAATATTATAGGTATTCAATAAACCTATTTAAATATATTACTTTGAATATAATTTATCATTTTACAGTGTGCTGAGCTGCCTACCAATTGAACACATTATATATTAATTATTCCTTGTTATTTTTTTGTTTTTAATGTTTTTTTTCTTAATCATGTTTAGTTTAATGGTAGTATGTGAGTAAATATAAGATTTGTACAAACTTTATTTCAATATGTGTGTAGACCAGGGTAGAAGCGTTTAAAAATAATAAAAAGTGAAAAAAAATAATAGTAGGATGAAACCCATTAGAAAAGGAAGGGAATATTATAAAAATGAAAGGAAAAATAATTTACGGGCGATCTGAGGTCGGGAAGGGGATGGGGATGAGTTTTTAAGGGTAAAAAACGGTTTAACTCGATTTCCGGCAAAACTAAAAGTCCTATCGAAAAAACTTAAATGGCAAAGTTGTAGGTAATAAAAAGATCTAAAACTTTTGTATTTACACTTTTTTCACATAACCTAAAATTTATGAGAAAACTTCAAAAAACCAAGTTTTTGGTTTTTTATTTTTATCTTTTACATTAATTTTTCTTTTTTAACGAAATTTGGTGAAAACTTACCTTTTTATGTGCCAAATACGCTGTAATTTATTTGATTAAAAATATTTATTTTTTCACCTTACTTTGAATTAATATCGAAAAAAACACCCTAATTTTCAATCGAAAAGTCACCCGTCAAAATATCAGCTTTTTTCAAAAAGTTGGTATGTTTTCTGTTCGTTGAAATCTCTACTTTCCGATGGTGAAAAAAAATATATATGTTACTATAGTAAATTTTCTCAGAAAATGCAAAAAATCGAAAATAACTCGAATTCGATTTTTTTTTTATTATTATGAAAAAAATCATCTAAAAATGTGATTGCTGCAATTTGTTTCCATTAAAAAGTTGATTTATTTAATGCTTATTACTTTTATGTCATAGAAAATCTCATTATATATAAATATAAATGTAAATCGTACAATTAAATGTAGATACTTTATTCTGATTACGTTATTCATTACAATATTTTTAAACAACAAAATATTAAAGAAATAAATGTCAAAATGTATAAAAAAAATATTATAAATATATCAAAAATCTATTTAAAATGTATAAATATTTAAAAAAATATGTATAGTAAATATATTTTTAATAACTAACTTTTGGCTGATTTTCTTGTATATTTCATATATTTTGAATATATCTGAAATATATTTGAAATGTGTAAAATATATATCAAAATCGGCCAAACGTTTGTTATTAAAAATATATTTACGATATATATTTTATATATTTTTTATAGATTTTTAATATATTTTTATGGTTTCTGATTTTTTTTTTATGGGATTAACTAAATTTGTTTGTGCAAAATTAAGGAGATTATTATTAGTATGTATGTAGTAAGACCCAGACCCGCCTAGCCCCTTCCCCACTTCTCCATGAAATACCTTTTGATGGGCTACTATTTTTCGTAGGTCACTCAGGTATATAATTTATCTTAAAATATAAATAGACATCTACGCATATAATTTAAAGAAGATTCGACAACTATTTCCAAATATTGTAGATGTTTTATTAAATATTAATTTTATTAACTTATTTGTTTGTTAATTATAGTAGTTTATTTTTATTTGCAATTTGATCAATGTTACATGTAATCTAATGGTTTTTGAGTAATTAAAGTGTTAATTTTAATAAATAGCTCAAAATTTATTATAGTCATTAAAAAAAGAATTTGATTTTTTTTTGCATTTTCTGAGAAACTTTTCTATAGTAACATATTTATTTTTTTTCACCAACGGAAAGTAGAGATTTCAACGAACAGAAAACACGCCAACTTTTTAAAAAAAGCAGATATTTTGACGGGTGACTTTTCGATTGAAAATTAGGGTGTTTTTTTCGATATTAATTCAAAGTAAGGTGAAAAAATAAATATTTTTAATCAAATAAATTACAGCGTATTTGGGGCATAAAAAGGTAAGTTTTCACCAAATTTCGTTAAAAAAGAAAAAATTATGTTAAAGTTAAAAATAAAAAACCAAAAACTTGGTTTTTTGAAGTTTTCTCATAAATTTTAGGTTATGTGAAAAAAGTGTAAATACAAAAGTTTTAGATCTTTTTATTACCTACAACTTTGCAATTTGAGTTTTTTCGATAGGACTTTTAGTTTTGCCGAAAATCGAGAAAAACCGTTTTTACCCTTAAAAACTTACCCCCATCCCCTTCCCGACCTCAGATCGCCCGTAAATTATTTTTCCTTTCATTTTTATAATATTCCCCTCCTTTTCTAATGGGTTTCATCCTACTACTATTTTTTTTTGTTTTAAAAATTATCGACCCTGGTCTATATGTGTTCAATAAAAACATTTTCTTTCTTTATTTCTTTCATTTAAATATTTATCAACTGCACAGCGAGAAATTTTTGAATCCTTTTGTTCGTTAATTGCATGTTGGTAAATTAAAAGTTTTTGTATACATCAATTTATTACCTAGTGCGGATGTTTAATTACATTTTATTCCCTCCTTCTTCCAAGTTACAGATAATAAATAAATAATTAAAATAAAATAGACTTTATTTCCTCTGACCTTTTCACATCTTGTAATGAAATAGAATATAAACAATACTAACTAAACTATACTAACTATACTTATTTATATTATTTCTATATGTATAACTTAACTTTTAATGTCAGTTACCAGGTCAGGCTGTCTTGCGACATAGGCCTCCTCAAGTTCCCTCCACCTTTGCCTGTCCATTGCTGTCCTTCTCCAACTTTTGGGCAGATCGTATTTCCATCTTTTTTTCTGTCTGTCTATATGTCTCTTTCCTTCCCGCGGATACCATTTTGTAACTTTTTTGGTCCACTTTCCTGTTGTTGATCTCATCATGTGACCAGTCCATTTCCATTTCAAGGTTCGTGTTTTGACTTTAACATCTGCTAGTTTGGTGATGTTCCTAATTGTTGTAGCTTTCCATTTGTCTTTCAACCTTAGTCCCAACATACTTCTTTACATTCCAAGTTACAGTTACTTAAAATTAGATGCTAATTAATGGCTGTATTAAAATTCACAATGAGACGATATTTTGCAGTCGCTATTGTATTAATAATGTACGGACGCCAGCACATCAAGCTACCCCAATCTGTCAAACTTCCCCAATTGAAAGTGAACCTTACGCGTTTGTGATAAAGTTGAAAATCTATAAAATAAATTTGACAGATTGGGGTAGCTGGATGTGCTGGCGTCTGTACGTATTCAAATAAATATACTTATAAAAATGTTGGGACCACTAACACATTGCCATCTGATCCCAAACTAGGCAGAGCCTGTACTATGGCGACCTGACAATTGATAAGCATACTTTTTTAAATATGATGATCATCATCATCATGATGAATATGATGACATATTATAGAAAAATGACACCTAGACACTTAATAAATAATCATGATCATCTCACAAAGATTGGTCTAGGTGGGATCGAACCCATGACCTCAGGCTTACCAGTCAGGGGCCAATAACCACCAGACTAACAGGCTATTCAATGATTGTATTTTACCGGTTTATCAGTTGAACAGTGCATTGTTTAGGGTAAATTTTTGAGTAACTGTAAATGTATTTTATGACCTTATTAAATGTACCAAAATTCACAAGATGTTATTTTAAATATTTTGCATCCATTATTATGTATATATCCCAATAGAGATCTTTTTTGATTATGAGACTAAATGAAGCAAAAGAGGTGTGCAAGGTTCGTGACAAATGGAAATCCATTGTCTCTGCTTACCCCTCTGGGAAACAGACGTGACTCTCTATATTTATTTAATTATAACTTTTCTCATGGGTTTATAATTGGTGTTACAGGTGTATTTGGTTCCAACAATAACCCCGTTAGGGCACAGCAATACAATATAAATAGTTATAACTAATGTCATAAGGTCTGATTAAAATTGTAGGTATAGACCTACACACTTAATAAGAATAACGATCTGACCTTACAAGTAGAGACGCCAGCATATCCAGGCACAATTCCTTTTATATATTTTCATCTTTATCACATAAGCATAAGGTTCATTTTCAATTGGGGAAATTTGATAGGTTGGGGTAGCTTGATCTGCTGGCGGCTGCACATATTTCAATAAGTGATAATAGTAGATAGCTAGTTATAGCGAATGTATATAATAGATGCTTCATCAACTTAACACATACAACTCAATCTATGACGGACCCGTTGGCGTGGTTGGCAAAAGGTTGCTTTTCACGCCGCATCTTACATTGAGATGAGAGATTTTTACAGTTTGAGAATTTACTCTCAAATGTACTTAACAATTTAAAAAATGTCGCAATATTATCGTTTTTATACACTGCTTATTTACCCCCGCTTTGAATGATTAGAATTAAAATTCAGCCGTTGTCTGGGTGGTATGTGAGACGTGCACACATCGCACCTATTTGAAGAATTGTGTAAATTCTGAGATTTCATGAGATTACCAAAATCCAGCCGCAATCCTGAGAAAAGTCCAAAAATCCTGAAATCTCAGGTAAAATCCTGACATATGGTAACCCTTACTATCAGCCCCCGGGCCGCTACTATCTTTGCCAGAAAAATCCTACTATTATTTTATTGGGCCGCTCTGGGATTTAAACGAAATTGAAATATCATTGATCCCAAAACACTACTCAAATACTTACTAACATAAATATTATAATTATTTGAATGAATTATTATTGAAATAACCTAACTTATCAACTAAAGAAACATAAATAAAATAAAATAAATACAAACATAAATAAAAAGTCTAACCAATGAGCTTATGCGTCAAAAAATTCGTCGACATCGCTTTGAACCGGGAACGTACCCAGAAGGCTGGCAGCATTGCCACGTTGAATGGCAATGCTAATACTTACTTAAATTGTAATCTATACATATAATACAATCGTATGAAGTCAAATATTTTTTTAAATGGATACTTGGGACGTGATCTGCAATCGATATCAAAGCCAAAAATATAGTTTTATAGAATTTTTGTCTGTTTGTCTATATGTATGTCCGGGCTAAACTCAAAAAGTACTACATGGATTTACTTAAAATTTTGCATGAATATTACTAAGAGTTTGGGTCAACACATAGGATACATATGATCACGCTATCACCTAAGGGGGATCAGCTGTGATAATATATAAAATTTAACGCAGGTAAAGCCGCGGGGCACAGCTAGTTATCTATATAAGTATGTTTTTACGAAAGAAAAGTAGTATATCTGTTATCTAGTTTCCATAGTACACGATCTGCTTAGTTTGGGATTAGATCGCCGTGAGTGAATAATATCGCAGGATATTATTAATTACTAGCTGTGCCCCGCGGTTTTACCCGCGTTAAACTTTATATATTATCACAGCTCCTGCCCCGTAGATGATAGCGTGATAATATGTAGCCTATAATAATATGTTGACCCGACCTCTTCGTAATATTCATGCAAAATTTGAAGTAAATCCCTGCAGTACTTTTTGAGTTTAGCCCGGACATACATACAGACAAACAGATAAACAGACAAAAATTCTTAAATCTATATTTTTGGCTTCGAACCCATTGTAGATCACGCCACAAGTATCCTTTAAAAAAATATTCCATGTACAGTTTTGACTTTGCTACGATTTTATTATATGTATAGATTGTTATATTGTTAGGTATCGTATTGTAAATACTAGGCGCCAAGCAGAATACACTTTTATTAAAAAGAGGTGCCTTATGTAACGGCATGCATAGTTTATCCTTAAGTCGTTTACGCGGCTGTAATTAGGCAGTTAGGCCAGTTGCTCCACAAAAGAGACGTTTATTTCCCTCGTGGCTGACTTGACTTAGTTTTTGCGTGATTCGAGCCTGTGATTACGGAAACTAATATAAAATTGGGCGCTGAATAGGTAACATTATGTGGTTTTACGACTATACTTCCAATTATTTCGTCACCCAGTAATGTGTCGCCATGTTAGAATTATGAACTATAGGTACAGTTAACAGCATAAGTAGATGCTCAAAATCGGACCTGTGTTTTGAGTTTATGATGCTATTGGGCGGCAGTTTTCACTAGTTAATATTTTTTACACTTAACACTCACGCACACCTTCAACTAGATACTCTTCACCACCACACTATTTTGTCGCAATTTATGATAATTAGTATTGAATATCCGACTTTGATCATCTACTTTTGCTGTTGACTGTACGTGGAATTCGAATAATTAATTGTTTTTATTTTATTTTATTATTCTTGAAAACTTACAGCTAGAACAGAAATAAAACATACACTAAAGGATGAAGGCCAATTAAAAGTTTTCGCTAATATTCATAAGTTTAAATAATAAGCAAATCGGTACACAAAACATAAAAATAGAAAAATATTTGAATATTTGTGGAAATTTACATAACATTAAACAAAATCAACACAAAGAAAATCAAGTAGATGAGCTGAAAAACAAGGTCAAATAGAATTAATAAATGGCAGTTATTCAGGTATCTACTCTAAAAAGTTGATGGCTAATTTATTTTTAACTAGCTGAGCCCTGCGGTTTTACCCGCGTTATATTATATAAATTATGACAGCTCCTCCCCCGTAGGTGATAGCGTGATAATATGTAGCCTATATGTTGACTCGACCTGTTAGTAATATTCATGCAAAATTTGAAGTAAATCCATGCAGTACTTTTTGAGTTTATCCCGGACATACATACAGACAAACAGACAAAAATACTAAAAGCTACATTTTTGGCTTCGATATCGATTGTACATCACTCCCCAAGTATCCTATTAAAAATTTTTCAATGTACAGTATCGACTTTCCTACGATTTTATTATATGTATAGATTCTGCAGGTGGTATTGCAGAATAGGTCAATATCAACCTTCTGACTTATACTAACTACCACAGAACTAAGCTTTTTTTTCTGAATTCATAAATTTTATTTATATCAATTCCAAATTCGAACCAACTCCGTTAAGATGATTGAGTTGATTGAGAGGTTTAGTGTGATAATTTCAATAAGGCGCTCATAGCTAGATGCTCTCACTGGTCCGTAAGTGAACGGCGAGGTTAAGCAACTAGGTTCGCAGTCAGTCCATAGATGGGTGACCACTGACCACCAAAGTGGTTTAATTTGTGGGCGTCTCCGTGTTTCGGAGGGTACGTAATCTGTCGGTCCTGTTTATAGACATTAGACAACAGTCGTTAAGTCATGTCAGGGGCTTACTTGGCGGCTTGAACAACTCCGACACTAGGGTGATCACTGCCCATACGATAAGTAACCAATAACAAGTATAAAACACTACAAACTTAAACATTTATAAAATTACTAGTAACGGCCTACGATCTAAGAAGAAATTTAGAAATCCATTTTAGCCTACGTGTTAATTAAAGGTTAACACATATTCTATCTAGTCTATTTCAATTCCAAAGGAGAAGGGAATGACTCCATACATTCCTGGGCCCAGGTGTTAACTGAATCAAACTAGCCTTATTTGTGAGAGGATATAATACCGACACTTCACTGAAATTTTGGTGAAATTTGGCTATCTAGGAATCAAGTTATATTAAATTATAACATTGTAGTTTTGTACAAAATATTTTTGAATGGCTTCGGTTGTTTTATGGTTTTATGCATGGAGAGTGTGACATGTCGAAGATCTGGCATGTTTGGATCCCCGGGCAGTCACTACAGTCGAAGAAAACCACAAATAAAACATGGAAAATACGTGCGCACTTAAAACGAAAGACTACGAACGAGTGAAAGTCAAAGAGCATGTAAAGGCTGTCAGGAAGAGAAGTGTTGCCCGAAGAAAATTTAAAGGAATACGATCCGCTATGAATCGATTCCACGAATAACACTTATCACTCGAGTTTCAAAAATATTCTGAGATTTTACCGATTTATTCTTAATCGATTGCGAGCAATTCATCATTATTTTATCGATTATTTCGTTTCATAACTTAATTTAAGTTTTCTCGCTTCCTAGATAGAAACATGATACCATATTTTGTGATTTCCTTTAGAAAAATATAACGGTTTTTTTAATCCACATTTCAGCTAGTTAACTGCTGCGCCCAGAAGTTTCCTTCTCCTTTGACTAAATCTATTGAGCAGTGTTTGCGTGATTGAGTAACAAAAATCCATTATAAGATGGACTCCGCAATGGCATCTACATCCACCGTAAGCACTTCTCAATTTGTGATTTCCCAGTTTAAGATAAGATAACTTGAAATTGTAGACCACAAAAATTTATATAAGAAACAAGGATTATAGGTACACTTGGCTGGCGGCCTTATTACAATATGTGACCTCTTCCAGACAACCTATTACCTATAGGATTGGAGGATGGAATAATATTAAGATACCATACTAAAACAATAAATATAATAATTACTCAGACATACTTATACATTAACTTAAATACTATACATATGTATATTATCTTAATAAATAAATCCAGATGTATGCAAAGATCGAACAAATATATGAGTCTATGTATGTATGTCCATACAAAATATAAAAAAAGTACGCATAAGAACGAAACAATTATTAGAAGTATAATATTTAAACTTTGAAATGGAAGACTCTGGAACTAAGACAGTTCCAGAGTCTTGTGAAAGAACACTACTTGTTTTTACAAGAAACTACGAACTGAATACTTCGTTGTAGGGAACCAATTTAATGGTTCCCTAGAACTTAAGCATTAAATATGTTTAATGCTTCTTTAGGTAAATGATACATAGATTTAAAGTTGTCATATATTTTATTTGGCACAAGCCTATTTACTTATACTGTTGCGTAAAACGAAGTCAGTAAAAATTAATTACAATTCCACTAAGTTAAGTTTATTTTCTTAATAAGACTACGCCCGCACTATGGAAATTAATCTTTGTGCAGTCAGGTACTACAAACGTATGGCTGACGACTACACACCACACTTAGACTTAGATAAGGCCACATATCTCAAAAATAGTTCGAACCTGGGACACGAAGTGGAGAGAGGACTTAACCGCTCTTTATTTGTAAATAATCTTAATAACATACTTTATTAAAATGAAATGAATTACTAAGTCAATTTATAGGCTTGAAGCTTAAGTCTACGTGAAGTTATGAAATTATTCATATTCCTCGTAACTGTACTTGATAGAAATGTAGGTACTGTCACATTGTTATGATTAAGGGTTGAGTAGTTGCCTAATTGTCCGCCATCAATTAACATGTCATTAAAATGATACCATAACTGTCCAAGCTTGACATTGTAACTATGCGCCAGCCAGGGCCGGAATTAGGACTGTATAAAAACAATATTTGTGTTATAGCACACAGCGCCATCTAGCCAAAACCAAGCAAAGCTTATACAATGGATACAAGATAACGGAAGAACAAAGACATTTTCTTATTCCAATTTATGTACAGACGCCAAAAATCAAGCTATTCCAATCTGTGCAAATTCCCCATTTGAAAATGAACATTATGCTTTTATGATAAAGTGAAAAATCTTTAAAAGCAATTTGACAGATTGCGGTACCTGGATGTGCTGGTACACATAAAAATAAAAAAGAACGAAAGAATAAAAGACAAAAGATGATATTGCACAAAGGTACTAATTATTTCAGATGGTCAATTCAGAGGTAGGTGTAAGGTAGGTAGTCTAGGGTAAGTGTCCCGACGATCTGGGACATGGCGCAAAACTGGAGCGCCGGGGCAGAATACCCGCATTTTCCCCATAAGGCGCCAGAAGAAGTCCACGGCAAGTTAATTTTAGTCAGTGCGAGTCCAACAAATCCACCCGCAGACATTTTGCATGCATGGGTAGGCATTCCCCGTGCCTTATAAAAAGTGGGGGTATTAAACTTGATGACATGCCCCACTGCCCCCATATGGCCAGTCCTAAATCCGGCCCAATTAAACGCCGTAAACGGTCGTTGCACATACCGCAACTGATTTCCGTCCAGAACCGCTAACTAAATGTATTCTCTCTATAAATGCAAATAGCTTGATACCATATTCGATGCATTGGCTTCCTGTCCCTACAATAACAGTGTTTGTTACTATGGATAATATATTACAAGTTTATATTACTGTCGTCATGGTGAAATATCGGCCACAGCGGCCTACCTCAATGGAGACAAGCCAGATGGCTTGGCGCGGGACATATTATAGTGCACACGTGTATGCGCAAGATACCCTCTGTATTTCCACACACAATTTCTTTTTTATCTTTTTCTGTAGAATCCCTCCCAGGATACGATGGGACGACAAGCGACACGACCGGAAAGAGGTCAGGACAGGACCGACAGATTTAAGTGCTCTCCGAGGAACGGGTGTGATCCCACCAGCTTCTAAACTCCGGGTTCATACTGAGAATTTTTTGGTACAAAAATATCTCAATATCACCTTTTTACCCGAGATTTGAACCCAGGAAATCATTAACTGCGGTTGAACACCTTACCGATATATCAACGAGGCAGTCAGTGTTAACATTATTAGATTCATAATTTCAAGGCATATCAAATATTACACTATCCACATCCAACCAAATTTATTTAGGTACATGTTTCATGATTTCCAATATTATAAATATAAATACACATATTGGGTCAACTAACACACCGCCATCTGATCCCAAACAGACAGAGCCATTAGACAATTGATAAACATACTTATGTAATTCTAAATATACACATGTTATAGATATTCATCTATAACACCCAGTTACAGAACAAATAATCGTGCCCATCACACAAACTTTGTCCTGGATGGGCATCGAACTCACGACCTCTGGCTTAGCCGTCAGGGTTACTAACTACTCAAAATACATATAATAAAATTATAGGAAAGTCAAAACTGTACATTTAATATTTTTTTTAAAGGATAATTGGCGCGTAATCTAAAATAGATATCGAAGCAAAAAATATAGGTTTTAGAATTTTAACTGTGTGTCTGTTTGTCTGTATGTATGTCCGGGCTAAACTCAAAAAGTACTGCATAGATATACCTCAAATTTGGCATGAATATTACTAAGAGGTCGGGTCAACATATAGGCTACATATTATCACGCTATCACCTACGGGGAAGGAGCTATAATAATTTATAAAATTTAACGCGGGACACAGCTAGTTCATAATATTACTAATACTATTTCAAAGTAGGAAGCGGGAAATTATGTAATTATAACCCATACTATATTTTATTTTAAGTATTTTATTTCTTTTTATATATTATAGTTATATATATATAACTATTATATATAAAAGAATATAATATATAGAAGGAATGTATTTTAGTTCCTTTTAGAAAATACATTTATTCAGTAAACTGACACAGATAATAATACTAATATATATAAAGGTACACAAACAGAAGCCCTTAATACTTATCTGTGCGAGTCCGAATTGGTCCCATCTCAGAACTAGCTGCAACATTAATTGTTGCTACGCTGGATTTATGATTTTCTTACATTTTTTCTGTCACTCCCTCTTTTTATTAATTTTACTCTTAAAAGTCGTTGTGATACATATGAGTTCTTAAAAGTCCAATGATATTTCACTTAAAGGTCTAAGGGTTAACTATGTATGTTTTATGAATGAAACATAAAAGTTAAACAAATAAAATTAATCGACAGTTTTAGTATAATCAATTTGATTCGTAACCATAGTCTCTTTAACACCGTAAAGTTATGTGAATTCAAAAGGTAGAAAAAAAAAATATATATTAATAAATACATACATAGACTCACGCCTGTTTCCCAGAGGGGTAGGCAGAGACAACGGATTTCCATTTGTCACGATCTTTGCATACTTCTTTTGCCTCGATTACTGTCATTATATTCTTCATACATGCTCGCCGGTTTAGGGTACTTCTGACCTGCCCTTTCTTGAGAACATCTCCAATTTGGTCAGAGAATGTTCGACGTGGTCTTCCCCTTCCGGTTGTCCCATTCACACAGGCCAGGTATACTTCTTTTGTCAATCTTCTTTCATTCATCCTTTCTAAATGGCCAAACCATCTCAGCATGCCTTTTTCAATCTTTGTGACTACATCCTCTTTCACACCACAACGCTCTCTTACATCAGTATTTCGAATTCTGTCTCTCAAAGTCACACCACACATACTTCTCAGAGCTCTCATTTCCACTGCATTTATTTTACTTTCATTCTTTTTCTGCCATACCCAACTTTCACTTCCATACATTAAAGTTGGCACTAACACTCCATCGTGCACGGCTAGTCGAGCCTTCTTTGATACTTGCCGGCTACTCATAAAGGCGTGTAGTGCCCCATTCACTCTGTTCCCCGCATTTACTCTTCTAACAATATCTTTTTCATATTTCCCATCTCTCGTAAACAAAGTTCCCAAATATAAAAACTCATTCACCTGTTCGACTTTCTCTCCTCCAATCACAATATCACATGCTGTCGTGTATTCATCCCTCTCAAATACCATTACTTTCGTCTTACCTACATTCATTTTCATCCCTTTCCTTTCAAAAGATTCATGCATACTTGTTACCATCACCTGCAACTCGTCCGCCGATGATGCAAGTAAAACTTGATCATCAGCGTAAAGCAGACATTTGATGAGTAACTCATTCATCCTTACACCGCATTCACTTTCTTTCAAATCTTTTAAACAGCTATCCATGAATAGGTTAAACAACCACGGTGACGCTACACATCCCTGTCTAACACCCTTTTGGATGCTAAACCACTCGGTGTATGACCCGTTAATCCTCACGCAAGCTCTGGAATCCCTACAAAGAGATTTCAGTGCTTGAACAAGGTTGTCGTTCAACCCATACATGGACAGTACCGACCATAATTCACTCCTCACCACTGTATCGTAGGCCTTTTCTAAGTCTACGAAGGCACAGTAAACCTTTTGGTTTTTGCCCAAAAACTTCTCTACTATGCTTCGCAGAGAAAAGACCTGATCCGTGCATCCCATTCCTTTCCGAAAACCCGCCTGTGCATCCCATATTTTCGCATCGGTTTCTTTCACAACTCTTTCAACCAATACTTTTGCATACAACTTACCAACGACGCTGAGCAGACTAATGCCCCTATAGTTTTTACAGTCTTGCCGTGAGCCTTTCCCTTTGTAAAGAGGTACGATGACAGCCTTGCACCAATCACTTGGCACTTGGCCGGTGGTATAGCATAAATTGAAAAGGCTGCACAGCTGACTCGCTATGACGCCATGTCCAGCCTTCAGCATCTCGGAAGTTATCCTGTCATACCCTGGTGACTTACCTGATTTCATACCCTTAATAGCTTTCACAATCTCATCCATACCAATGTCATCTTAACATTTGTTCTTGTCTATACTTAGTGAACTACGTTCACTCTCTGTTACACCTCTTTCATACAAACTTTCAAAATACTCCTTCCAACGCTTTAACACGCATTCTTCCCCTTTCACTATATTTCCATCTTGGTCTCGTATAGATTTCAGTTCTGAGGTTTGAGTTATGCCTCTTACTGATCTAACGGATTTCCAGAAAAACTTAATGTTCGTCTGAAAATCCTTAGACAACATTCTATCAAAATTATCCTTTTGTTCATTTTTCTTTTCGTTCACCACATCCTTTACAATTCCTTTCATTTTCCTATAATCATTCCAGGCCCTTTCTATATCCTCATTCGTCGCCTTATGCATTCGTTCGTTTGCTCTGGTGGCTAGCCAGTCTAACCACGCTTTCTTCTTTTCACATACAACTTTTTGTACACTTTTATCCCACCAAATATTCTTCATCTTTCTTCCTCTTCTTCTCTTTATTACACCACATACTTCACCAGCTACACTCACCACACCTTCTTTGACTACCTTCCATAGCTCTTCTACTTCTCTAATGTCTCCAGATCCCTCAAACTTCTCAACCAACTTACTTTTGTACTCATCTGCCACTTCTTCCTCTTGCAGTTCCTCTACTTTAATTCTCTCTAGTACACTTTTAGTCTCAGGGATTCGGTGGCGCCATCCTTTGAATAGACCACTTATTCGGCTCTTTACCAGAAAGTGGTCTGTATGGATTGCGGTCCCACGATAGACTCTTGTGTCTAGAACATTCTTTCTCAGTCTTTCATCTACAATCACGAAGTCAATCATACTCTTTCTCACATTTTTCCTCTCTCGTGTAAACGTATGGATTCTTTTATGTTCAAACATAGTATTTGTAACACAAAGACCCCATTCCAAACATATCTCAAGCAGACTGTACCCATTCTCATTCTCACTCTCGTCTCCGAATTGACCTAGTACTCTTTCAAAACCATCACGTTTTACCCCAACCCATCCATTAAAATCACCTAACATTATTACTCTTTCATTATACTGACTTAACCGCAACACATCTCTCAGGGTCTCCCAGAATGCCTTTCTTTCCTCTTGTTCTCGCTGTATTACAACTGCACCCATATCTACAGGAGCGTACACTCCTACTAGGAAGATACGGGTCATACCAACTTTCATTCTGAACCACATTACTCTTGCATTCACGCATTCGAACTCAGTCACACACTCAGACATACTTGTGGAAAGAATGAGACCCACACCTTGGCAACCTCTGGTGGTGTTCGGTACTCCAGACCAATACGCCGTGTATTGTCCGTGTGTTGTAGTATCACACCCTTTCCGCTTCGTCTCATTCACACACAACACATCGATCCGCTTTTCACTCATCAGCTGACATACTTCGTCCATCTTACCTTCTATTCCTCCTCCCACATTCAACGTAGCAAAACGGCTCTCCGTTGGCCACTTTTCGCCTCTCCGGGAAACGAGACGTGACGGGTGGCGGACCACGTCGCCGCCATTTGAAGGATTAAAGTAACTTATATCCATTGCGTTCCCACGAGTATTAGGGACTAAACGGTCCACCCTCGCAGAGCCCTATACGGGGGTAAGGCGGATCCATGCTGTGTCCTATGACCGCCAACATAGACACCCTCCGTTATCGACCAGAATACCCTCTGGCCAAGGATCCCTCAGCACGGGTCGGATAACACCTTGGATCGGGGTTTTGTTTCAGGTATGCTCCCTCGGACTAAATAGCTCACTTGTGCTCGTCCCCTGCGTCTCGGTGAGCGTACAGTAAGCCAGCTAACTCGGCCTGTGAGCGCCGCCGTTGGTATGCATAATTATGCCTACTCTTCCGCCGCCGCTCTTAGTTACTATCCTGTACTGATAGTAACTATGCTATCGTAGGCCTCTGATGAATCCTAAGATTCTAGAGCCCCCGATAGAGGCAGTTTAAGGTCATACCCGGGACCATTACTAAATAATAATAATAATAATAGTAATAAAAACAAAAATCACGAGACACGTAGAATCGAATACAATAATATCTATCTCACAAAATGGTTGTCGCAGTGGGGCCCGCGGTACAAAAGAGCTTCTCCTCATAGATATGACCATTAACCAGCAGGTTCGTCGAAATCGAAGAAATTTGTTGACATGCTGGATAGACTATAAAAAGGCCTATGACTCTGTGCCGCATGCATGGCTGATGAGGGTACTGGAGTTGTATAAAATAAATACAACTCTACGTGCCTTCCTTATGTCATGTATGGGGCACTGGAGAACAGTCCTTCTCTGTCCAGGGTCTCAACAAGTACTTGGTAGCGGCGAACCAATTAGGGTACAGCGAGGAATATTCCAGGGTGATAGTTTAAGTTCACTATGGTTCTGCCTAGCCTTGAATCCCTTAAGCACCTAAATGGATGACCTAAAAATATTTGCTTCTACCAACTCTCAATTGACAGGTTTACTAAAGGTTACTGAAAATTTTAGTAACTCTATCAGGATGGAGTTTGGTATTGACAAGTGTGCGGTCATGCATGTAGAACATGGGCACATAATGCAATCTGAAGGAATTCAACTTTCAGATTCCATTCACCTTAGGTCCCTCTGCGAGACCGAGACTTATAGATACTTGGGTATGACGGAGGCATTGGGCATCAATGATACTGATGTAAAACAGTCATTGCGGGAACGCTTTCTGTCCCGCCTTAAAAAAGTTCTGAAAAGTCTTTTAACAGGTGGAAACAAGGTGCGTGCCTTCAATGGCTGGGTTATGCCAGTGTTGATGTACTCCTTCGGCATACTCAAGTGGACCCAAGCTGAATTAGAAACCCTGGATCGGACGGTCCGTCTACTGTTAACTTCACACCGCATGCATCATCCTCGTTCATCGGTGATGAGGCTGTACATCCCGCGGAAGTGTGGGGGTCGAGGCTTTTTAAACGCCAAGAACCTACATAACCGCGAGGTGTGTAGCCTCAGGGAGTACTTTCTCCGCACCGCTGTCACGGGGGGTATGCATGCGGAGGTGGTTGCTGTAGATAAAGGCCTAACCCCGCTGTCAATGGCAAAAGGAAACTGGCGTAAACCTGTGGTACTTAGTACTGATGATCGCAGGGCAGTGTGGCAGGGCAAGGAGTTACATGGCAGGTTTTATCGTGCTCTTCACGCACCCGTTGTGGATCTGCTTGCATCTGTGGCTTGGCTACGATGCGGTGAACTATTTGCTGAGACTGAGGGTTTTGTCTGTGCAATTATGGATGAAGTTATGATGACGAGAAACTACCGGAGATATATTCTAAAAGATGGCACAAACGATGTTTGTCGAGCATGTCATCGCCCCGGTGAATCCCTCAGACATATTGTCTCCGGTTGTTCTCGACTAGCAAATGGTGAATATTTGCACAGACACAACCTCGTAGCCAGGATTATTCATCAACAACTTGCTCTGCGACATGGCCTTGTAGCTTCAGAGGTGCCTTATTACAGGTATGCACCTGCGCCAGTTCTGGATAATGGTACTATCACGTTATACTGGGATCGATCTATCATTACAGACAGGTCTGTGATTGCCAACAAACCTGATATTGTAATGATAGATCGACAAAAACGCTGCACAGTGATGGTTGATGTTACCATCCCACATGATGAAAATCTTTTGAAGGCTGAAAAAGAAAAAGAAATTAAATATTTGGATCTTGCGCGGGAGATTGTCAGCATGTGGGATGTTGACTCAGCTATCATTGTACCGATAGTCGTTTCTGCTAATGGATTAATAGCAAAAAGCCTCGAAAAACACCTAAAGAGGCTGACGCTAGGCGGTTGGGTCAAGAACAAGATCCAAAAAGCGGTGCTTTTGGACACGGCTCGCATTGTCAGGAGGTTCCTGTCTCTAGAGTCGTAACCTCCGGTAGCATAGACCCTGTTCCTGCTGCCGGTTGCAAATCCTATTTTTTATATTTTAAAATGTATATTTCTGTTTTTTATATATTTTAAAATGTATTTAATAAGAAATATATATGAATAAATGATAATAATAATAATAATAGATTTATTTCTTCTCTCACACAGTAAATTACAAATGTCTTATATACTAATTTATGCATAACATTAAAAAAAAAAAGGTGAGATCTGTGTGAGAGACTGGTATCCGTACTAGGTGGGAAACCTGTATGACAGATGACCAGTCCCTAACTCTAGGCATAGAGGTGTTATGGTAAGAGTAGTTTGTCGTTCAATAATCATGTTGTGACAATTTTGTTCTGTGAGATGAGGAAGTATATCAGCATTCGTGATGTGTGTGTGGGTGTGCATGAGTGTGTGTGTCTGTGAGTGCATGTGTATGTATATGTGTGTGTGTGCGTGTGTATGTATGTGTGTATGTGAGGGTTGTGCGCCCCTATACTGAAGTAGGTTGAAATCTATCAAGAGGGAATATGCAAAAGATTTTCGGTTTCTTCGTAGCTGAGGGACTTTAGCCAGCAAGAGACAGTCCTTTTACAATTATAATGTGTAAGCGAATAAATATGTAATTTCTCGTTTATCCTGTTATAGAGGTACTTTCCCAAGAAGCCGAAAAATTTTCCAGAGAATGTTGTGGACCACTGATATGTAGGAGGGCATACTTTATGTTTCAGTCTCTTGTTAGTACGTAAAGAGTCGTATGGTAGTAAAGAGTGTTGTTTCAGAATCGTGTTTAAAATGTAAAATTGCCGCACCGTTAGGACATCCATACGCTGGTAAAGATCCTTAGTAGGATAAAGAAAAGGCAAGGAGAGACTTACCTTAAGAACTGCTCTTTGAGCTCTTTCCACCCTAATTAGACTGGTTTTGCAGGCACCGCCCCATACTGTTACACAATATGATAATATAGGTTGGCACAATGACAAGTAAACTAATTTAATTAAATTTTTATCAGCAATGTGGCGTAAGTTTTTGAAGACGAACATCAGTTTGCGCGTTCTTGATGAGAGAAGGTCTAGATGGTAACTGAAGTTGAGACAGCTGTCTATCATAACACCAAGATATTTAACGTGGGAGGTACTTTCCAGATTATTACAGGTACATGAGTGATGAGCTAAGCACGTGTGGGCTATAATAGAATGATCATCAAGTGTGTGCGACGGATTGTTTTTTATTGCGAAAGGTATGTATTTTGTTTTATCAACGTTGAGAGTTAATCCATTATTTATGAGCCATGACGACACCGCATTGAAGCCGGTCTGGGCAAAGGCGAAGGTCTCATCCCAAGTATCCCCATGGAATATCAACGCGGTGTCATCAGCAAAGGTTACAATTTTGCCGTTTTTTAATTGGAGATTACACAAGTCATTGATATAGGTGAGAAAGAGAGTAGGGCCCAAGACGCTGCCCTGCGGCACGCCGATAACAATGGGCAAGTCATCGCTGATGACTTCACCGACTCTCACCCTTTGATGTCTGCCAGTGAGATAGTCAGTAAAAAGTTTATGTTGAGTGCCACGGATACCCATTTTTTCTAGTTTGTCCAGTAGGAGTGGGACAGAGACTGTGTCAAAAGCCTTGGCTAGGTCCAGGAATATGGCGATGACTTTATTCTTTTCGTCTAGTTTGCGCACAATGTGATCAGTTAATTCATGGACAGCACCATTAGTTGAAGTGTTTTCCCTGAAACCAAACTGTGATTTGGATAAAATGTTTTTCGCTTCTAGGTAGTTAATTAGACGTTTATTCAAAAGTTTTTCTACTAATTTTGAAATGGTAGGCAGAATAGAGATAGGTCTATAATTATTGACACAGGCTCTGTCTCCACTCTTATGAACAGGAATTACTTCGGCAAGTTTTAATTCCTTTGGGAAGACACCTGTACTGAACATAAGGTTGAAAACGTACGTTAGCGGAAATATACCATATATATATATTTGACGGTCACCGTAGCCTAGTTGGTAGTGCCTATGAAGGTGGTGGTCCTGGGTACGAATCCAGTAAGTGCAACTATTTGTGTGATGAGCACGAATATTTGTTTCTGAGTCATGGATGTTTTCTATGTATATAAGTATTTATCTATCTATATAAGTATATATATATAAGTATATATATATATAGGTATAGATATAAAGTCGTACAAACAGAACTAAAAAGATCTCTGACTTTACCCTGCAACTTATGGAAGATAGACAGAAAATGGTTCTGACATCCTCAGATGATGCTACCAGATATCGGCAGTTTGACTCGCGACACGCGGCAATTTAATACAATTAGTATTAAAGAGGCTATCGAGCGGAACAAAGGCTCTAAAGTGTTCGCAAGAGCTCTGTCTGTTGGACAGAGCCAACTGACGAAGCTGAAGACTGAAGATGGTAGAATCATCACGTCTAAACCTGAGTTGCTGGGAGAGATCGAGAAGTTCTACGGACAGTTATATACGACAACACAGCCACCTGTCAAAAGTCATGCCTCAGATCCCAGAGCACGACTAACCCGACACTACACCGAAGACATCCCGGACGTCAGCCTGTACGAGATTAGAATGGCTCTCAAACAACTCAAGAACAACAAGGCGCCTGGTGATGATGGAGTTACAGCAGAGCTTCTGAAGGCGGGTGGTACACCAATCCTACGGGCCCTTCAGAAGTTATTTAACTCCGTCATACTAGATGGTCAAACGCCACAAGCATGGCACAGAAGTGTGGTGGTGCTCTACTTCAAAAAGGGCGACAAGACCCTATTGAAGAATTATAGACCCATCACACTGCTGAGCCATGTTTACAAGTTGTTTTCGAGGGTCGTCACGAACCGTCTCGCGCGCAGCTTGACGACTTCCAGCCTCCCGAACAAGCCGGTTTCCGAAAAGGCTTTAGCACCATAGACCACATACATACGCTGCGGCAAGTAATACAGAAGACCGAAGAGTATAACAAACCACTGTGCTTAGCGTTTGTGGACTATGAGAAAACCTTTGATTCTATCGAAACATGGGCCGTGCTGAGGTCTCTCATAAGGTGCCAAATTGACTACCGGTATATCGAGGTGATAAAGTGTTTGTATGAAAACGCCACTATGTCAGTGCAACTCCAGGACCAGATCTCGAAACCTATCCACTTGCAGCGAGGCGTGAGACAGGGAGATGTTATATCTCCGAAACTGTTCACCGCGGCATTGGAAGACGTCTTCAGGCTTCTGGACTGGAAAGGCTTTGGCATCAATGTCAATGGCGAGTACATCACTCACCTTCGATTTGCCGATGATATCGTAGTCATGGCTGAGACCATGGAAGACCTTGGTACAATGCTCGATGACCTCAGCAGAGTCTCTCAACAAGTGGGTCTGAAAATGAACATGGATAAGACGAAAATCATGTCAAACGTCCATGTTGCACCCACTCAATTGAAAGTTGGTGACTCTGCACTCGAAGTTGTAGAGAACTATATTTACCTAGGACAGACCATCCAACTAGGTAGGTCCAACTTCGAGAAGGAGGTCAATCGTAGAATCCAACTCGGCTGGGCAGCGTTCGGGACGTACGTAACATCTTCTCGTCCAAAATACCGCAGTGTCTCAAGTCGAAAGTCTTCGACCAGTGTGTGTTGCCAGTGATGGCATACGGAACAGAGACGTGGTCGCTCACCATGGGCCTTATTAGAAGGCTCAAGGTCACCCAAAGAGCAATGGAGAGGGCTATGCTCGGAGTTTCCCTGCGGGATCGCATCAGAAATGTCGAAATCCGCAGGCGAACCAAAGTCACCGACATAGCCCGAAGAATTGCCAAGTTGAAGTGGCAGTGGGCAGGGCACATAGCTCGTAGAGCCAACGGCCGTTGGGGCAGAAAGGTTCTCGAGTGGCGACCACGGACCGGAAGACGCAGCGTGGGCAGGCCCCCTACAAGATGGACCGATGATCTTGTGCGGGTCGCATGAAAATGCTGGATGCGAATAGCACAAGACCGGCAATTGTGGAGATCTTTGGGGGAGGCCTTTGTCCAGCAGTGGACGTCTTTCAGCTGATATATGAGATATAAATTGATTGCCTGGTGAAGCAGTGAAAGCCTCCTAGGCTAGATGTAAACGTCATTAAACATTTTCGAGTAGAATAAAGTATAAGAGGATATGTAGTAGATTTTCACCATATTTTACATTAAAATACCTTTAACCGTAAAAGACTTATCTTAATAGTCTGTGTAGTCCACTGGTATCTTACTTACTGGGTTCAATTCCCGAATCAGACCAAAAACTGGTATTAGGTTCTTCTGGTTAGTACCTACGACACTAATAATTATACGACACGAATATAAGTAATTATTCCGAGAATACGCTAGTGTAGCGCAGCGGATAACCTCAGCTCCCTCATCTTTCGGGTTTAATTCCCGACCAGAACAAGTACATACACCCACCATTTGTGTAGGTATATGTTGTTCCTAGCCCGGGTGTGTTTTGTCCTAATGAAATTTATATACAGCACTAGCGGCCCGGTACGTGCTTCGCTACGCTTTTAAGTATGAGTACAAATTGTTTGTATATGGGGGTATAGAAAGATGTTGATTTTACACTTTTTCAAGACGCTTTTTAAATGTTCTCTACGTACAAACCTTCCCTGGACTTCCACGAATAATTCAAGACCAAAATTAGCCAAATCGGTAAAGGCGTTGTTGAGTTATGACATAACAACGAAACGTGGCATTGATTATTATATATATAGATAAATTGTTTAAGATGTAATAAAATAAAAAAAGCAGATTGAGTTGACTATAAGTACTTACATAATTATAATTGATCTTAATAATAAAATGTGTTGATTTCCTTTAGATTCATGGCTATGTCCCGTGGAGTGCTGATGGTCTGTTCCATTAAGATTCACCGAAGGCGGGAACGTCAGCGAATGACGTTGATAAATTACGTTCCATTTTGGCAAATTTCCACTTTTGCCACGTCCACTGTCACTGGTTTTGTTCAGTGTGTAAAGAAATTAAGTGATAAAAACGTGAGCCGCGTGAAAAATATATAAAATCTTACGTACTTTTTACCTTTTGAACGCCGATTTTACTCGTTCTTTTTTAGGGTTCCGTATTTGTTTTCTAATGGAAATTTGAAATGAAATGAAGGAAAAACATTTAATTCAGCACAACACACAGGAAAATGAGGAGTACAGATATACAACACACAGTTCTACAAGACATAACATACATAGATTTGAAGAAAATGCACACACAATTACGATTCTTGCATGTTCTGCCGAAAGGGTCACCACCTCAGCACTAGCTAGGTGGGTTACACCTAGCGCTGGTTTTCAGTTGGCAGTCCTGGAAGTCACGCACGGACGGGGGTAGTGCTAGTACAATACTAAATGTTTACATAATACAATATAAAAAAATATAACGAACGACGAAAGGCAAGCAATTACAAACCACGCCAACCGGCCCATTGCACTAATTAAATACCTAATTTATTTTTTGTGCTATAAATATATTTACTATAAATATAAACATTAAGTTGCATGTTTAAGCTCAAAAAAATAAAGTAAAGAACGAACATATCAGAAAAAAAAACATAACTAATTGACGCTCTCACTCATGCACTCAAACTTAAATGGAGTTGGGCTGGACATCGCACGTTACACTGATCAGATTCTGCCAAGAATCAGAGGAAACTCCTTTGCATATTATGTGCTCGTGCGGGCCGCTAATGCGTTGTAGAAGTATCTACTTAAGACAGCAGGCTTATGCAACCGGAATAGATATAAACACTCACTGCACAATCAATCTTGGAGTTTCTAGAAGCTATAGGATTAAGCAGTCAACTTTAACAAAGTCAAGAAACTCTTCTACAACATCAATAATGGTCGAGGTAGCAAGATGCCATCAAGGCATCAAGCCCCAAACAACAATAATAAAAATAATACCTACACTGATCATAGATTGACCATAGAGACCACACGATGGACATCTCCACAGGGAAAGAGAAATATAGGGAGACCTGTAAGACGGTAGGGTGATGATATTATTACACTCAAGGACCGGGAATTGTGGAAAAAGATGGAGGAAACCTTTACTCAAAAAGGGGTCGATATTTCTACAAATTCGAAGAGAATTTATTAATAACATTTGATATGTAACTTCGAAATATGGAATTAAATAACATTTATTTAAAATATTTATTTGTTTTTAAAACTTACTAAATGGCAACAATGATACTGCCTACCTGATGGTAAAAACTTACTAATGATTTACGATATACGAGTACATATTATGACGGGCCGTTTGGCGTATTTGGTAAACGCCACACATGACAATTTTTTTTTATTCATCGTACCCTACTATTGAGATTTCTAATATCATTTTTTTCTAAACTGAATAGTTTACGCTAGAGACGCTTCCAAAGTGCCCTCCCCCTGTAACTTCTAAAATAAGAAATTGATAGAACTAAAAAAAATATGTGATGTACATGACCACGCAAACCAACAACGAAAATTGGTTTAAACGAGATCTAGTAAGTAGTTTTTTTTAATACGTCATAAATCGTAAACCACAATTTACCTTTCATTTAATCAACTGAAATACTTGCTGCTACGGAATCCTTCATGGGCGAGTCTAACTCGCACTTGGCCGATTTTATTTTTTAGAGCTTCTCGCACAACTTACTAATTTACAATCTTTGTGACTGCGCTGCACTGAGCAGTGAACGGGCTCTGAGTAAATAAATGTAAACAGTATTTTGTATACTTTATTTTTGTTCAACAGTAAAAACATAGAGAAGGCTAGAAACTGCTACACCGACCAGTGCACAGCACTTAAACAAAGAAAGAAATAATTTTATTTTCATAACAAATACGGAAAATACATTCAATTGTGGTACCTATACATTTTAAAAATTGTTAATTTTATCCGTACTGGTATGAAAAATGGCCCTATCTCAGCTAGTACTGCATTTCTGCAGTGCTGATCTTCCGATAGGGCCAGTAGGTACTGGAAGCGTGATACCAGACGAATTTACATTATAATACTTACAAGCTAAGAAAAAATCCTGGATTGATATAACATTATATAGCTACACTTTAAGATTATTATTATAATAAAATGTAGAACAGAAAAGTAGAACAGAACAGAGAAAAAAAATATTAATAACAAAAAATATAAATAACAATGAATGCTCATAATCACAATCACATTACTTATCATATTATTCATGCATTAATTTAATCGATTCAATTAATTCATCATATCGATTCTTAATGTCCCTTGCCTTGCCTTTATGCGTTTCCGAACTGCAAGTTTCATTTCGTCATAGATAAAAGACAGCAAAAGAAATTATAGAGAGAGAGATAGAGAGAGAGCAAACAGTATAATGTAGTGAAAACCAGTATAATACTGTTCAAAACAGTATAGTTGATGACCCTACTCACACCCTGAATATTCCATCACCTATTATAAATAAAAAATAAAAATAAAAAAGGTTTTTATTCACGTAGACTTTAAAAAAGCGCTTGTAAATAGTCAGAACATGTTTGTAGTAATATAGTTGTATACATTATTATTTCTAGTAACATAGATATTTAGGTACATATTGTATGAAAACATTAATAAAATTTATTTTATTATAGCAATGATATTTAACTAGCTCGTATCAAGTTATTGTCAAGAAATTATGTTTAATTATCTAGTTTAAATCTAATATTTTTACTACATATTGCCAATGGTTCTGTCTATATTGAGGTATTATTATATTTAGTTTATATTTAGTATAGTTATATTTAGTGTTTTCTGGCCTTTTGATAAGCTACAGAAATACACAAATGTAGATATAAAAATCCTCTACGAAATCTTTGTACTGATGGCCGTTAATTAATGTTCAATGAAGGTTTCGGTAGTTAATTACAGTTGGTTGGTTAATTATACGTAGATACGAGCGTGTCTCTGACGTCTAATTGAGTTCGTAACCGACGATTGAGCTTTGATCTCGGCTTTTAAGTAGCAAACAATAATAATGCGATTTTTACTCCCAAATCACTCAATCCTCGTTGGTCTAGCGGTAGCGTGTTCAACTCCAGATAACGAGGTCCTGGGTTCAAATGCCGGGTCGGGCCAAAAGTAATTTTGGGATTTTTCTGTAAAAAAAAATATCTTAGTATCAGCCTGAAGTCTGGTATTTGGCGGTATTATACCCCCGTGCCTCGGAGAGCACGTAAAACTGCCGGTCCTGGGCCTCTAACGGCTAAGTCGCCGAACATCGATTTCTTAAATGGCGTTCAAATAAATAAAGATTATGAATGACTTAATCAATCGTTAAATCGACTTCAACGTTGACAATCGATTCCGGACCATTTTTGACGTCACATGTGCTCATGGAAGTCGATTTAACGATTGATAAAGAAATTTTTAACCTTTATTTATTTGAACGCCATTTAAGAAATTGATGTTCGGCGACTTAGCCGGTAGTGCCCCTGTACCTGACATCTGTCCGGTCGTGTCGCTAGTCGTCCCATCGGATCTTGAGAGTGATGGAATAGTGAGTGCCCCTGTGTTTGAAACACACTTGTGCACTATAATATGTCCCGCGAAGATGGCTTGTCTCCATTGAGACTGGCCGCCGTGGTTGAAAATCGGCTAGGAGGACATTATTAATCATAAAAGCTGTTTCCTAGAACTCGCTTACATATATACATATATTTCTTAGTTTACGAAAGTTGAGAAGACGACCTGAAAAAGATGACTCCATAACAGACACGTAATATAAAAAGACAGAAAAAAGTGGCATATTGGCTAAAAAACTTAAAATGTTAATTTTTATAATAATAATATCTAGGGACAATGTCAAACAGATCATCCTAGCCCCAAATTAAGCAAAGCTTGTACTTTGGGTACCAGGCGACGATATACATACTTATATAGATAGATAAATACTTAAATACATAGAAAACATCCATGACTCAGAAACAAATATTCGTGCTCATCAAACAAATATTTGCACTTACCGGGATTCGAACCCAGGACCACCAGTTTCGTAGGCAGGAGCACTACCAACTAGGCTACGGTGACCGTCAAAATTTAAGTTATGTAAATTGATTAAGCATTCTATTAATAGTATGTTTTATTATTACTATGGGCCATGGCATTAGAAGGCTCAATGTCACCCAAAGAGCAATGGAGAGGGCTATGTACGGAGTATCCCTGCCCGATCGAATCAAAATCGTCGAAATCCGCAGGCGAAACCGACACAACCCAAAGAATTGCCAAACTGAAGTGGCAGTGGGCGGGGCACATAGCTCGTAGAACTGACGGCCGATGGGGCAGAAATGTTCACGAGTGGCGACCACGAACCGGAAGACGCAGCGTGGGCAGGCCCCCTACAAGATGGACCGATGATCTTGCAAGGGTCGCGGGAAGCCGCTGGATGCGGGCAGCGCAGGACCGACTATTGTGGAGATCCTTGGGGTAGGCCTTGGTCCAGCAATGGACGTCTTTCAGCTGATATGATGATGATGTATTATTATTTTACATCATTTAAACTACCTTATTTAATTCAATGCTTCAGATATGTTTTTATACACATATATAGATTTTGCTTCAGGTATTAATATTATGATTCTACTATACTACATATATCCAGTGTAATTGGCTATAAGATAGGCCAGATTGCGTTAAGATAGGCCAGAAGCACCATAATGAGTTAATAAGCCTATTATAGCCATATATACGTTGATCATTGCATCATTTGATTCTGAACTATGAACGTGTTACATCATTAAGTTCGATTAATTATGAAACTTCAGAGCCGATTGATCATTCCATTAATCGGCTTCCAACGGTGTTAGGTACACAATGTACAGTACTAACATTAAATATAATTTGCTTTCATAGTACAGACGCTAGCACATCAAGCTACCCCAATCTGTCCAATTTCCCCAATTGAAAGTGAACATTATGCTTATGTGATAAAGTTGAAAATCTATAAAAGAAATTTGACAGATTGGGGTAGCTGTATGTGCTAGCGTCTGTGCATATACAGACATATACCAAGAAGTCAGAGGTCTTTAAAGTTCGGGGTAAAAGTCCAGATACAGTACCACCCGTATTACTTTATAGTAGGTACACCGTTGCGGAGAGTCTAAAGGTTTCGTATCTTGGTCATATATTGAGTTACAGCCTCAGTGACGATGATGACATTGAACGGGAGCAGAGGGCGTTCTCGGTTAGACTGAACATCCTGGCTCTTAGGTTTGCACGATGCTCAGTTGAGGGTGAAAAGTAATTGTGGCTGATCTAAGTTAATCCAGTGCTTGGTGCCGAGTCGTAGTAAGTGCTTGGTAACCGCTGAAAGTCAGGTGGTTGTTTACTGTTGTGACATGTTCTTTGTTCTGTCCGCAATGGTCAACTGTCGAGCAGCCCCAAAATGGACTGTATTTGCGGAGCATTGGTTCAATCCATGGCCCATCTAACAGCACGCCCAGCCTGCCCTGCCAAATGTTCATGTCAGGATCATAGAAATGCTACAAGCAGGGCAGTCTGTGTGGTCACGTTCAGGGCAACAAAAATTTTACTAGTTTACCATCAAAACGCTAAGAAGAAGAACTGTCAATTGAAGTTAAAATCACGCTCTTTCTACCCTACTGTACTTCTTTTTACACGTACAACCTGTGGACTAGATATACGCATAAATCCTGTAACGCTCTCCGCCTTCAATATAACAAAGCGTTTAGAATAGGTACTTGTGGGGCTGCCCCGTTTCTATAGTGCGTCGGGGATGTTCGTAGATGCACATGTAGATTGCTTTAACGTAACAATGCGCAAAAGGTGCCCTGGTGTGAAGGGTGTGGGGCAGCCCCGACAGCGTCTGAAGCATGGTTGGCAGTCGACTGGACTGGCATAATAAATACGTTGGTGACTGTTGTGCGGTCTCCCATGGGATGGCAAAAAGGTGTCATAATCTTTATTTACTTACGTGTTCGTTATTTATTTTTTTACGTGTTCCTTGTTTTTCTTTAATGTCTGTGCTTACTAACATAGTCATACGTTTTTACGATAAAGATTGTTAAATGTTTTTGAGTCATGGTTACTGGAATAAAGAAAAATCTATTTTAATCTATATTGATTAAACTAACAAGATAATATGCTCACATAGTGATAAAATCGCGCTGTTACATCGTACTGCACTAAATTTTATACATGCAGTGAAGAACCTTCGGATTTGACTCCTTTACTGGGGTTTTTATAAAACCAAAACCATCAGTTTACCCGGCAATATTGCAAAAACATAGTTACCCAATAAACATGAATTAATTATGGCAGCCGAAAAATGTCCACATCTGGGCAAGATTCAGTGAAGGATACTCAATAAGGTAAACGTACCAATACTCGTCGGATTTCGGAAATCACTGACTTTGAAGCGCTACTGTGTGTTAAATATTTAATAGAAAATGACAATTTTTGCATGACGTGATAGAGAATTTATTCGTTATTCTAAGTAACTATTTTTTTTTAATTATTTTGATGGGTTTATGTACTTATTAAGACAAAAGTAAAAAAAGGGCGCTTTGTACCAATAGTCGTCTGATTTGTACGGATACTCGTCAAATATTCCCAGTACTCGTCAACTTTTAATGCTAATATAAACTCTCTGCTCTTGAACATAAAGTTCAAGTTATGTAATTTTTTTTGTGCTTGAATTTGTTAAGCATACTTGTGCCTTTGACACATTAGGTAGATAGATAGAAAACCAAATCCCTATTTAGAATAGCAGGTTATAATCTGTTAGAAGAGCAGGTATTCAATAAAACAGATACATAGTTGCATTTTAATTTATATTTCTAAAATCAAACGCTTGGAATCACAAAATCAGTCTATAAAATATATGTTATATTTCTTAATCATAATAACCAAGCAGTCATGTGCATATGTAGCACGAGTAAAATTATTACTATTAAAATATTTAAATTGTAAAATCAGTTCTCTTATACCTAATAAAATAATCAGTTTTAACAAAAAATAAAAGCTTTCCGCGAAATAATTTCTAACATTCATAAGTATGTAGGTAAGGTGGTCATTCATCAAAACTTCTGAACTGCTTAGCGCATGCTAAGTACGATTTGCATAAATCTCAGAGTTTGAATTCAAAATCTGTTTTAAAGGTATTAAACTAAATTATGATTACAACTAAGCGTTCAAACGCAATAATAATATATCTAATAATAATCTTAATTATTTATAATCAGTCCGCAATGTAAACCTTATTCAGACTTTAGAAAACAGGTGCCTAAACTAAGTGTTACTTTTGACTTATACAATAATATTACACAGTAGTGTTTAAATTGACTAACAGTACTTAAATCAAATAAAAAACCCTGTCCTATCAAAAACAATTAAATATTATATTTCAAAAATAATTATGTCTGGGCGATGCAATAGACACAATGAAATATTTTCTCTGTTGGATCTATTTCTGCACAAGTTGTATGGTACCAGATTGAACAACTAAGACATTGTATCATATCCATTTCTGCACTTGTTTGACACAACCGACAGAACCAATCTTCGTTTTTGGCTTCTTGCACCGAAATGCTTGTTTTATTGCTTTCTTTTTTCGCTTTATTGCGTCCTGTTGTCTGCGCTCTTTTCGCTTTCCCAATTTTTCTTGCTTCGACTCTTTTCTTCTTTATCTCTTCCTTTTCGGTCTTGGCATCGATCTTTCTTTGTTCGAAGATTTGCCACCGGTCTGAGGTTATAACACTGGGCTTTTTTATTTTTGGTATGGATGTCTGTGGGGTCTGGTGTTGAGGTGGTGGCCAAAATAAAACATCTTTAAAAGGCGTTGGTATCGTAAGATTATCACAGCACATCTTAGCAGCTGGCTGTGGCTGTGATTCGGTTAAATTGCAATCTGTTCCATCGTGTTGTGTCGTGTTATTAATAATTCCCGCAACAGTTACTGGCATGGAATATGATGTAACTGTCGATGTCACTTTTGGTTTTTTTATGGAAGGTGCAGGATATGTGATTTTGTGACATGGAATAGGCGATAATTGTCTGCGAGGCGTCAAATAAATAGTTTCAGGTGGTTGTGATTGCGACATGGTTGGTGTAAAATTTGTGTCGTCATGTGGAGGTGTGGTTTCCGAAATTCCAGAAAAAGTGCTTGATATGGAAGTGGATGTTACCGTCGATGTTACATTAGTTTTAATTGTATTGCGAGGCTTTAAATAAATAGGGTTTGAACCTGTTGTCCGAATTATATCCCCTATTGGGATGACTGGAGGTATTGTTTGGTGTAATTCAAAATTTCCAATCTGCTCTAAAAATACTGGCATTTCTGTGTTCTTTGTCACAGATGATTGAGGATTTGTATTGCGAGGCTTTAAATAAATAGGTTTTGAACCTGTTGTTCGCATTATATCCTCTATTGGGATGACTGGAGGTGTTGTTTGGTGTAATTCAAAATTTGGCATCTGCTCTAAAAATACTGGCATTTCTATGTTCTTTGTGACAGATGATTCAGGATTTATTTGGTTAAGCGTTCCATTAACAACTTCAAAAAACTCTACCTTTCCTTCAGTTTCCGATTTATTTGTGAAATTAAATTCGGGAACATCGTTTAACGAATAGTCCATTATTTCACTTAATCTAAAATCGCCAATCGTATAATTACTAAAATTATCTTCAACTCTATTACTAATAGGAGAGGTTTTTTGCACATTTGCGTTTTCGATACCTGTATTCTCCTTATCACAGTCGTCTTCAGAACTAGTGGAAAATTGAGTAACCATAGACTTCCAGACAGTGAACAATCCCTCTAACGATTTTTCACCATTCCATGTTGACATTCTATTATCATGGAAAGTTTTAAGTGTTCTGGGACTGATCTGAGATTCAAAAAATTTTATGTGATTAAGTTTATCGGACAAGGAAACTTTATCAGCTGTTTTTGTTTTCTGGGTGGACTGGCTGAACTTTTTGGTGACACATTTAGTATAATCGACGTTATTAACATCAAATGGTGACAGCCCACATTTACGAAATCCATTTACAATAGAGTTTCTGTTTAATTGTTTGAGAGTCTTGTCTAACAAGGGACAGAAATTTTCCTTTTTTAGTTTTACAAAGTGATTCTCATTGCGCCAATCATATACAGATTGTTTCCATATTATTTTGAGAGGCCTAAATACTGCTACATCCATGGGTTGAAGAATATGTGTAGCATTTGGATAGAGCGCGATGAGTATAATTTGTTTTTCTCTACAGAAATTGCTCAATGGTAGCGTGGTATGAGAGCAGTGACCATCTAAATAAAATATTATCGGCAGCTGGATGCCACTTCTTATAACCCAAGGGTAGAACACATTTGCTATATATTCATAAAAAGCTTCGCCAGTCATCCAGCCTCTTTTTGTGTGCCCTAATCCCCAATCATTAGGTGCTGATTTCGAAATTTTGTGAGGAATTGACTTAAGCTTAAAAAGAACCATCGGCGGTGCCAATTCACCTGATGCATTAGCTGTTAGTAGAACTGTTACGCACTCTTTTTCTCCACTTGGTATTATATTGTAAACATTTTTGGACCCACGTTTCGCTAAGACTCGGTTGTCAGCGGGGGACAAGAAAAAGGCGCTCTCATCGCAGTTAAAAATTCTCCGCGGGTCTTCAGAAGTTGCCTGTAGCTGAGCAGTACAAAAATAATCCTTAACTACTTTGAACCAGGTACGAACATCATCTTCCGTGACTAATGCTCGAGATTGTGTCAAATTTTGGGACACCCTCCGGCCCACTTCAGGGTGACGCTTTATGAATGACTCGAACCAATGTCAACCTGGTCTATTGTTAGTAAATGGGTTACTACGTTTGAATTTGGTAACTAATAATTTGACGCTATCTAATAACTGATCTGATGTTACAGGAAAACCACTTTCTGCCATGAAAATTAACCAGTTCTTTAAATGTTCTTCTTCTTCCGGAGTTAAAACAGTCGTTGGTCCTTTAGAGCAGCCGACTAAACTACGCCCTTTAATCTTGTCATTTAATGTGGTCCTTGGCACTTTAAATTTTCTTGCTGCATCTGATGTTGTGGCCCCTTGATTTACAGCTTCTATGGCGTTTAAAAGGTCCTCTTGCTTGTAGTTTCTTTCAGTCATGATCTGTGATTAAAATTACGATTATGCAATCACTAGGTACATACAATCTTAAATAAAAAAATCTTACCTAAGATTACTCTTTACCCATAAATATCGAATACGACAAGCAAAGAAGTGACAGCGATGGAAGCTATGTCATCTTAGTTTTAAAACTGATTTTAATAATTTTTGCGTCAAAACTAGTTGAATGACATAATTATTATACAGGCGCTATTAAGGCACGTTAGGAAGACGCGGTACAATACGCGTGACGACATGCAGTTATTGCGAACAAAAAGCATAGTGTAAGAACAGTAAATTTTTGCTTGCCACAAATTGTAATCCAAGCGTAGTAGAAACAAAGACAAGTGGTAAACCTACTTGTACCCAAAGCGGTAGATATGTATCGCGTGTCCTTAATCGAATGGCGGAAGCCTGCAGTGGCCAATATATACCTTAAAAAACACTCATAGAAAGTGCATACTTATAGAAAACAGGGGGTTTAACCATTAAGAAACAAAATAATTGAATCGAATAACATGACTGTGTACGTGCATCTAGAACCAGCAGAGTAAAATATACCCCTAAGAAAAAGCTTAAAAGAAACGCAGTTTTACAACAAATGTAGTCTAAACCTTAAATATGTTTGTTGTAGAGAGTTAACCATTTTGTAAAAGTCCCGATATTAGCTATTTATTCGCATTTTGTACTGTAAAACACAAAATATCCTCATTGTGACGAGTTTAGGTGCAACTTTTGAGCATGTCCCAGTAGTCGTCATAATAATTTTAAAAATGACGGGTTTTGGGTCAAATGGGAGTTTTAAAGTACCAATAGATGTCACATTAAAAAAATATATCTTCTATGTTAAAAGTATTCCAAATCGCATATTACATCGTTAGCAAATAAACTTAACTAACTCATTAAACAAAGACACTTACCGCAGACCCCACTGGAGTTATGTAAATCAAAACACAAAACCACGTGCTGAGTTTCACTTTTGACAGCTAAACTTCACGAAAAAACGATCTTGTTAGGGCACACACGTTTCGACTACACATCTCCGACGCCATGACTGTTAGAACTCAGTGTTGTCATTTCAATTGTGCAATATGTTACCAACAATATGTTGCCCTAAAAACCGGCCCATTTTAAGTTCAGTAGAAAAAAAAAAAAAAGTTTTTAGATTAATTGTCGACTATTGGGGCATGACGACTTCACCCGCGTTTACCTTAATTGTCATGTTTATTAGACGGTTTATAAAACGTAAGCTCGACAACTGGACGTGCGAAACTGATCTGCGACTCACAATAGTTCGAATGCACGCGTATGCGACACATTAGAGATTAACATCGCGCTGGTGTGACGAACGGAAGTGTGCCAGTAGTTCGGCACTACAGCGGTGCTACAAATTTGTCGAATTAACCATTGATCTCTTCATGAGTGGATCGATGACAGAACCTTTCCGCATTTGACTGGGTCACGAGTCTAACCTAACCTAACCTACTTTTCCGGCAGAAAGTCATGTCTGATTAGGTCGCAGTTCTACCGGCGCTGGGACCTAATCTCAGCGCGAGAGAGTATGCGGCATCCGGCTAGCTTCTCCCCGGCTAGGCGCCGCCCCTGGTATCGCTGGCGTTTGGAGTAAGGGCACTCCACTTGTCTTGCATAAGCGGTCCGGGGAAGAGGTAACCTGCTGTAGCTCAGGTTGCCTAAACGCGCTTGTGCGTGCTGGGGAGGGGGGATGTATTCGGGCCCCTCCCGTCCCCAGCGGAGAGTCTCAGACGCTCAGTGTATAGCGGGGGTAATGGTAAAATCGTTCACGAGTACCCAGAGCCCCCGCTACAGGCACTGTGAGGCTGGCTACCGTGGTGGTTTTAGTGGGTCGGCCCTACACGACATGCGAATGGCATTTCCAACACGTAAAAAAAAAGGTCGCAGTTCTAACCTTACTTAGTCATATCGTTAAAGGTACATCAGGACAACAGATATACGGATACAGATATTAATTCTGCATGGGAGCTATGGCGAGTCGCACAAGCGTTAAACGCTCATCCATCGTTTGCCGTATGATGGTCATCGATCACAAAAACACTCTACACGTTTTCTGGTAGATATTCCCTCGGGACGCTTGGATGAGGATCGATCAGGTCGACTACGATCCCGCACTCCGAGCATACCCCTCTCCATTGCTCTTTGGGTGACCTTGAGCCTTCTAATAAGGCCCATAGTGAGCGACCACGTCTCTGTTCCGTAAGTCATCACTGGCAATACACACTGTTCGAAGACTTTCGACTTGAGACATTGCGGTATTTTAGACGAGAAGATGTTACGTAGCTTCCCGAACGCTGCCCAGCCGAGTTGGATTCTACGATTGACCTCCTTCTCAAAGTTGGACCTACCTAGTTGGATGGTCTGTCCTAGGTAAATATAGTTCTCTACAACTTCGAGCGTAATATACAGTTTACAGCGTAAATTAAAACATAATTTAACGAATTAGGATTACGTTCTCAGTAAGGCTTAAGAAACGTTTTGCATGGATTACATGGCTATAACTTATCAAATAACTCCTTAGTGGTTTCTCCTTACCAAGATAATTCAATTATCGGTGGAGTGAAGACTCTTGAGAGATACTTCAGAGATAAAAGCAGTACTTTGATTGGATTGGAAAATCAAAAGCGGCTATTAAAAAATAGCGGTCAACATGTTTAGTACGGGGTTGATTTAATCTACTTTGCATTGGCCCCGGGCGGGGACGAACCAACCACAGACTAATTGAGCGACAGTAATAATGTGAGTTCCAATTACTTGTTTTATGGACGAGTTTAAGTGGATAAATTATATACCGTTCGAAATTGAACATTAAAGTGTCAAAATAATAAATAATTAATAGTGTCCTCCGAATTTCGGCCACGGCGGCCACTCTCAATGGAGACTAGCCATCTGCGCGCGACTTATAATAGTGCTCAAGTGTGTGCGCAAACACAGGAGCACTCCCTATTCCATCACTCTCATGATCCGATGGGACGACTAGCGACACGACCGGAACGAGGCCAGGTACAGGACCGACGGCTTTACGTGCTCTCCGAGGCACGTGGGTATAGTACCGCCATCTCCCAGACTTCGGGCTGATATTAAGATTTGTTTTCTTTTTACAGAAATATCCCAAAATCACTTTTGGTACGACCCGGGATTTGAACCCAGGACCTCGCTATCTGCGGGTGAACACGCTACCGCTAAATAATATTATTATGTAATAGGTTAAGGGTGCTTAACGAACCCAAACGTCTGGGTCTAAACAAACACCTCTTCAAGATTGGCGTCATGGATAGCCCCTTGTGCAGAGGATGCGTTGAATCTGAAAAAAACACCAGCACACGTACTGCTGCACTGCAAAAACAATCCGAAGACACTGCTGGAAACACTAGGGGCAAGCTTTTGAGGCCTCTTGGACTTCTGGATGGAACGGATGGACTTCTTTTTGCCGCGCACTACCACTCTGTGGAATCAATTAGCTGCCGAGGTATTTCCGATCCGGCATGACATGGCAACCTTCAAGAAGCGAGCCTATTCTTTTCTTAAAGGCCGGCAACGCACTTGCAGCTCCTCAGGTGTTGCGAGTGTCCATGGGCGGTGGTGATCACTTACCATCAGGTGACCCACTTGCTCATGTGCGAGTCTATTATATATATATATATATATATATATATATATAAACTGAAATGATTCTCATGAAACTGAACACTTGTTGAAATCATCGAAATTTCCCCGGAAAACGTTGTTATGTGGTTTGGGTTTTGATATTTATGTGCAAACGGTGCAAGACAAAAAGCGTGAATCTATCTTGCACTATGCCGGGTACTTATTTAAGGTTGCAAGGTAATGATCGCTTAAAGCGTTTCATAAGCTAATAATCGAATATACCGGAAGAGGACAGCGTAATAACGTCATACAACGAAGAGCGATGGACGGACATGCAAACTACGTAACTAAGAAAAAACATTTTATGACAGCAAAAAGTCAAACTTTAAGCCGCAGTATTGGTATAAATGTGACATTGAGCATATATTTAAAGCTTGAAAATGACGTGACAACTAACGCCTAAACTAAAATGATATATCTAAACACATATTTTTTTTGTGTGACCTATAAATACTTGTTCTGAGTCTGGATGTAATTTGTGTCCGTCTATTATATGTTTGTAAAGTATCCCGCGACACAGAGACTGGAAACACTAGTGCGGGCGATGTCTTTAAAAAAATGCAAAAATCATTGCGTTTCATTCTAAAATAGGTCTTATGGATCTCTCTTTATTTTAGTGAAATATGAAACGCAATGATATTTGGCAATATGTCTCATTATTATGTACTATCTGTGCCCCGCGATTTCACCCGCGTTCAATTTATTAATTATCATAAGTTCTCCCCGTAGGTGATAGCGTGATAATATGTAGACTATAATATGTTGACCCGCCCGCTCATATTTTGCATGAATATTATTCATGCAAAATTTGAAGTAAATCCACGCAGTACTTTTTGAGTTTAGCCCGGACATACATACAGAAAAAAAATCTAAAAACTATTATTTTGGCTTCAATATCGATTGTAGATCACGCCCCAAGTATCCTTTACAAAATTATACACATTTATGTACAGTTTTGACCTCAGATCATGGTTTTGACTTTCCTACGATTTTATTATATGTATAGATAATACTGATAAAAAAAATATTTAATTATAGGATAATTGGTTTACACACATTCTAAATGGAACTGGAATCAAGTATTATAGTCGAGTGTAACACTCACAGGCATTGCGATACGACTGCTCCATTCTTTTCGGTAACATTAAACTGCAACAGAAACCGTTCAAAAATTATCAAAACCGGTCAAATGTTATGTAAACAAGTAATGTAGGTGTGATAAAATGACTTTTATCAAATATGTACTTACTACACTTTAGACTTCGGCCGTCTCTATGGACGTGCAAAGGAGTCTATTATCGCTAGATAATCGCTAATAAGGAACTTGGTACAAATCTATCGTATTTTAATAAGCTAGTTACACAACCTATCGTGAACTTAGCACACTAATATTTAATTATTGACGGGCCTGTGGCGTGGTTGGTAAATGTTTGCTTTGCACGCCGCAGGTCGTGGGTTCGATTCCCACCAGGACAAATATTTGTGTGCAAGAACATATCTCTTTGTCCAGACTCTGGGTGTAATTATTTATATAAGTATGTATTTACTAAAAAAAGTAGTATATGAATTCTATCATTTATCAGGTTTCCATAGTACAAGCTCTACTTAGTTTGGGATCAGATGACCGTTTATGATTAATGTCCTAAGATAATATATGTTATATTATCACATTAATATTATAAAGGCGAAAGTTTGTGAGTGTGTATGTTTGTTACTTCTTTACGTCCAAACGGCTGGAGCGATTTTAATAAAATTTGGTAAGGAGTTAGGTGACACCCTGGATTAACACATAGGCTGTAATTGATAAAATTTAACGCAGGTAAAACTGCGGGGTAAAGGTGAAAGTTTGTGAGTGTGTGAGTATGTTTGTAACTTATTCACGTCTAAACGGCTGGAGCGATTTTAATAAAATTTGTAATGGAGTTAGCTGACACCCTGGTTTAATACATAGGCTATAATTTATAAAGTATAACGCGGGTAAAACCGCGGGGCACAGCAAGTCAAAAATATATATAAACATGTCGCGTGCGACTTAAGCTCGCGCATCAAAGATTCCAGCCACTATGGAGGTTATAAGTTATGTAGTTCACTACACCAAGGCAATGTTATTAGAAACTCTCGTGACAGCAGCCAAATCGATATATCGCCGATCGAGACTCCCTGTGGCACGGGTTACTTCATTACACTTATAATGTCTGATGAAGCAGTGCAAGCGTCGTGATTTATGCAAACGTTAAGATTAAGGGCTTATGCACAGCGCGCCGTAGACGCGCGTTTGTAGCGATACACACAAGCGAGGCCTCGCATGTCTATCGATTCAAACAGACCAAATTGCTCTATATAAAGGGTCGACGGCGCGTTTAAAAAACATGGTGTGCATAAGCCCTAAGATATAAGAAAATACTATACTACTAAAACCTGCACCATATAAATACATAGATTTGTTAACAATATTCTTGTAATAAAAATAAATAAATAATAAAAATAGGTACACCTAACAGATACTCTTACTATGCGACTAAGTTCGTCCATTAATCTATCTCAGCTGGTACAAATGAGCAATCATAATTATTTAATTTATACATATTATACAATACATAAATAAGATTCCTGATGAGAAACTTCTGTCTTTATTTTATTTTACTAACGTGTTTTCTTTTTGAAAGAGAATCGACTCTTAGCCATTCTAATTTCCGGTCGTAGCCCATTCCAGTGAAGTATAGATTGCAAATGTAATTGTATTGCACGATACTAGGTGCTTCAAATGGTGAAACAACTGTCTAGTGTCTATATACGCAGACTATACGGGTTTAATATTTGAACAAAGTTCTTATTAAACATAAGTTATTGGTTGTCTACTATGCACTTGTAAACACACTGATCAGTTTACTTCTCAGAAGGATATTAATAATTTGCAGCCGAGACTGATTAAGTTAAACAAGTTAAAGAAAATTAACAAGTAAGATATATTATTCCGTATCTGTAACATATTAATAATAAAATAAAATTGATAGGGCTGAAACTTAATTGTATAATAAACATAATAACAAACTAGATACTATTGAGAAGAGTGTCTAAACTATTTAATAAAATAGATTTACATAGCAACAATCCTAGAAGTACCTAAACACAAATATATAACTTATGTTTATGCAAATATAGAAATCACTTGGCTTATTGCGGAACTACGCTACTCCGAAGAAATTCATTTCTGATGTGCATAAAAGTGTTTAACAATGTTCCCAAAGGCATCAGAGAACTACCATTATTTCGAATGAAAAAGGTGTTGAAAGAATGGCTTGTGCATAATGTATATTCTAATATTAAGTTTTTTTTATATAAATATGATAATTAGCTAAATTATAACATGTATAAGTTGTACCAAATATTTTAACTAAGCTACTTCTTATGTAAACCATTTATTTTGCATGTCAGTATGACAAAATATGTGGAACTTATTTTGAGACTCTCCATCCATATTTTTTGCGAATTAAATAAATTTGAATTAGGTGCTCGTTTCAAAATCCTAACTAATATAAGGACCGAGAAAGAGTTTGCTGGCGGTCCTGGACTAACATCCTAAAATATGATACAGTTGTGTGTGCCGTGGGAATAATTACCACGGTGACACAAGAGGTGAACATTTTTACATGTAGGTACTTGGGCGGGATACCAGAGACAGGCGTTTCAAATAAAAAATGCGTACTTATATTTGCCTTCTACGTAACTAAAGCAGACACCAGCACATCCAGCTACCCCACATCTGTCAATTTTTTTATAGATTTTCAACTTTTTCACTTAACCATAAGGTTCACTTTCAATTGGGGAAATTTGACGGATCGGGGTAGCTTGTTGTGCTGGCGTCTGTAATTTGGCGGGATTCCAAAGACTATCGAATTAAATAAAAGAGTGCTTATTTAGCCTTCTACGTAACTAAAGCAAGAATATTTGTAAAATGTACATTGTAAATATCAGAAATAAAAATCACACGCGGCGCAATAAAGTAGAAAATGTGAAATAAACAATCATAAAATTTTGTGATTAGGGAGCAGGGGAATTAGGGACAATAAATGTTGTGTTCAATCTAAAACAAAAGGTCACCTTTGATTTATTTGAATTAGGTAGAAAACTTCATACACAATTAGTTTCCAGCTTCTGAGGGATACACAAATTTATGTTTTAAATTATTTTTATTAACTTTTAAATAGTGTCAACTTTTAACATTGTAGAGAAGTATTGATATTATCTTCAATATACCTCACCTGTAGATGCGACGTTGATCCCTACGCCACGTAGACCGCAACATACTAATGGCTGCCACTGTCGCCTTTGAGCAGGGCGCCGGTGATAGTGAAGCTCCCTTCAGATCCTGATTAGCAGGCGGACTGGTTCAGAGGATCATCATTGACACCACCGTGGCAATGCGGCCAGCCTTCGGGGCACTTTACCCATCTGCCGTAACTTGCCCCCTACTAGATAGCTTAAGACCAGCGAACTTATAACGAGCAAACATTACCTTAAAAACGAAATCAATCAATTTAAAAGGAAAGTAATTAAGTTAAAAGTTACTTGAAACGAAAATTTTAAGTCCACCATTATTTTTGAATTTTTGATGTATCACATTAATTAATCACGATAAATTAAAACTAAATAATTATGTAAAACTAGCGGCCCGGTACGTGCTTCGCTACGTATAAGGCATAGTAGTAAAAAAATGTAGTGTAATTTATAGAAAAGTAATAAAAACCGCAAAGAAATTACATGTTCAATCTGTAATAGAAAATCTGATAATATTTCTAAAGATGTTTGGAATATAATTAACAATCATAGAAATAAAAACAAATTGAACCGGCCTAAATTTATACTAAAATTAGACAACCAAGTTATCAGTGATCCTTCTGTTATTGCAAACACTTTTGCAAAACAATTCGAGCTGATCTCAAAAGCAAAACATGTTATAAAGATTACTGATGCATTGGAATTATTATATAAAAATACTAAAAGGATCGTTAATAATTTTATCCTAGATCCTGTTACCTCGATAGAAGTATATAAAATGGTTAAGGCAATGGAGGATAAAAAATCATGTGGATACGATGATATACCAATCTCTGTTATCAAAGAAAATATAGATATCTTGGCTGAACCACTATGTAATTTCTTCAATGAATGTTTTGAGAAAGGAGTGTTTCCAGATCAATTTAAAATTGCTAAAATAATTCCTATCCATAAGAAAGGATCAAAAACTGATCCGATGATGTACAGGCCTATTTCTCTTCTACCCACTATCTCTAAAATTTTGGAAAAGTTAATAAATACTAGACTACTCAGACATTTGAACCTGCATAAGATACTAAGTAGAAAACAATATGGGTATCAAAGAAATGTTGGCACGAGAGATGCAATAGCGAACTTATTAAAAGATGTGTTATGTATGTAGAATAAACAAAAAGGACAAAGTAGCGGGGCTGTTTTTAGATCTAAGCTCAGCTTTTGATACAGTGGACCATAAATTGTTGTTGAGTAAATTAGAATATTATGGTGTAAGAGATAAACCATTGGATCTCGTGACCTCATATTTGACGAACAGAAAAATGTTTGTAGAGATAATTGAAGTTTCCGACAGTGACGAGGAGGCCAAAAGCCCCTGTCAGAATGCTTATAGGTCCAAACAGTTTGCCATGGAGAAAGGAGTGCCTCAAGGCTCTATATTAGGACAACTTTTTTTATTATTTTCATAAATGACCTCGTAGAATATTTACTTGACAATCACACTGACGATATTCAATTGACAGTCTTCGCTGATTACACAAACGCTGTAGTATCAGCAAGAAATATGAGTGCTTTAAATTGTAAATTAAATACAACATTGCATAAGTTTAGTTATTGGTTTTCGGTAAATGGCTTGTCTTTAAACACCAAAAAAACTAATGCCATGCTTTTTCGGTCGACAGCTAAAAATAACGAGAGAATAGAAGCGAGTATTAGAGGTGATAAATTAAACCAAGTTGAAACAGTAAAATTTCTTCGTGTTTACATAGACAGCCAATTAAATTGGAAACAAGAGCTAGCAAACCTTGAGAAAGGAATAAGTTCTGCTTGCTACGCACTCAGGAGTCTTAGAGACGAGGTGGCCACTCGATATTCGAGAATGGCCTATTTTGCACTAGTAGAATCTAAGTTAAGGTACAGCATTCTTTTCTGGGGAGGTAGTTATGACTACAAGGTTTCCAAAGCTTTAATTTTACAAAAAAGAGCTATTAGGAACATTACAAACATACGTCCAGATGAATCATGTAAGCCATATTTTCAAAACTTAGGCACATTAACAGTTCCCAGTCTGTACATATTGATATTACTCACTCACCTGCGTAAATATATACACGAGTTCGAGACCGCAGATGAAAGGCACATACGGGAAAATACCAGCAGGAAGGACTTACAGACTATCAACATGCCTCACCTTGACATAGTGAAACATAGTGCTAGCATTAAGGCAATTAAATTATTTAATAAACTTCCCATAGACTTAAAAGGCCTAATCTATAAGAGAGACTTTAAAAACAAGCTTAAGCAATTCCTTCTACAGAAATGTCTATATTCGCTCAGAGACTTGTAGTGAGATGTTAATTTAATAAATCGAATCAGTCCTACTTTTATGTTGTGTTTAATGTATGATGTAATTGTATAACATGTATGACATTACAATAATTTAATTGACATTTATTTAAATTTGTGAAACGTTAGTTATTGTGTGTGTTTTTATGTAAGTTAGTTGTATATATTAAATTTAGTATTTGTAAATCAAACACAATGTGAAAATCGTTAATTGAACAAATAAATAAAATGATTATTAAGTTCATTTATTCAAACAAAAAATATTTAAATTGTTAAAAGATGTTGATTTTACACTTTTTCAAGACGTTTTTTAAATTTTCTCTCCGTACAAACCTTCCCTAGACTTCCACGAATAATTCAAGACCAAAATTAGTTAAATCGGTAAAGGCGTTGTTGAGTTATAACATTACAACGAACAGTGGCATTGATTATTATATATATATATATATATATATATATATATATATATATATATATATATATATATATATATATATATATATATATATATATATATATGTACGTCTTTTTTAAAAAAATGATATTTATTTCTTTTTTCACTTCAATATTAAGTAATCTATAGTAGATATTATTATTATTCATAAGTTTAAAAGAATGTTACCAGCCTAGTAATGAGCTGGCCTTATTTAAGTAAGGCACTCTGCACATATAAATCAACCTACTTGTGTTCTACGCATAAAAACTTATGACGTTTGCTGTAGCATAAACACCGGTGGGTGAAGTGAATAGAGTATTCTGGATAGCTCAGAAATAAAAGAATCCCAGTACTTACATGTCAAAGGCAAGATCCACAAAGCCGCAGTGCGCCCCGCAATGACGTACTGCGCTGAATGCTGCCCACACAAAAAGCAACAAGCTGATAAACTTCAAACAGCGGAAAGTATGATGTTGCATTCAATGAATCATCATCATATGTAAGAACTATGCTCTTATCGGCTTTTTACAATCGTCTCGGCTTTCAGCAAGCGCTTTGATTTCTTGATACGACATTATATTTATATTTTCCTTTATCTGATCCATATATGTCCTTCTTGGTCTTCCTCGTCCTCTCCTTGCCTCTATTGTGCCTTCAATAATATTCTCCATAAAGGTGTCATGTCTTTCAAGTGCCCTAACATCTTTTCCCTTCTGTTTTCTATGGTTCTTAATATGCATCCCTTCTCATCTACCATTAGTAATACTTCCACATTTGTTTTCTTTCCGTCCAGCTAATCTTCAATGTTCTTCGCCAGAACCACAATACAAATGCCTCTAATACCTCTTTTCCTCAGTGTCCATGTCTCACATCCATAGAAAGCTATACTCCATATATACGTTTTAATTAGGCTAATTCAGTGAAGTCACATCTATATTCGAGGCGATTTGACAGCGTAACCTTTTTTTATAAGGCAGAGGGAATGCCTACGCATGCCACCCGCAAAAAGTGTCTGCGAGTGGGTATATCGGAATCGCACCGACTAAACCTATCCTGCCGTGGACTTCTCTTGGCGATGATTTGACGGTGTAACCTATTCATGAAAAAGGGAAATCTGGAGCCTACGGAGATTATAAGTCTAAGTCGGGGCAGACCACCCGACTATATGACCTTACGGATGTTATCCATGAGTTTCGTAAAGTGGTGAGCGCAGAAGAAAAGTCGCCGAGTCGAAGCATACTCCGAGATTGCGTGCATATGCCATAATTGCCGAGCTTGGCAGACAGCTTGGAAATCGCAGTTTGTTATAGTTCAGAAAAAGAAACCGCTGCCCATCCTCTGGTAGGTATGCCCTCGGGACAAATTTTATGTTTCCAAACTTTACAGGATCATCAGAGCTTGATCTTGTAAAGTATAACATGAAGGTTGTTCGAAAAGTGCTATCGGATCTAGGGTCCTCCGGTAGCGATCGGATCAATATTTTTTTTCTATTTCAGTAGCTTGGCATTATATTATTCTCCTAATTCTGTTAATTTTTTACTATGAATATTTTCTAAAAACATCACTCCACCCGTATCGGAGTCCAAATACGTACAAATATCGACTTTAATATATAAATATACGAGTAGGAAAACAACATAAATATTCAGTCATTTGTTTTTTTTTAATATTTTTTTTTATGGCTGTAAGTTAAGTATGTTCTTGGTCGACTTAAATAGTTTCCAATAAAACAATCGACTTTACGAAAGTGCTTAAAATAATAAACATGCATTACGAATCTCATCGATATTTCAAGTATTCACGTGGTTTCCAATGGGTGGAAATGATGATTAATATATTAGGTCTTTACCTATGAAATTGCCGTTCTGCAGTACTGGCCATTTCAAATCAAAATAATTTTTGTTTGGCTAAGAATTCTAATTTCAAATTAATTTTATTTTAAAAACATGGATTCTTTTTTCCAAAAGTAGTCATTTCTTTATTGATTAGTGTTACATTTTCATCGCATTTCAATCTTTTTCGTCATCATGGATACGTTAAAAATTCGAGTAATTATGGAATATGAGTACCGTCGTGGCAGCAACGCGGCACAAGCGGCACGCAACATCAACGACGTTTACGGAGCTAACACTACAAACCAACGCACCACCTGTTATTGGTTTGCTCGCTTCCGTTCTGGAAATTTCGACCTGAAAAATGAACCTCGCGGTCGTCCGAAGACTTTGGTCGACAATGACGAATTAAAGGCGGTTGTGGAAGCTGATGATACACAATCTACGGCTGAATTAGCAGCAGCTTTCGACGTTAGCGTCAAAACAATATTGGTCCATTTGCGTCAAATTGGCAAGGTAAAAAAGCTTGACAAATGGGTGCCCCACGAACTCAATGATCGCCAGCGCGAAGTACGCGTCGAGACGTGCCTTGCACTGCTCAACAGACACACAAATGAAGGAATTTTGAACCGCATTGTTACCTGCGATGAAAAATGGATTCTGTTTGATAACCGCAAGCGCTCAGCAAGTTGGTTGGATCCTGGTTCAGCACCTAAACAATGCCCTAAACGAAAACTTACCCCTAGAAAAGTGATGGTCACTGTTTGGTGGTCTAGCGCCGGTGTGATTCATCACAGCTTCTTACCAAACGGGGTGAGCATTACTGCAGATGTGTACTGTGAAGAACTGAGCACAATGATGGAGAAGCTGGCGCATCTCCAACCAGCATTGGTCAATCGCTCGTCTCCGCTGCTCCTGCACGACAACGCGCGACCTCATACTGCACAGCAGACGGTCTCCAAGTTGCAAGAACTGGGGTTGGAAGCTCTCCGTCATCCGCCCTACTCACCAGACCTTGCGCCTACAGACTACTACTTTTTCCAGAATTTGGATAACTTCTTGGCGGGAAAAAAATTCAATACCCGAGAGGCAGTACAAAATGCCTTTGAAGAATTTGTTGCCTCCCGTCCAGCTGATTTCTTTAAGAAGGGCATCAATAAACTGCCACTGCGATGGCAAAGATGCATTGATTGCATGGGTGATTACTTCGATTAATACAAATAAAAAAATTCATGAAAAAAATTCGTTTAAATTTTTTCATACAAAACGGCAATTTCATAGGTAAAGACCTATTATATATGCAAGCGTTGTTTGAGCGGCGCGAGGCTTTTATTGGACATGGTGATTTATTGACTTTCTAAAGATGTGGAGTTCGAACCTTGAACGATATTGTTCTTGAAAATAATTGAGCTTTTGTTAAATGCTAACAATAACCAAGAACTCAAATTAATTAAATTGAGAACGCCAGTTCAAATTATTCTTCAGTCATATATTATCCAATGCTATTAAATATCAATAACTATATTACGGTATTGTGCTATGGACATCGTCCGTCTGACTGTCACAACCGTAAATCTAAGTAAAAACAAATGCACAGGTTTTGAATTTGGAATAGTAATCAGATTTTCGAATTTGGAATAGTTGTCAGATTTTATATTTCGAATAGTTATCAGATTATCAAATTTGGAATCGTTTTCAGATTCTAAAATTTGAAATAGATATCAGATCTAAAGATATCTAAATTAGATATCTAAATTAGAATAGGAATAGTTGGAAAAGTAACAAAATGTCTTGGTGGCATCTTGCTTAATCCACTGGACATAGTGTTATGAAAAGGATCCGATCTACAAAGTGCGACCAAATAGTTTGTTTGACAGAAACCAAATATAATAAGCTGTTTAATAAAACATTCAAAAATTTTAAGCTTATTATAGTGTAAAAGAGTCGATTCTATAGTTTATAGTAATTACTAAGTTATCATTTGTTAGACGCCTTAAGACCATTGTCCGGTGAAGCAAAAAAAAAACGTCCTAGGTGGATGGGCCGCTTGGCGTGATTGGTAAATACTTGCCTTACACGCCGCTGGTTGTGGGTTGGATTCCCACTCAGGACACATATTTGTGTGCATGAACATGTCTGTTTATCCTGAGTCTTGCTTTTATTATCTTATAAGTAAGTATTTACAAAACAAAAGTATTAGTATATGTGTAGTATATCAGTTATCTGGTTTCTATCGTACAAGTTCTGCTTAGTTTGGGATGGCCGTGTGTGAAGAATGTCCGAGGATATTATTATATCACTTTATTTCCATATTTTATACATATTTTTTCTTATAAAATTGATATATAAAACAATAATATACAAATAAATACGTAAAAAACAGATCTCCCCAGCGGCGGGGTTATACGCCCTAGGCCGCCGGTGGTCGGGGCGACAGAGTGAGGAACCTCCTCACGATGCGTGCCGTTCCCATAATTGCCGCCTTCATTGTTGAGTTCACATCCCACATGGCGGTACCAAACCTAAATACTCGTGAACCAAATCTAAATACTTTAACAACTTGTCATTCTCGACTCATAAGAGGTTATCGTCAAACGGGACAGTGATATCAACAATATATGCCCGGCGCTCCAACCGGTCTACCAAAACGATATCAGGCAAAATCCTATCCGTAATGATAGACCGGTCCCAGTAGAGCTTGGCAATTATTATTATACTAATAAAAGGTTAAGTTCAAAAATATATACATATGGTACATATTTAAGATGCCAGTAGTCAAAATCCTTATATTGTTCCGCTCAGGCTTAAAATGTTAGATTCAAAACATGAAAATGCACAGCTTAGACAGAATATAGACATGTTCAACTTAGACACTTTAGACAGGTGAATTTGGCAGACATTAAAGTTTGTGAGTATTTAAGCTTTAAAGTGCAGAACATCAAGAAGTTTTGAGCTATGCCGAGTTATCCATAGCTCTCATAATGCTCGGGTTAAGCGGCTTTCATTCTGTTGACCAATCGTACTGACCAATGTATACAAAATTCCTTTAGAATTATCATTTGTGTTTACTCGTGTTAAACATGAGGTGCCACGTAGGTCTAGCGGTAACCTAACCGCAGTTATTGAGGTCCTGGGTTGAATTCTCGAGTCAGGCCCAAAAGAAAAGTTCAGGAAATTTCTCAGTATCAGCTTAGTATTTCTCAGTAGTCAGGAAGTTGGCGGTATTTAACCAACGTGCCTTGGAGTACTTTGATCACCAACTTGCCTAACATGGTGACCCTTTTGAACACGCAAGACTCATATTTTGATTGTTAACTTCTTTCTTTTCCTTGTCTCTGTATAATAATATAATTATGTGTATAATAATATATTGTTTTTACCTTTCTGTATTTCTTGTGTGTTGTGCTAAATATAATGTATTCATTCTCATTTATTTCTTTATTTGACACTCAGCCTTCAGAATTATATCACCCCTGTTTCTGTAAGGTGTTAAAAATAGCATTAAAATTTTTAATGCTATTTTTAACACCTTAAGGTAAAATCAATATATTATTATGTACGGAGAAAAGGAAAAGAAAGAAGGTGACTATCATAATAATATCATAGAACAGATAAGGACGTTCTGCGAAAAGGGTCACCGACTTAGGCAAGTTGGTGATCAAAGTACTCCAAGGCACATTAGTTAAATACCGCCAACTTCCTGACTACTGAGAAATACTGAGTTGATACTGAGAAATTTCCTTAACTTTTCTTTTTGACCTGACCCAAGATTTCAACCCAGGACCTGTCTGCGGTTGTAGACGCTACCGCTAGACCTACTAACACACAAGAAATACAGAAAGGTAAAATCAATATATTATTATGTACGGAGAAAAGGAAAAGAAAGAAGGTGACAATCATAATAATATCATAGAACAGATAAGTCTTGCACATTTAAAATATAAGTATTAAAAATAGCATTGTTACGCAAAAAATCTCGACTAAATTGATTCTCATGACGTAGTAAATAAACCAGGAAATACTTAGTCGACTTTTCCTGTGCTTTCTATTTTTAAATTTGATTTATACGAGTGCTTTGGATATTCTATTTTTGTTCCTCATAGGACCGGCCTTGGGCGCCATGTCGATTAAATTCAAAATAAATATTAATATTTTCATTGGGTGTTTGGGACAAGTTTCTGGAATAACATCTTAAAATGTCAACATATAAGGTAAATAAATGTTTTGATAACTGATTACAGAAGTATTTTCTTTTTTTATATCAAAGGGCGACAAATAAACGAGCAATTGGGTCACCTGATGGTAAGTGATCACCACCGACCATGGACTCACAACACCAGAGGAGTCGCAAGAGCGTTGCCGGCCTATAAGAGTTAGCAAACACATGTTTCACCAACTTTGACATTTTAAACAGAAATTTGAAATTTCTTTAGTAGTTTTAATCTTATTTTTTGCAAAAGATAATTTCTATGTTATATTCAGAAAGCGCTTCCTCAGCAAATATTAACAATATAATTAGGTTGTTTTACATTTTCTATTGAAAGAATAAAAACTCATACTTATCCATTTTCTTCGTTAGTAAAGTATTTTTGTCGTACGTTTGACGACTTAATATCGATTGATAATGGTCCGTGAAGGACTGAAACACGTGTCAATTATCATAATGGTGCATATGATTTGCTTATTTATATTCTTCCTTTTGCAAACTTTTTGCAGGTGGGAGAGCGATATAAATTGCATCCTGGTTTGAGTAAACTGATAATTAGAGGAATTGACCCCGCGTTTTAATTTTCATTATCATGGATTTCTGAAAAGTAATGGTTGATTCCGTTACTTGAATTTACATTATTACGAGATTGATGCCGAATAACTAAGTTTACTCTTTATGCCCTGTTTTTCTTAGTCAAATTAAATAACACGATCTATGTTAATTACTACATAATTTATTCAGTAAATCAATTTAACATTTAACATTTAACGTCGTGGGATAAGGTGCCCAAAAGACTAGGCGCCTAGTCTTTTGGGCACCTTATCCCACGACGTGACGATGCGAAGGAATTTTAGGACAACCTATAACATAAAGAAGAATCAGCATTGCCATATAGCATGGCAATGCGGATTGCCATGCTATATGGCAATGCTGATTCTTAGACCTAACAAAAGGCCAGGCTTAATCTATGTTTGAGTTACTAATCAGAAATTGCATTTTAGTATTTCCTTTCAGTAAACCTCATGTCACATAATATAACTTACAAACTAGAGGTAGTTACATTATTTAAAATAGTTTTCATAACAAAACCGCTAAAAACTACTTTAGCTACGCCTTAATTCGTGCTAAGGTAAAAAAAAACCTTGTGTGTACTTATGTACACGCGTTAGAAGTTATACTTCTTAATATACAACTTGAACATAGTTATCAATTTTCATACCACCTAGAACTAACGTCATGCTGTTATTTTTACGATGCGCGCGCACGATGCAAAAATTCACTCTCATACCACCTAGAACTAACTTCATGCTGTCAAATTTTTTGGTGTCGGTGTGCGCGCGCATCGTAAAAATTCACTCTCATCATTTTTCTCCATCGCGCCAAAAGAAGTATAACTTCAAAAATATATTTTCTTCTCATTTTCCATGTACCGAACCTCCTAGTAAAACATAAATAATTGAATTCAATATTTTTACGCACCTAATTAACAGAATATGAGAATTTGAGTTTGTAAGTCATTGCATTTGCGGATTGGTTCTGTGATGTATGGACAAAGTAACTACAGTTTATTGTGAAAGGAAAATCACAATCACTCCGTTTATCCCTATGGATACGGCACCCTACACGTAAAATTTAATTCATATTTCACAAATAATCATGCTCACCACACAAATATTTGTTATGGGGATCGAACCAACGAACGCTGGTTTACCGCTCTACTAACTAGGGCAATCATCATAACAGCTATAAAAAGTCCACCGCTGCACAAAAGCCTCTCTCAAGAATCATCTTGGTGGATATGCCATAATCCCCACGCTTGGCAGACGGGTTGGCGATCGCAGTATGATGGTTATAGTACTCAGAGAGATGCTGCTGCCCTTCCTCTGGTAGATATTCCTTCGGGTCGACTTCTACACCCCCCACGGGGTGAGATGGGGTGATGATATACTGTCTGATATTCGCTGCCGCCACCTTACAGCTTAGCGCAATAGGCCAGTCAAAATATTCCCTTGGGCGTACAAATATAGTTAGTTTTCTGTATCGCTAATAGATGGCGTTGTTTAATCCGTTAGAAGTCGCAATGGTTTCGTTCACAATTTTGGCCTAGTCGTCGCCGGTCGGTGCGATTAATCGTAGTTTATCTCTATTGCATCATTTGCAAAATTTTTATTAAGGCTTGAGTAATTAATTTTACTACGGCTTTATTAAACTGTTAGCTTTTAAACTTTGTACTAATTGTGGGCGCTAAATAAAGTGCAGGTTGGTACTTTAATGCTTGGTACTTGGAGATTTGTAATACAATGTATATTTTGACGGCAGTTGATAATTTTTCTATTTTTATTTCAGCTGGCAACTAACGAGCAAATGGGTCACCTGATGGTAAGTGATCACCGCCGCCCATTGACACTCGCAACACCAGAGGAAACGCGGGTGCGTTCCCGGCCTTTAAAAATCAGCAAACAAGTGTTGCTGCGCCTTCCCCCCACCCTAATGAACTCTGACGACCTTACTCACACTTGAAAACACAACATTAAAATTATTAATGTTATTATTAAGGAATGTCTTCTGTAAGGATGAGGTACTTCCCCAGTCGGGTTGCTCTTTGGGCGATTGAACGCTATACCCTATCACTCTAGTTATGATATTTTTAACTCGTGTTGATAGTCTTCGGCAAATTCTATTTGGAGCCGCACTGGTTAATCAATACTGGCTCGATCGGCATTAATTTATATAATTGGCTGCTGTTAACATTAAGGTACAGATGCCAGCACATCCAGCTACCCCAATCTATCAAATTTCTTTTGTAGATTTTCAACTTTATTACAAAAGCATAAGGTTCACTTTCAATTGGGGAAATTTGACAGATTGGGCAGCTTGATGTGCTGGCGTCTGTACTTATTCTGATGTCGTAATTCTATCAAGTCCCAATAAGTTTCCTTATTCCTAGTCTTTATCTATACATATAATAAAATCGTAGGAAAGTCAAAACTGTACATTGAATATATTTTTAAAAGGATACTTGTGTCGTGATCTACAATCGATATCCAAGCCGAAAATATAGTTTTTTTCGAATTTTTGTCTGTGTGTCTGTGTATGTATGTCCGGGCTAAACTCAAAAAGTACTGCATGGATTTACTTCAAATTTTGCATGAATATTACTAAGCGGTCGGGTCAACTAAATGCTATATATTATCACGCTATCACATACGGGGGAGGAGTTGTGATAATTTATAAAATTTTACGCGGGTAAAACCTTGCGGTCGGTTACCGGACGGTCACCGTAGCCTAGTTGGTAGTGCTCCTGCCTACGAAGCTGCTCGTCCTGGGTTCGAATCCCGGTGCAAATATTTGTGTGATATGCACGAATATTTGTTTCTGAGTCATGGATGTTTTCTATGTAAATAAATATTTATCTATCTATATAAGTATGTATATCATTGCCTGGTACCCATAGTACAAACTTTGCTTAGTTTGGGGATAGGATGATTTGTGTGAAAATTTCCCTAGATATTAACATTATATTATTATTAATACAATTTTTTTTAAAACCACTGGGCACTGCTAGTAATTTATATAGGTACTACACACATCACTTGCGGATGGCGCAAGACCGGCAATTGTGGAGATCTTTGGGGGAGGCCTTTGTCCAGCAGTGGACGTCTTTCGGCTGATATGATGATGACTCACATCACTTTATTGATGTACTAGCTCATTAGTACAAGCTACACAGACTTTTTAAGCGTATCTGATACCTAATGTTTTTGATACAGGTTTGTGGTGCAGCGTTAACGGATGCGGTGACCATCGGTGTAGGGTTCATACTCAGGTATTTAGTAATATAATTATTGGAAGGAAGTTGTTTAATGCGGATTGCGGTGGGAATTTACTGGTATAAATCGTTACGCAAGGAAAATGCGTTATGCCGTGCCGTGATATAAAACGCAACTTTCTGTAATCTCATTGGTTAAAAGCAAAAATTATGTGATTATATTCTACGTACAAATAGTTACATGTGTACGACACGATATGCGATGTCGCGACGTTGTAGTATATGAGAGCTTTTGGACAGCAATTAACATTGTACGTAGATTTAGAAAGCCTCGGAGCAGCAGCTCTCGACATTGTATTTTGTACGGGTGCCGTGCCGCAACTATAACTATGTTAATTTTGCTTCACATCTTGGCTGGTAAGAATACTTTATGTGCCATTTGGTAACAAACTAGATAGTATAATCCCAGGCGAAGTATGTGTAACTATAACGCAGAATACATAACACATTTTTATTGCAAAGGCAAGATTGTTTTACTAGAGGAGATCTTTGGGGAGGCCTTTTTAATATTTTGGGGAAAAATTCGATTAATTAATACATGTTGTTTCAAATTAGACACTTGGCAGCAAAACTCAATGGGAACTAGCCATATCATCATGTCAAACACTGGAGGAACGGGATCCACTGGGGTGCTGTCGATCATTTGGAGAGATATGCCGTAATCGACACGCTTGGCAAACGGGTTGTGCGTTCGCAGTATGATGGTCATAGTACACAGACGCTGCCCGTTCTCTAGTAGATATACCCTCGGAACGACTTGTACGCCTCCCAAAGGATGAGATGAGGCGTCGATATTCTATGCCTTCAGCCACATAGCAAACTAGCCATCTGCAAGAGGCATAAGTGTGTGCATAAGTTTCACATTCTATTTCCTCACTCGTATGATCGGATGGAAGAGCTAGTTGACATAACGAAAAAAGAGTTCAGATACAAGGCCGATCGAATAACATGTAGAGATTAACAAGTAAGCCGAACCAGATTCGTGAGAAAATATCTATTTTTGTTTATAACAGAGACAAACAAGAAAGTGGGTAACCTGAGATGGTAAGTGATCACCGCCGCCAATGGACACTCGCGACACCAGAGAAGTCGTGGGTGCGTTGCCGGCCTTTAATAGTCAGCAAACAAGTGTTGCTGACCCTTCCCACCTACCCCAAGGTGTGAGTAAGGTCGCCAGAGTGACGGAAACACAACATTAAAATTATTAATGCTATAATTAAGGAATGTCTTCTGTAATGTGGAGGTACTTCCCCAGTCGGGCCGCTCTTTAAGCGAACGAACGCTATTCCCTACCTCTCTTAAAATCTCTCTGTCAAATGTACTACTTTCATCAATATGGCGCATCAACTTAATAAGTAGACAGAATAATTAATCGAAAAACTCCGAAACTTGAAAACTCTATTGTCCGTGCGTCTTCCCAATCACGATACACCGAGCAGGCTGGTATACCCTTACCGGAGCAGCATACCCGCGTTCCCGGGGCTCCTCCCGTTAGGCGCCAAGAGAAGTCCACGGCAGGTTAGGTTTAGTCGGTGCGAGCCCGACATACTCACCCGCAGACACTTTTTGCAGGTGGCATGCGTAGGCGTTACCCCTGCCTTATCAAAAAAAGAAAATAAAATAGGCTGGTATACCCTCACTAAGTTTTCCTCCATGTTTTGTTACAACTTATGTCAATATTGACACAATTATTCACTTTCAGCCGTTTCGTGGCTTATTTGCGTTGCTCACTCGTTTTGCGGGTGGTTGGCGACTGGCGTAACCTTAGCTAAATTACACAATCATTCATTTCTTTGTGATAATATTATATCAATAATATAATTTATGTTGGTGGAATTTTTACTTTTTTTAGATGTACACACGGCTACATATCAAGCTATACATTTCCAGTATAAGCTGATATCTGGTCAGCTTATATTGGAAATGTATAGCCTGATATGTAGCCGTGTGTCCGTTCAATCTATACATTAGTAGTGGAATTTGAATGAATCTGTAGTATTATATATAGTTCAAATCTGTAGTAGAATCACCAGCTGAGTTTGTTTCGCTCGGTCTTCTCAGTTGGGGCGCGACCGGAAGCTCAAGGTAATGATAATACTGAATTCTTATCTTACACCACCATTCAGACAAGATATAGTAAAATATATCGAAAACTATAAATTTCGATAGCTAAATACCTAAATCAAAACTATTCAAATTAAATATTATATCTAAGTCTTCTGTGTACCTAATTAACTATATATATACCTAAAAATAATACATGTATACTTAACAAAAACTAAATAAGTAAAATGAATGAAAAAATAATAATATTATTTAATGTCTGTGTTTCGGCACATGGGCCGAAAAAGACATGGGACGAAACATTGAACGAGCCCGAATGCTTCAAAATCAATAACTGTGAAAGAAGTGGCCTGGGTGTGTTTCCATATAGTCATAATTAAAAGAAACTGATACACCATTTGTGACTTTCTAATGTTAGGACTTAAAAGTCAAGTTAAGAAAAAATAAAGAGAATTTGTGCGTCTGTTTATCTGGCAAGTGTGGCGATTGTGACATATTCTTCGAAATGATCCACAACTCCATTTTGTGAACCTTTTGGGGACGCCTTTGTCCAGCGGTGGACGTCTTTCAGCCGACATAACGATGTAGCCAATAGGTCGCTGGGTAATCTATCTGGGCCATTCAGTAAGCTTAACTTAACTAATTCTGATTTTGTGTTGACATTACCAGTTTTCAATTACAAAGTTTGGTTCGTTCTTTGAATCCAATTGGCCATAGCCTCAAGGAGGTTAATTTGCTCATGAAACTGAATAGCGTATATAATAGGGAATGGTTCATATAAGCCCTTTTATATATTTATAGTTTGTTTGACCACAGATCATAAAGAACGCGACTGTATATAAAACTTTTGAACATAACATTGAAGGAACTTAAGTATAAATTAACTCAAAGTGAAGTTTAGAAATATAATCTCATTTTGAAAATGGCACCAAGAATATTTTACTACTGGAAGTTAAGATCTAGGGAAACTTGTTAGCTGGATTCAACTCTCCCGTAGATGTTCTAGAGGTCCGTACCAAAGATATTTAACATTATTCTTTTGGAAGAAGAAGATGAAGAAAAAAATATTTATTGAGCACACATAATAAAGATACAAAAAATTCACAATTAGAGTAACAATGGCGACATAAACAACATACAACATACTTACATAAAAATGGTTTTGGGGCTCCGTGCTTTTGAGATTCTGAGATTGGATTAACGCTTTGCATTTCGAATAATGCTTTATCTAGCGGCCCGGTACGTGCTTCGCTATGTATATGAATAGTAATAAAAAAAAAAATATTAAGTTCATCTATTAAAACAAAAAATATTTAAAATTGCTAAAAGATGTAGATTTTACACTTTTTAAATTTCCTCTACGTACATACCTTCCCTGGACTTCCACGAATAATTCAAGAACAAAATTAGCCAAATCGGTAAAGGCGTTGTTGAGTTATAACATTACAACGAAAAGTAGCATTGATTTTTATATATATAGAAGATAGATATAATAATTTGGAAGGTTATCGATACTGTAGGCTATAGCAAGGAGCCTATAACGTATTTCGTGTCCAATACAATAATAGTTTAGGATTCTGATGGCACTCCCACGCTTCTGTAGTGCATCTAATATGTTCGCCGTCACTCATGTTGATGACGACTTTCACGGCATAATAAGAAAGCAATCAGCTTCAATGTTGACTCGGTTGCATGGGAGCACTAATGGAATCCTAAGAATGCTGGTAGGGAAAATGGGTATTCCATCCCTAGTATGTTCAAAGCTTGCTAGATATGAGAAGTAGATCCTAATTATGTTCCGACTAATATAGCTTTAAGTATTTTGTATTAACCCTATATAGTTTTCTTATAGCTGAAATAAAGTATTTATTAATTATTATTAATCTGATCTTTCTGCCGCTGGTTTCTAGAAAACAAAGCCGCTGGTTAACACCTATATCCTACGGAAGGGTGTTAACAAGGACACGTTAAATTTAATCAGCCAAAGTGCAAAGCAAAGCGCAAAGCGAAGCGATTACCCCGAATTGGGAGAAGGTGCTGTTGCGGGACTTTCTGAGATTAGATTTAAGGACTACGCAGACCGGGACGGCATGACAAGGATATTGCCGTGAGTCGGCGTACACTAGCCGCTTAGATACCGTGGCATTCCAGCGCCTTGCCACGGCATGCCACGGCGTGCACGAAAAAGAACGCCTCGGCGACGCCTGCTGCCCGATACACTTTTAGTATTTAATTGGGTTTGATGACTCAGTTTTAATATGGTAGATGTGATTTGGTGCTGATATCGATATTGCAGATGAAGAAGATGCACAGGCTAATAATAGGAAAAGAAGATTTTGGGTTGATAATCTATGGAAAGAAGGAGAATCAAAGGGAGAATTCAATCATTTATTTCATGACTTAAAATACGACGCGCAAAAATTTTATGACAATCATAGAATGCATTATGACAAATTTTAAAGACGAAGACGCATATGGTGCGCCCCTGCACACCGCGGTAAGTCACAACGAGCACCGGAGTCCGTAGCATGCCGTTGCTTGTACAGTACGCCACGGCATCCCGCGGTAAGGCACAACGAGCGCCGGAGTCCGTAGCATGCCGTTCCTTGTACAGTACGCCACGGCATCCCGCGGTAAGTCACAACGGGCGCCGGAGTCCGTAGCATGCCGTTCCTTGTACAGTACGCCACGGCATCCCGCGGTAAGTCACAACGGGCGCCGGAGTCCGTAGCATGCCGTTGCTTGCCATCGTACTCCACGGCATCCCACGGTAAGCCACAACGAGCGCTGGAGTCCGTAGCATGCCGTTGCTTGGCACCGTACGCCACGGCATCCCGCGGTAAGTCACAACGAGCGCCGGAGTCCGTAGTATGCCGTCTCTTGTACAGTAAGCCACGGCATCCCGCGGTAAGTCACAACGAGCGCCGGAGTCCGTAGTATGCCGTCTCTCGTACAGTAAGCCACGGCATCCCGCGGTAAGTCACAACAAGCGCCGGAGTCCGTAGTATGCCGTCTCTTGTACAGTAAGCCACGGCATCCCGCGGTAAGTCACAACGAGCGCCGGAGTCCGTAGTATGCCGTCTCTTGCACAGTAAGCCACGGCATCCCGCGGTAAGTCACAACGAGCGCTGGAGTCCGTAGTATGCCGTCTCTCGTACAGTAAGCCACGGCATCCCGCGGTAAGTCACAACAAGCGCCGGAGTCCGTAGTATGCCGTCTCTTGTACAGTAAGCCACGGCATCCCGCGGTAAGTCACAACGAGCGCCGGAGTCCGTAGCATGCCGTTGCTTGCCACCGTACGCCACGGCATCCCGCGGTAAGTCACAACGAGCGCCGGAGTCCGTAGCATGCCGTTGCTTGCCACAGTACGCCACGGCATGGTTTTGTAAAGTTGTAAGGTTATGATGTTGTTCCTCTATTAGTAACTAACTAACAATTTAGTTAATTTCTCGTCGATATCAGTAGTTTTCTTACATAAGCGTTTGATAGAGGAAAATATAACAAGCAAATAAGGGACTACGATAATAATTGCTTGTTATGTAACCTATTTACCCGTTACTAATATACGGGTGATTTTTGCTTTCTTTGGGATACAATCTAGTAGGTACTGGTGTATATCACTTAGCCGTGTGGTTTCGGGTCTAGAAATAACAGTGCCACCCCCTACGATCCCGTGGGTGTCGTAAAAGCTGACTAAGGGATAAAGCAGGTCGGGCAGCAGCGTCTCCTGCCTTTGTACTACCCAACGGCGGTTGGCAACTGTCATGTCAGGCGCGCTGACTATGGCAAACTACTCCAAATGGCAACATTATACGAACCTTTGGGGGCGGCCTATGCCTAGTTGGTAGTGCTCCTGCCTACGAAGCTGGTGGTCCTGGGTTTGAATCCCGGTAAGTGCAAATATTTGTGTGATGAACATGAATATTTGTTTCTGGGTCATGGATTTTTTCTATGTATTTAAGTATTTATCTATCTATATAAGTATGTATATCGTCGCCTGGTACCCATAGTACAAGCTTTGCTTAGTTTGGGGCTAGGATGATCAGTGTGACATTGTCCCTAGATATTATTATTAGGTATTAGATATTATTATAATCTAGAGCCGATTGTACATTTATTATTAAACACGATCAATTGACGCTGAACTCAGTTCAAACGTTATTGGAATCGACGAAATGCCCTCTCCGATCCTTAATCGGACGAGAGGCCCACGTCTTCAAGTATTTACGTAGAGCGGCAATTTCATGAAATGTCCCTAAAAGAATGATTCTCATGCATCTAAGAGATAAGAGAACCGCCCAGAGATGAGGTTCAAACATTAAAGAGGGTGCCCTCCAACGTGGGTTTTTGTTTTCTAGACGGGATTAGCAGACGCTCGGCACTATTGCCCGGTGAAGCCTTCTAGGATTTGTGAAAATGACAATTTAAAAAAAAACTGTTCAAAAGTTGAACGGTGTTCAAAGCGCAAGTTTACATTCCAGCAACAAAACTGAACAAACTTTAAACTGAACTTAGTTTAATAACTTAGTATTTGAAATGTTGGCGAGCTAAGTAGCACAAGAATAATTACATTAAGCATGACTTTCTTCTTATTATTTCTTATTTATTTATGTACGCATATAAAAAACAGTAACAAAAAGGAAAAGATTGCACAACGGTACTGCTTATTTCAATAGAAATCTCTTCCAGCAGACCCGAGAGAGATGAAACTAATCATTTTAAGAGAGGTAGGCACAGCGATAATTCGCTCAAAGAGCAGCCTGACTGGGTAAGTACGTACACCTTCCAGAAGTAGAACCTTCCAGAACTTTAATGTTGTGTTTCTGCGTGTGAGTAAGGACGGCAGAGCTCATCGGGATGGGGGAAAGGGTCAGCTACACTAGTTTGCTGACTCTTTTAAAGGCCAGCAACGCACCCAAGACTCCTCTGGTGTTTCGAGTGTCCATGGGCGGCGCTGATCACATGTTACATCTTGTTTATATACAATATAGAATCTATAGCTTATTTTTGGACAATGTAAATGATTGGAAGGCGAACCAAAGTAACCAACATAGTCGGAACAATTGCCAAGCAGAAGTGGCAGTGGGCGGCACATAACTCGTAGAAGCGACGGCCGCTGGGATAGAAAGGTTCTCGATTGGCGACCACGAACCAGAAGACGCAGCGTAGGCAGGTCCCCAACAAGATGGACCGATGATCTTGTGAGGGTCGTTGGAAGTTTCTGGATGCGGATAGCGCAAGCCCGGCAATTGTGGAGATCTTTGGGGAGGCCTTCGTCCAGCAGTATGCTGAGGTGCAGACCTAACCTCGTTCCAGTCGTGTCGCTAGTCGCCCCATTGGATCATGAGAATGATGGAATAGAAAGTGCCCATGTTTGCGCACATACTTGTCCCGCGCAAGGCTAGTCTCCATTGAGACTGGCCGTCGTGACCGAAATCGACCAGAAGGACATTATTTATTATTATTGTTACATATCTATAGTTCTCATCATTATCCACAAAAATATATAACGTTATATCTAACTATTAAAATAAGCCCGAACTACCGTAATTTGTGCAAATTAATGAAACAGAACACGGATAAAATGGTATTCGGGTAAATATCTTGGTTGGAATCTCCTATCAAGATATTTTCAAATAGTCTTTAATTTGAAATACTTATACATGTTGCTATACGTGCTAAGCCGGTCTAGAATATATAATAACTAGCTGGTGCCCGCGACTTCGTCCGCGACAATTTTGAATAATGACCAATGTAACTACTTAAGCTTGAAGCTTAATCTAAAACATATAACTTTTAAAACAAATAAGCAATAAAATTTAAGAAAACCTAACATATAAATAACCTTACTAAGAAATAAACTGAAGACTACTCTGCTACTGTTATTTAAAATAAAGGACTCGATATCTTCAACCAAAAAAACAAGGAATACATATCAATTGTCCTAAAGTATAGTCAGTAAGTCAAATAATAATCAACGATGCATTAATCACAAAGGTCTAATATCAAATTTTGTGGACGAAACCATAGCGCGATCAGAACTGTTGGTTGTGTCTCAAAATGATTAATGTTACTTTTATTATGACGTATTTATTTTCTCTTTTTAATATATTAAACTTAAAATAAATACTTAATCAGTCAACCCATCGAGCATATATTGTGTTTGTAAGTGGACCGAATCTCGTGTAAATGCCCCATTGGGTATGTTTCGCCGGAGCGTCTCAACTGGGCCGTGTTGAAACCGGTAGTAGATACCTGCTGAGTTTGTTTCGCTGGGTCTTCTCAGTTGGGGCGCATTGGATCCGGTGGTAGCATTAAAGCGCGACCGTCGTTATAAACACAAGGTCGGCCATAATAATAACCTTAATATAGACAGAACCATTCAGACAATATGTAGTAAAAAAATTGCTAAAATTAAAAATTTTGATAATTAAACCTACACATGATCCTTGACAATAACTTAATTTAAGTTAGTTAAATATCGTAACTGTTATAAAATAAATCTTTTTGTAAATTATTCCAGGGACATTATTAACACACAAAAGGAAAAAAGGATTTGTAATATAACAGTTATCTGGTTTCCATAGTACAAGCTTTGCTTAGTTTGGGAACAGATAGCCGTGTGTGAATAATGTCCCAGGATATTATTATTACTATTAAATAACACTTGCAAAGATCAACATAGCCACCCAGATGACTAGACTCCAATAAGCCAAAAGCCTACCTAAAAGATATTATTATTATAACACAACCTACTCACGAATGCCCTTTCGGCTTCCCCCTTTCGGTTAAGCCATTTGTGAGGAGATAGTCTGTAAAGATTTTTGAAGTGTGCTTACCGAGAACTTTCACCCGAAGCTGTTGACCATGTAAACATGGACCGGTTTTCTTCCATCTAAATTGGGATCTATCTTTCCATTTCATCAGACCATCACCGAGCTAAGCGAAATTAACTTGTGGATGAATCAAACCCTTTCAGTATTTTTTTAACAAGAATAAACAGACGACAAACCAAAATACGTCTTTCCTATCGTATTATTCTTTCTATATATTTACAACTAAGTCAGCAAATAAGCATAAAGCCTAATGGAAAACGGTCATCGTAGCCTATAGACGCTTGGTACACCCAATAATTAAATATGGAAGTGCACCTAAATTTACGCACATGTGGATATTACGTCCTTTTTTTGATAAAGCAGGGGGAATGCTTACGCTCGCAAAAAATGTCTGCGGGTGGGTATGTCGGATTCGCGCCGACTAAACCTAACCTGGCGTGGACTTCTTCTGGCGCCTGTTGGCGCGGGAACACGGGTATACTGCACGGCAAAAAGGGGGGACGCCTTTTGTGCTGTGTCGTGGGAGGGCTTTGAGTTGCCCTCCCCTATTCCTGACTCCTGCCTGTCCGGCACAGCAACTGCGCCAGAAACACATCGCTGACTTTCCGGAGCTACTTGGACGTGGCGGCAGTAGAGGACACTTTTCTTACTGCCACCGCAGCCCCGAGGGGATTTGGGCTACCTTCTGCCGCCGCCAACCCGACGCGACGCCTCCTCAGTCTGCGAGTGGGATCGGCTCGTTCCCGACCTACCTCGGCTTTGGTCTTCTTAAGCATGACTGCCCCACAGAAGGCTACGGCGTCCTAAATTTTTGGTGGAGTCACCTGCCAGCTTCGAATGAACGACTGCTGGCGGCGAAAGTTGTTAATTATGTGCGAGTACATAGAGATGATTATCTTTGACGGTTTCTTAAGTTAACATAATAATTTGGATAAATGTTTCATAGCGAGCCTTAACCTAAGTATATTAATGTTAAATCGCTTATCGCAGTCTTCTGGCTTCACGCTCAGACTCGAGTAGGGTCAGAATGTCTCCATCGCGTACTGGCCCCTTGACGTTTCTAATGATTTGACGGCTGGTTTCTCCGATGAACTCAACTTTCACCTGGGTTCACTGTCCCTGGGATCCAGTACGGCCCAGGACCTTGACGACGCGTGCGAGAACGTTGGGTTTATCCATTTTAGTTTAGATATCGAGCAATTTGTGAATAATCACACGTGCACCGCGTATGTTCCGATCGCAGTGACCAGTGGACAGTGGACTTGTCGCTCGGATTCTCAGGCCGGGCAATCCTCCAGCGTATGCTGGGCCAGTTCCACAATGGTGTCACTGTGTCGTCGCTTCACGACCGATCCAGCTCAGATACTCACCGAAACACCCACGTCCGGTAGGTATGGGTCGAGTTAAAAATTGTAATTGGGATTTTCGGACTAGAAAAGTTGGCGGTGATAGTTATCCCTTAACCAGACTTGGGTATATTATTTCACAGTTGGACCTTATTTCAAAGGAATAAAGTTGACAGTGACGTGGCCTCGTATAGCCCAATTACAAATGTTTTTAAGTTAAGAAATTTTACCTATTTACCTAAGATGTGTTCGTACCTACGAAGGAATGTCGGTTTTTAATTCTCTTCATGCCTATGATTTGAGTTTTAGGCTTATCGGTTGTGACATTTGCTAACTTAATTTAGGGCAGAATGGATTTTCAAACACACCCACCATATATGTACATTATTACATTTGGGTACGACAAAGATTGGAAGATATGACAGGTTACGTAATTTCTTCAGTCTTGTTTTTTACATAAATTACCTATATTATTGCTGTAGGTACTGGGTTAGAATCATTGACTTATATGTATAACTAGACATGCTGTTTTGAATAAAAACTCTGTCCCAGTCCGGCTGTGCGCGAGGTGAGGGGCGCGCGCGCGGCCGCCAAATTTGCTTACTGAGTTACAGCGCCCGCGCTGCAACTCGGCGAGCAGATTCTCAATATGGGATTGTGCGTCTAGTAGAATACATATAGGTCAATGGTTAGAATTGTTAAATCGACTTTGTCGAATACACTCAATACTATAGAGTAATGAAAGAGTTGGAATAATATATTTGTACTTAATGTTTAAAGCAATAATGTATTATATAGCGTACCTATGTGTGTGCACACACTTGCGCAGTGTAAAATAGACGAGCCGGTTGGCGTGGTTGGAAGATACTTGCCTTTCACAAAACAAAAGAAAACTATACTACTTTTCTTTTTTGTTGTGAAAAACTAAATAACGCGCTTTATATAGAATACAAAACTAAACCAAATATTAATAAATGTTAATTCGATGGGCCTGCTGGGGTCACTAATATTATAAAGGCGAAAGTATATGAGTGTGTATGTTTGTTATTTCTTCACGGCTGGAGCGATTTTATTAAAATTTGGTATGGAGTTAACTGACACCCTGGATTAACACATAGCTATAATTAAAAAAAAGTTTAATGCGGCTAAAACCGCGTTAGTATATAAATCGTCGTCGATCAATAAAAAAAATCATCTTCGTATTTGTATAAAGCATTTGCACCAGCAAATGCTTGAATTTCACGCCGGAGGTCGCGGGTTCGATTCCCACCCATGACAGATATTTGTGTGCATGACCATACCTATATGTCCTGTGTCTGGGTGTGGTTATCTATATAAGTATGTATTTGCAAAAGAAAAGTAGTATATGTAGTATATCATCAGTTATCTGGTTACCATAGTACAAGCTCTGTTTTGTTTGGGATCAGATGGCTGTGTGTGAATAATATCCAAGGTTATTAATATGTCCGGTGCAGATGCCTCATCTCCATTGATACTGGCCGTTAAGGTGAAATTCGTCCATCATGTCAGCCGAACGACATCCACCACTGAACAAAGGCCATCACAAATGATTTTCATAATGGACTCATGTCCATCATTTGGACATATATGCCATAATCGCCACGCTTGGCAGACGGGTTGGCGATCGCAGTGGTTATAGTAGGTACTCATAGAGACGCTGCTCCCCGTTCTCTGAGAGATATTCCCTTGGGACGAGTTCTGCGCCCGCTACGGGATGAGAATCTATTTATTTATTTATTTGGACAACCAGTAGTTGTTACATTATTTCTTACGTCTAGATTATTAAGTACAAAATTATAATAAAAAGCACAACATTTTAAGGTGTCACAGCATGCGCATAAATTACATAATAGTGACACATAAAGAAAAATAAAATTAAATGTAATGTAATAAAATATAGTACATAAAACAAATAAAATTAAACATATTTTTTGGAACGAAGTTCCTTATCGCGCGTTGTGAAAGGGGGCTAGACGGAAAAATGCTTACGTAAAAGTTGTCACGACACTTTTTGCAGCTGTGCGGCGTGCGCATGTTTCTCTGTCTTTCTCTCTCTCTCTCTTATAGAAAGCAAGCCAGATATTTTCATTTCTATTTCGCATTGAACAGTGTGGTGTCACGACGATTATTTTTGTAGAGTGTATACAGATTTTTTGTACATAATAAATAATAACTTCGTTCCATACGGGTGTCCCTTGACACCTCTCAAGTTTTTTTAATCTATGCCGTCGGCCACACAGAAATTCATTCATATCGTCTACATTATTATGTTTTATATTACAGTTGCATGACACAATAAGTGCTAATAGGGCAGGTAGAATGGTGACCACAATTTCTCCCTCCTACACTATGTACATATCCCATTAATGCCCTATATTTAACTCTGACATCAGATAGTTTTGTCATGAGCATTTATATACATATATTTTAAATATTAATAATAAAATGTTTGAAGGCGATAATGCCTAAGGTTCTATGAAAAACTAATTAAACTAATTTTAATATATTTGCGTAGCCTAGTTGGTAGTGCTCTTGCCTATGAAGCTGGTGGTCCTGGGTTCGAATCCCGGTAATTGCAAATATTTGTGTGATGAGCATGAATATTTGTTTCTGAGTCATGGATGTTTTCTATGTATTTAAGTATTTATCTATCTATATAAGTATGTATATCGTCGCCTGGTACCCATAGTACAAGCTTTACTTAGTTTGGGGCTAGGATGATCTGTGTGACATTATCCCTAGATATTATAATTATTATCTTTCTTTTTTTTTAAAGACAACGCCCGCATAGCGAATAAAATCTCTGTGTTGCGGGGTACTTTACGAATATATAACGGACGGACATAAATTACATCCAGACTCAGAACAACTATTTATGGGTCACACAAATAGTTGTCCGGCGCGGGATTCGAACCCACAACACGAAGCGGCGAGGCGACTGTCTTAGCTTTTGCTTGCTTTCTTTTCTCTCCTTGTAGTTATAATGAGAAGGATAGGGCATCCTTGGTGGCGAAAATTCAGTTCTGGCGCAGAATACTAAGGAAAAATAAGCGTCTTTTAACAATCTTTCGAGTTCGCGTATCATAAGCAGTTTTTTTAGTTAGTACGTTATATCCAAATATGGTCTCTTCTTTTCATACGAGCTATATTAGAAAGGTGAGGTAAAGAAAGGTGTAATGACATTTAAATTAATTTTGAGTTGTAGGAGGTAGAAATGCCTACAATATCTGACGAGGAGGCCGGAACATTATTGTTTCTAAAAAGGGCGCTGTCAGCGTTACGGGTCAAATCTTTATCGCTGGTTTCTTCCTTAGAGGGTTGTTGGCCCATCGTGACAATACATTTACAACGTTTATTTCAGGAACAAATAGTAAGACGGTGCACGGTAAGACGGCTCGAACAAGAATGAATCATGGCTTTTTTTAACATGACGTTTTTTAGTTAGCCTAGGAGCCTTTCACAGCTTCACCGGACGATAGAGCCGAGTGAAGACTCAGGTCGTCTAGCAAATAAAAGTACAAACTAATTACCCGCGCTGGAGGGCACCCCCTTTGGACCTTGAGTCTGAATCATCATAGAGTCATTGCTTGGCCGGCCGCCATTTTTGTAGGAAATGAAGTTTTTCACTTGTTTTCACCGTTCGGAACACGTGCAAAATGACATAATTGGTGTTGCTAGTTGTTACATATTATTTAGTGCCAATTTTTTAGTTTTAGTGACACCCAGCGCTAAGAATTGTTATATGAGTGAGATCTTCAAATTAGTATACAAGCAAATATTTGCCTACAATGAGGGCCAAATACAAATAGTTTATTATATATAAATACTGTTTGTGGATATTTTTGTAATTCTGTCTTTATTCCAAGAACTTTTTTTAAATTACGAAGTTATGCAGACAATGTTTAATTTTGTATAAAAATAAATTCATTGATTAATTTTGTATGGTACATACAACAAATAATAGTCAGCTTTTATTTATTGAAAGACAATATGTTAGATTTTATTCCCTTAAAATTTTCTTGTTCCCACATTTAGGAACACGGTTAGTCTATAGATGGGTGATCACCAAAGTGGTTATATTTCAGAATGTTGAAAGAATAATTTATGTAGGTACAGACACCAGCACATCAAGCTACCCCAATCTGTTAAATTCAAAGTTAACCTTATGCTTTTGTGATAAAGTTGATAATCTATGAAACAAATTTGACAGATTGGGGCAGCTGGATGTGCTGGCGTCTGTACAACATGTTTCGAGGAAATCGGCTGACAAAAAATACAGTTTGATAATTAACTATCAGATAATTATAATTATATGTTACGTTTTGATGTCAAATATAATCTTTTCTTGTTAATATTTATTTAACTTAATGCTTCACTTGAGCTTAAAAACTTGTACTAATTTCACTTCATTGCACATTCCATAAACAAATTAAATATGATTGTTATAACATTTACAATGTCACCCTTAAATGTTTATTTTATTGATTTAGATAGGAAAAGCAACAGCTATTAAACATAAAATTAAATATAAACTAAGCAACAGGGAGCCAATAACAGGTTTTCACGAATTGCAACAGATATATCTAGTGCCTAGGTGATAATCATCAAAAAGCAGTACTGCAAGGAATATTTTTAAGTTAAATAATTTTTCTGTAATTTAGTATTTAAATTTTGTAATATTTTATTTAGTTAGTTGTAATTCTTTAGTTACATATCTAAAGAATTACAACTAACTAAATATACTTAATATTACAAAATTTAAATACTAAATTACAGAAAAATTATTTAACCTAATAATATTCCTTGCAGTACTGCTTTTCGTCATGAACGGGTCAAATGATAAATGATAATGTTATGTTGGTAATGTTAATCAGACTTCCACGGAATAACATATATTTTGCTCATATAATCAGTGGAAAATGTTATGGGTTACTCATTGTTATTATTTTCTAAGTTATATGTAATGTGTAACTGTTTCTTTTCCCTAAACAATAAAAGAAATAATAAATAAATATAATTGAATGAGTCAGGAAATTGAACATATACAGGTAGTAAAACATATAATAAAAAAAAACAAAATCGAATGTCGAGTTTAAAGAGAGTCGTTAATATTGGGATAGCTTTGACAATGATTGACGGTCACCGTAGCCTAGTTGGTAGTGCTCCTGCCTACGAAGCTGGTGGTCCTGAGTTCGAATCGCGGTAAGTGCAAATATTTGTGTGATGAGCACGAATATTTGTTTCTGAGTCATGGATGTTTTCTATGTATTTAAGTATTTATCTATCTATGTAAGTATGTATATCGTCGCCTGGTACCCATAGTAAAAGCTTTGCTTAGTTTGGGGCTAGGATGATCTGTGTGACATTGTCCCTAGATATTATTATTATTATAATGATTTGATGTATGTAAATCACAGACATATTTTGCAAAAGTTATATAAATTTAAGTACTAATCGCTCTGCCACTGCACTATGATGTGCATACTCGATCATTAGATGCTTTATTAACAGCACGACATAATGAAAACACTTTATGCCTTCTTACCGAAAGAAAACTGCATGGCTAAGACGGTATGGTATTATTAGGTACCAACAGATTATTTCTAGCTTGGCCTTTTCTTTCTTATTCTTTTATGAATACTTCTTTATTGGCAGTTTTTAATATTTACTTTAATTTTATGTTGTCTTTAAGGATTTTATACATGCTAAGCTAAAACCATATATCAGGTTTATCACACTAATATTATAAAGGCGAAAGTTTGTGAGGTTGTGCCTGTGTTAGTGTGTATGTTTGTTACTTCTTGATGTCTAAACGGCTGGAGCGATTTCAATAAAATTTGGTATGGAGTTAGCTGACACCATAGATTAACACATAGGCTATAATTTATAAAGTTAATAAATATTAAATAAATATCGTTAATTTACTCCATAAATATTTAGGATAATAAAGAACAAGGACCAGGGATATAGATTAGGAATAGGCTGTATAGATATGTTGTGGAGTCTGGGGCCGGTACTAGGTTAACCCTGTGTTAGAGACTCCAAGCCAGGTGAGATATTGTCCTAAATAAATAATATATGTATATCTTGGGACGGCTAACACATTGACTTCTGATCCTTAACTAAGCATAGTCTGTAACTATGGCAACGCGACTTTAAAATTATGTTTGTGTTTCATGATGATTCATGAAATAATTAAAATAAAGTAAAATATAGATAGTCTTTTGATAGATTGCCCTTGATTAAAAACACATCCTAATTAGAATAGACCTCACAATCAACGCATCCCGATCTATGATAGTTTTATCAAAGACCTTAGGAGTTTGTCGAAAGTGTTAAGTAATATTTACTCCTTCTGCAACATCGTTTCGGTCCATTAGTCATGCACAACTTGACATCAAAGAACTTAAAGTAATTTGGCGAGCAAAACAGAGTTTAGGTGTAGTTAGTTTTAAGTATAGTGTCCGGGTATAATAATGCCTCAAGTTGGGGAGAGCCGGGCAGTGGGCGGGGTGGTGCAGCGCGGGGTGTCCGATCACCCTATCCGTGTCTCCGCTGGCAGTGCCGCTCAGTCACGAACGCGCCGTTGCCACGTTGCGACGTTTCGTAACGCTCCACGTTCATTTCGCGCGCGGGTTGCAATGTGTTCGGACAAAGTTTATTCAGACTTTAAAATAAACTGACAGTGCGTAAACGAAAAAGAAAATTGGCGATACTCTGGCGAGATGACTTTGTGGCGGTTTTCGAGGTCAGTAAATAATTTTCAGGGAAATGTGCCCCTTTGGAATTTCCATATCTTTGCATTAGTTCCGGCTTTGCACATAGACAATTTTCTATTTGCGAATTCTTATTGTTACTGCCCGCGCGATTGTTTTTGTGAATATAACATAACATGGCAAATTCTATAAATTGGTGTTTCTTAGTTGTACCATTATTTTAATATTATTGGTAAAATATTAGTTTATATATATTATACTGGTGGCTAGGGCAATATTGAAAACGAACGGCTTCAGAAAAACAGATCGCTTTTAATTTAAACCCTTTTATTTCGATTAGAAGTTTGTCTCAGACACTTGATTTCTTTTCTAAATACCATAACCAATAAACCATTTTATTATCGTCATTCTATAGTATTCTGGATTATTCTGGACTTATGCATTGACGTATACTGCAGTACTTATGATCGTTGTAAAAGAAATAAGAAAATGCAGATTTATAATGTTATCAGATTAGATAGTAATTTTAATAAGAAGTAATTTAAGAGAGATATGCTTTTGGGAAAGTGGTTCTTTTCGTTTCAAGTGTCTTTTTATTATACCATAGAGTTGTCATCATGGACTTAAATTTTCGTTATTTATTTTGATGTATTCAATCAATATTCTTAAAATAGGCAAGGAAGTCATACGACATCCTCGCCTGGTTCTGGCTATAGTGCGTTGAACGATACATTATGTGGTCCTGAGTTTTAATCCAGGTTTGGAAAAAAGGTGTTATTATTAGTTTTCATCATCATCTTTATAGTAGCCGGAAGACGTCCACTACTAGATAAATCCCTCCTCTAAGTCACCCGAAGCAGAAATTGTATTGAAAAACACATAATAGTTACATTGTATCATTAGGGCGAGGAAATTAAGAGCATACCTGTACTATGTCTCATAGACAGTTGGCTAGTAGTCGTTCAAGCTAATTGCCATAGCCAAATTTCGTTCAGGAAGACATTATTATTTAGCTTCCATCAATAGCTCGGTCTTCATCTGAAACTGTACCTATGTTAGATTTGTTTTCAATATCATGATTGAAATCTTTCAAAATTATTGCATTCTTTTATTTTCACGGTTGTACTGTCTCCAAGTCTTCAAATTCTTCTTAACTGATATAGGTGAATCTAATATTATCTTGTGTATCGTGCAACCTAAAAATATAAAGTGCTACGCCGTACGCTCTCTTGCGTTTTCTCGGTTTAGCTTGTTTCACTGAACACATTTAGCAAATCGAACAGTGTTTTTTACTTCTTTTTTCTGTCCATAAAATTATACAATTTGTAGGAGAAAATATGGTAAAATTAGTAGAAAATAACGCATCTACTATAGAACATTTCACGATAACCTTATTATTTAGCGAACCGTTGTTCTGGTTGGATGTAGATGAATCTTCTTAATGTGCATTCTAGTGCATTCTCATGGTACGTGCGGAACGATTGCGCTGATTTCACGTTCCTTACGCGGTACACGAACCTAGTGTAAATAACTATTCGAAGAACAGGTCCATTTTAAAGAAAATTTTACACAACTGAATAATAATTAAGATCTTGTAAAGAGTCATTAGGAAAACCAATTTTCTCATTAATAACCGTAAAAATATTGGTATCAATATTAATATTTAATTTTATTCAAAAAGTAGAAAAATGGCGAAAACCATGTATTTGTTATATAAGGAATATAATGTCTTCCTGATTAATGTTAAGTTCCTGACGTAGTGATCGGTATTAATGGAGAAGAGTCATCAGCGTGGGCTTGACTCGCTATCCGCGTGGGTCGCATTGTAATATAGGTGTGTGAGCCCAAATACAGGCGCAGTGTAGCACACTTTATTCCGTTGTGTTTATATGTTGGTAGCGGAATCGTCCGAATTTCTCCGGAAATGACCACCTGTCTGGTTCAAGACCAACTTCTTTACTTGAATTTGAAACCGTATTTCTTCACCATCTTCCAGACTTCGGGCAGCTTCTGAGATACACCAGAATAATCCCAATTTAACTTTTTGATCCAATTCCGTAATTGAACCCAGGACCACTTAATTAGCAGTTTAATAAGTACATACACATACAATATACATACGTAAGGATTACTGCCTACACCTTAGAGAAAAGACGTTAATTCTCATCACCGTACAATGACAATCGAATGGATGGACCATTCGATTGACCCGTATTTAAGTTGAACTAACTGAAAAGATTTCAGATATTTTCTCTGAACGTACACACGGCTACATATCAAGCTATGCTAAAGGATAGGATATGTATAGGATTTCCATACTAGCTAAGCTAGCTAGTATGGAAATCCTATACAACGCGGGATTAGCGTATACTGGAAATGTATAGCTTAATATGCAGCCGTGTGTACCTTTCTTTTTTTTTTGTTTTTGATAAGGCAGGGGTAATGCCTTCTCATGCCACCCGCAAAAAGTGTCTGCGGGTGGGTATGTCGGACTTGCACCGACTAAACCTAACCCGCCGTGGACTTCTCTTGGCGCCTGATGGGGGCGTCCCGGGAACGCGGGTAAACTGCTCCGGTACCCCCCATTTGCGCCATGTCCCAGATAGTCGAGACACGTACCCTGGGAGGACTCCTTTGGTTGCCTTCCCCTATTGCCGACTCCTGCCAGTAACGTTTCACTGTCTACAAACCAATAGCGTCAGATGTTTGTAAAAATCTAGTGAGGATTATGGATTAGCTCTATCGCGTACATTTCAAAAAGCTACATTTACACGACTAATGCAAATCTGACAACAACGTCATCGATAAAATATGTCACGAACAAATTTACAAATATACTCCATACGAACATTGTAGATTATTTCCAAAGCGCCTGAGGGCATGTAGTGTAGAGATTTCTCGTAGCTTGCGTCCTTAAATATTTATTTTGTGGTCTTAAGTTACTTGACGATTCGTCAATATTTACAATCGATAGAAGTATTTTCAGTTGATTATTAGGTTGAAAATAAATTTGTTACATAGTAAACAAATAGTACAGCTTGTATTTAGATGTGGGGCCAATTTTGAGCTAAAGTTTAAAAATAAATTTGTTACATAGTAAACAAATAGTACAGCTTGTATTTAGATGTGGAGCCAATTTTGAGCTTAAGTTAAAAAATAAATTTGTTACATAGTAAAATTTAAAGTAAAAATTGTACCCCACATCCAAATACAAGCTGTACTAGCTTGTATTTAGATGTGGGGCCAATTATGAGCTTAAGTTTAAAAATAAATTTGATACATAGCAAACAAAGAGTACAGCTTGTATTTAGATGTGGGGCCAATTAGAGGGAGCTTAAGTTTAAAAATGGAGAGTTGATTCTTAAGTCTGTTCAGTGAACCTTGAAGAGTTTATATATAAATCTATTTAGTGAATGTAAAGAGGTGATCTGTACAATTGGGAAAAACTGTCAATAACGCATTAACAATCCTTTTCCAAAATACATGTTGTCTAATTTTTTTTTTATAAAATAAGAGCACCTTAATTTAAAAAATGAATTACTCTTCTTTTTTGCTCGTTTGAAAGATATCACAATATTTCTATTTATATAAATGACTTCGAATAGAGACGGTCTAATAATTGAATAGCAATTTGTCCTTCATATTTTTTTTTTAACTTGTCTCTGGAAGATTTTATGACATGATTGGGAACTTCGCCTCTTTACAAACATAATCTATGCACATACATTAGTATTACATTATCACTACATTTAGGTTCTTCTCTTTCTAAACTCATCTCTTCAAGACACTCGAAAGATAAGTTAATATAATATAGCCGGTTAATCTTGAGAAATAAATTTACGATAGATACGAAATGAAATTTGACGAGCTGGTTTACAAATCTTATTAAGAGAAGTTCGATAAAGATTTAATGTTTGACTAACTTCTCTTAAAATTATCTTACTCGTGTAGCTCAGGGTTATTGAACTTAAGTTACATGTAAACTCAGCAATTAGATTAATAATAATTTGTAATAAATGTTTGTTCCCACAATAGCAATTAACTATGCATAATGTATAATTCCTATGATATAAAAATAATAATGACCGATTCACATACCACCCACACCCTCTCATACTAACTCACTCACAAAACCACACACACATAAACACGCACACACATCTGCATTCGGTATTTTGCTGGTTTGCGTATATAATTTTTGGGTTTAATATGGGTTTTATTTTAAGGTATTTATTTTAAGATACCAAACTACGATATGATAAAGAAACCCATAATACATTTGTCTCCTCTCAGTACTTTTGTAATATAATAGACGTCCAAAATATCATTTTTTTATCAACTTAAGGCTCTAAAGTACCTTGTAGAAACATAGAGAAATAAACCAGTTAGTTATTTATTTTATTTGTTGTTATTTATTTGCCATCTAATAAAAATCTCGTTACTTTCTCTCCTCGGAACATTTTTTCTTATGATCTAAAGAAGATAGATTAGTCGTAATTGTATGTAAGCTTCTGTTATAGGCTCTTTGTGAGAAAATAACGTTTATTTCCCAAATCTCTTTTGACACATTGTTGTAGGATATTAGGTTTGTAACAAAAGGGGCTCTAGATTTGGTTCTTAAGTATATAGAGTTTGAGGTATATATCTTTGAAATAGATTGTTACAAAGGATTATAAAACCACAGTCAATGGAAAATGCCTCGAAAACTTTAACTTAACCTAACCTGGAACCTCATGCCTGGAGACAGTGGTAGAAATGATATCTATAGAAAACTTCCCTTCACTTTAGCGCCACCAGCGCCCACAGCCAGTCGCTCTGTAAATGATTGGAGAGGTTAAGCGGCTAGGCGCGCAGTATCACTATAGATTGGTGACCGCCAAAGTGGTGGTCATTTCTGAGCGTCTGTGTAGTCCCGGTTGTAGTCTTTAGACAACAGTCGCTAAGCCAAGTCAGAGGCCTACTGGGCGGCTTGAGCAACTCTGATACTAAGGTAACCACTGCCCATACGATATAGAAAGAGCATTACCATGAGCCTTGAACTAAGCTCCGAAAGGGTCCCCTCAGATGATTGGTGCTTAAACTAGCAAACTACTGGTTATGAGCGCCTCTCAATCTACTGCGCTCACCACCTTAATAGCCAGTTTCTCTAACCGGTCCGCAAGTGATAGATAAGGGATAGTAAGGCGAAGCACAAGGCGTGCAGCAGTCTATAGATGGGTGACCGTTAAAGGGATTTGCACGGAATGCAAGTTAGGCTACCGGTCCCGGTTGTAGTCGTTAGACATCACTCGTTAGGCCACCTTCGGGCCAGCGCAGACAGAGAGGAGCGCAGCGGAGAGGATATTACTAAGGTACCAAAAAATCAACTTTAAAATTATTTAAATAAAGTGCATATATGCTTGAACATTATATTCCCGAGACTGCGCGAGCATTTTATGTCAGGTTCAAGCATATATGAAGTTAATTCCTATAATATTAATGTTCATTTTCTAGTGCCTAAATAAAATCCTCTCCGCTACGCTCCTCTCTGTCTGCGCTGGTCCTTAGGGGCCTGCTGGGCGCTTGCACAACTCTGACACTAGGGTAATCACTGGTCAGTTCTCCAAATGTATGATATAATACTTTGGGCATCTTTCAGCTGATATGACGATGATGAATGTAGTATAATGAAAAACCAACCGTTACGAATTCTTCAGAAAGTCATCTTCAGGGCGAATGCGACCCTTTACATATGTAACGCGAGTTACCCGTTACTATAATAATAATATCTAGGGACAATGTCACACAGATCATCCTATCCCCAAACTAAGCAAAGCTTGTACTATGGGTACCAGGCGACGAAATACATACTTATATAGATAGATAAATCCTTAAATACATAGAAAACATCCATGACTCAGAAACAAATATTCGTGCTCATCACACAAATATTTGCACTTACCGGGATTTGAACCGAGGACCACCAGCTTCGTAGGCAGGACCACTACCAACTAGGCTACGGTGATCTTCACTATCTTTCATTATATTAGGTCCTCACGTCAGTTTTAATAATAATATGAATGTAGTACTAAATTTACACATACGTAGTACTAAGCTAACTGGTTATTAACTGAGGAACAAAAAAAATTTTTTGCACTGATCGACTAAGCTATCCACTTAAGTTTATAAATAAGTAAAATTTATATTACTTTTGAAAAGACTGCTTAACTGTGAACTAAAGGGGAATTTTGATACCCAAATGCTGAGTATATTTAATTTAAATTCATCACTCATGGCCTCTCGAAAACATGGAATATATTTCCAATTGTTTGAACCATCTTATTATTAAATGATGATTGTAACAGTTATATTAATATAAATTCGTATAGCCCGTACCTATTCGTACTTTTTCAATTATTATCATAGTCACCGAAGGCTAGTCTACTTTGAAGTGGTTAGCAAACTATTTCTGTAATTTTGTTCTAACTAAACGAATAAACGTACTTATTTGTAATGCTAATAATTTCTTTTGCTTTTGAAATTATGTAATTAATTCAGCACTTGGATATTACCTAACACTTGTACCTGTCAAGCTCACAATCCAGTACAGAAATATAGTCAAATACAGTATTAAAGTTAGAAAAAATGTTACTAGTCCGTTCATATGGTCTGGTTATTACATATATTTTTTAAGAAATCCTTAAATTAATAAGAAGTTAAAAGATACTCAGGGCCTATTTTTAAATTTAGAGGGGCCGCAGGTGCGTTGCTGGCCTTTAAAAGAGTCGGCAAACCAGTGTTGCAGACCTTTCCCCCCACCCCGATGTGCTCTGGTGACCTTACTCATTCCTTCACCATTTCGCAGCAAAACTATATTGACACAATTAAAGATGACGTGTCTTTTTCATAAGAACTATGTTATATATAAGTGCAATGATACTAAGATTTGTTTAATTGTTATTGCATAGAATTAAGGCCTTAGTATCCCACGCTTGTGTAATAAAAGTCTTCTGAATGTTGGCTATGACCCCATGAGTGCTTTTCAATTGGCAGGGTCCCAATGTGTCCATGACTGCAAATATAAAAGTAATACTAATAGCGTAGATACTGATTCAGTAATATCGCTGGATATCGCAATAAAAATAGCTATTACTTCCCTAAAAGCAAACTCATTTAAAACCCCGCCGCCCTTAGATTTATTTATGTTTCGTGATTTCGAACTGAAGAGAAATGCCGATTTCTCAGACAAATGGTTCTGAGATAGATTAATTTATCCTTTATGATTTTATATCATAGCGTAATATCTATTTATTTTTTACTACACTGCACATGATTATATAGTTTCGCTTGATGTTTTGTTACAACGTTGTCAATATTGGGACAATTATTCAGTTTTAGCCTTTCCGTGGGAAACTTTCGTTTCGTTTTTATAAAAAAATCTAATCAAAAAAAAAAATAAAATAAAAATCAAATTTGGTGGACATGATCAGTGCAGATTATGAATTCAATGATCTAACAGAACAATTGTATTTATGACTCGTAGATAGTAGTTAACGTGCACTCTGGGGCTCACAAGGAGTCTTTCAATGACGTCGAACCTGAAACATATTTATACATTATTCACACCCGGCTACCTGATTCCAAACTAAGTAGAACTTGTACTATGGCAAGTAGATAATTGATATATTACATACTAGCTGTGCCCCGAGCTTTTACCCGCGTTAAACTTTATAAATTATCACAGCTCCTCTCCCTTAGGTTATAGCGTGACAATATGTATACTATATGTTGACCCGACCGCTTAGTAATATTCATGCAAAATTTGAAGTAAATTCATGCAGTACTTTTTGAGTTTAGCCCGGACATACATACAGACAAACAGACAAAAATTCAAAAAACTATATTTTTGGCTTCAATATCAACTGCAGATCACGCGCCAGATATCCTCTTAAAAAAATATTCAATGTACTGTTTTGACTTTCCTACGATTTTATGATATGTATAGATATTACTTTTCTTTTGTAAATACATACTTATATAGCTAATTACACCCAGACTCGGGACAAATAAACATGTTCATGCACACAAATAACTGTCCTGGGGCTCTACCGGCTAAGTCACCGAACACCGACTTTTTCAATGGCGTTCAAATAAATAGCGGGTTAAAATGACTTAATCAATCGTTAAATCGGCTTCCACGTTGACAGTCGATTCTGGACAATTTATGACGTCACATGTGCTCATGGAAGCCGATTTAACGATTGATTAAGTGATTTTAACCCTTTATTATTTTGAACGCCATTTAAGAATTCGATGTTCGGCTACTGAGCCGGTAGAGCCACTGGATGAGAATGAAACCCACGATCTACGGCGTGAAATACCCGTATTTACCAACAACGCCAACCGGCCATACCTACATCTTGTACACAGAGATTACCATAATCCCTAAAATTTGTAGAACAAAAAGAAATAATTTAAATATAACTATTTTATCTCGTAAGTTTTAACATCACACCGCACCGGTTGGTTTTCGTCGCTAAACGACTTCGGACTTGTTAATGACCACGTATCGGTACAGTCACTGCCGAAATTTTCGTGTGGCCCCTAATTAAAATACGTAGATATATACGCGTTTCGGACAAATATTAGAGACAGTTCGAAAGTTTGAACTTTGGATTCTAATTAATTTTGTTCACGGCTCCTGTCCGCTGATGATGACCAAGATAATAATGGATTAATTCCTGTCACGGCGACTTTGCTACACTGTCAATAAAACGATATTTGAGTTGAATATTCGATGAAGTTTAACATTTAAAGGATTTTGTCGGTAAAATACTTTGATGAAATGAAATGTCGGAGAGGAATTTCGGCAGCGGCCAAAGAGCTAGAGTTTTAATCAAATATAAATATTCTAGAATGTAGTTTAATTATTTTCTATGTATTGATCCGAGCTGATGATATGAAATATCAGCCAATAAATTTATTTATTTATTTTAGGACCTCCGACTAAGAATAAATACAGTAAATTCCATAAAGAGTGCATGTCAAAGGATAGTGAGCTGAGTCCTTCTTCACTTACAGGGGTCCTCAAGGGACGCTCAAGGATGACTTCTTAAATTCCTATATTGTTTTATTGGTATATTAATTTAATATTTATGGATCTGTTGTCATATCGAAGACCTCAATTATTTGTACCAACATTTATGCCAAATGTCATTCGACATTTGGCATAAATGTTGGTGCTGCTAATCATTAAATATTAAAGATAATAAACGCTACAGTTAATAAATTCTTAGTTTATTTACTTTTATTACATGTATAATAATTATAGAACTAATAAAACTTAGTTGTATAAGAATAGTCATAAACATTATATTTTTCGCCTTTTTGTACTTCACAACACTCAATTTTATCACATGACCAAATAAGGCCAATAGAACACCACATACCACAAGGTACGGTGAAATAATAATACCTTAAAGACAGAACCATTCAAACAACATGTAGTAAAAATATAGCTAAAACTATACATTTTGATAATTAAACTTACACAGAATCATTTTGACAATAACTTAATACAAGCTAGCTAAATATCATTGCTATTATAAAATATATTTTATAAATGTTTCATACAATTCGTGTACCTAAATATCTATGTAACTAGAAATAATAATGTATATAACTTTATTACTACAAACATGTGCTGACTATTTACAAGCGCTTTTTTAAAGTCTACGTGAATAAAAACCTTTTCTAGTTTTTTTTGTTTAATCAAAAAGAAAAATATGAACCCAGGCTTCGGAGCCAGGTCGATCGAAGTAAGGAAAACATGCTCAGTTAGGTATTTCTAAACGGTTCCAACGAGTGTAAGTAACAATAATAATAATCATTTGTTTCAGAAAATTGTTCCATAGATAGGTTAGTAACAATAAAACTTATAGAACTACGTTAGTATATAAGTAAGTGTGGTTCTGATCCTCATACTACGATATATACTATACATAATAATAATATAATATAATAATAATAATTTTTATTTCCAAAAACTTAAATCTAGTTTACAAAATACTTATGTTTAGCTAAAATATTTTATAACATACAAATAAATTAGGCATCTGTAACCTAACTAGGCAGAGCCTGTATCTCGGTCTCTCGGATAATATACGATATGCACAACATTTTATAAGTTATATTTTTGAAGTCTTAAGTCTGGGCTACAATTGGTTTTAAAACAATCTACTTGTTAGCAAAAAGTAGCCTAATTAATTCTTTTAAAAAATCTATTAAATCTCGTCCATATTTATTACACGACTTTTCTATATTTACACTCTTTAGTGGTGTAGTATCTCCTAACCATAAGTACACTATTTTTATTGTTAACATTTAAAATTAATGTAGCCGATGTTATACAAAAAGAATAATTTTTATATACCAGCACCAGCCGTGGTCACGAGTCGACCCGTGACCACGGCTGGTGCAATCCATGCCGAAACTTCGGGTAGCCAAGATAATGATTTACCTAAATCTTTATCGCGATGAGACCCGTGTCCACAGTATATAAAAATGTGTACAAATCGCGAAAGTTTAAAAACATTAATAGCAAAAAGAATAATGTTTTTCGCATACATTCTGGCTTTCAAATGCCCTTAAGCAGTAAGAGTGATGTTCGTAAATCAAATATGTTCGACGAGACTGGACGTACACAAAAGGACCCTTCCTTAAGATTTAAGCTCAAGATTGTTTTAAAAACGTTTTCTTTACTTTACTACATAAATCTAAAGTACTTAAGGCATTCTCCATATATCTACTGTTCTAGACACGTAATAATGCGGGTCCGATTCCCCATTTGTAAAGGAAAGGGAATAGACCAAGCCATTCGTATTCGTGTGGTGTTAATGTCGGTTACGGGAAACTATCGGTAACTATATGCAGTAGGTCAGTATTAAGCCTTATTTGTTTAGTCATAAGAATTAGTTTTGAAATGACAGTGTCTGTTGAATGGCCATTCATGAACTGGGGTTACGATATGTAAAGTAATACGACTTATAATCATATATCAACAATATTATACGTCTTTTAATAAACGGATCAGTTTAATAAAAGTAGTGTATGTAATTTATCAGTTATCTGGTTTCCATAGTACAAGTTCTGCTTAGTTTGGGATCATATTATTATTATTATTACTACAGTTGACATTGACGTTGACATTGACAATATGTAGTAAAAATATTAGACTTAAACTAGATAACTAAACATAATCTCTTGACAATAACTTGGTACGAGCTAGCTAAATATCAATGCTATAATAAAATAAATTTTATAAATGTTTTCATACAATGTGTACCTAAATATCTATGTTACTAGAAATAATAATGTATACAACTATATTACTACAAACATGTTCTGACTATTTACAAGCGCTTTTTTAAAGTCTACGTGAATAAAAACCTCTTTTATTTTTCATTTTTTTTTACAGTTCTTAGGCAGTTTTCCAATAAAGACTATTAATACTGTTATTTTAAGCCCCGATACAGACTAAGGGGTTATAGTTGACTGTGTGTCTGTCAAGCACGAAATTAGATTTTTAGTAAATGCCTCGTTGGTCTAGCGGTAGTGTTTCCAACCGGAGATAATGAGATCCTGGGTTCAGTTCCCGGGTCGGGCCTAAAAGTGACTGCACGTGTGGCGCAGCGGCTAATATAGTCGCCACGCCGCTTCGTGTCACGGGTTCGAATCCCGCGCCGGACAACTATTTGTGTGACTAATAAATAGTTGTACGGAGTCTGGATGTAATTTGTGTCCATCTATTATATGTTTGTAAAGTACCCCGCGACACGGGGATTAGATTTACTATTGCAGCAGTTGTTTAAAAAAAATAGTGATTATGGGATTTTTCTGCAAAAAAATGTTTTGTTTATTCAGTATCATTCAGAATACTGGAATTCGGCTGTGCCCCGTGCCTCGCAGAGCATGTAAAGTCGTCGGTCCTGTTCCTGACCTCTATCCAATCGTGTAGCTAGTCATAGGATCACGAGAGTGAATAGAAAGTCCCTTGTGTTTGTGCACACAATTGTGCACTATAATATGTCCCGCGTAGATGGGTTATAAAAAGGGTTGGAGTAAAGAGACCCCTTGAACTGCGATAATGTCAACAAGAGGCAGACGTTCTCTTTTGTTTTGTAGTGCTAATTAGTTATAATTACCTATTATTGTGCCTGTGATTTTGCAACTTAACAGATCTTGTGCCTCAGTGAGTTCTGAAAAGCCATCGGTTCTGCATCTTACCTGTCCTCGACTCTGCCCTTGTGCCATCCGTGTTACGATGGTACCTATAGTTTTTTTTATTTATTTAAACTTTATGCAATAAGTACAAAAGGTGGACTTAATGCCTAACTTACACAAAAACGACTTAAACTTATGTCTCTGTGCTGCTATTAATAATCTTCGAATCTTTAGGTATACAATCTATTCAGGGTTATAGAGTTCAATTTTAACTGGTATTTGCTTAAAGAAATATATTTCCATACTTTTAACGAAGGCAAGGAATCTTTGGTACACAAATCCGACTCGCACTTAGCACTTTTATTTATTGTCTCGAGGATTTTAATATAGCTCTAGATATTACGTGGATATGTAAGTTTAGTAGAGAATATTATAAAATTATGTTGACAGTGCTTGATAATATATTGCTTTACGACAGCTCAATATTGATGTGAAATTTTCTTATTATATTTATTACAAAAGTATTCTGCTAACGTTTATCATGCTGCAGAATAAGAAATACTTGCATAAGTAGTATACTTTTTAACAGAAATTAAATACTGGCAGGTATAGAAAGTTTGTATTTTAACAGCAATTATTAAGCCATGAGCGGAGAACTCGCACAGGCTAGATGCCAACTGTGGCGAGAGTGTACCAAACTGCCTTCACCAATTGTTCCACCATCAGAAAGTCTCAGTCCTTGATGGAAACTGCCTTAGCTAGGTTGGAAGTCGTTGAATAGGCTTCGAAATCAGGTTGGTCGTAGCAGGGAAAACTTGTACCGGTGGGGATACAGCAATGATCGCAGCCGGCAATGCAAATGTGATTAAGTCCCACAGACAATGGGACACCTGTTATTATGTCGCGCGTGCCCTTACAACTGCACGCTTAAAGTTCTGATGGATGCTACTCATAGTGCAATTCTCGTGGCCAACTTCTGGGTGGACACAATTTAGATTGCCATGGACTCGCTAAGAAGAAGAAGCCATGATTTTTTTCCCAGGAGTAATTATAATTACTACTAGAAAAAAAAATCTTAACGTTTCATTTGACGGACCGGTTGGCGTTCCTTGCCGCAGGTCGTGGGTTTAAATATTTGTGTGCATGAACATATCTGTTTGTCCTGAGTCTGGGTGTAATTATCTATTCTTCTTCTTCTTATCGTATGGGCAGTGGTACGCTAATGTCAGATATGTTCAAGCCGCCCAGTAGGCCTCTGACATGGTTTAATGACTGTTGTCTAATAACTTAACCGGGACCGACAGCTTAACGTGCCCTCCGAAACAATTATCTGTTTGAGTATGTAATTGCAAAAAAATAAAGTTGTAGTATATCAGCTATATATTGGCAGAAAGATTCTCGAGTGGACCAGGAATCGAAAGACGCAGCGAAGGCAGGTCCCCTACAAGATCGCTCGTGTCGCTGGATGCGGAAAGCGCAAGAACGGCATTTGTGGAGATTTTTGGGGTGAGGCTTTTGTCCAGTAGTGGGCGTCTTTCGGCTGATATGATAATCATTATGATATCAGTTATCTGTACTATAGCTCTGCTAGTTTGGGATCAGATGGCCGTATGTGAGTGTTGTTCCAGGATATTATTATTATTTATTTCCCAAAGTATTCCAATTTGGTATTAGCATTTTTAAACGCAGAATACAGTAGTGATGTTTTTTGGATTTTCTGGATCTTTAATATGTCCATGAACTATTACGTATTGTTCTAGCTTCTGTTTAGACTGGCCACCAAGGTTGAAATTCAATTCAGTATATTCTTAATACTTATGCTATATTATAATGGGTCATATTAGAGTAACGGTCCAGTCTGATCGTATATTAAAGGGATGCGTCGAAATATTCCATCCTTCTTATTAATATGTTATTCTATTATCATAAATGTGAAAGTTTGTACATATGCATGTTTGTTACAATTTCACGCAAACTAATGAATGGATTTTGATGAAACTATGTAATAATATCTATAAAAATAAAAATCCATAACGGAAATGTTTGTACGCTCATAACTTCCAAACGACTGCACCAAATTGGATAAATCTTTCTTTCATATGTTTGTTGTTATTAGGAGAAAGTTTCTTTTTATCAGCATAAAGTAAGTGTGTTTTTCTTAAAGGTAAACCATTTCCATCTATGACATGAAATTACTTGCCCTATCGAGCTGCCACTTATACTAGAGAATAAATCTAGGTTCTATGTGTCTTGAGCTGGGTCTGTACTGATGCTATCAGCTCGCAACAAGGATGAAGACTCCGAATGACGGGAGGTCTTTACAAAAGGCACAATTAGGTATCTACTATAGAACTCTGTACGCATTCTTTCCCATTAACCTTGAATGGATTAATCGTCAATCGCCCCCGATTAATTTACCCTTAGCCGCCTTACTCTAATAACTCGGTCACTTCTGACTATAGGTAGGATAGACCGTAGCTCAATTATGTTCCCGAGCCAACAAGGTTTGCTGCACTTACATTAACAATAGTGCTGTATTGTTTAGTGTTCTGTTGCAAGTCTCAAAAGGATTATAGGAATAGCTTATGCGTTTACAATGGTCTTTGCTATTTAATTCCAGAAAGCTCAAAGAGAACGTTATGCATTTCCAACTTCACCTAATTGCCTCTAGGAATTCAATTGAGAATTGTAGAATGCCTCGTAGGCAGCAGTCTAGGAATGCAAGTGTCCACATGTTCGATAACACGGTAAGCCAGTTTAGTTTATTTGGTTCATGGAGTAGAATAGGTACTACTTGCTCCTCCGTTTTATAATTAGCGCTATTCATTACCTCACTCCCACTTACTGAAAGCGAGGTACTAGGTACAATCAGCAACGGAACTAACTTGTGAAATTATTTTTGTTGCGGTAACTAAACTACAGTGGTGGTTGTGTTTGATTTCAGCCTCATTTTAATCCACATAAACTATAAAGAAATAAAATCCTAATATATCGAAGCGTCACTACGAATCGTCCCGCAAGCAGTTTTGGCGACTTCCTGCTTCCCGAACAAGCTGGTTTCCGAAAAGGCTTTAGTACTATAGGCCAAAAACATACGGCGTGGCAAGTTATACAGAAGTCTGAAGAGTATAACCAGCCATTAAGCTTATCGTTTGTGAACTATGAGAAAGCCTTTGATTCGATCGAGACCTGGGCCGTAGGTTGAAGTCTCTCAAAAGTATCAAATCGACTACCGGTATTTCGTGTTTGAGTGAGAACGCAACTATGTCTGTGCGACTCCAGGACCAGAACTCGAAATTTATCCACTTGCAGCGAGGCGTGAATCACGGAGATGTTATTTCTTCGAAACTGTCCACCGCTGCATTGGAAGATGTCTTCTAGTTTCTGGACTATTGGAGGATTTGGCATCAATGTCAACGACGTGATGACTTACACAACTGAGACGTGGTCGCACTATGGGCTTTATAAGACGGCTCAGATTCACCCGAAAAGCAATAGAGAGAGCTATGCTGTTTCCCTGCAAGATTGAATCAGAAATGTTGAGATCCTCAGGCGAACCAAAGTAATCGACATAGCCCGATGATTGCCAAGCAGAAATGGCAGCGGGCAGTGCCAGAACCGACGGCTTTTGTCCAGTAATGGGCGTCTTTCGGCTGATATGATGATGTTGTCGAAGCGAAAGGCGTTCGTTCACTCACTGAAAAAGCGAAATTTAATGAAATTTTATAAATTTAATAGAAAGTTGCTAAGCTGGCCGTTTATAGGGGCAATTGGAAAACATGCCCAGTAGTCGCATCCAAAACCAGAACTCCAGTAATATTCCAATATCATTATCATACAAAGATATAAAGTGTCAATAACATATTTGGATTTTAATTGTGTTCCAAATACGAACGCAACGGTATCGCTATCACAACAAATACTCCATTTACAGTCATAGCGGCAAAGCATGCCCGATAAAATAGTACATTTTATTTGTCATATGCATCTGCTTTGTTGGCTTAAAATTTTCAGCGAATGGACGCATTGCAAGAAAGTACCTAAGCTTAGCTGTTCCATGTCTCTTTGATGACCATTTTTTTGCAAATAATGTATAGCAGGTACATGAGATAGCTGTTATTTCTCTTTCTGACTATACTTTTACCCGAGAACAACTGCAGGTTTAACGTTTGAGCACTTTTTCTTTCCACCGCAGGTTTTAAGGCCGTGAATACTAAGCTTTAGATATTTTATGAGTTGTATAAATGAGTAAGTAGGAACTCATTTATACAACTCATAAAATACCTAAAGCTTCGTATTCACAGCCGTTATTGTATACGCTTTGAGTAATAAGTGTCTTATTATGTCTGAGCTTAAAATGGTTAATAGGACGGTGGTTGCCCTCAGTGTAAGTTCGAAGTGGCTTTGTTCAGGAAAGCTGCGGCATTTTCATGCAATTAGCCTAGGTGGCTTCCACTGCTTTACCAGACTATTGAGGTGAAAAAGGGCTCAAGCCGTTTAGCAAGTATAAACTACAAACTAAGTACCCGCGCCGGAGGGCACCTCCGTTGGGGTCCGAACCTCGACTCTGGGCGGTTACTGACTGGGAGGTACGAGGGCGCGTACCATGTTAGGGATGTTTTGTGCAACTTTCGCTCTACGTTAATACGTGACGTGGGCCGGTCTTCCGATATGCTTGGAGAGGGCTTTTCATCGTTTCGAGTGCAAACTAAGGGTCATGGAGGACGCTGGTGGTCGCGACGCGTTTGTGGTCGTATTCTTGCTGCGCTAGTGTATAGGAACTGTAGGTACAGACCCCAGCACACCCAGCTACACCAATCTGTCAATTTTCTTTCATAGATTTTCAACTTTATCACAAAAGCATAAGGTTCATTTTCAATTTGGGAAATTTGACAGATTGGGGTTGGGGTAGCTTGATGTGCTGGCATCTGTACATTGTAACGTTTGTAACATAGGGTCGAGTTCATATTCGAGTAGGGTTGTCAATGTGGACATCCTGCTGTTCGGTTACTTGGAGCGCGAGGTCTATAATTACCTACCTGTCCTGCCTACGAAGCTGGTGGTCCTGGGTTCGAATCCCGGTAAGTGCAAATATTTGTGTGATGAGCACACTAATATTTGTTTCTGAGTCATGGATGTTTTGTATGTATATAACTATTTATCTACCTATGTAAGTGTGTATATCGTCCCCTGGCACCCATAGTACAAGCTTTGCTTAGTTTGGGGCTAGGATGATCTGTGTGACATTGTCCCTATTATATTATAATTAGTAATGGGAATCTGTAACATAACTATTTTTCAAGATCTTCAATCTTGGCGCATTTAAAGATATTGATTGATTTTTGAAAACTCGTTCTTCTCTTCATTCCGCGCTGTATCTAAAATAAACACAACCGTGAATCGAGTGAAACGGAAAACTTTGAACACACTAACTTTTTCAACTCTGTTTCCCGAAGCGGTTACCCAGCATAATTAGGTACTCGATAAATACTCGAGTATAATCGAGGCTAACGAATGACTGAACTACGACTCTCCACAAATAGTAACGAATAAAACCACAGTAGTTAGGTATAAGTGGTTAGTAAAACTAAAATTTACTTTTTAGAGATACGTAGCCCAAGGGCGACAGCGGAACCCTTTCTAACCCTGTCCATCTGCGGGCTTTATGTAACCGTAATAAGATAACTTATTTATTTATTTAATATATATAAATAATTTATTTGTATGGTAAGTACAAAGATGTTACATAATAATAGGTATATACTTCAAATTGTCACAAACTATTAAATTTTATTAAAAATAGGTTACATATATTTATATATATGTAACCTATATTACTACAAAGTTTCATCAAAATCCGTTGGGTTTTGCGCGTAAGAGTAACAAATATCCATACATACATCCATGCTCACAAACTTTCGCATTTATAATATTAAGTAGGCTGTTTATATGTAGGATGAATGAAAGAAGATTGACAAAAGAAGTATACCTGGCCTGTGTGAATGGTACAACCGGAAGGGGAAGACCTCGTAGAACATTCTCTGATCAAATCGGAGACGTACATAAGAAAGGTCAGGTCAAAAGTACCCTAAACCGGCGATCATGTATGAAGAATATAATGCCAGTAATCGAAGCGAAAGAGGTATGCAAGGATCGTGACAAATGGAAGTCCGTTGTCTCTGCCTATCCCTCTGGGAAACAGGCGTGAGTCTAGGTATGTATGTATGTTTATCAGTTGTCTGATTGCCATAATGCAGGCTCTGGTTAGTTACGGATCATATGGAAGAATGTTAGCTATCCCAGCAAAAAACAAAAAGAATAACCGCGGTGGTATATCAAATGCGGTATGATATGACAACCTTCAAGATGCGAGCCTATTCCTTTCTTAAAGGCCGATAATGCAGTAGCCGGCAGTGTCCATTGGCGGCGGTGATCACTTACCATCAGATAACGCGCTTCAAAACCTGTCGCTGTACATTAATACGTTGTTTTATTGCGGATCAGAGTTTTTTTTTATTGGGACTAGTCCCTCCCTCTTACCCACCACTGCAACTCCTGTAAGCCAGCATCAACAGTGGCACACAATGACATGACACTGAGCGGTGAAGCTCAGGCATGTCCCGGGGAATCGCTTTAAATTCGCTTGGATCCCGCAACCGATTTAATCAGAAAGAAAAAAGGTGGAGTTAGAAAATGGATAGCTAGTAGTAGTGCGAATCAGAGTTGGTGATAAGTTAAGGTTCTGAGTAGGGTATCACGAGCGCTATTTAAGTGGTTAAGAAATCTAATACGCACTTTAATTGATAGGCACTATTGACCTATATCTAGTTGAAGAGGACACAGACTTAATTTGTTAACCCTTGTCCAATTGTCCAACCCCGAAAAGGTTAAAGGCAAAGATGTTCTCACGTAATGCCTATCTCATTAGTAAACATAGTTTAGAATGGAAACGTTAAACGTACGCTCTCATATAATGTCTACTTGACTGCCTGTCGGGTTAATTCAAAGAAATTTTGTTCTTATGTAATGTTTTTAAATGTTGATGAATTATTGCCATGGCGGACAATCCTACTGGAGACTGTCCATTTACGCCATGTATATTAAAGTGGTCTAGTGATAGCGTGTTTAACTACAGGCTCCTCTGTTCAAATACTGAGTTGGGCGAAAAAGTGATTTCAGGATTTTTCTGTAAATAAGAATTGCTTAGTAGCAGCCCGAAGTCTGAGAGTTGACGGTATTTCTACCCCGTGCCTTGGAGAGCCGTTAAGCCGTAAGTCCTGTACCTGACCTCTTTCCGGTCGTTTCATATGTCATCCCATCCCATCCATCCATACAATAGAATGTGCCCTTGTGTTCGCACACATACTTGTGTATTGTATGTCCTGCGCTGATGGCTAGTTTCTATTGAGACTGACTGTGGAAGACATTCTTCCAGAAGAACATTATTATTACTATATATACATATTAGTGTATCCTCAATTCACACACTTACTATCTTATGGGATGGGGGGGTTGATACGACCGGAGAGGGGCCTGGTGCACAACCGATCGATTTACACCGACATCTTATAGATTCCGGGCTACTGAAAGATTATCTTGACAGCAAAATGCAATTACACTTTTTGGACTCACCCGCGGCAGTGCAGAGCACGCATCATCATAATATATCTTTCTGCTTTAGTCTTCCATTCTTTAATTTTAATATAGTAGAACTATCAAAATAATAGATTATTAACTTGTTATTTATTTAAGGATTTCAGAAAATATATGCGATAAAACAAACCGCACGTACGGAATTACACGTAATTTTTTTTTGTAACTTTTATACTATCCACTAAGTTTATGTACTGCATTGTGAGCTTCTCAAGAACAAGTGTATGTTAATACCCAAGTGCTGAATAAATTTCATTTCATTTCATATCAGGCGAATAAAGTGCACAGCTAGGCAAAGGCCTCCTCAAAAATAAATCCACAATTGGAGTAGATATGCCCATCGTTTCGAGGGATATGCTGTAGGGCCAGCGCAGACAGAGAGGAGCGCAGCGGAGAGGATTTTATTAAAGCACTAGAAAATGAACTTTAAAATTATAGAAATAAAGTGCATGTATGCTTGAACATTATAATGCGCGAGACTGCGCGAGCATTTTATGTCAGGTTCAAGCATATATGCACTTTATTCCTATAGCTCTAAAGTTGATTTTCTAGTGCCTTAATAAAATCCTCTCCACTGCGCTCCTCTCTGTCTGCGCTGGCCCTTAATCGCTACGCTTGGTAAACGGGTTGACCAGCGCAGTAGAATGGTGAGTACACACAGAGACGCTCCTCCTCATCTCTGGGAGGTACTCCCTTGAGACGACTTCTACGCCCCCCACAAGACGAGACGGGTTGGTTATATTCTTTACCGTCTATATAATGAAATAATAATAATGAAATTTATTCAGCACTTAGGTATTGTACGGGCTAAGTGCGTTGCACTTGCACCGACAGCATTTTAACCGTAGCGCGTGGTTTCATAATTATTATATTAATGTAATTTCATTCGTAGTGAATTGTACCTCGGTCGGCTACCACGTCGAGTACAATTCATATTACACATTACAATTCATATATTACCATACACCATCACAATCTCAACCTCATCTTAGACTAGTGTTCAGTGAATACACCATAATTGACAACTCTCTGACCTACAACTTTCTCTTATCACCACGGACTAGTCTATACAGGTATTAACATACACTTGTACTTGTCAGGCACACAATGCTGCAGTACATAAACTTAGTGGAATACAGTATAAAAGTTACAAAAATAAATTGTCCGTCCGTGCGGTCTGTGTTATCACTTATATTTTCTTAAATCCTTAAATAAATAATAAGTTACTAATCTATTATTTTGAAACAGTTCTACTATATTAAAATTAAAGAATTGAAGGCAACGTGCAGTTGGCTAGCGTTGAAGGCTCTTAACCAGTAAGTGAATTTAAGCGACTAATACCTGAGGGTAACCTTTTGGGGTTCGGTCCACAGCTCAGGAGGCCGCTGAAGCAAAAAGACAAAATTCTAAATGATGATGTGATCACTTGCACGGGATCACCGATCACGCGTTAAGGGGCCAAAGCTATCCTCGCTGTTGAGGAACCCACCTAGCTAACCCGCGGTTTTCTCTAGCTACCGACGTGGACTATATATAAAATTCAAATTCAAAAAGTCATTTATTCCGTTAAAAAATTACATTTGTGTGGAATCGTCAATTTTTTTACCCTACCGTGCAGTGCATGACGTGGCAGCTACTGAGAAACACTGCCAGAAAACTCAGTAGGAATCCTTTTTTAAAATATTTATTTCTTACATAAAGTTACATTGTATTTAAATGTGTTAATTTAGAGCGACTCAATCCCAAGCTGTTTTGTCACTTAAATAATCAGAAGTTTTGTAGTAAGCCCTGCTACACAGTTTGGCTTTTATAATTCTTTTAAACTTATTCATAGACATTTCTCGGATATCACTGGGAAGTTTGTTATAGAATCTTATACATTGCCCCATAAAAGAGTTACTTACTTTGTGGAGACGGGTGGTATGTAACACAAAGTTATGCTTATATCTAGTATTTATATTATGAGTATCACTCCTTTTACAGAAGGAGTCTTTATATTTATGCATATAAATTAGATTCTCATATATATACTGACATGCTACTATAGATAAATATTAAAGAGATTATTAGATATTATGAGATATGTAAAATAACTTTAAAGATTACCCAGCGTTAAGTGTGGCGATGTAAACATACGTTCAATATCTATTCTTAATGGTTTTGTTTTTTCCAGTGTATAATATATATTATTCTCTTTCATTTATTTATTTATTTATTTATTTATTTTCAAATTTATGTACACACTGATAGGATAAAGGAAAGAAAGAATAAAAAACAAGAAAAGACATTGCACAAAGGTACTACTTATTTCTAAAGAAATCTCTTCCAGTAGACCTGCAAGAGGAGATTTTGGAAGAGAGGAAGATATGAGTGTGTAGGATGATATACATACATACGAACAAAATACACATATACATAAATACATACATAATTTAAAATAATAAACTACATAAAATACATATATCTAAGGCAAAGAGGAAAGGTAGTGTTCTTTTAACCTTTTTTTAAATATGGAGATGGTATTACTATTACGTATGTTAGGCGGAAGAGAGTTCCACAGCCTAACCGCCTGAACAGTGAAGGATTTGGAGAAGAAATCAGTTTTATGGGATGGGAATTTCAAAATACTTTTTAGGTGTGACCTACATTGGGCGTTGGGAGAATGTTTATAGGAGAAACGGTCCTGTAGGTAAGAGGGATATGCGGGATTGTGTAGGATATTGAAAAGGAGACATAATATTCGAGTATTCCTGCGAAGGCGGATTGGGAGCCACTTGAGATTGTTGCGGAATTCTGAGACATGGTCGTACTTTCGGAGATTAAAAATGAAACGTATACATAAATTTTGCAAGCGCTCAAGTTTGTTTAATAGCTCTTCAGTAGCATCCAGATAGCAGGCATCAGCATAGTCCAGAATGGGCTGGATTAGAGTTTGAGCAAGAGTTATTTTGGTTTCAAAAGGCAAAAAGTACTGGAGGCACCTAAGTGAGTGAAAGGTAAAATAGACCTTTTTGCTGACTTCATTAATGTGAGCATTCCAGGATAAGTTCCGATCAATAATAACCCCGAGGTTCTTAGCCGTGTCCGAGTACGCAATATGCACATTGTCTAGTAGAACAGGAGGAAAAGAGCCTACATCAAAACCAGCACGCATTTGCCTACTGCCAATAATCATAGCCTGCGACTTGATGGGATTTAATTGAAGACCGAACGATCTAGCCCAGTGACTGATGGCACTCAGGTCTTGATTCATAGCAGCAATGGCGGTTCTAGCTTCATTTAATGTAAACTGGCGGTATAACTGCATGTCGTCTGCGTAGAGATGAAAATTAGAGGAAATAACTCGTGTAGCAAAGTTGATGAAGATGGAAAAAAGTAAAGGAGATAACACGCCACCCTGGGGTACGCCCGTGGTAAGATTGCACCAGTCTGAGTAAGAGTCTTTATAGCAAACACGCTGCGAGCGTCCCCGAAGATATGTATCGAACCAGGCCACAGACTCCGAGGAGAAATTAAGAGATTTAAGAATTTCGAGAAGAATATCGAAGTCCACGGAGTTAAAGGCACTGCTAAAATCAAGGAGCACCAAGACTGTGAGAGATTTATTCTCCATGGCCCAACGGAAATCGTCAGTGACCTTTAGGAGCGCTGTCACGGTGCTGTGACCTGGTCGAAAGCCAGATTGAAAGGGATTTAGAAGATTATTCTGCAATAAGTAACTAGATAGCTGACGGTGAACTATATGCTCCAGAACTTTTGAGAGGAAAGGGAGGATAGAAATCGGGCGAAATTGTGACAAAAGAGTAGGATTGGAAACTTTAGGCAACGGGATGATATGAGCTTTCTTCCAAGCACATGGGAAGCAACAGGAGTATAAAGAAAAGTTAAAAATATGAGTAAGGATAGGGATTAAAATAGGAATTATTGGAGTGACCATTCTGGAGCATAAATCATCGTTACCAACAGCAGAAGATGTTATTGATAAGAGGGATTTTTTGACGTCGTCCTCACTCACTGAAGTAAGTTTGAACGGCGAACATTGTGGTATCGACAAAGAGGACAGTTCAAGCAAAGTATTCGATTTAATACGAGGGTCAATTGTAATAGGGGGAAGTGAGAAATGGTTGTTAAGAGAACCCAGGTCAATACTATTAAAGTCTGTTGAAGGGGTTTTGCCGATGCCATTGGCTTTTAGGAATTTCCAAACTTTGGAGGAGTTGTGATTATTGAGAGAAGTGTGGAAGTGGCGACGTTTCGAATCACGACACAGACGACTACACCGATTACGCAAGATTTTGAAGCGGTTTAAGTTGGACTCTGTTGGCGTGCGCTTATACCTAAGTTTTGCCCTATCCCTACTAGCCATAACTTCTTTGATGGCCGGAGTAATCCAAGGAGCTGGAATGAGTTTCAGTTTAACTCTCCGTTTCGGTGCATGACGATCGTATAGTGAAGTTAATATACTGCTAAATTCTCGAACTTTATTATTGATAGATTCACAATTGATCACCGGCGTCCAGTCAATGTGTTCAGCATCACACCTTAATGCCTCCAGGTTCATGCCCTTGAAATTCCGAAGGATTGAATATTGTGATCTACGTTTGGGAGGCCGAATAGAGTAGGATAGAAAGATTAAGTCGTGGTAAGAGAAACAAGCAGTGAGCTGACCATGTGTTGAAACGAGATCAGGTTTGGAGACAATCATTAGATCAAGAAGAGATGGGTTACAATTGGGAAAATGATGTGTGGCAGAAAGAGGTAAGATATGAAGATTAACAGATGATAAGAGAGATCGGATAGCATTAGCACGGTGATCGTTTTTGATCAAACACGTATTGAAGTCACCCATTATGACTACGTGCTCGTAAGACGGACATAGGTCATGCAGTAACGTCTCTAGTGCGTCGAAATAATTAATTCGAAGACTCGGACTATAGAAGACTCCGAGAAGCATTTTTTTGTGATGGACTATAATTTCAATAAATAGATGCTCTGCTGATTCAGTGTAGGTAGATGGAGAGACATTTACAATTTTAAAGGAGATGTTGGCTCGTAAGTATAATGCCACGCCCCCACATCCCTTTCCAGTCCGATCGTTACGGACGAGCACAAATCCAGGCAATGAAAAGTGAGTAGAGAGAAGAGAAGGCTTAAGAAAAGATTCTGATATTAAGAGAGCATCAATATGGTTACTGCTAAAGGATGCCTGAAGGTCAGAATGGTGGCGTGGAATACTCTGAACATTAATGTGGGCGATGTTAAGGTTTTTAGAGTAATCAGAGAGGAGAATGGATAGCTGATCATGCAAAGTTAGGATTGTGGAAGAATCACTGTCCGCGCTAACAAAACTGTCATTAGAGGAAGAACATGAGAAAAAACTATCATCAATAATAGGGACATTATCGTCCATACTAAGATAAACTAAATAAAATAAATAATAATAATAAAAAGATGTGATAGCGAGAAATAATAAATGCTCTATATAATAATTATTACTAAAAAAAAAAAATAGTCTTAATAAAACGCTAAACTCACCGACTCGCAAGTGGAAGAGATTTTTACAAAACGTGTTAAAGTTATAAAATAAGATTATCAATAACAAAGAAATCATATTAACATTGTAGTGGACAATTATTTTGGCCATTCTAAGATATAGCAATAATATTTATAATACATTATGTCCGGTACGCTACATAACATTTACGGAATGTAACTAAACGCAAGTTAGCAAGCTTAAACAAGACGCAGACGTCACAAGACAAGTGACAACTGACTATTGACAACTAACAACAAATGTCAACAGAACAAAATAATAAGAAAAATAATGGCTACAAATCTAAGTACCGGCGTTAGATTAAAATAAAAGTAAAAATGTGATGGGTAATACACAAAAGTTAAAAAATATAGCGTACCGTCAGTGCATAATGTGAAGAGTATGTATAATACGACCAATGATAGTTGCAACTACAAATTTAGAATGTTGAAAACAAATCTATGTGAGACATAATTAAAATCGACGACGGCTTCTTGTAGCCTTAGTTTCCTGCATTGTAGGCAGCCCGGCCGGAGCCACGGTGGACGGAGCAGGTGCAGAGCCCTCGGTGTCACCGGATACAGCGCTGATTGGGAACTTCGTGATTAGGGCTTTAAGTTCACTCATGGATTCGATTTTGTGTCGGGATTTGTCCGGAGTTATTATAACTATTTTCCCTGACGACGACCAACAATTACGAACTTGAAAATGCCTGCGTGCTGCTGTGAAAACACGATGCCTAACTTGTGTTAGGAACTCCGAGACAGTGTATCCAGTACCTTTCAATGTGGTTTTGCTGTCCCAGACCAACTGGCGGTGCTCAATATCACGGAAGCGAATTAGGACTGGACGTGTTTTGCTCTGAACGGAACCAAGACGGTGGCATGCCTCAAAAATGTTTGTATTGAGGTCGGGCAACTTCATTTGGCTGGTTAATATGTTGATGACCACATCAAACAACTTTTCATTTGGCTTCTCAGGGATACCATGTAGCAAGAGGATCTTACGACGCATGGCAGTCTCATGGCGATCCATACCAAGTGAAATAAGTTCAACTTGTGTTTTTAAGTGGCATAGTGACTCCAGTATAAGGGATTTGAATTCCATAAACTCACGTGAAAGTGCAGCTACATCTGTGTGAACCGGTGATGCCATGGCATTCTGTAGCTTGTCTTCATGTTCCTTGATGCGTGAGTGAAATAGTTTTTCCAGACTTTCCAAACTTTTTTCTAATCTGTTGTCCATAGCTATTGCAGTGAAATTAACTTGGATTATGATGATTTTGATGGAGAGATGATACACAAAGCGAAATAGGTGGGTTTAGCAAGTACTTAATACATATGTACAGTTATTACACTATTGAATTTAATTTTAAATCAATTATTATAGCAGGAGCTGATAATTTCGTATGTGTATATATTGCCTACCCACACATTGTTGTTTCATGTGTGAACCAAGGTCCTTTCGTCCGTTAGTCTTTTCGATACTAGAGAGAGAGAGAGAGAAATATGAATGGACACTAAATAGACGGATAAATTCCACCCTTAGCCTAATGATTGGGACATTGTGCGCGATATATGTAGTTATTTGAACCAAGAATTTCGTCCAGTTTTGTTTCAAGTGACCTCGAAAATTCTTAAGTGACTACAGCGTCTTAGGTTATCATTCAATAACGTTTTCCTTTGACAGGCTGTACTTAAAAAAAATATCTAGGGACAATGTCACACAGATCATCCTAGCCCCAAACTAAGCAAAGCTTGTACTATGGGTACCAGGCGACGATATACATACTTATATAGATAGATAAATACTTGAATACATAGAAAACATCCATGACTCAGAAACAAATATTCGTACTCATCACACAAATATTTGCACTTACCGGGATTCGAACCCAGGACCACCAGCTTCGTATGCAGGAGCACTGCCAACTAGGCTACGGTGACCGTCAATCCACTTATGCAATGGCGCATTTCGTGAGGCATTCATATAATCATATCATGTAAGCCAATCGACGTCCACTGCCGTTTAAAGGTCTCCGCCAAAGATCACACAACAACTGGCGGGTTTGCGTTTCCCGCATCTAGAGTACACACGGCACTTCCGATTTGTGGTCGCACTTGAGAACCTTTTTCATAGGCACATTCATTTATACCCTTACTCCAATCTTAGTTTTATCTTTTGTTCTGACCCGGAACTTAAAACCATATTTTACTAATAATTTATTTATTTAGAAAGACCAACAGCATATAGTAACAATCATATGCAATTATTATAGTTCCTGAGAGCCAATAAAAGGTCTTCACGAATAGATAGTTGCATATGTAACAATAGTGTGATCAAATAAAGTTAAGTTATAATAATTAAACACGTTTAACCATATTTATAGATAATTTTATTGAAAATTCTAAAACTCCTGACATTTTATGAGATGAAAATCAGTTAAATTTGTCTTATATAACAAACTTATACTAAGATACACAACCACTCTTCATATAACCAAAAAAAGAACTATACAGTTATTTTCCAGGGTTGCCAAGTAAATATCTACGCAAGAATCTTTGGCACGAATTTCAAATGAGCCTTTATAATTTAGCCTATGAATGAAAAACATGTTGACATGCTATGAAACCCTGAGCCGACAATTTGTCTAGGTGAAGCCATTTGTCAAGGTAAAACATTTAATAAATGAAAGATCTCAAAAACTTAATTATGCCATGTTAGACTCCTAACCAATTATATTAACCTAGGAACGAGACCGTTTCATATAATGTTAAGTTTTATGAATATACGAATTGTGACGTCGGAACTTATAGGTACTATTGAATAAAACAAAAGAACATCAAAGTGTAAACAAAACGGCTGGATCCTATTAATTCCCGGAGATTCGTGAAACAAATGTCAAATTTGTTCGCGAATCAACGGGATTATTCGTAAACCAATTGAACATTTATTTAGTTCGACACAAATAGCAAATTTCGTCACCGTTTCGAGATAACTGAATAAATGTCGAATTCACGAGTTTACGTTTTCGCTCACGAGAACCACGTTACAACTTGATAATACTGTCAATTTTGACTTTCATACCACTAAACTAATTTAAAAGCCATTCCATCTCTCTCTAATATAACGTGTCTGAAAAGGATACATAGAACTGAATAAGGCTACGGCGACTAACTGTCAAAATACTAAAACCATTTCGTAGACAAGTTCTAATGCGACAGCGTATCGCTTATATCCTTCAGTATTTTCTGCCAAAACTATTGTCACAGATAAAGATGTCCAGAACATAATGACAGTAAACGAGGCAAATTAGGTGTGCAAAGATCATCTTAAAAATGGAAATCCGTTGTGTCTACCAACCCCTCTGGGAAATAGGAGTGGGTCTAGGTATGCATTTTATATAGGGCGACCAACGAGCAAGTTCGTTACCTGATGGTAAGTGATCACCGCCGCCCAGAGACACTCGCAACACTATGGAGTCGCCGGTGCGTTGCCGGCCTTGAAAAGAGTCCACACACAATTGTTGCTGACCCTCCCCACCCCGACTTCTATTAGCTCTAGCGACCTCACTCACTCTCAGAAAATTAATAATGTAATGTTGTGTATATTACATTATTAATTTTATTATTAAGGATTGTCTTCTCTAAGGTGGTGGTACTTCTAATCGGGCTACTTTTTGAGCGAATGTACGCTGTGCCCTACCTCTACTAATGTATGTTATTATGTGGTGCCCTGTCCATTTGGTATTCATATTAAGACTTATTTATTTCGTAAAGCCAGTAAATAAATCAAATAAAAACGAGACAAAATAGAACTCACAATCTTAAAAATAAATACAGTGATACTAAAATTAGTCTAGTTGGTAATGCATAGAAACAGGGGCACTGCTAGCGATACTAAATTAAATGTATTACATATCTCTTTAATATAGGTAGTATGAAAGAATGGGGCATAAATAGCACTATCAATCTACTAAAAATCCACGCGCCAATTATACGCAGGGTGCGCATGATTGATCGATAGGTATAAAGGTTGCATATGTAACGTCTACGGGCCAGCGCAGACAGAGAGGAGAGCAGCGGAGAGGATTTTATTAAGCCACTATAAAATCAACTTTAAAATCATTAAAATAAAGTTCATATATGCTTAAACATTATATGCCCGGGACTGCGCGAGCATTTTATGTTAGTTTCAAGCATATATGCACTTTATTTCTATAACTTTAAAGGTGATTTCCTAGTGCTTTAATAAAATCCTCTCCACAGCGCTTCTCTCTGTCTGCGCTGGCCATACGGGACGGCATTAATACGTGGATGGGACGGGGATCGGAACGTGGTTAGTAAACACTGACGGGGATTTTTAATGCCCAGTACCAGTACTAATGTAGTAATGCACCGTGACAGTAGCTCGGGCTAACGTGCTGGTGTCGTGAACAGGACATGATTGATTGGTCATTGGAAAAAAAATACTTTAATTGGCGTTAATTTTTCTGAGATTTTATGGACATTCTATTTTTTATACCGACTTGCACCTGCCTACCTACTTGTATGACTATTCTGCATAGATTTTAATACCTTTTTAGATTTTAATATAATTTTGATTCTGTTCATTATAATAGCTGAGGATAACTGTAATTGGTCTTATTGATTTGTAATACATTTGTAAATGACTGTTGTTATCCCTAATAAATATAAATAAATAAATAAATTCTACGTGGGAGAAAAGAATTCTTAGATGACGACGGCATAGTATTCAGGGTCGCTGACCACTAGACCAATTAACTTTTCGTAGTCTTTTTCGCTTGGTATCAAAGATTTGCATCACATCTTAGCTCTCCGGAGCCAACGTAGCGACTTTGCATACGCAGCGGAATCACGAACGCGACCCCGTCGCGTTCAAGTTATTGCATTTCACTTGAATACAACTCTAAATAGCTGTGCCCCGCGGTTTTACCCGCTTTAAACATCATCAATTATAGCCTACATATGTGTTAATCCGGGGTGTCAGCTAACAAAATAAAAAAATAATAATATCGGTCCAGCCGTTTAGACGTGAAGACGTAACAAACATATAGACTCACAAACTTTCACCTGTAGTGTGATTATGTTTTAAATATAAGTGACGCCAAGATGAAAATATGACTGTCTTTAAAATTGAAACTTTAATTTCAACAAATGTAAAGCAATCGAAGGATATTAAGATAACTTTTAGATCAGATGAATTCTGCTCTACTTTTCAATCCAGTTGAGCATTAATACCTACACTCAGTTCGCGCTGAGATAGTAACTCGTTTTATTGACAGCCGAGTAATACGGCGGTTTATGTGTTTTCATTGTTTGAAGTAATTCGAAGAAGAACAAATAATTAGGCGTACTTAAACAAACAACCATTTTCATTGGCGAACAGAAATTGTGTTACTGAGTAATAAATTTCCTGAGAACTGTTTATTACGATTTTATTTGAATATTTTTTATGGTCTTTCGAGCCGAATTGTATTTTGGGGGATAATAGGGTAATGGACTAATAATATTACCTGGTTGGTGAGTGTATTGAGTTTCTGTTGGTGTTTAATCCTTAATTGATCGTATGTCCATAATTCATTGGTTTTAGATCCTACTACTACACAATAGAGTAGAAAATCAGGTGGCAACCTACCATTGCCGGATTAAGGTTTAAAGAACTTAGTGGTACGTTTGCCGCAGTGGCTTAGGTGGTTGTTTCATTACTACCTCAGCGTCTTTGTGTTTCGGGTTCCATCTCCGCAAAGGACACCTGAGAGCATTGTGCTTTGTGTCCGTGAAATGTATGTTCGGCTCCTCGGTGATAAAGAGATTTGTTTGGATTAGATTTACATTCCACTGAAATCAGAATGGTAGACTGAGAATTAGTACTAATAACAACTAATGCAGGTATAGTCATATTGAAATTACTAAATTTCCAAATATGTAATATAAAAAAATAGCCTTAACCCTCATATTACAGAAACCCAGTTATTCCCGTTAACGTTTCCGTAAAAATAGATCCAAAGGTTAAGTATCCATTTCCCCGCTTTGGTGTGGGTGTTTTCTGTGCATTGTATGTATATATTTACAAAAAAATATTAAAGTATTTCTATCCGTTGTTGAGTAGGTATCCATAATATTCATAGTACAAGCTTAGCTTATTCGTAGAATTTGTAATCATGATGATATATTGATACACCAAGATATTATCATCACAATAGATTGTACGAATATTGGCAATAGCTTTTATTTCTAATTGACATAATTTTTTCACAAACAGTGTTATTTTGATAATTGCAGATAGATAATCTGACACGTCCAAAAGTTAAATTTTGGAATTTATAAGTTAAAAGTTTAAAATTAAATACTTAATATTTCCAAAATTTAACTTTAACCGTTTTAAGAACATCATTAGGTTTTGCGTAAATATAACGTTTGCGTCATTAACGTTCGGCATTTAATTTATACTTCGCTCTGAGTTAAATAGTGAGAAATGCCTCCATCATTGTAAGGATACGATAATTGCTTGCCATTATAGTAGTATACTTCTTTGCTGACATGATTGGCTTAGTAAGAAAGATAATGTCAGCTAAAGCCTCCCCAAGAATGAGGTGATAATATGCCATAATCGCTACGCTTAGCCGACTGGTAAGCGATCGCAGTAGTAGTCAATTGAGAGACGGTGCTGCCTGTTCTCTGTAAGACCACTGTGCGTTTCACAAGATACTTTTTGCCACGCTCTGTGGAATCAATTAGCTGCGGAGGTATTTCCGATCCGGTATGACATGGCAACCATCAAGAAGCGAACCTATTCTTTTCTTAAAAGCCGGCATCGTATTTGCAGCTCCTCAGGTGTTGCGAGTGTCCATGGGCGGCGGTGATCACGTACCATCAGGTGACCCACTTGCTCGTTTGCCATCCTATTATATATATATATATATATATATATATATATATATATATATATATATATATATATATATATATATATATATATATATATATATATATATATATATATAAATATAGCCCAAAGAAATGACATAGGATGCTGGTATTTATTGACAACACCACATTGCAGAATTATGTTAATAGTTATAAATCATTTGGTTTTCACCTCATATTTACCTTCAAGCAACAATCCGAGCATAAGTTTACTTTGCCGCTTGATGGCACATATTCAACTATTTACCTTGTTTACATGTTATCTACATCAACATTAATGATTCAACAAGGATATGACGAGGAAGAAGCCGGATAGAAGTGAATACATTATGCATGTCTTGATACCATTTTGGTAATTAGTTAGATTGAATTAATTCCCTGCTACAGCCAAACTAGAACTCATTCCTATGGTTATTGGTTGGCAAGCTAATAGTTACACGACGCCCCAAGGGTATTGTTTCCAAAACAATCTAATTCCAAGATTTGATACAGAAACACTCGACGCAGATATATTATTTAGGTAAATATACGTTCATATATCGTTCAGTAGGTCGAAATTATGGGTTCCTTAATAATGCATTCCTGAGGACGCGTGCACGCCCTCTATATCGTACCGTTTTGCCTACTTTTGCTTACATTTTTCCTACCTGCACTCCTTCTAACGAGGGTGGGCACGCACGTGTCCACGTTATGGTCCTTCGAGCCGGATATAAATCAGCGGCTTATGGATGGGGATGGACAGGTAGGTCATTGCGTGGAGCGCAGAATCCAAATACGAGAACCGGGTGGAGAGAGTAGTGAGCCGATACCGACTGCTGGCGGTGAAGTCAGCGCACCAAGTCGTATCAGAACCATAAACGATTTTCGGCTACGGCGCCTAATAATAACGGAGAATAGCCCACTACATAGGACATCTATCATCAGCATATAGGCCGGCTATCCAATGCGAAAGCTTTACGTGTTCTCCGAGGCACACCACCAACTTCCATATTCCAGACTGCTACTGGCTGTATTTCGGGTGGTTTTATCCGGGGATCCTGCACCTGAGCTCTTTTGGATCATGTAGTTCTTCCCATGTCAGTAAGGCAACTGAGAGTATACACATAAAGACACGTGTGTATCATAATATATCCCGCGCAGATTGCTACCCTTTTTTACCTATGTAATAGTAGTATATTTCTAAGAAGTACAAAGCTCTTCCGGCTTTTAACTGCTACATGCGCCGCTCCGCTGACGACCGATCACTCAACAGCGAGATGCAGCATCTGGCGTGCACAAAAATGCTTACCAGATCATTTTGTCACACCATCTGAAACCCTCCTGCCTGGACATCAATTGCCGTGGCCGATCTGGAACTCCCTAAATAGGCTCCGGACTCAGATGGGCCAAAGCAAAGAAACATGTCAAGGTGGCGACGGTCGAGCAACCTCAAAATGGACTGTATTTGTGGAGCATCTGTCCGATCCATGGCCTATCTAAAATCGTGCCCAGCCTGCCCTGCCACATGTTCATTGCCCTCATTTTCATTCCTACGATCCTACATCTTAGGAATGAAAATGAGGGCAATCAGTGTGGAATATAGTGGTAATCACCACGTTCTGGGCCACAAATTTAAATAGTTTGCCATCGACACGCTAAGGAGATTGAAAGTACATAAATCATAACAAATAACATTGAATCAATGCAGGTACAGCAAACAATGACATGTATGGTTACAAATAGTAACGAGTAACACACGTAATCCGTCCCGCGTCTCGAGTGCATAACGGGACGTGACGTCACGCATTTGCCGTGATGGCCTCCTGAAGAGGTCGAAACCAATTGGCCCAATCCAACAATAAAATATTTACATGAGTTACCTGTTACTATTTGTCATTATGTTAAGTCCGCACTTCAGTATTAATTAGAGAATGTATTACGTGCACCAACATCATTTACTTGCAACTGTTGCTTTAAACCTTAAACAGGCTGTGGACTACACAATGCCATATAAATTGCAACTTTATCTCTTTGCAATAAAGTTTAAAAAGAAATGTAATTAATATAGCAGTCTGCTTGAGGGGAGTCCCTTAAACAGGCGAGTACTAGACGAGACCACTTCAATTACAATATTATCACTTTGGAATAAATTCAAAAAAACAAATGAAACATAATGCAGCACAGTCTGGTTAAAGGTTAACCCTTAAACAGGCGGTGTACTATACGGGACGACATCAATTTCACCCTTATCACTTTGGAATAAAGTCTAAAAATAAATGAAACATAATACAGCAAAGTCTGGTTAAGGTTTAACCCTTAAACAGGCGGTGTACTATACGAGACCACATCAATTGCGACCTAATCACTTTGGAATAAAGTCTAAAAACAAATGAAACATAATACAGCAAAATCTGCTTAAGGATTAAATTGCTAGTCTTCATTAAGAATGGTTGCCGTGACTGAAATTCGATCAGGAGGACACTGTTAATATTAGACTAAGGTAAAATCATCCAGTATAAGAATAATAACTATACTAACACTGCACGCTACGGGAACGGAACGAGATATTATGTCAAGCGTGAACGAGATATCATTATCTATATCGTCTATCACGCGCTCGCTCGACATATCTCTTTCTACCCTAACATGATAGGCTGTAGTGTCCCGCCGGAGCCGCGGCGTGTGCGTAAAAACTTTTGTATTTTTTACCCGTCCCATATAGGACAAATATCGACAAAAAACGTGAAGTTAAAGTAACGTTGATCTAAACTACACTGGAAAAGGGACGTTATCACTTTTATTGTTCTAAGTTTATTTTTTGAAGTGAAAACTTCGTTAGGCGCGGTTAGCACTTTTTGGTTGAACAAAATTCATGGAACTCGCGTCAAAGTCACTTTACGCTTACCATGAGCAATATTTATACTGTGTACATATGTGTACTTTTTGCGTGAACAAAAGGCATGAAACTCCCATCATCATCACGTCACGCTTTCCATGATGATGATGATGTCCTCCCGACGTCGGCGGCGACACCCTTAGCTTGTGTTGGCCTGAACCTTGCATGGGCGCGAGCATGACTAGCACTAGACTATATATATAACTATTATGTTGTAAATTATTTAGATTAGAAGGGTAAACACTGACCTGCAACTTTTTTTACAATACGGCACTGAATTGTGTGGCAGATAATGTACCTAAAACAACTGACTCTCATTTACCTTCACGTCAGCTCAGACTCGAGGTTCAAACCCAGCAGACTAAGTAAGCGCACTGGAGGTCATTCCACCTCCGGTGCGCTTACTTAGTCTGTGATTTACTTTGCTAAATTGCCTTGAATCGTTCCCCCCTATTGTTCGGTATAGTAGCAGCATGCTAGCCTGACAGTAGCCGTCATATTATAAAAATAGGATCTATTTATGTAATTGTTTTTATTAGTAACAATGTAAATCTGTTTCTCTATTTATTTTACTAGGTTTAAATAACTTTAGTTCTTATAAGAACTTTATAGATCGCTTGAATGAGATACATATTACGCAGTTATAACATACTAAGCATGCAAAAATTAACCTGGTAAGATCAAGTTTAGATTAACATCTTGAATATTTCATTTAAACGTGCACAGTTAATATAATTGAAAATATGAATATAAAATAAATAACACAAAATAATATATTAATCAATTAACTAATTCATTACATGTCAAAATAAATATTACTAGATTATAAAAGTGTTGTAGTGTTGTTTTATGTGGGACTAGTCCTTCCTTTTTACCCACCACTGCAACTCATGCAAGCCAAGATAGACAGTGGTACACGATGAAATGACACTGAGTGGTAAAGCTCGCTTCAAATGTCTTGAATCCCGTACGAAATTAATCTGAAAGAAGCAATGAGGATTTCGAAAAAAGTAGTTCCAATTGATCCATAGGAAAGAGGGAGATATAACAAGGCTAGATACTTATAAAAATAATGAATTGCAACTAGAAAAGCCAGCCCATGGTATAGATAGACGGATAAAAGGCATACTTGATGCAAAAGAAATCCTGAAAGAATAGTTTTTCCAAAAATTCTAAATACCACACTGTATCTCAAAAATAATTACGCGATGTGTGGCAAGATCTATAATAAAATTCCAGAGGTATTAATAAAAGAAATGCCATTAAATGCGTTTAAAAATCATTTAAAATCATGGTTAACAGAGAAAGCATATTACTCCGTTACTGAATTGCTTTAATTAATGCAATTGTAATAATAATGGTGTATTAATGATAATGTAATAATAATAATGTAATAAAGATAATTTAATAACAATATGTTTATAATAATATTATTATTTGCATGTCAATAAATTGGCTGAAGTTGTAAGGACCAATTAAATGTACCAACTTTACTGCAAATAAAGAATATGAATATGAAAAATATATACATAAGCTGTTTCCTAGACGGGTAGGCAGAGACAACGGAGTTCCATTTGTCACCATCTTGCACCCCTCTTTTGCGTCGTTTACTTATTATGTTTTCCATATGGTTTTGGGTACTTCTGACCTGGCCTTTCTTGAGAACATCTCCCATTAGGTCAGATAATGTTCTACGAGGTCTTCCCGTTCCAATCCATTCACAAACGCAACGTATACTTTTTTTTTAAATCTTCTTTCGTCCATCCTGTCTAAATGCCCATACCATCTCAACATACCTTTTTCAATCATTGTGAATACATCCTTTTACGCTCCACAACAGTCTCATACGTCGGTATTCTGTATTTTGTCTCCCAAAGACACATACTCCTAGGAGCTCTCATTTTCACTGCGTTCATTCTAATTTCATTCTTTTTCTGCCGTACTCAAGTTTTACTAGAAATCTGCAGGCGAACCAAAGTCACCGACATAGCTCGTAGAACCGATGGCCGTTGGGGCAGAAAGGTTCTTGAGTGGCGACCACGAACCGGAAGACGCAGCGTGGGCAGGTCCCCTACAAGATGGACCGATGATCTTGTGCGGGTCGCTGGAAACTGCTGGATGCGAATAGCGCAAGACCGGCAATTGTGGAGATCTTTGGGGAGGCCTTTGTCCAGCAATGGACGTCTTTCGGCTGATATGATGGTGATGTTGATGATGACATTTTAATATTGTATCTGACTAAGCTATTTAACTTAGTCATATACAATATTAAAATATATTTTAGAACTAGTTCATTCATGCGATCTGTTTTATCACACTAATATTATAAATGCGAAAGTTTATGAGTGTGTTTGTTACTTCTTCACGTCTAAACGGCTGGAATGATTTTAATAAAATTCGGTATGGAGTTAGCTGACACCCTGGATTAACATATAGGCTATAATTTAAATTTATAAAGATTAACGCAGGTAACACCGCGGGGCACAACTAGTCCTGCAATAATTTATATATGTATATTTACGTCTAAGTAAGGTAGTCAGAGTTACCGCCACCGCGTCACCTATGGACCCCCATTAGATAACGTAGGCCAACAACAAAAATGTTTATTAACGCTGTGTTAGTTTCAATCTTTTACCCAACTAATAACCTCGTTGTATGCAAATTTTCTGTGCTATCGATACTATTAACAAGAAAAAACAAATCTTTTGTGTCGGATGTACTTCTTTGTCAAAAATAACCTAAGCCGTGTTACTTGTTCAAAAAGGGCTGCAAGTTTTAACAGATGATTGGATATAGAACGTATTTCTGTTGTAATTCATTTATGTATAGGTAACAGTCATTGATCAATTGATGGGTCAAAAGTAGATTTGTCGAAATTTTGCTGTTTTAGACAGACATGAGTGCTAATAAATCTTTGTGTTATTTATGTACTGATTTCGATTGCATGTAAAGGGATCCATTGTCTGAAGTCGATATAAAAGAAAACTACTAGTCAAAGTGAAGTGTTCTCTTTTTTTGAAGTCAGTTAATCAGTAAGAACTTACACAAAAAACACATTGAAGGTGGTACATCCTGTTTGCTTTTACGATGTTGCACACACACAGACATACGAGAAGGCTTGCAAGTTAAAACACCCCTGTTTTTGTTTATTAATATTTGTATTGGTATTTTTATTCCGCTAAAATTTATTATAATAAGGAAGTCACAAATAAAAAATAAAGCATTCGTTTTATCAAAGAGATAATTTTATGAATCGTACCTATTCGTCCCAAAGCGATGGCTATTCAGTGCAAACATCACCCCTCATATACGCAGTAAATAGAGATGTATCTACAAAAAATGTTGATAAATGTGAATATCGATAAACATCGATGTTGTGAAATAGAGCGAATGGTATTCCAATATTTGTAAATGTGGTAACTTCTCAATGATATTAGATAACTGTCAGTATTAAATATATGTGCCATATTAAAACTATTAGTGCCAAATCATTTCTCATATTTGATTTACATAATTCATATTTCTGACGATTTAAGAAAATCTACTTATTAGATTGAGTCGCTCATGTCAATATAAAGATAAGTATTTGTATAGTATTAAAAAATAAGATTATTCAGTGATTATTACCCGGTGTATCTCAGCAGCTGCACGGTAGGAAAAGAGATGAATCATATCCATCCATATTCGATAAGTTATCATTTCTCTATAACATCGAATATTTTTTCTTCCATAAAGATAAAGATATATTTATTTGTCAGAAACATGTGTAGTTAAAAGATATTACATACATATAAAATATTGCTTCAACATGTTCTACCTTAATAGGTGTACAAATCAAGACATGCAGGTAAAAACATCGGCATTTATGTATAATTAAGTAAACATAATTAGAAAATATATAAGGATTATGGATGTCAATCTTTTGAGAATAATAATAACATGATAATGATAAGCTGCTGTGTGGTGACGGCGACAAATATCAGAATCAGAATATCATCACCCCATCTCATCCTGTGGGGGGCGTAGAAGTCGACCCGAGGGAATATCTACCAGAGGACGGGCAGCAGCTTCCTTCTGATTACTATGACCATCTTACTGCGATCGCCAACCCACCTGCCAAGCGTGGCGATTATGGCATATCCCCCCCAAGACGATTCTTGAGGGAGGCTTGTCCAGCAGTGGACTCATTTAGCTGTAATGATGAATGATAAGCTACTAGTATGTCAATATATATAAAATAATAATAATAATTCTACAGTAGTAATTAAATAACAGTCAAAACAGTTTATCAGTTAAATAATCATTTATATTATAATAAGCCTTATTGCCTAATACCTTTTTTAATTTATTTTTAAATGAAATGACACTCATGTAGCCCCCTGTAGTCTTTTGGTAATTTATTGTATAGTTTAGGTGCCATACAAAGTATACTTTTTACCATATGGGCAGTTCTAGCGCTGTGCATACATAGTCTATTATTATCTCGTCTATTTCGGACGACAAAATCTGACACCCGAGGGAAAAGTCCAGGGTTTGTTTTAACAAATACACAAGTCTCTAAGATGTATAAACTAGGCAGCGTGAGTATGTTGTGTTTTATAAACAGAGGCTTACAACTATCAGTGACTTTAAATCCAAACATGGCTCTAATACAACGTTTATTTTATTTATGTAAGAGGGCGACAAACGAGCACGTGGATCATCTGATGGTAAGTGATCAACGCCGCCCATGGACACTCGCAACAACAGAGGGGTGCGTTGCCGGCCTTAATAATAGTCAGCAAACCAGTGTTGCTGACCCTTCCCCCCACCTCGATGAGCTCTGCCGACCTTACTCACACGCAGGAACACAACATTAATTTATTAATGTTATTATTAAGGAATGACTTCTGTCAGGTGGAGGTAGCCTCCCCAGTCGGGCTGCTCTTTGAGCGATTAAACGCTGTACCCTACCTCTTTTAAAACTAATAATCTAAATTTAAATTTTCACTATCGTTCAAATAATTGTTAAAATTATAGTAAGTAAATCTTTTTGTTAAATTCTATTTGATGATTAATTGAAATTTATCAGAGTGTCGAGGACGTAGCAAGGTGACCACTTTTATCACTGCGCAATACCTGCATGCACAATTGATATTAACAAAATAAGAAATTCAATATATAATTACAGTAAATAAATAGCGTTTAATTAGGGTTTTGACGACGAAATAATATGTATTATTTGGTTATAATGTCTCATATGATAAAATCTGAATAAATTAAGACATTTTAATAAATTTAAAATACATTATTAAATCAAATTTATATTTTTGGAAAAGTCTGTGTATACAAACTGAAGTGGAATAGTGAATCCCAAAATCTATACTAGTATATAAACACTATTGGGAACTTAAAAGCTCTATAACTTTATGCTCATAAACATAATTTTATCAATTCATCGTTTAATAAGCATTTTGCATATATATACTTTTCTGATCTTAAGTATTGGCTATTGTATAAAAACAAAATTAATTATATCAATATCGATCAACGATATCGAACATTGAAATAATCGATAAACGGACATCTCTACAACGTGCCCGTGACGATATCCTCGATCTTAGGGGTGCTAATACACGAGGGTGAACGAGGGGTTCATTGCGAAAGCCCCACACAAACTCGTACAATAAAAATAATCAATAATTTTACTACGCACTACAGATTTTCGGGACAAAATAACGTAAAATTTATGGTTGAATAATTTAGTACGCTTCTTGGATGTTTCCGAAAAATTGTGTTGCGTCTGATTCGTTATATCTTATCAGCTTATTATAAATATGGGTCAGCTTATAAGACTGACTTCTCTATTTTTTGGTGAACTAGTGAAAGCACCAGTAAACGAAAATTAAAAATCCGTAGGTATGATGTTCATTAAATCATTAAGTATTAAGTAATTTCATAGGTACTCTTAAGTTCGTCTTTGGTTTACAATATCTAAATATTTTTTTTAAATTTATTAATATATATCCGTCTTCACAGTTCACACCTGCAACTTTCTAATTATATATATTATTTTTTTAAAAGACAACTTTCGCTCGTTTTGTTCTACTTTACAAACATATAATAGACGGACATAAATTACATCCAGACTATTTATGGGTCACACAAATAGTTTTACGGTGCGGGACTCGAACCCGCGGTGACTGTCTTAGCCGCTGCATAACATGATAGCACTAATATAAGTGTTGGGGATATCGGTCCGTGTGTCTGACGGCAGAGAATATTACCACCCCATCTCATCCCGTGGGGGGCGTAAAAGTCATCCCGAGGGAATATCTCCCAGACAACGGGCAACAGCGTCTCTCTGTATACTATGACCATTTATTTTTATTTATTTATAGTTAAATAAAACGGTTAATAACCAATTACATTACTTATTTTTAGGGTTACATATAAATTTCAATACAAAATACTGGACATCCTTGCATACTTTCTTTCGCAGAAAACCAAACATATTCGCCTAATGTCTGTCCATCTACCGGCAAACACATCGCATTCAGGATAGGCAATCAGGAGGGCGTTTAGCATATCTAGGGTTCGACATACTGGAGACTTGGCTCTAGCGACAGTATGATGCAGCGGCTTCGCAAATAATTCACGCTGGTGGCGGCACTGATGATGCCTACGACCAGGCACATATAACTGACAGAATAAATTAAGGAGCTCAGGACAGTTGATTTCCACCATCATACTGCGATCACCTACCCATCTGCCAAGCGTGACGATTATGGTATATCCCTCCAAATGCCGGATCTAACCCCATTTTGCATAGATTTGGCGAGGGATTTGTTCATTAGGGGACGTCAGTAGGCTGACTTGACATAAGCACTTTTGTACTAATTTTTGTGCACTAGCGGCGAATTTTTTTATTATTTGACGTTATAGTTGGTTTACACTTCTGCACTGGGCAATAGTGACGACCGGGGGCTCAAGGGAAAAGAGACTACATACTTATTAACCCGGGCCAGAGAGAAGTTTGAGGAATTTTGATTTAAAGCTCTGCTCATGGCGATTACTGTTGGTTTTTAGGAATGTTTTCCTTCCAATGGTCGTTCTATGTTTATACGGGAAGCCTCAATATATAACCTAAATACAAATGCAAGCTATAGGTTATGGAGGCCGATGGTAGTAATCTTGTATACAGTATCACGAGAGTTTCTAATAGCCTTGACTTGTTCTAGGTAAGTCGTCATGTCGATATCCAAGTCTTATAACTTCCTGCGGCGATGGCGCTTACGGGAAGGTCGACAAGGGTATATTAGACTGCCGCGACCACGAAGACACTCTTCTTCTTGGGTGAGTCGAAAGTGTTTAGGTAATATGAGTAAGCCATGTACTTTACAAAATGCATAGGATGGTTTTGCACTTAACCAGGTTAATGTGCACATTATTGTCGATAAAGTTAATAGGGGGGCACATTAACTTTTTGTATATCAGTTTTAAAAGGGCCAAGAATATCATCACTCCATCTCATCCCGTTTTGGTGATGAAGTCGACCCGAGGGAATATCTTCCAGAGAACGTGGAGCAGCGACTCTCTGTCAACTATGACCATCATACTGCGGTCGCCAACTCTTCTTCGAAGCGTGATAATTGGCTTATCACCTAATGCATAGGAGAGTTTCTTGTCCAGCTGTGGAGAAACGACTTATTGGATTTTAAGTTATAGACGAAATTATCAATGGAACTGCCATCTAACAAGACCGAGGGGATCTCAGAAACAAAACCAACGAAACAACTCTAGGCTGCTTCAAGGTGGTTCACTTGCCTAAATAAGTCCTACGACTCTTTTTGGCACGATTTAAATGTTTTTAGCAAAGAAATTTCATTTTACAGAGCACAAACAAGAAGTTGGCAGTGTTAATGTGACCTAATTCCAATAGAGTTGGCTAACACATACATCGGATAGAGTAATGGATTAGAGGGTGCACATGTAGAGGTAATTCCGCACGCACGTGTCCACTTCAAAATGTCCCGGACACATTGCTAGTCGGCATTAAGTCCGCCATGGTCAAATAGGACACGATCTTATTTCATCATAACAGCTGTATGAGGTTCACTCCTGGACTAAAACCTCTCCCAAAAATTGTCTTGGGGGATACGCCATAATCGTCACGGTTGGCAGACGGGTTGCGGTCGGAGTGCGATGGTCATAGTACTTAGAAAGCTACTGCCAGTCCTCTGGTAGATATTCCCTCCGGTCGACTTCTACACCCCCGTGATGAGATGGGGTCATGATATTCTGATTTTCGCCGCTTCCACCACACAGCCTATATAGATTAAATTAATTATATCATTTATTCAAAATACATTTCATAAACAAAATTGTCGGTTCACAAAATACGATCCATTCCGTCAGTTATTCACGAATTGGCCTCGGTATGCTTTAAAAGTTTCATCAGGATTGCGTGGCGGCGAAATGATTGACGAATTGCTTTTAAAAATGCATAGTGCTATGGCGATGTATATCCGATTTGGCCATCAATATCGAAACACACCCTCGTAGATTGCAGGTTAAAACTGAGTGCTAGGGAAACACCTGAATTTATGCATGAAGTCCGAAAGGTAATAATGTCGCTCGTAGTGTGACCAAGCTTCGTGTATTCTCAATTTTAATAGAAACTGTATTGTATATTAGACGAAGAAGTTGTCCAGCTTATACATGATGGTAAGATATTTTTATAATCATCACCATCATATCAGCGGAAATAATTATCTGGGCAAAGACCTCCTTCAGTGATCTCCACAATGTAATGGCCGATCTTGCGTTACCCGCCTCCATTCAGTGGCGTAACAAGATCGTCAGTCCAACCTCTGGACCTGCCCACGCTGCGACTTCCAGTTAGTGGTACCACTCAAGTAGTTTTCTGCTCCAGCAGCGGTCACTTCTATAGCGATGTGCCTTGTCCACTTCCATCTCAAACTGGCACTTCTTCGGGTAATGTTGTTGTTGTTCGATTCATTCTTCCAAGAAAACGCCTAGTATAGCCCTCTCCATTGCTCTTTGACTTACATTGAGCATTTTATGAAGTCCAAGTAAGCAACCATATCTTTTGCAAGCATACTATACCATCATGACGCAAGACAACCCAACCCGTCCCTGTAAACTCTGGCATCCGTACTCTCATTTAGGACCTTTATTACCATGAGCTGCGACGATTTCTGTGATACCTAGGACCCTGTTAATAATATGATTAGACCAGGTGCCAGATTATACCTAATGATTACCAATTACTTCTTCGGGGCACGGAGGTCTGACAACCAGCTAGACCATGAGACTTATCTTAATTTTTCCACCAGGTGTTAGATTTTAGAAGGATTTGAAATTTACGAGGTTATGCTGAGATTATGATTAAGAGTTTATGTGACACAGGTCCTTCGTTTGTTAGTCGAACCCATTCTTTACTTCAAATTTATAGAGAAATAAAAAAGTTCCGCAATGCTGATGGCAAGTACAATATATGGCAAATAAAATCTGTGTGGTGGTTATTCGGTCAGGTCAAAAAGCTTTCATTTTCGTCATATTTATTTTGCACCAAGAAAATCAATTGAAAAGCTACTGAATTTCGTTTGTCAAAAATGGGTGTGCAAAATAACGTGTGAACGACACGTTACGAAAGCGCGAGTAGTAGTAAACTATATTAATAAAAAAAATACATAAAAATACATCAGCTTCTTTAAACCATAGTCTATGGCTAAGCACGAATGGCTGGTTCTATTATGCATAAGCAACGATAAAACTTTTGACAATGGATTTAGATGCAGACCGATAAAGTTGGACTGTCCCGGAAAATTGGATACACTTGGCATCATTACTAGGGTAAACTGTGGAGTATGGAAACGATAATGACAATTCGGAAAGGACGGCGCACGGGAAACCAGGCCCTCGTTAAGTGATATCATAATGGTTCTGCTATTTGTGGGTACCGACCTTAAACAAGCCCCTTTAATTTTTATATTGCCCATTTCTTATGCTTTCTTGTTTTGAATAGAGAGATTTTATACCTTGCAACGTAACGAGGGTAATATATAAAAGTGTTTAGGGTTCCAGATTTTAACTATTCATAAATGGTAATGTGGGTTTGTTTATTTGTAACAATTTTGACTACTCAACGTATGATAATTTAATTTGTACACGTTTTCAGGGGTACAATAAAAGTCTAATATTCTACATAAAAGTGTCTTGGCACCAAGTACATTTTTAACTATAAAAAATATCTAATAAATATTGAACGAATCTACCAAAGAAGCCAGTTTACTTCTTACATTAATTCCGATATTTAAGTTAACAACTTAATCTTGTATCTTAAAACATATTAATATTTGCAAATTGTTTTGTGTGTGCCAGTTAACCTGAATTAATTTCGGGAACAATAGGATTATTATTATTAGGTTAAGTTTTATTGTAAAGATAAAAACAGATGCCATCCATGTATCCACATAATCACAGCGATTAGGCGTGCTTAAAAGCACTTCATCAAAATACTTACTTATTACCATGCTCATATTCTTTCTAACAATTGCCAATGGTCAATTTATGTAAAAATATATTTGAAATGCCCACTATTTTATAAAGTGGTAACACTTCATGGAGCCATGTTTAAACCAGCCACGCTTTGAAGTTACATTAGCCAGTTATATTCCATCCAATGTTAAAGATGCAGAGAAAATAAACCACTTTGATATGCACCCCTCCGGACTTTAAGGCGCGCTGTGCTTGACAGTTTACCGATCGATGATAGTAGTTATAAGCACCTCTAACTAATCTACTGGTAACACACGAAATAAGTGACCTAAGATATACCAAGTGTACTTTGTCGGCCAGGTGGGAGTTGCTTTATGATGTCCACTGCTGGACAAAGGCGTCCCCTAAATATCTCCACAAAGTGGTTGTCTCTATTATATGGAAGAATATGTCATAATAGCCACGCTTGGCAGACGAGTTGGCGTTCGCAGTATGGTGGTCATAGAACACAGAGAGCCGCTGCTGCTCGTTCTCTGGTGGACGTTCCCTCAGAACGACTCCTACGCTCTCCACGGGATATAATATCCTGGGACACTATTTACACACGGCCATCTGATCCCAAACTAAGCAGAGCTTGTACTATTTATTTATTTAAGGACATCCAGTAGCTGTTACATCTACTTAAATCTAAAATGTTTTAATGTATACAATAATATAATTTAAATGTACAGCTACTAATATGTACGATGGAAACCAGATAAGTGATATACTACCTATACTACTTTTCGTCTGTAAATACACCGCCCAGACTCAGGACAAACAGACATGTTCATGCTCACAAATATCTGTCCTGGGTGGGAATCGAACCCACGACCTCCGGCTTGAAAAGCAAGCATTTGCCAACCACGCCAACAGGCCCGTCAAATGGGGGGTGATGACAGTGAGTGGGGGGGGGGGGTTTAGATGGGGTGTGGATATTCTTTGCCGTTTGCCACACATCCTTTATGATACAATAAAATCAAAAGATTAAAGGTGTTCATATAAACAGAAAATATCCAATATCAATTATTGGCCCTACCCAGTATTTGAACCCAGAGCACGTAGCTACACGTATGTAGAATGTAGTACGATAGAAATTCTTAGAAAGACATACATCAGTAGCGACATATTATTGCACATGCATTGCATTTCGTTGACTATTTGCAGTGTAATGCATAATTTGTGTAAACTACGAGTGTATCAACTGGAGCCTTAACACCGAGTTCCTGGTCGACAATATCCTACTACGGCCAATCGCAACAGAGACTGGCCAGCTCCACGACGGACTTACGGTCGGTTTACGCGGTTGGTGAATACTTGCCTTTCACGCCACAGGCCGTGATCCTGTGACGCCTATCTTTGTATTGAAGAAATGTAATCGTGATCCTGTCACGGCTACATTTCCATACTGCATAGTCATAAAACCTGACAGATAATCCAAATCACACACCCATTTAAATCTGGTATCTCACAATCTTGAGCCACTGGATTAACGATCCACTTTTTCACGATAATTATCATGTTCTCCTCGAGAACCGTGACTGGCAAATGTTGGGTTTTGTCGAGTCACAAGTCACTGAGATTCAGTTCCACTCAATTTGGCCTATCAAGTTATTTTTAGCAATCTTTTAAGACTTTTATTAGCTTCAATGCTTTTGATAAAATGAAGTGAAATAACCAGTCGACTACTAGGGTTATCAAATCTAAATATGAGGTCTAGTTTAAAACATTTGACGGGCCTGTTAGAGGTTTTGGGTTTAGAGGTTTTTTTGGCTCACCCAAAATAAATATTTGTGTGATGAGCACGAATATTTTGTTCTGGGTCTGATTGTAGCTTATCTACAAAATGTAGGTATAACGGCCACCGTAGCCTAGTTGGTAGTGCTCCTGCCTACGAAGCTGGTGGTCCTGGGTTCGAATCCTGGTAAGTGCAAATATTTGTGTAATGAGCACGAATATTTGTTTCTGAGTCATGGATGTTTTCTATGTATTTAAGTATTTATCTATCTATATAAGTATGTATATCGTCGCCTGGTACCAAAAGTACAAGCTTTGCTTAGTTTGGGGCTAGGATGATCTGTGTGACATTGTCCCTAGATATTATTATTATTTACGGGCCTGTTTGTGTGGTTGGCAAATGCTAGTTTTTCACGCCGGAGGTCGAGGGTTCCAGTCCCACCCAGGACAGATATTGGTATGGATAAACATGTCTATTTGTCCTGAGTCTGGGTGTAATTATCTATATAAGTATGTATTTACAAAAGAAAAGTATGTAGTATATGTAATATATCAGTTGTCTGGTTTCCATAGTACAAGCTCTGCTTAGTTTGGGGTCAGATAGCCGTGTGTAAATAATGTCCCGGGATATTATTCTGTGTAATTTTGTTGCCTTAGTCTGGGATTAAAGGGCAGTGTGTTTAGAAGTAATTTTATTAACTACTAGCTGTGCCCGCGACTTCACCCGCGTGTTAATTAGGTAGTTTATTTTGTTTTTTTTTTTTCAAAAAACAAGACTTTTCTAAAATAAAAGTAGCCTAAGTTTTTCCTTATTACATCAGCTACCTGCCAATAAAAGTCCCGTCAAAATCGGTCTAGCCATTTCAGAGATTAGCCGGAACAAACCGACAGACAGCGCCAAGCGTGGGTGGATGCCACATGCACCGCCCTCCCGCCCGAAAAAAAATATTCACATGCAAGAAGGACTATATAAACATGCAAATTACACGAGCTGGCTGATACCCAACACGTGTTTCATCCTCTATGGACCATTCTCAAGGTATGCTAATTCGACGTCTTTTACTCGCATTCGAGCATTTGTTTTTATAATTGGTTTGTGAGCGACCCCGTTGTCGACGGAAGATAGATTGATAACACTGTTAATCTATTACTTAATATTCTATCTAATAATACTTAAATGATTAGTCTTATTAATATGCATAGAATACTATTAAGTAATTAATGTAAGTAATACTATACAGTTGAATTAATAACTTTCCGTATGCTCGGGTACAAACCAACTCTCACCAAGTCCGGACTGAGTTTACAAAACTTTGACATCGTAAACTTTGGTATAAAATATGCATTGAACAAAATCTGCATTAACTAACTCCACTATTTGCAAAAATTTTATATTCATATTTTCTCATTAAAAATATTAGTTCTTTTCTTACGCCGACTCAGTTGGTAGTATCTTCTGAACAAAGCTTGCGGGTGCGAACCAAATATATATATATAATAGATAGATAGATTACATTCAAATTAAAATTACATTAAAATGGAAATAGTACAAGTGGCGGCCTTATCACGAAAAGCGATCTCTTCCAGGCAACCGATGAATGGACCAGAACTGTTAGTGAATAGAAAGACGGAGGTAGTAGGTGGTGTACAGACCAAACATGGCTGAATATACCGAAGGTGCATTCAATAGCAGTAATACTCTTTATTGTACAGACGTCATCACATCCAGCTACCCCAATCTGTCAAATTTCCTTTATAAATTTCCAACTTTATCACATAGCATAAGGTTCACTTTCAGTTGGGGAAATTTGACAGATTGGGGTAGTTTGATGTGCTGGCGTCTGTAGACACTCAAACGGAAAGAAAATACATTGGGTATAAAGAACATCAAGCTACCCCAGTCAGTCAAATTAAATACCATGCCTGAAAACATCATATTAAAAGTATCCATAAGTGATCGGCGAGGTTAAGGAACTAGGCTCGCGGTCGGTCCATAGATGGGTGACCACCAAAGTGGTTTAATTTCTGAGCGTCTGCGTTCTTCGGAGGGCACGTTAAGCTGTCGGTCCCGGTTGTAGTCACTAGGCAACAGTGGATAAGCCATGTCAGAGGCCTGTCGACGGCTTGAACCACGACTCAGACACTAAGGTAACCACTGTCCATACGATAAGCAAGTTAATATTAAAAAAAAAGACGTGTGGCACTCGGAGACTGCCGCGGTAAAGCTATTGCATAGCATTTTTTTATCAACTTTGCAATTATAATTATTTATTTATTTTATTAATGCAGTATTTTTTTTTCCTATTTTTTTTTTTGATATTAATTCAAGTTACACTTTGAGCGTGGTGAAAAAAAAACCAATGCCACCTAAAGGCGGGTTGCTGAACTAAAGAGACGAGCGTGATATTCCAAAAAGTCATTAAAAGGTATAGAATTTATCGATAGATGGAAAAACTAAAAAGTATCACCGCTGTGCCGGTCGGAGTGGGAGGTGTTAGGTTTTTTCGTTACGGTATTTCTGGATTCGGTCCCCACGCTCGGGGACCGCGATAGAAGCTGTGCAATAGCTTAAAAACAGAGTCAAACCATAGTACACAGTAACATATGAAAAAAAGAATTTATATCTATTTGTAGTCTACAATGTCATATGATGTTAAGTCCCTCAAAAAGAAATCCTAAACAAAGAAAGACAATAGATCTTGTGCAGAGCTGGTAACGACCCAAACTATACAAGTTATTGGAGAGGGCTCGATAATAAACGGCGAGAAACAAAACTTTGTTATGTCCTTAATAATAATATTATTCTCATAAAACCATCCTGGTATAGAAGTGTTTACTGATGATTTCCAAATGTTATTGAACGCTGTGGAGACATCTCATCCCGTGGCAGACGTAGGAATCGTCTCGAGGTAATACCTATTAGAGAAAGGGTAGCAGCGTTTTTCTGTGAACTATGATCATCCAACTGAGATCGCCAACCCGTCTCGCAAGCGTGGCGAGAGAAAGGGTAGCAGCGTTTTTCTATGATCATCCAACTGAGATCGCCAACCCGTCTGGCAAGCGTGGCGAGAGAAAGGGTAAACCCTCTATTCTTTGGGGAGGCTTTTGTCCAGCTATGGACGTAATTTGGCTGACATGATAACGTTGATACACAGTTTTTTAAGCTTAAGATTAGCTCCCTTTTGAACAAGTTTTTATCAAAAATAATAACAGTTTTATAATATGAAGTTAACTTTGTACTTAGTAAACACAAGGTAACTTATTAAGTTTAATGGGTTTTATAGGTCATCCTACTCCGGGTAACACTAGCCATTTTCTGATTATATTACATTGTCTCCAAGACTCGTATCTCACGTTCTTGCTTTTATTTTGCACACCATTTTGTTTATTACTCTGCGTAACATGACTTGCCCATCTGGACATTTTATTTCTTACTAGCCCCGCGGTTTTACCCGCGTTAAACTTTATAAATTATAGCCTATGTGTTAATCTGAGGTGTCAACTAACTCCATACCAAATTTTATTGAAATCGCTCCAGCCATTTAGTCGTGAAGAAGTAACAAACATACAGACTCACACAACTCATAAACTTTCGCCTTTATAATATTAGTGTGATGCACTATGTTACATCGTCCATTTTATTTAGTGTTTATTTATATTTCTATTAAGTGTGTCATTCGTTTGGAAATTTTGTCTCTGAGTTGATTAGTGTATTCTGAAAGTTGATTTGATGGAGATAGTTGGAGTTTAGAATTTTCATCAGTTCACCAGTTGGACTCAGGGGTATCAGACAATAATCTAAAATTTTTAGAATATGCATAGAGTTATCTTATAGTATATAAAATATGTTACTCTGTACAAATAAAATAAAAACAGTTTGTTGAATATAACGTTTTTTACCCATACAGCTAATTGTTGTTCTTTTATGGGAAATTAAATGGTTTATTCATGTTGATGTACTTCAAGCCGTTTATTCAATACTGAAAATTATAGAGCTTAATTCGCTTATGAAACTGTACAATGTGTAGCAAAATATATAAACAAAATAATATTAATTTCGTACTAAAATGATGATCAGCTGACGCATTTTGTATATTTATTGTCTTGGGTAGATTGCGTTCCTTAAATTTCGTACACTATTTATGTTACACTTTGTATATAATAAATATTAGAAAACATACATAATTTTAGATAAGTATACTACTTCATAATTAAGGTACAGACGCCAACACATCAGCTAGCCCAATCAGTCAAATTTCCCAATTGAAAGTGAACGTTATGCTTATGTGATAAAATTGAAAATGTATAAAAGAAATTTGACAGATTGGGGTAGCTGGATGTGCTGGTATCTGTACATAACGAGCAATCCTTATTCAAACATTTTTTTTTTCTAAGTATATAGCATTGTTTTGCAAATGGAGTTAACCTGGGGCGGTTATTGTGAGCACATACTTGTATACTTCATTTTATTAGAATTAGAAATGCGAAGGCCAGCAATGAAACTCCAAACATTATAATGACGGTATAATTCTTACGTACTTATAACAAATTGTTAGCCTAGCACTCAAATGTCTTAATCACCATTCTAACTCTGATTAAAATTGATTCGTATTGCTGTAAATATAAGTTTCAAGTTAGCACAAAATTGAAGAGTATATAGCTCGTTTAAGGATGATGCATTTGTGTAAAATGTATGATGTCAAAGTTTGTTGCGATAGCGGAGTACCTTCTTGCTTTCTATTTAGTAAATACTTTGTCTTTTGTACGGGAAAATACTGCGGCTAGTATATTTTATTTTGTAGCACTTTGTTTAGTGACTACGCTTGACTCCTAGTCCAGTATATCTATTTACCCCTGTATATAGACACTGGACAAGGAGCCTGCACTTCACTACTTACAATAGAAGCGAGCGAGGACTCACGCCACTTAGCAAAATAAAACTACAAACAAGTAATCCGCCTATCTTTATTTACTAGTCATTCGCTACGAACATAAATATAGCCCTAATACTCAAGAATAAAAGCATTAAACTCCATATTACTCGAATAAAGAACCGGCACAAAGTCGTAATTGTTTGCATTTATTTTACTTTATGTGTATGTGCGTGTGTATGTGCGCGCGCGCGTCTCTGTGTGTGTGTGTATGTGTGCAGTGGCCAGGGCACGTAGAACAGACGGCCGCTGGGGCAGTAAAGCTTTCGAGAGCGACTGTGAACCTTGAAAATACAGTGTGGTCAGGCCCCTTAAAAGATGGACCGATGATCTTGTGTGGATCACTGGAAGCCGCTGGATGCGAGTAGCGGAAGACCGGCGAAAACCATTGTGGAGATCCTTGGGGAGATGTCGTTCTACTGACATGATGATTATGGTTCACTATGAGGGAAAGAGAGAACGAAAATGTGCGCTCCCACCTCTTTCTCTTGCCGCTACAGTAATGTACGAAATGTAACTCTCTCTCTTTTTATCTTCACTAACTTATATCTCCCTCTCAACTTCCGTTTGTAACGCCCGATCACACTTTTCGTAACGCTTACATTACGCTTTCACGAGCTTACTCCGCATGTCAACCCAGCGTAAAGAAGTTTTAATTTAAAAATACCTCTAATACTGATGAACATAAGCACTATACTGTACGATACTTGAAAACAATCGCTCACAAATTTCTGATTGTCTGTATTATTTATTGTGCATTTACTACGGCCACATATACTTACATTAATCCGATGAATTGCTTCTGTGTGGAGACGGTGACGAATATTAGAATATCATTCAAATATCTGTCTCGGAAGGGAATTGAACCTACGACCAGCGGCGTGAAAGGTAAGTATTTACCAACCTGGCCAACCGGTTTATATTCATCAGACATCTTCCCCACAATACTTGAATAGGGTAGTAAATCACACACAAATTCCTGTTTATTTGTATGTATTATGCATTCACTGTGAAAATGGAAATCCTCAAATGTTGATGTAACACCAACTACGTTTTTTGTCGGCATCCCCGACACGCCACGTCACAGTGTAATGAGGGCTACCGTTTTTCTGCTCACCAGTCGGCGCCACTGTCGGGGAAGGTCCACTATAGCTGTCAAAATCATTGTTATTGTGGACGCGACGAATGTTTTTACGAAAAATATTAAAAATCCTGTTAAAGTGTTTAATAAATAGCATGCCGCAGTGTTGTGCGGGGACTGCACAACACTGCGGCATGCTATTTATTAAACACTTTAACAGGATTTTAAATATTTTTTCAAATTATTTACAGTCATCGAGCTGTTACTCATTTTGTAATTTATTTAGTTTTAAACCAAAATGTTTAGTTATAATCGCAGTTTTTATTAATAAACAGCGTAACCCGAACAAACACAGTGTATTTTGACGTTTCGTAGACCTGCCGCGATGCTAGCGCCTCTAGCGGCAAATTGATATGCGGTAGCCCTCATTGAGAAAATTATACCGTGTTTCTCTCATGTGGATTATACGTAGTGTGCTGGTAACATATTCAACATTGTAACGTGCTGACGTGCTTAGACTGCCGCTTTAGTTGCTGGTCGGTTGGGAACGTGGCGCATACTACCGTGGGAATATATAGTACACCCGGATTTGAATACAACATTGTAACCTCTGCACCTTACGGCTTACTGTGTACAGTGTAAACAATAACAATACTGTTACATTATATAGGCGCTGGCGAATATGGAACAATTTTGACACACGTAAAGATGTGTTCATACCAAGTTACTTTCACTGATTTGGCACGTCTATGTGGATTAATGAAAACTTCTTTATGTACGCTTGATAGTGAATCCGTGACGAGAGAAATACGAAAACTGATCGTGCGAGGGGAACGGAAGTTGAATGTGAGCTATAAGTTTGTTGACGCAAATCAACATGTTCAATGTAGTCAATCCATAATCAGTTCACTTTAAAATTTCCCGCCACCTATGCTTGCCTTTGTAAATATTGTCGTCACGATTATCTGTATTGTCAATTTGATCGCTCATTGGTCAGTCAGTTCAATGTCTCGCATTCGGACGGAGCCCGAAAATATGTGATCACTGTAATTAATTAAAGTTTTCATGTAGTATATTCGTCAGTGAGTTTTATTCAATGTGATCATCATATCGTCGCGCCAATATTCCACCGATCAATATTCATCAGGGACTGTGTGGAAACGGCCTTATAACCTCACCCAGGAATCCGTTCGTCGAACAACACCCAAGCTAAGTGTCCTTAGTCTATAGATATTCGCTACAAAGTCAGTGAAGATAGAAACAGAGAGAGTTACGTTTCGTATATTACTGTAGGGGCAAGAAACAGTGATGCGATCACCTATTTCTATATCTCTTTCTCTCATAACCAGTTCGTTTTGCTTATCTAAGTGTCAATTAAGACGTGTGATTTAAATCACACTCTTTTGTATAGATAATTGCCCACAATACTACTTGATAAGCGTAGGTATAGTCTAGGATGGATATCGCATATCCATAAGATGCCTGTTCACTCTGGCCTTGAATAAACCCATTTCTGCAAACATGTATTCCGGGAGAGATATCCTAAACCGTACGAATGGGAAAAGAGGAAGTGAATATAAGATGGGATATCAACAACAAAGCGGTGAAGAATCCCCGGTAGCTTAATGGTCCGTGGAAATAACGGGGATGTGATTATGGAGTTCTTGATCAAGAATCTCCCACCCAGGACAGATATTTGTGTGCATGAACATGTATGTTTCTATATTTTATTTATTTTTATTTTATTTCAAAACTTTATGCACAAAATTGTACAGAGGTGGACTTAATGCCGTAGGCTATATATCATGAATCTGGGTGTAATTATCTATATAAGTATTTTTTTATAAAAGAAAACTAGTATATGTAGTATAATACTACATATACTAGTTTTTTATCTGGGTTCCATAGTAGGTGTAGTATATCTACATATACCATATCTATATAAACCAGATAACTGGTATAATACCAGTTATCTGGTTTCCATAGTAGGTACGTTGCACATTGCCTTGTGTGAATTATGTCCCTGGATATTATTAGCACGCTATTTGTGACTTGTGTTACCCTGGGTAAAACAACACCTAATTCTTACCATTCCATGGAGTCACAGTGTGGAAACCAGGTTCATCGTATGGTAGAGGAGGGGACACTCCACAGAGTCTGAGACTCAGACGTAGATTTAAGGGGGGTATACATCTCAGTGTTCCCCCTCTCATTCATGTTAAATTACGTAATACGGCCTTTTGGCGTGGTTGGCAAATGCTTGCTTTTACGCCGGAGGTCGTGGGTTCTATTCCCACCCAGGAAAGATATTTGTCTGCATGAATATGTCTGTTTGTCCCGAGTCTGGATGTTATTATCTATATAAGTACATACTTATATAGATTATGACGTTGTTTTTAACCTACATTAATGACTTATGCCAGGTTACTACCTGGTCAGGCCAAAATTGTCACTTTTGCTGATGATACTGCCCTCTTCTTTAGCGGTGACAGTTCGGAAGAAGTTTTTAAAACTGCTCAAATGGGTTTTTCACAAGTTAATCTATGGCTACAGCATAATGTATTAACGCTAAATAATGAAAAAACTAAATATCTTGCATTCACGCATAAGGCTAATCTTCTTCCCCCTTTAGCTTGTCTACTACTTTTTGTAAATACATATTTACAAAGGAAAAGTAGTAGTATGTTAGAGTAGTTAGTTAGTAAGTAAAAGTAGTAGTATAATGTCAGTAATATCAGTTATCTGATTTCCATATTACAAGCTCTGCTTAGTTTGGGATCAGATTGGCCCTGTGTAAATAATGTCCCAGGATATTATTATTATTGTAGTTTCGTATAGTAAAAATTGATGATCTGTAATAGTTTCTTGTATTTTGCATCACAGAGCCGACTATCATTTAGCCGCAATTTCGTAGTTTAGCCTCGTACGTTAATCTGTACACCTGCATAATATATCGATATTGATTCAAAGGTGACCTACTATTCTATAATCAGCTTTAACTAATAAGTTTGATGTACTGATGCGGAAACCAGACATGATTAACAGTATAATAATATCCGGAGACATTATTCACACACGGCCATCTAATCCCTAACTAAGCGGAACAGGTACTCTTGATACTTATTAAGATATTTTTTTCCCGCCATACCAATTTATATCTTCGCGACCAGTTGAATTTATATTAAGGTTCAAATCCACCACTATCGTTAAAATAATGATTATATAAATCGTTAAACTTATTTGTTATATCTTACGTTATAGTTTTAAGTAAAATCAGAACCCTTCGATATCAAACATGCTCTTAAAAATTTACGACCATTTTTGACATCCCTAATTCACTGCAGTATTAAAACGCTTCTTATCAATGGTTTTCACCTTTACCGAAATAATATTGACTTTCTTTGTCATTCTTTATTCTAATTCGTGATTTGACATTTTGTTTAGTAAATATATACATGTATATTAAAATTGTGTTTATATCAAGGTATAATTAGATTTCATACTTCGATCAAAACTCTCCGCACTAGGTAGGTACTTACTGTATTATGTATGTGGTATAAAATTGAAAAGGGAGTGCCTGCCAAAAAACTGTAATGCGGTTGGCAAAAGTATTATTTTTATGTAAAAGTGATTGTCTTTATTGAATATTTACTTTTAGGTTTTGTAATTTTCAGGTTAGGGCAGGTCGCGTAGGAAGGTTTAAGTTATATAGACATATTACATTAAGCGTGCACTTACGGCTAAGGGTTACAACATTACTAAAGAGTACATTGATGATAAAGACATTTGGCAGTCGGCACCTACCTCTTACAATCTTATAGCCATATAGATAAGACCGCCCATTGTACTTTAATTACTATATGTTCTATTATTGCATGAACTATCTGTAAAATACTGTAAATATCTGCAATAGACTAATAATGAACAAATTTTAGAGCTTTGGGTTCCGTCGTAAAATTATTAATATTACTGTTATTTTGACGTTTTTATGTTCTCTTCCTAAGGCCGCTCTAGTAAGTGGACCAAATCTCGTGTATATGCCCCCTTGAGTATGTGTTGCCGGAACGTCCCAACTGGGCTGTGTTGAAACCTGTAGAAGAGACACCCGCTGAATTTGTTTTACTGGGTCTCCTCAGTTGGGACGCATTGGATCCGGTGGTAGCATTAAAGCGTGACCGTCGTTATAAACTCAAATTCCTCCATAATTATAATATTGAATTCTTAACCTTAATATAAATAGAACTATTCTGTAATAAATATATGTAAAATTATACCTATTAGACCTATAATTAATCTCTTTGACAATAACTTAAATAAGCTAGCTAAGTAATTAGTATCATAATTTAAATGTTATTTCTAGATGTTTTCATACAAGCCACATATATATTCGAATACCTAGAAATAATTATCTATATTTCGTTAACCATATTACTACAAATATGTTCTGAATATTTACAAGCGCTTTCTTAAAGTCTACGTGAATAACAACAATTTTATTTTATTTATTTTTTTGCCAATTAACTTAGCCATGCCCATAAATATAATGATATTAGGTCTGCTAGGCAGTAGAAGACTACTCGCTAATATTCAGCTGTGTGTAGTTAAGCAGATATCTATACTTTTACATTGATTTCAATGGAACATTCGTTTTTTTCGGTGATTATTCATCCAGAAGGGGAAGACCTCGTCGAACATTCTCTGACCAAATCGGAGACGTTCTCAAGAAAGGGCAGGTCAGAAGTACCTTAAACCGGCGAGCATGTATGAAGAATATAATGACAGTAATCGAGGCAAAATACGTGTGCAAAGATCGTGACAAGTGGAAATCCGTTGTCTCTGCCTACCCCTCTGGGAAACTGGCGTGAGTCTATGTATGTATGTATGTATTATTCATCCGTAGCGTGACCATTTTTTATGATTATTATTAGACATAATGCACTTATTAGTATGGCCACTACTAATGTGTCTCTTCGCTTACTAAAAAAGATACCTTGTTGTTTGATTTTTGGGGTAAGTTTTCAGGCACTACCCGCAATTTTTTTTAAATGAGTATTTTTATTTAAGGATTTAAATGAGTTGGTATTACGGTTATTCTCGTCTTCCACTGCTTTATTTGACATTAGTTTGCTATGTCTTTATACTTAATTGGGTAACAAAATGTATGAAAAGCCTTGATTAAATTATGTTTAAGGGAAAATTATTTAAATTTTCAATAATTAAGTTTCATTGACGGTCACCGTAGCCTAGTTCCCGGTAACCCCGGTAAATGCAAATATTTGTGTGATGAGTACGAATATTTGTTTCTGAGTCATGGATGTTTTCTATGTATTACTATATAAGTATTTATCTATCTATATAAGTATGTATATCGTCGCCTGGTACCCATAGTACAAGGTTTGCTTAGTTTGGGGCTAGGATGATCTGTGTGACATTGTCCCTATATATTATTATTATTGTTCTACAAAAAGTATTTAGACTATAAATCCTTTTAAATTGTTATTATGTAATTAAAATGTAATTTAAATTTCAATATTGGGTAGTAATACCATCATTAGCATTTTATACTTATAATATATATACAACAGAAATTGGAGAATATATGAGTCATTGGCAATTGTATGCAAACAGCTTATTATACTGTATTCTTATATATAAACTGCTATTTCTTTCTTTCTTTGACGACCGCCTTGGCTCAAGAGGCAGTGAACCTGCGTTCTTTTGCGGGTTCGATATTCGCAACAAAACTTATAGTTTTGTTCAGGAACATGTCTATTATTCATATTCTGGGTGTTTTCTGGAACCAGGAACTTAAGGAACCAGGCAACTGATAAAACTGCGTATATATTCGATTTCCACCCAGGACAGATATTTGTGTGCATGAACATGTCTGTTTGTCCTGAGTCCGGGTGTAATTTATTTACATAAGTATGTATTTACAAAATAATAGTCATATATGTAGTATATCATTTATCTGATTTCCATAGTATAAGTTTTGCTTAATTTGCGATCAGATGAACGTGTGTGTTTATAATCACCCTGTATTTAAGAATTACTAACTCCTTTCCAGGGAAATCTAGACTTTATGAAGGGAAATCCCGCTTTACCCTTTGCGTGCCGTACTGCCATGTTAAGTGTCTACGTCGAAAATTGTTTGGATTTCCTTGTATTACAATTCTTTAAAATTATAGATTAGGAACTACTTGATTTGTGAATATATGCCTTGTTTATATGCTGAAATATTGCCGAAAATTGAAACATTATACATTAAAATTTCCTCGAATTAAGAAAATTTAAGTACTTACTAATTATTATTATATATTTTTTACCGATTCGGGGTATATGTTCGGCGTTAAGCTACGAACGCTATACACTGGTAGATAAATTTAGAATTCCCTGCTGAAGGATGTAGGCTTCATTCATCGGCTTTGTTTTTTAGAAAAATGGCCGACTGATAATAATGTTTATAGTTGCTTGTGAAACATCAAGGTGTTGATAATACCTTAAGAATTATAAGATTTTAGTTAATAGCATCATTCGCAAAGTAAAGTGTAAATATAATTTCAAAAATGAGATTTAATAAATTTCATCTTCCAGCGGGTCTTGATCTGGTACCCTCTAACAATCCAGGGTAGGCGATTTGCGTAAGCTACGAACGATACACACCGTTAGATCAAATTTTCAAGTTGAACTTTGTTCTTTTTTTTTGGAATAGTAATAATGGAAAAATACAGTTGGCAAAATACATTTAATATAATTATTTCAACAAGGACAAAGTGAAAAGTAATTACGGGCCGATTAAAGCCCCACAAGTGAAGTTCTGAAAATATGAAATAAATTATATTCCTTTTACTTCATATTTCAATGAATGGAAAACCTACAAGATTCTTGATATACCCTTAAAAGAGAAAGCAATCAAATAGCTTTTTACAAATACCCACACAAAATATTTTATTGACGTTTGCGTCTTCATCAATAACGCTTGCTACTGAATATAATTTATGTCTGGTAGGTCTAGCAGTAGCATGTGCAACCGTAGATAATAAGGACCTCCTCCTCCCCCCCCCCCCTCAAAGATTTCTATGACGTTTCTATTTGGACGGCTTTGCCGTGGTCGCCAACTAGCATGCGAAGGGCGGTGACATTGTAGTTGCGTAGTTGGCGACCACAGTTAGGTGGTAGTTGCATTCACCGGAGCCGCATACCCGCGTTCCCGGGGCTCCTCCCATCAGGCGCCAAAATAAGTCCACGGCAGGTAGTTTAGTCGGTGCGAGTCCGACATACCCGCCCGCAGACACTTTTTGTGGGTGGCTTGCGTAGGCATTCCCACTACCTTAACAAAAACAAAAAATAAGGTGGTAGTTGTACTGCCCAACTACTTGGTGTATCCTTTAGTCGCCTTTTACGAGAGTGGCTCTGTTATTTTATCTGCGCCGAAAACCACATGCAATAGTATACTATAGAAATCAGATAACTGATATACTACATAGGTACATTACTTTTAGTAAATACATACTTATATAGATAACTAGCTGTGCCCCGCGGTGTTACCCGCGTTAGATTTTATAAATTTTCTTTGCTATAAACCTCACGGAGCCCGAGACCTTTCCAACGAATGCAAAACCGTGGAAATCGATTCGTGCGTTCTGGAGTTATAGCGTCAGGAAGGAAAACCCGACTTATTATTATATAGTAGATTACCCCAGACACAGGACAAACGGACATTTTCATGTACACAAAAGCTCCCATTGCCATACCTCCTCAATTTCAGGGCACTCCCCTGGATATCAAGCCGAAAGTAGGCATTCTCGTCGTCGACATCGATAGTGACGTCTAATTTCGCGGCCTCCAAAACGCTGGGTGTCCTTCGCAGAGCTAGGCGATACTTTACATGGGTCCATCGCCTCCAATTATATAAAGCGCAAGTACGGCATATGGAATATTTCTCTGGGCCGGGGCACCACAGTATCAACTTCTTCCTTTTGATGGCATACAACATCGTGCAGCTCGAATGGTCGTTGACGACGGGAGTCCCACTATTTGGCTTGATCTTCTTACCCTGCGGAGAGACGTGGCGTCTCTATGTGTCCTTTACCGCATTTATCACGGGGAGTGTTCAGAGGAATTGTTCAAGCTTATACCTGCCACCACATTCCGCTACAGACCCTCTCGCCAAAAGTGGAAATTTCATCCTTATCACCTGGATGAATGGTCATCTACCACTGTGCGTTTCACAAGAAACTTTTTGCCTCGCACTACCGCTCTGTGGAATCAATTAGCTGCGGAGGTATTTCCGATCCGGTATGACACGGCACCCTTCAAGAAGCGAGCCTATTCTTTTCTTAAAGGCCGGCAACGCACTTGCAGCTCCTCAGGTGTTGCGAGTGTCCATGGGCGGTGGTGATCACTTACCATCAGGTGACCCACTTGCTCATTTGCCATCCTATTATATTATATAAAAAATTGCCCTGGGATTCGTAACCCACGACCAGTGGCGTGAAAGGCAAGCATTTACCAACCACGCCAACTGGCCAGTCAATAATAATGATTAAAAAAGCATATTTTCTGTGCACTATACGCAATAACGAAAAGCAAACCTTCAAAGAAAAAGTATTTGTAGACATGCTGGTACTGAAAGCATCTTAATATGTCTAAGCCCGGCTAAGAGATGAAGGTCGTTCCATGTACCACTTTCATGTTCAAATCGCCTTTCAGGTTAATTGTTAGTGATGGGCTAACTAGCCTCAACCTTTCCTCGGGCGCGGGGACATCCATAAATTACGTCACTGTAACAATGACGTAGATTGTTAACCAGCGTTGCCCTCGTCATAGATTGTGTCCGATTTTGACCCCTCACCCTTAATGTCATACGAGACGAGACGTAATCAATGATAAGTCTGTATCCGTCTGGAATAAATTTATATAGTAGGTAGGTATAGTTATTTCTTACTAGCGGTGCCCTGTTGTTTAGTCCGCGTTAAACTTTATAAATTATAGCCTATTTATTATTCGGATATATAAGCTATATTACTACAAAGTTTCATCAAAATCCATTCAGTACTTTTTGCGCGAAAGAGTAACAAACATCCATACATCCATCCATATTCACGAACTTTCGCAGTTATAATATTAGTAGCATTGTATAAATTCAAGTAATAAATGTAATTAGAAGGTAAAATAACCAAAAATTATATAATTTTAAAACTTGAATATAATAAATTAAATCGTCTGACGGAAACTATACCCGTCGCTTCGCGTATAAAATAAATACATATACATAGACTCACGCCTGTTCCCAGAGGGGTAGGCAGGAAATAACGGATATCAATTAGTCTCTTTTGCCTCGTTTACTGTCATTATATTCTTCATTTCTTGCAGGTTAAGGGTACTTCTCACCTGGTCTTTCTTGACAACTTCTCAGATTTGGTCAGGGAATGTTCTGCTACCCCCCTGCGGTTGTACCATTCTCAGGCCTTTTGTTTAAAAATGCCATAAAGCTGAAATTCGTATATTTTTTCTATCTCTTTCATACTTGTACGGAACATTATTCGTATCAGCATTATTAGCACAACTCACACGAAGTTGTGGTAAAAGTTAAAGTTTGACGAAATGGACACGTTTCGTCGTGTCCTCGACGAAATTTACCAGTTTTAGAAGTTTCCGCTAAGCTCTCTGGTAATCAATGTACGGGGAAAAAATGTAAGATTCATCGGGTATGGTTTCCCCTCCATGACCTCTAGTTTGATGTCGTTTTGATAAAAGGCCTTCACCGATCCTCGTTCGAAGGACTCAATCTACTGCTATTATAAATGCGACAGTTTGTAAGTATGGATGTATGGAGGTTTGTTATTTTTCACGCAGAATCTACCGAACTGATTTTAATGAAACTTTCTAGTAATATAACTTATACAACATGTAACTTAGTTAATGACTTCCTGAAAATAGTTTGTTCAGAATCGTTTACTGAATCGATTTATATAATTTTTAATATAGGTAATTTTTTATTCCAAAATGATTAATACTACGGAAATTATTGTCATATTAACCCTATACAGTCGAAACAAATTGAAAAGGAACCGTAAGTCAAAGTAATAAGACTTTAAAAATCGCAGTTTTATTTGTATTCATACAAAGTGCATTATTCAATAAAAAATAAAGAAAATAAACTTTATTCCAAGAAACGAATTTAGTAAATAACAATGCATATACATTATTGATTTTTTTCACGTATTATGATTACAACATAATATTCTAATTGGGGTGTTTGAGGGTGTGCGTTAATTACGTTACATGTTGTATATCCGAATAACACAAAGGGTATAATTTATAAAGTTTAACGTGGATAAAACTGCAGGGCACAGGTAGTTTATATATATTAACGTTGAGAAACGTTTGGTCAGGGAATGTTCTGCTGCTTTCCCTGCGGTTGTGCCATTCTCAGGCCTTTTGTTTAAAAATGCCATAAAGCTGAAATTCGTATATTTTTTCTATCTCTTTCATACTTTCACGTAACGTTATTCGTATCAGCATTATTAGCACAACTCACACGAAGTTGTGGTAAAAGTTAAAGTTTGACGAAATGGACACGTTTCGTCGTGTCCTCGACGAAATTTACCAGTTTTATAAGTTTCCGCTAAGCTCTCTGGTAATCAATGTACGGGGAAAAATGTAAGATTCATCGGGTATGGTTTTCCCTCCATGACCTCTAGTTTGATGTCGTTTTGATAAAAGGCCTTCACCGATCCTCGTTCGAAGGACTCAATCTACTGCTATTATAAATGCGACAGTTTGTAAGTATGGATGTATGGAGGTTTGTTATTTTTCACGCAGAATCTACCGAACTGATTTTAATGAAACTTTCTAGTAATATAACTTATACAACATGTAACTTAATTAACGCACTTCCTGAAAATAGTTTGTTCAGAATCGTTTACTGAATCGATTTATATAATTTTTAATATAGGTAATTTTTTATTCCAAAATGATTAATACTACGGATATTGTTGTCATATTAACCCTATACAGTCGAAACAAATTGAAATGGACCGTAAGTCAAAGTAATAAGACTAAAAATCGCAGTTTTATTTGTATTCATAATTCAAGTCCATAATTCAATAAAAAATAAAGAAAATAAACTTTATTCCAAGAAACGAATTTAGTAAATAACAATGCATATACTTTATTGCTTTTTTTCACGTATTATGATTACAACATAATATTCTAATTGGGGTGTTTGAGGGTGTGCGTTAATTACGTTACATGTTGTATATCCGAATAACATAAAGGGTATAATTTATAAAGTTTAACGTGGATAAAACTGCAGGGCACAGGTATATACATAAACGTTGAGAAACAGTTGCACAATGGTTCAGAGTGATGCCTGATCCACGCACGGTGTGAACCTTAAAAGGGGGGTGTCCACCAACGCAGTTTACTTAGTTATAGTTTTAATTACTAGATATCTTGGGCCTAAATTAAAATTAAATGAGTCGTCTATGTACTCAGTGGGTATAGGCTATGTATAACGGTATTTGAGTCAGCTTAGTTTAAGGTACGATGGGATTGGCATCGTCATTTCATTTACGAAAATCCTGTTAAATAAATAAAGATTAAAAATAAAATTTTGGGCCTGCCGCTCGCATCTAATATCCGGTGAAATAGTGAAAGCCTCCTGGCTTCCTGTAAAGTTAAGTGAAAAGTAAAACTAAACATTGGCTGCCATGACCAATGATGTTATAAGTAAAAAGGTGTAGATAGGTTAAAAGCGCTCCGGAAGCGGCACGTTGAAATGTGGCTAATTAGCCAGAATTTACTTCAGTCAGTATCTATACTACCTGAGACGACGCACTATCGCAAATTACATTTGTCTCGTTTTCGCTCACGATTATTGAATCATGCCATCTTACTTTGACGTCTAATCGTAATGTAGTGTGATATTGCAATGTTAAGTTATTTATGTGTGCGTTGGTGTGCCGTTTTTGTAGATAGAATGTTGTGTTGGAAACCTATCTACACCTTTTTACTTATAACATCAGTGGCCATGACCAATATTTGACCACCACTTCGTCACACTAATATTATAAAGGCGAAAGTTTGTGAGTGTGTATGTTTTTTACTTCTTCACGTCTAAACGACTGAAGCGAATTTAATAAAATTTGTTATGGAGTTAGCTGACACCCTGGATTAACATATACGTTATAATTTATAAAGTTTAATGCGGGTAAAACCCCGGGGCACAGCTAGTCTATACAAATGAATAAAATTGGAGTGTCTGTTTGTAATATTGAAATAACCGGTTTTTACTACATAAATATGAATATATATACGGTACATACACCAAAATAACATTTTTTTCAATTTTCGTCTGAGTGTCTGTCTGTTTGTTCCGGCTAATCTCTAAAACGGCTGGACCAATTTTGACGGGACTTTTGGCAGGTAGCTGATGTAATAAGGAGTAACTTAGGCTACTTTTATTTTAGAAAAAGTCATTTATTTTACTAATAAACCAAAAAAAAAAAAACAAAATAAACTAATTAACACGCGGACGAAGTCGCGGGCACAGCTAGTTATTAATATAGTAAATGCTTATGAAAAAGCATCGGTTCGTAATCAATCGGTCTACTTGGAAGATGACAGACATACCAACAGATCATCATCATCATCATCATCATATCAGCCGAAAGACGTCCACTGCTGGACAAAGGCCTCCCCCTAGGATCTCCACAATAGCCAACAGATACAGATACAATATTTTGAAACTTATAACCCACTAGCTGTGTCCCGCGGTTTTACCTACGTTAAACTTTATAAATTATAACCTATGTGTTATTCGGATATATAAGCTATGTTACCACAAAGTTTCATCAAAATCCATCCGGTAGTTTTTGCGTGAAAGAATAACAAACATACAGACTCACACACTGACAAACTTTCGCTTATATAATACAAGCTGCGCCCCGCGGTTTCACCTGCGTTAAAGTTGTGAGTAACAAACATACATACATACATCTATACTCGCAAACTTTCGCATTTATAATATTAGTAGAATGTGTACCTCTAGCGGTTTTGGCAGTGCACGCCGGAATAGCTCATAAATGGTAGATTTTTTCCCTACTTACTTAACACATATCGTCATATTTTGGACAATTCACTCAATATGTTTATAAATTGTAGCTTATGTGTTATTTTGATATATAAGCGATATTATGTAAAGTTTAATGAAATCCATTCAGTAGTTTTTACGTGAAAGAGTAACAAACATCCATCCATACTTACAAACTTACGCGTTTATAATATTAGTAGGATTAGTGTGTGGTTTTTTAATGGTAGTTCAAAAAATACAAGCAAAAGTCAACAAAGTGTAAGCCGGAGCTTAAGTAATACTTAAATAAATACCTGTCCTAAGTTAACACAGATTTTCTAACCGCTCACCTTAACACGAGCTGTGATAGTTTCTCGTATGAGGATTATGTTAAGAGCTGAGTTTTTTCAGCGGCATTCATTTGGCCTAAACATGAAGGCTTTAGAGCGTATAGGGCTCTGTTAGTTATTGGCTAGCTCTTCTCGTTGTCTTGATAAATTCTGTCTCGTGACACTGTTAATTTATTTCAATGAACTTCTCGGTTGTGTGTTCGGATCTTGGCACACATTAACTTACCTTAACCTAACTCCATAATTAATAATATATACTTAGCTTGCAAAGGTAGGTCCACAGTCTTTGTAATTCCAGCTAGGAAACCGAACCGAAGGAAGGAGGAGAATAGGTTTATTCCAATAAACATTTAGTATTTAGTCACTTATGTTTCTCCTTTAAATCAAAACTCAAATTAAAATTAATTTATTCCGTTAAAATGCTACTTTTGTTTGGAATCGTTATTTTTTTTACTTTTGTTTAATAACGGCCTGCACAAGAAAATAGTTAGTGAATCAAATTTTACGGTATGTAGGTATGTTATCCGCTTTCTTGTGAACCAAATATGATTTTCGTCTTGATTCGATAACTACTAAGTTACCGTTACTAAGTAAAGTTTAAGTTGTTCGTATGGTCCTTAATACAGTATATTTCATCATCATAATGCCATCCAAATCAAGCCCACTGTTGAATAAAAGCCTCCCCAAAAGATTACCCCAATGGAGTTGTGTCCACAATAAGGACGGATATGATATGCCATAATCGCCACGCTTAGGAGACGGGTTATCGATCGCAGTATGATGGTATTAGTGCTCAAAAGTAGGCTGCTACCCGCTTTGGAGATATTCGCTTAGGTCAACATCTACGCTCCCCACGGGATGGTGATTTTTGTAATAATAAGCAATGTCCCGTTGACAACTGTTTTGTCTATTGTATTAAAACCTATATACGACATCTTCCCCTTAAAAATAATAAGAATTAAATAAAAATAATTACATTTTCTTTACCATTACCATTTTGATATAAACTAGCTATATGTTGTAATGATAGGCAAAGTCCCGTTGACAACTGTTTTTGTCTATTGTATTAAAACCTATATACGACAGTGATATTCTTTGTCGTCAGTCACGAAGCAAAATTATATTATATTTTAAGAGAAGACGACACGAACACAACTATCGCCGCTCTTCACTCATCATTATGAGTGGCGATAGTGTTGCACACCAAACACTTTCAATAGTCAGCCGGCAGGCACACAACACTTGAAGAGAAAGAGTTTTATAGTAGCTGACCCGGCAGATTTCGTACTGCCTCAATCGATAAATAAAATACCTAAACTTTTGTTTTAGAAAACGTTTATATGGGAAAAAGTAAAAGGCTGTTTTTAGGGTTTTCCCGGCAACTATTCGAATTTTTCTCACCTTTCCTAGACCTCCACGAACATTTCAAGACCAAGATAAGATAAATCCGTTCAGTCGTTCTCGAGTTTTAGCGAGACTAACGAACAGCAAGTGAACACGTCGATTAAGTCGGCCGGCTAACTACCGCAAGCGACCTAACCGATACGCGGAAAACTCCGTTTAGAACGCGTAGAACTGTATTTTATTTGCAAAAAAATAACATGCCTACGAAAATTACAATAATATAAAACAAAGTATCAAAAATTTGCCTAAAACATACATTATTTGCCGTAATGTTCAAATATATAATGCTAATTTGTCTCCCGGTGCGACGCCGGGGCGGGTCACTAGTAGTAAATAAAACACCGTACACATCTACAACCTAATAGGTTGTAAAACTTGCGAAGTGCTTCTGCATTCCGCCATCTTGACAATACCTAAATATTTAAGTACCTGATGAACGTGTTTGTTTCTAAACCGACTTCGGACATGAAATGTACCTACACATGTTTTTTGATCTCGGTTTAGCCTGTACGATCGGGGGGGGGGGACCACCCCCACTTGCCTGATCGTCGCGATGCACGATGCCTTTGTCCACAGCTGGACAAAAACATCGTTCAACATATTTAAGCTTAAGTATTCACATTTGCTGCTGTGTGGTGACGGCGACAAATATCGGAATCAGAATATCATCACCCCATCTCATCCCGTGGGGGGCGTAGAAGTCGACCCGAGGGAATATCTACCAGAGGATGGGCAGCAGCTTCCTTCTGATGACTATGACCATCTTACTGCGATCGCCAACCCGCCTGCCAAGCGTGGCGATTATGGCATATCCCCCCCAAGACGATTCTTGAGGGAGGCTTGTCCAGCAGTGGACTTATTTAGCTGTAATGATGATGATGATTCACATTTGTAAACTTATTTTTGTACGGCCAGTCTCAATGAAGACTAGCCATTTGCGCGCGACATATTATAGTGTGCGCAATCACAAGGGGCACTTAATTTTTATTCCATCACTTTCATGATCCGATGGGACGACTAGCGACACGACCGGAAAGAGGTACAGGACCAACGGTTTTACGTGCTCTCCGAGGCACGGGGGTACAATACCGCCAACTCCCAGACGTCAGACCGAAACTGCGAAATTTAGGCCCAACCGGTGATTAGAACCCAAGAGCAACAAGGCAAGGCAGCTAAATGGACGATCACCGTAGCCTGGTTGGTAGTGCTCCTGCCTACGAAGCTGGTGGCCCTGGGTTCGAATCCCGGTAAGTGCAAATATTTGTGTGATGAGCACGAATATTTGTTTCTGAGTCATGGATGTTTTCTATGTATTTAAGTATTTATCTATCTATATAAGTATGTATATCGTCGCCTGGTACCCATAGTACAAGCTTTGCTTAGTTTGGGGCTAGGATGATCTGTGTGACATTGTCCCTATAAATTAAAAAATATATGTATATATATTATATTTCATCAGCATCATCATCATATCAGCTGAAATACGTCCAAATTCTCCACAATTACAAGATGGACCAATGATCTTGTACGCGTCGCTGGAAACTGCTGGATGCGAATAGCGCAAGGCCGCCACTATATATTTATTTTTGTACAAATATTTCTGTATGGAAGACTTGACGACTGTAAAGTTCGAGCAGAATTAACATTCAGTGCGTACAATATTACTCTCCAGTCTTGAATATTAAAACTAGATATTTAGATTCTGTGGAACGTTGGTAATGTCTCCAATTCTAAGCTGACCCAATAAACTAACCTATTTTAATATCATTCCATTCCTTTCTACCGTAGTTTTTATCAGAAGGAAGAAGCATCTATTTTTAATAAATTTATATTCGGTTTGAAATACTCTAACCACTGCCCATTTGATCAAGAAAGAACAATTCATTTAACTTATTCTATTTCTCCAATCATGGAATCATTGGATCCGGTAGTAGCATTAAAGCGCAATCGTCGTTAGAAACACATGATCCGCCATGATAATAACATTGAATTCGTACCTTAATATAGACAGAACCATTCAGATAATATGTAGTAAAATATAGACCAAACTATACATTTCGATATTAAACCTAAACATAGTCTATTTGACAACAACTTAATACAAGCTAGCTGAATATCATTACTATTATAAAATAAATTTTATAAATGTTTTAACAATCTGTGTACCTAAAAATATGTAACTAGAAATAATTATGTATACTTAACTATATTACTTCAAACATGTTCTGACTATTTACAAGCGCTTTTTAGGGTTCCGTACTCAAAGGGTCAAACGGGACCCTATTATACTAAGACTTTGTTGTCTGTCTGTCTGTCCATCTGTCACCAGGCTGAATCTCATGAACTGCGATAGTTAGACAGTTGAAATTTTCACAAATACTATAAACCAAAATAAAATAAACATTTAAGTGGGCTCCCATACAACAAAAGTGAATTTTTTGCTCGTTCTCAGGGTTCCGTACCCAAAGGGTAAAGCGGGACCTTATTACTAAGACTTCGCTGTCTGTCTGTATGTGTGTCCGTCTGTCACCAGGCTGTATCTCATGAACCATGATAGTTAGACAGTTCAAATTTTCACAGATGATGTATTTCTGTTGCCGCTATAACAACAAATACTAAAAAAAATATTATATAAGTTTAAGGAGACTCCCATACAACAAACGTGAATTTTTGCTCGTTTTTATAGATAATGGTACGGTACCCTTCGTGCGCGAGTTCGACTCGCACTTGGCTGGTTTTTCTTTTAAGTTTACGTGAATACAAACCTTTTTATTTTGTTTTTATTTAATCTAAATATTGATTAGTTGTTACGATAGAATAATAAATGTACTAAATTATTAAATATAATATACTAAATTAAAAACAAAACTGAAAATATTTTACTCCACGCGGTCCACTCTCTGTTTTCGTTTCTACTGTGATCTAATAAACCTTTATTAGATCACAGTACTAAATGGGCAACTAATTTGGAAGGTTTTTCTTAAGCCATGTATCAATGTTTACTAACTCTAAACGTCTTAGTTATTTGTAAACAGTGTTGTAAAAAACGAAGAGCTTTCCAATTAGAAAATATTGAGTCCTGACTCAATATTTAACGATTACCTTCAAGAACCGAGCCTATACTTTTCTTAAAGGCCGGCAACGCACTTGCGGCTCCTCTTGTGTTGCGAGTGTCCATGGGCGGCGGTGATCACTTACCATCAGGTGACGCACTTGTTCGTTTGCCATCCTAATTTAAAAATGAAACTATGGACGGTGAACGCCCTAAGGTTACCACTACCCATACGGTAAGCCTACGATAAGGCCTTTTGGGAGGCTTGAGCAACTCTTACACTAGTCTCAGAGATGCTCAAGCCGCCCAGTAGGCCTCTGCCATGGCTTAACAACTGTTGTCTAATGACTACAACCGGGACGACAGCTTAACGTGCCCTCCGAAGCATGGAGACGCTCAGAACTTAAACAACTTTGGCGGTCACCCATCTATGGACTGACGCGAGCCTAGTTGCTTAACCTCGCCGATCGCTTACAGACCGGTGAGAGCATCTCATCAGCATACATGCACTCTCACAAGATCATTGGTCTATCTTGTAAGGGGCCTTGTTGGAGCATCTAGCTATATAGCTAGCATACTTTTACATTACTTTATATATTTGTTATACTTTAAAAAACAACATAACAGAAACAAACATCAAACGTTCTTTAAAAGTACACTTCGTTAACACGCTGTAGAATTATCTATCTGTCGTATATTGTACTTCACTAATAAATAGGAACTTTGTAATCGGGTAGATTGTAAAAAAAAAGATTGTTATCTACCGTCTCTTTATTAATCAAATTAAGTTGTTAGTTATTATTTACTTTACATTATAATATCTGTTTCGTTAGTTTTAAATAGAATTTGTACCTAGTATTCCGGACAAACCTTCGTGGTTTTTGGTCTACTTTTGTATTGTTTTATGTGTTTTTATACTTACAATAAATAAATTTAAAAAAAAAAATTATAACGGTTATTCCTAATGCCAAACCGCTATACTAAGGATATCGTCAAAAATATAGGAGGAAGTAACAGCTGGCTCCCAGTATTTATGCGAAAAGAATTTCTAATATGTAATAGAAACGTATTTGATTTGCTTCTTCTGGTCGTTAGTCGTCCTACTGCACTGTTATTAATTTCGACTTCCTCGTTCGTTTGGTGGTATTGTTTTTAACCGCAGCTAATGATGTAAGAGAGCATTGTGGTGTGAAAGAGGATGTAGTTACAAAGATTGAAAAAGGTATGCTGAGATAGTTTAGGAATTTTATGCAGATAGGACACTAATGAAACAAATACCATATTATGTACTAAATAGTTTGCCTAGATTTAAGCTATTATTAAAGAAATATTTATTAGATAGTATATATATATATATGCATAGCTGGGCACCGTTAATGAAATAGTTAACTTCGTTAATCGTTTATCCGCTACAAAAAAGTTAGCTTCGTTAAACGTTAAAGCGTTACATTTCAGAAGAATTAACGCATGTTAACGTTAATCGTTAATCCGTTAATATGTGTAAAATTTCATTTTTATATCATTGCATTAGTGAACTTATAAATCCTGTTGGTTTAGGTTCTGTAAGTTAACAGGATATCAACAAAACAAAATACTTGTATAATTCAAATGTTTAATTTAATCGTCGGGCAAAAGGTGCATATTCGCCTTCATGAGCAAAAGTCTTCACAAACAACAGAAGTGAATATATGGAAAAGTTGAGCACCCAGTCATCTGAACCGATGCTGCCAGAAATACTCGAAGTTACTACTTTGCCAAAGCATGTGCGAGAAACTATAACAAATATTATTCCAAAATCAGTTGTGCAGACCTCTACTGATGATGAAGAAGTACCTCCAGCCGAGAAAAGACGGCTTCGTACCTTTTGCAGGAATAAAAAAAGATTGTCTAAGATAACATGCGCCAAATGCAGTTTTCGGCGAATACAAAATATATACGAAAGTTAACGTGTCCGTTAACATTTTTAAAAGTTAACTTAAAAGTTAATCCGTTAATCAAAATGTTAACTTCGTTAATTAACGGATTAACGAGTTAATGCCCAGCTATGTATATATGTTATTATAGATACATCGATATTACAAGGAGACTCCTCTGAGTCCACAGACAATCTGTACAAATCTGAAGTTGTATAAATCGTATGTTAATTACTTAGTTATTAGTACGTTTATCAGTTGTCTGGTCGTCATATTATAGGCTCTGCATAATTTGGGATCTCAGATGGCACTGTGCTAGTGGTCCTAAGATATTATTATTAATATTATATATCCTGCATAGCAGGCTAATCTTCATTGAGATTCGCCACCGTAGCTGCGATTCGGCCAGAGGCACGATTATTATTTTATTATTTGATTAATTAAGAAATGAGCAACACTCTTACTCAGTGAGCATTGCTACTGGTTAGAGGTCCCTTGGGTGAACGAGGTCGCATTCCAAATGACTTGCACGAGCGTAGGTACACACGGCTACATATCAAGCTATACATTTCCAATATAAGCTGACCTGTCATTGTATGGAAATTTTATACAACGCGAGATCAGCTTATACTGGAAATGTTTAGGTTGATGTGTAGCCGCGTGTACCTGCCTGGCACCGCTAACTAGGTATTTCCTAATTAAAATATTTCTAATTTGGTCATATTCTTGTAATTAACGTTTTTATTATTGTTATTTTTTTGTGTGGTGACGGCGGCAAATATTCAGAATGTCATCCCGGGGGTGTTGAAGTCGTACTGAGGAACTGTCTACTAGAGTAGGGCAGCAGCTTCCTTGTGTGTACACGTAAGGTTGTCTGGAAGAAATTGCAATTAACGTTACAGCCATAATGTGGCTAGCCATTTGAACGCACAAAATATGTTTTAGTAACAGTAAGTACGGTATTTATATTTTATGTCGCCATTGTTACTCCAATTGTGCTTTTTGTATGTGTGTGTGCTCATAAAATATATTTTTCTTCTTTCTTTGTACATAATTATAATAACTATTTTTATATAAAGAGTTTTGTACTGTATTGTATGACGTCCATACTGTGATCGTCTACCCGTCTAGCGTCTGTCAAGCGTGGTGATGAAATGATTCTTCCCAGCAGCCTTGTCCAGCTGTGGACCTATTTAAGCTTTAAGATGATATTGTAATTATATTTGCCCTTATTTAATTCTTACATAATTGTAAATTATTGTTTATGAATAAAAACATTGAATGAAATATTACTTTCGTCGAGTTAGCAGCCCTTGAGAATGGTCCGTGGAGGACTGAAACACGTGTTGGGTATCGTACTGGCGCATGCAATTTGCTTTTTTATATTGTCCTTCTTGCATGTGCACATTTTTGCGGGCGGGAGGGCGGTGCTAATTGCATCCTGGCATGATTAAACTGACAATTAGCGGAATTAACACTACATATTGATTTTGTATTTTGAATATTACTTTTACATATTGTGCGTTCAACCCTAAATATCTAAGTCCCGGATTTGACCAGAAACTACTAGCACTTTATTATCATTACCTACTTTTATATTATTAAGTTGGCAAACAAGCAGATCTATTGTGGCTAAAATGAATGCCGCGTATTATGTGATAACTTAATATACTGAATACAAACATTTTAATAAATTGTCAAGGATTATGTAAATTTAAACATGCCCAAGCATGCAACGAGGTGAACAATTAATTACTTATTTACTTATAGTCTGGGCAGTGGTTAACCTAGTGTCGGAGTTATTCAAGCCACCCATTAGCCGCCCAATTTTAATTTTTGTAATGTTAAAAATATGTTTAATTTTATTTGTTTTATGTAAGTATATTTTATTTCATTTCATTTAATTTTATTTTTCTTTATTTGTCACTATTATGAAATTTATGCGCATGCTGTTACACCTTAAAATGTTGTGCATTTAATAATAATTTTGTACTTAATAATCTAGACGTAAGAAACAATGTAACAACTACTGGCTGTCCAAATAAATAAATTAGGCCTCTGACATGGCTTTACGACTATTGCGTAATAGCTACATTATTAACATGCCCTCCGAGGCACGGTGACGCTCAGTAATTCAACACCGCGGACACCCATCTATGGACTGACCGCGAGCCTAGTAGCTTAACCTCGCTTTTTACTTACGGACCGATGAGGGTACCTGGCGGAGTATATATGATGGTATGCAGGAAGCCGCTGGACGTAGGGTAAGACCGGGAGTTATGGAGATCTTGGGGGAGGCCTTCGTCCAGAAGTGAAAGTCTTTCGACTGATAATTATATGATGATGAATCTTGCCCAGCCATGTGGTTGGTAGTACCAGTTTACCCTTGGTCTAGCGGTAGAGTGTTCACCCGCAGAGAACGAACTCCTGGGTTCAAATCCCGGGCGGGCCCAAAGTAATTTTGGGGCTTTTCTGTAAAAAGAAAAATTTCTCAGCATAAGTCCGAAGACTGGTAGTTGGTGGTATTATACCCCCGTGCCTCGGAGAGCACGCAAAGCCGTTGGGCCTCTACTTGATCTGTGGCTAGGCGTCCCATCGGATCATGAGAGTGATGGAAGTGTGTGCGCAAACATAGGGGCACTTTCTATTCCATCACTCTCATGATCCGATGGGACGACTAGCGACACGACCGGAAAGAGATCAGGCACAGGACCGACGGCTTTACGTGCTCTCCGAGGCACAGGGGTGTAATACCGCCAACTTCCAGACTTTGGGCTAATACTGTGAAATTTCTTTTTACGGAAAAATCCCAAAATCACTTTTTGGCCCGACCCGGGATTTGAACCCAGGACCTCATTTTCTGCGGTTGAACACGCTACCGCTAGACCAACGAGGCAGTCGGACTGTAATATGCCCCGCACAGATGGTTGCTCTCTATTGAGACTGACCGCCGCGCCGTGACCGAAATTCGGCTAAGAGGACATTATTATTTACCCAAAGTAAAATTACTTAGATAGGCACGCCAAAATATTGCAACCTCAAATACATATATGATTACCGTGGCCTAAGGCAAGATATATAGAACACACACACCCTAAAGAACTCTAATGACCTTACTTACTTACACACACGAATTAGTCATAGTAGTTAGTGAAAACAATTAGTCTAAACTAACCTACATACAAAAGGCGTCACGCTAGGGTTATAACGATTTCCGTGACCAGACTGGCCGATATTTTTGTACATGAACATGGCTGTTCGTCCTGAGTCTGGGTGTAATTATCTATATAAGTATGTATTTACAAAAGAAAAGTAGTATTATATCGTAGACGTATAGTAGACGGTCACCGCAGCCTAGTTGGTAGTGCTCCTGCCTACGAAGCTGGTGGTCCTGGGTTCGAATCCCGGTAAGTGCAAATATTTGTGTGATGAGCACGGATATTTGTTTCTGAGTCATGGATGTTTTCTATGTATATAAGTATTTATCTATCTATTCGTATATCGTCGCCTGGTACCCATAGTACAAGCTTTGCTTAGTTTGGGGCTAGGTTGATCTGAGTGACATTGTCCCTAAATATTATTATTATTATATCAGTTATCTGTTTTTTAAAGTACAAGCTCTGCTTAATTTGGTATCAGATGGCCGTGTGCGAATAATGTCTTAGGAAATTATTAGTAAGCATTATTATATTAAAGATAAATTTTATTTAATGAATAACAATTAATTGATTAAACATTAATATTGGTGTTCTACTATAATTAATAATAGTTTTAAATACTCAAATTTACAAATCAATTATAGATTAAGTTTATCAAAAAGTATCTCGAGGTAAACTGTAATTTGTGTCCGTCTATTATATGTTTTGTAAAGTAGGTACCCTGCAACATAGGAATTAGAATCTCTAGTGTGGGCGTGGTCTTAAAAAAAACTAGACGTTAGAGTAAAGAGTTTTTAAACAAATGAAAATATAAGCCAAACTTTTGGTGTAACTTAAAGTTACACCCAGATACAGAACATATATTGCTGAATTTGGGATCCGATGGCCGCTTATGAATAATGTCACAGGATATTATTATTATCAGTTAAAGAACAATGATTATTATTTATTGAATAATGTGAATTCTTTTAAAACAGGGAATGATACCCGTTGGCCACAAAACCGCAGACACTTGAGCAACTCGAGTGGACGTAACACTTCTATTTCTGTAACACTGCTCCTTGACATCTGTGTGTGGTACAGACGTGTTCATTCACGAGCCCCTTGTACACCACTACGATCAAGTAAGTCAAGGTCACTAACAGCACGCCAATCAAATGTTAGAATTATTGAAATACTAGCTGTGCCCCGCGGTTTTACCCGCGTTAAAATTTATAATTATCACAGCTCCGCAGCTCATAGGCGATAGCGTGAGAATATGTAGCCTATATAATGACCCGACCTCTTAGTATTATTCATGCAAAATTTGAAGTAAATCCATCTAGTACTTTATTTATTTTTTTATTTTTTTTTATTTATTCATTCATGTACACACAAAAATCATAGAATAATATACAAAAAGAAACAAAGAGTACACAGAATCTGCTTATTTCGTAAGAAATTTTCTCCAGCAGACCCGCGAAAGGAAAAAAATAATTGAAGATAGTCAAAAATGTGTGTAGGTCAATAATAAACTTACATACTAATAATTTACATAAATACTTAAATACGAATATATACCACTATTATACTCAATGTTAAATTTAAAATACACTAAATACTAATACTAACGTTCATTCTAAGTGGATGAAATGGATAGATAATGATTTTTTACTTGTCTTTTAAACGAATAAATCGAATTGCAGTTCCGAACATTTGGCGGAAGAGAGTTCCACAGCCTGACCGCATGAACAGTAAAGGAATAGGAATAGAAATCGGTTTTATGGAGGGGAAATTTAAGAAGGGATTTCATGTGCGATCTACAAAGAGGAGCGGAGCAGATTTATAGGAGAAGCGCTCTCGCAGATAGGAAGGGGATTGGGGATTATGAAGGATGTTAAAAAGGAGACACAATATGCGAGTGTTCCTGCGAAAACGAATTGGGAGCCACTTGAGATCTTTACGAAATATAGAGACATGGTCGAATTTTTTCAGGCCGAATATAAACCGAATGCAGAGATTTTGTAAACGCTCAAGCTTATTTAGAAGCTCCTCTGTAGTGTCTAGGTAGCAACTGTCAGCGTAATCCAAGATGGGTTGTATCAGAGTCTGGGCAAGAGAGATTTTAGTTTTCAAGGGTAAAAAGTTTTGAAGGCATTTCAGTGAGTGGAATGTGAAGTGCACTTTTTTGCTAACTTCAGCGATTTGGGCTTTCCACGAGAGATTGCAATCTAAAGTAAGTCCAAGATTTTTTGCCGTGTCGGAATAAATAATTGGGACACCATCGAGGTAGACTGGTGGAAAAGAATTTGATTTAACTTCACTGCGCATATGCCTACTGCCTATGACCATGGCCTGGGATTTCGCAGGATTTAAAAGTAAACCATGAGACTGAGCCCTAAGACTAATTAACCCCAGGTCGTGGTTCATTGCAGCAATGGCTGCCTCAGCGTCATCAAGGGTGAACGACCGATATAGTTGCAAATCGTTTGCATAGAGATGGAAATTCGAAGAGGTATTTTTTGGAACAGAGTTAATGAAAATAGAGAATAATAAGGGAGATAGAACGCCACCCTGAGGCACACCCGCACTGAGCTCGCACCAATCGGAGAATGTCTCGTCAAGGCGTACACACTGCGAGCGACCCCGAAGATAAGAGTCAAACCAAGATAAGGTAGAAGGTGAGAAGTTGAGTGAAGAGAGAATACCGAGAAGGATGTCAAAATCGACAGAATTGAATGCTGTACTAAAGTCTAAAAGTATAAGAACGGTAAGAGATTTCTTATCCATAGCCCAGCGAATGTCGTCGGTGACTTTGACAAGGGCAGTAACCGTGCTATGGCCAGATCGGAAACCAGACTGAAAAGGATTAAGGATACGGTTACAAGAGAGGAAATCAGACAACTGCTTATGAACAATATGCTCCAAAACTTTTGAAAGGAACGGGAGGATAGAAATGGGACGAAACTGGGACGGTGCGGATGGTTCGGAGACTTTAGGCAAAGGAATGACATGTGCTTGTTTCCAAGCAGTAGGAAAATGGGAAGAAAATAAAGAATAGTTGAACAAATGGGTAAGAATGGGAAGGACAATAGGAAGGATAGGATTAATCATTTTGGAGCATAAATTATCATGTCCAGCAGAAGTTGAAGAGATAGAAAGGACAGATTTTTTGACATCCTCCTCAGTAACAGAGGTAAAGCTGAAAGAAGAATCATATGTGATTGGAGAATGTGAAAGATCAAGTAGTGTCTTGTTTTTGATATGTGTATCTAGAGTAACAGGTGGAGCAGAAAAGTGAGTATTAAGGGCATTTAAATCAAAGTTTTTACATGACAAAGAAGGAGATTTGCCAATACCATTAGACTTAAGGAATTTCCAAACTGAAGAAGGATTGCGGTTATCAAGAGATTTATAGAAGTGGCGCTTCTTGGCATCACGACACAGACGATTGCATACATCACGTAAAGATTTATACCTACTTAAATTTACCTCAGTAGGATTCCGCTTGTATCTTCTCTTAGCTTTATCCCTACAAGCCATTGATTGTTTAATAGAGTCATTGATCCACGGGGCTGGGTTATGCTTTATCCTAACACGTACTTTGTGAGTTTAGCCCGGACATACATACAGACAAACAGACAAAAATTCTAAAAACTATAATTTTGGTTTCGATATCGATTGTAGATCACGCCCCAAGTATCCTTTTTGAAAAATATTCAATGTACAGTTTTGACTTTTCTACGATTTTATTATATGTATAGATAAAGCAAACTTTTCATTTATTTTTCAATAATGCAATCATTTGACTGGTCTTTTGGGCTAGTGGTTAGTGACCTTGACTGCTGCAGAGATCGTGGGTTTGATCCCTACCCAGGACAAATCTTAGTGTGATGGGGACGATTATTTGTTCTGAGCCGGGTACTTTATCTATATAGACATATTTAAGTATGTTTATCAGTTGTCTGGTTGCCATAGATATATACAGACTCTGCCTAGTTTGGGATTAGATGGCAGTGTGTTAGTTGTCCTAAGATATCTATTATTATTATTTATTTTATTGGTTTTGAGATGCGATACATAAACAAATCTGGCTTATACCTCGGAGAGCCCTTGAGTTCTTGGCCCTGCCCATGTTCTCTTTACGGTCGTATCCGACAGCCGACCCATCGGATTGTACGTCTCCTGTGTCTATAATAAGTATGGTGAAATTAGTTTAATATAATATAGACTAGTAGTTTATTAAAACTTAATAAGAATTGTTAGATGATAAAAAAACAAAGGTGTTGCAAATATTTGACAAAGAGCTTTATTTTTGAAGACAATGTTTACAGTTAGCCTAGTAAATTTTCAAGGCTTCGCCAATAAAATTAAGAAGGTAAACTAACTATTAATCCAAAGTTACATTTATGTAGCCATATTTCATCCTTGTTACAAAGTGACTATACTTCGTAATAAGGATGAAATAGGACTACATACATGTGGTTTGGGGAGGGCCACCGTAGTTGAATCCTTCTGTAGATGTACTTGAAACACTAATACTTCATTATTTACCTATACATTAAAGATCAAAGGGCTAATCTTAATTGATGTATTATTGAGGGCACCCCTTTTCTTTGTATCGATGGGTTAAAAATAATTATTGTACTAATCTACTACGAATAAAGAATAGGGCTGTTTTTTATTCGTAGTAGATAGGTACAAATATTTCAGGAATTAGAAATATAGGAATTAAAAGTATAATTTTCATTAAATATAATGTACCTAATATCCATAATATGTTTCGTTTGCTTTTTAAAATGTTTGTATAGGATCTATTAAAACAACGTGTTTGAACAGAGATTTAGCATTGACTGATTTATTAAAAACTAGCGGCCCGGTACGTGCTTCGCTACGCTTTTAAGTATTAGTACAAATTGTTTGTATATGGGAGTATAGAAAGATGTGGATTTTACACTTTTTCAAGACTTTTTTTAAATTTTCTCTACGTACAAACCTTCCCTGGACTTCCACGAATAATTCAAGACTAAAATTAGCCAAATCGGTAAAGGCGTTGTTGAGTTATAACATTACAACGAAAAGTGGCATTGATTTATATATAGATAAGAATAGATAGATTAAAGAATTCATAGATATTGTCATTGTATTCCCACAATGGCGCTAGTAGTCTATGTTTTGATATTTACAACTTGGGATATTCCTGGGCTAGCCTTAACTGCCAAATTATTGTATGTTCTTTTTATAAATGTGTTTCTAATATTAATTCGGAGATTAATATTTCCAAATATCCAATATAAATTTCCTTTATCACATTATTCGTATGGACTGCAAATATGGGAAGGCAGTTCTTAATTCATAGTTATTTTGGTTTATATAATATCATTATCATCATATCAGCCGAAAGACGTCCACACATATATGCCCATATAATATTTGCTCTTCACGCCGCTGGTATATGAACATGCCCCTTTATCCTGAGCCTGGGTGTAATTATCTATATAAGTCTGTTTTTATTAACGACTAGCTGTGCCCGTGACTTCGTCCGCGTGTTAATTAGTTTATTTCGTTTTTCTTGTAAAATAAAAGACTTTTTCTAAAATAAAAGTAGTCTAAGTTACTACTTATTACATCAGGTACCTGCCAATAAAAATCCCGTCAAAATCGGACCAGCCATTTCTGAGATTAGCCGGAACAAACAGACAGACAAACAGAAAAAATTGTAAAAAATGTCACCGTGGTGTATGTACAGTATATATATTCATAATATTAATGTAGTAAAATCCGGTTATTTCAATATTACAAACAGACACTCCAAATTTATTTATTTGTATAGAAGATATAGAAAAGTAGTACATTTCCATAGTTTGGGATCAGGTGGCCGTGTGTGAATAATGTCCCTGGATATTATGATAGGATTGAAAAAATGTTTACAATCTTTGACAATAGAACCTTAATGGTAAAATTTCGCACAAGTGTGATCTCTAGTATATGTCTCTATCTAGTATATATGAGTAGTTTCAACTGATCTACAACTTAAATCGTCATATCCAACTAACAAAACATTATATCCTACTAATATTATAAATGCGAAAGTTTGTCAGTATAGATGGCCAAAATACGTTCCGTAGTTTTTGTGTGAACGCGCGCAAAAACTACGGAACGGATTTTGATGAAACTTTGTAGTAATATAGCTTATATCCGAATAACACTTGGCTATAATTTATTAAGTTTAACACGGGTGAAATCGTGGAGCACGGCTTGCAATTTTAGTAATATTTAGTATATAATTATGATTAAGACAGCTTAAATAGCGTACAACTACAATATACATAGATAATTAACAGAGTGTTTGAGGTGTGTGTAAGTTTATAAATCTATTTGTGTTCGTGTGTGTGTGTGCGGGATCGCGTTTATGTAAATTTTGGTGATTATGTATATCACCGATCTAATGGTCAATTATACATAGGAGTTATGAAGGTTTTTTTGAAAAAAATTTCTCAGTTTAAGATCTTTCAGTGATAGGACCCTCGCGCTTACTCAATATCATATAATATCATAATCCAGCGGAAATACACCTTTTCTACTGACACCTTGGTGTGCTCTCCGAGGTTCGAAGGGTCCTATATCCATGCCGATCCGTTAACAAATATCGATATTTGCTAACGGGTAGGGCTGGATACAGGACCCTTCGCGTCTCGGAGAGCACACCAACGTGTCAGTAACGGTTTTATAAGAATGTTTACTTTTAACTAGACAGAAGCCTCATAGAATACACATATAAAGATATTGCACAAACAAATAAATGTGGCTGGCAGTAGGCGCTCGTGAAATGTGATATACATCATAATTAATGATGATACCGTGCAACCAGGCCTTTGTCCAGCAGTGGACGTCTTTCGGCTGATATGATAACCCTGCAACTTGCGTAGTAGGTGTGAAGTCCATGATAATTTCATTTTTAATACAATAGGGCGACAAACATGTGGGTCACCTGATGGCTAATGATACCCGTCCATGGACACTCGCAACACCAGAGGGGGGTCACCAGTGTTGCTGACCCTTCCTCCCGTCCGATGAGCGCTGGCGACTTTACTCACTCGCAGAAATACAACATTAAGTTATTAAGGAATATCTTCTGTAAGGTGAAGGTACTTCCTCAGTCCGGCTGCCCTTTGAGCAAATCCACGCTGTAACCTACCCCTCTTACAATCACTGTTTCGTGGTCTACGTGCTTTTGTTAGCCTGCATAAGAAACTTTTGAGAAAAAATGTTGTGCCATTTGCCGTACAGCACTGTTTCACATCAAAAGACAAAGCCTGCGTTACGGAAAAAGTGAAAAACTCCTTGTATCGCAGGGGCTTAGCGAACTTACAAGTCACGGACACAAAACCTCCCAGACTCAGAAGCACTAACACTAATAAAGGTCAAAGCACTGCGCCACAGTTTCAGTTTACAGTATCGACCTCAGTTACTTTGTTATTCTGGTAGCAAGTCACATCAAGGCCTTGGGCCATAAATAAATTTTAGTTATCTAACACTTAGGCCTAGAACAAAATGGTTAGACAGCTTTTATTTTTACATCTTGTTTGTTAGCCTAGGAGGCTTCACTGGACGATAGAGGCTGGTGTGGTTGTTAGCCGTCTAGTAATATAAAACTGCACGTGTGGCGCAACGGCTAAGACAGTCGCCTCGCCGCTTCGTGCCGCGGCTTCGAGTCCCGCGCCGGACAACTATTTGTGTGACCCATAAATAGTGGTAGTCTGGATGTAATTTGTGTCCGTCTATTATATGTTTGTAAAGTAGTCCGCGACACTGGAATTACTTCCCTAGTGCGGGCGTTGTCTTTAAAATCAAAACATAACAACAAAATTTCAAACTAAGTACCTACACCACTCATGTCTGGGTGGATATTGATGTGAAGAGGAATGAAAGGGTCGGTTTTATTAAGGACGTTTCTTGAAACAGTCATCATCATCATAAACAGCTGTAAAACGTCCATTGCTGGGCAGAAGCCTGCCCCAAGAATCACCTTGAGTAACCCCCAAGGTGATTCTTGGGGGAGGCTACATAACTGCTACCACTAGGAATCACGGGGTAGCCGGCCCCTTTCAGACTCGAATTTATACAATCCATTCGATCTCAAAAATAGGAAATCATAAATTTTATCGTCCGGTGGGTCTCAAACCAGCACCTTCTGCCAATTCGGGGTAGGATACACGTTCTGCGTTAAGCTACGACGATACACACTGGCGGATCAAATTTACAAAATTCTGTTGTAATCCTACTAATATTATAAAGGCGAAAGTTAATAGCCAAAATGTGATTGGGCGAGGCGAACGGAAGTTGAGAGGGAGTTATAAGTTAGTGAAGATAGAAAGAGCGATAGTTACGTTTCGTGTAATACTGTAGGGGCAAGAGACACATTTTCTTTCTCTCTTAGCCAGTTACGTTTGAAGTTTACCTTTAATCGTATGGTCTAAAGCACACTCGTTTTTTAAGTTTTAACCATTTTATAGAGTATACTTGATTTTTTGCTATTGAGCCAAATTAGCTGAATTGTGTTTTGCGTTCAATAATGTTCTTTACAATAACTATTAGGGCAGCTTGCACGAAATTTCGTTTAAATATATCTTAAACAAATTTAACTAAATACGTTTAAATCGATAAATGTGTTTAACATGATTACGTTTAATGACCTCTTGAATCATGTTAAATGCGTTTATCGTGGCGGTATAGCAGTTTCCCTACATTTCGTTATAAGTAAGTAACAAATGACACTATTTTTTAAACAAAAATTACGTTTTTCTGCGCGAAAGTGTGCGTAAATTGAATCCTCCATGTCATGGAAACATAACCTTTCAAAATAAATGTCAATTTTTGCTAAACGCATTTAGCTGCGCTAAATAGCTATTCATGGGTATCTAACTTTGACAGCTCTCTAAACGCGTTTAGCGACTTATTTAGCATGGTGCAAGGCGTTGCACATTTAAATTGGATTTAAATAGTATTTAGTGCTATGGTGCAAGCCGCCCTTAGTCTAATTTGACGTGTATATATATATATGGCCATTGCGTCTGTTACAGACGAATTACGGTGCATTGTCTGAGAGACATTTCTTATGGTGGCTAAACAAACCGATGCGAGAGCGACATAGCCTGCCGCAGGCCTGACAAGAGAAGTTTGCGGTGGTTGGTGCCGAACCGCTTTCATGTCGCTTCTGTCTCTTATCAGCAAGTACTCCGAACCAGGCTTCATCACAGATCCTACGACCCTCCACTACACGTTTGCGCTATTCAACTCTATTTTCAGCGAGCTTTTCCTGCTACAGTGGTCAATTTTAAAAGCGCCATATCCCACTTTGTGCAGTCTTTATTAATTTGACGTTTATGCTTTCAGTATTGGCTAAAAGTTGTGGGTAAATACCAATATGGCTGTAGTTACCACTAAACAGGGCAAATTGAACTTACTAGTAGGCGCGTATGAGTTGAAATGGAGTTAACAAGTCGGTGTTAACATGTAACCTTTCGTTATTGATCACATTAAGTAATTTAAGAGTAATCTAAACATATAATAAAACCGTAGGAAATACAAAACTGTACATTTTTTAAAAGGTAGCATGAGGCGTGATCTACAATCAATATCGAAGATCAAAATAGAGTTATTAGAATTTTTGTATGTATGTCCGGGCTATACTCAAAAAGTACTGCATGACTTTACTTTAAATTTTACAAGAATATTACTAAGAGGTCGGGTCAACATATAGGCTACATATTATCACGCTATCTCCTACGGAGGAGGAGCTGTGATAATTTATAAAATTTAACGCGGGTAAAACGGTGAGACACAGCTAGCAGTACTATATGCGCAGTGGGAAATGTTTTAGTATCTGCGATGTATTCTGTTGATGAGATTAGATTATCTCATCAGCCCAACTCTGTTCCAGATGTTTCTTCGGGCAAACTAGGTCGCCTAAACCTATAACGAAGCTTGACATTCAATCTTATCTTAGAACTGCGTCTGTAAGAACCCATGTAATAATAAAGATATATCCTTGTTGGTATAGCGGTAGCGTGTTCACCCGCAGAAAACGAGATCCTGGGTTGAAATTCGCCGGGCCAAAAAGTGATTTTGGGAAATTTCTGTAAATAATAAATTTCGCAGCAACAGCCCGAAGTCTGGGAGTTGGCGGTATTATGCCTCCGTGCCTCGGAGAGCACCTTAAGCCGTCGGTCCTCTACCTGACCTCTTTCCCGTCGTATCGCTAGGCGTCCCATCGGATCATGAGAGTGATGGAATGGAAAGTGCTCCTGTGTTTGCGCACACACTTGTGCACTATAATATGTCCCGCACAGATGGCTGATCTCTATTGAGACTGGCCGCTGTGGCCGGACTGCGCCTGGGATATTATTATCAGTCTTATCAATAGTCCATTCATTCCATCTTTCTTTATTTCTTTTTCGTATGGGCAGCAGTTGCCTCCATTTCAAAATTTTCAAGCATTTGGGTAGCTTGAAAATTTTGAAATGGGGGCAACTGCTGCCCATACGAAAAAGAAATAAAGAAAGATGGAATTGCCTCTGACATGGCTTATGGAGTGTCGTCTAATTAATTTGGAGTGGCAAGTAAACATGTTCTTCGAAGCGAACACCCTTCTATGTTCTGAATCTTGAGCGAGCAATTATCTAATTGCAAAGAAATACAGTCCGATGCAGTCGAATACAAAAGTGGTTACTTTTTTTGCGAAATAATGCTGTTTCTTATCACCCGTATTATGGACGTCTCAAAGAAAATATTGCAAAATATGTTTATTTCTGTAATAACGGGGCACATAGATCGTAGAACCGACGGCCAATGGGGCAGAAAGGTTCTCGAGTGGCGACCACGAACCGGAAGACGCAGCGTGGGCAGGCCTCCTACAAGATGGACCGATGATCTTGCAAGGGTCATGGGAAGCGGCTGGATGCGGGCAGCGCAGGACCGGCTATTGTGGAGATCCTTAAGGGAGGCCTTTGTCCAGCAGTGGACGTCTTTCGGCTGATATGATGATGATGATGCTATAATAAAGAACACTAGACAACTTGGTTGATAAACATATATCCACCAAATGATTAATTAAAATGTATATATGTATGTATGTATATGCGCCCTACCCGGGCACAGCGTTCATTCGCTCAAAGAGCAGCCCGACTGGGGAAGTACCTCCACCTTACAGAAGACATTGCTTAATAATAACATTAATAACTTTAATGTTGTGTTTCTGTGTGTAAGTAAGGACGCCAGAGCTCATTGGGTTGGAGGGAAGGGTCAGCAATACTTGTTTGCTGACTCTTAAAGGCCGGCAACGCACTAGTGACACCTCTGGTGTTGCGAGTGTACATGGGCGGCGGTGATCACTTACCGTTAGGTGACCCGCTTGCTCTTTTGTCGCCCTATGCAATAAAAAATCTATCTATTTTGTATTCAAATATTCTATTTTGTACTAAGTGGCTGACCACATAGAATATGATCACCCCATCACATCCAGTTGGAGGCGTAGAAGTCGTCCCGAGAGAATATCTCCAAGAGAACGGCAGCAGCGTCACTCTATGTTCTATGAGCACCATACTGCGAAGTTGTCTCATAAATTAAACCAATTTGGCGGTCACCCATCTATGGACTGACCGCGAGCCTAGTTGCTTAACCTCGTATATAACTTACGGACCGGTGAGAGCATCTTGGGAACGTCTGGCTATGTGCGTTTCAATCTACAAATCTATGTTTTCCATTGGTAAAAGTAAAATTTCTATAGAGAACGAAAGAGGTGATATTGTTCAGAATTCAAAGGAAATGAGCATTGACCTATATGTATTCTACTAGACGCGCAATCCCATATTGAGAATTTGCTCACCAATTTTGGCCGCCGCGCGCCCCTCACATCGCGCACAGCCGGTCTGGGACAGAGATTTTATTCGAAACAGCGTGTCTAGTTATACATATAAGTCAATGGAAATGAGTGAGGAAAATTAGCTACCTACAAAAATTACGTATATATACGTATAAAGTAAACATTCCTTTTACTTGCGGTCTCTTTGGTGTTACGAGTATTTATTGGCGGCTTACTATTGGGAGAACCGTTTGCTAATTTGCCTTGTTAAAAAAGCCATAGAAACAGACTTCCACTTTTCTGTAGGTTATAAAAACTGCCGCGTTGGTCTAGCGGTAGACACCGGCAGATACCGTAGATAAGGTCCTGGGTTCAAATCCCGGGTCGCGCCATAAAGTAATTTTGGGATATTTCTGTTAAGAAAATTTCTCAGTGTCAGCCTGAAGTCTGGATATTGGCGGTATCACACCCCCGTGCCTCAGAGAGCACGTAAAGCCTTCGGTCCTGTAAATGACCTCTTTCCGGTCGAGTCGCTAGTCGTCTTATCGGATCATGAGAGTGATGGAATAGAAAGTGCGTTTGGGTTTTGGCACACACTTGTGCACTATAATATGTCCCGCGCAGATGGCTAGTCCCCGTTAAGACTGGCCGCCGTGGCCGAAAAAGACTAGGAGGACATCAAATTAAAAAAAAAAACAAAATTCATAAAGTCATTTATTCCGTTAAAATATTACATTTGTGTGGAATCACACATTATACGGAATGACACAGAAAATAGTTCTCATCTAATAAAAACAAACATAGAAACCAAAAAAGCTGAATCCATTTATGTTGTTATTTAACATATAATCACTGTTTTAAAACACATAAATCGACATATTTTTTCTGTATGATCATGATGATGATTGTTCCGACCGACTTTCAGCCATAGCGACCACTTCAATTCCTAGTTGGAACGCCGCCAGAAGATGGCTGCCATAGAAATCTTCAAAGTAAACTGTCATTCGCAATGAAAGTACGTGAGATTCTCATCAACATAATTATTGTATTTAAGAGTCGCGGGCTGTCGCTGCTCCTCAAAAACGCGTTTTTGCTTCATTGACAAACCATTTCAACAAAATAATAATCCAATTGTATGAAAACTCATTTGAACAAAATTGAAAGGCCTGTTGACGTGGTTGGCAAATGCTTGCTTTTCGATCAGATATTTGTATGCATGAACATGTCTGTTTGCCCTGAGTCTGGGTAATTACACCCAGACTCAGGGCAAACAGATCTATATAAGTACGTTTTTACAAAAAAAAGCACTATATGTAGCATATCAGTTATATATGCTTAGTTTGGGATCAGATGGCTGTGTGTAAATAATGTCCTAGTATATTATTTTTATTATTATATGAGACAACCCAGAAAGAATTTTCAAAATCAGTTGCCAAACAACACAGGAATAAATGTTTATTTCTTCGTTGTTAATCTTATTATTGGTTTGTTAATTCTTTGTTTTTCTTTTTTATGTATGTCCATAAAAAAAGATAACCAAAAGATTACCTCCTTAAGAAGTCAGTTATAAATAAAGCGAGTAATAATTATAAACGTTTCATTTCACATAAATATTAGTTTTGTATTATTAGCTACTTTATTCGTATCGGCATCGTCATGGCCTGGGTTCGGTCCCCACCCAGGTTAAATCTTTGTGTGACGTTCAAGATTATTTGATCTGTATCTGGGTGTAATTTATTTATAATAATAATAATAATAATAATAATAATAATAATATATTTAGTATGACCATCATACTGCGATCGCCAGCCCGTCTGGCAAGCGTGGCAATGACGGCATATCCCCCAAATGATGGACTCAACTCCAATGTGCAAACCTTTTGGGAAGGGCTTTGTCCAGCAAAGGATGTTATTCGGCTGCCTGGTGGCTGATGATAAATAAATTACACCCAGATACAGATCAAATAATCTTGAACGTCATACGATAACGTTTATAGTAGACAGAGAGACGCTAAAATAAAATAAAAATAAATAAATGAAATAAAAAAGGTAAACTTAGGTAAGGTAGACTTTAAAAAAGCGCTTGTAAATAGTCAGAACATGTTTGTAGTAATATAGTTGTATACATTATTATTTCTAGTAACATAAATATATAGGTACACATTGTATTGATTGTATGAAAAATAATATAATATTTATTTTATAATAGCAATGATATATAGCTAGCTCGTATCAAGTGTTTGTCAAGAGATTATGTTTAAGTTTAATTATCCAAATTTATAGTTTTAGCTATATTTTTACAACATATTGTCGATGGTTCTGTCTATATTAAGGTATTATTATTATGACGGACCTTGTGCTGATAACGACGGTCGCGCTTTAATGCTACCACCGGATCCAAAGCGCCCCAACGGAAGAGACGCTGATATCCTTGCTCTGTCTAAAGTATCTTTAATACGTATTTATTTGGAAATATTTAAGTATGTTTATCAGTTCTCTGGTTACCTGGTGGCTTTGCCTAGTTTGGGATCAGATGACAGTGTGTTAGTTGTCGGAAGATATTTATTCACCAACAAATTAGCCGAAAAACGTCCACCGCTGGTAAACGACCTCTCCCAGTCTCCACAATTGTTGTTATCTATTCGTATAGATAACACAAAAAGTAATATTTAATGAACCTTTTTCTCTACAATCTACAGTTTTCCTCAAAGCGCTATCGTAAATTGAGGGCGAATCTTTTGTACCGGTTGTTGTTTTTGTCATATTTATATGATATATGATAGGGTAAACTGACTATAAAAGCTCCGTACAATCCTCTCAAAGGCTTTGAGGATCTTTGATGTGAAGTGCTTCATGTTACAAGATTTCTCTCAAGAAATCTATTGTGATATCGTTTACAATGTCTTTTCACGTATTCTCGCTTTCACGAAAGGCTTTTGCTTATTGCTTCTGGATAGAATCACCACCCAAGCAGCAAAATTATCCTATAGTGCAGACGTTATAGGACTCCAGCACTTTTAATGTTCTCTTAAGGGTTCTAGTTTTTGCTGCATCGCTTATAATAGCAAGCATGGAGTTAGTTGGGCCTTATAGTATATCTCCTCCTATACATTAACTTATAATTACTTATAGGCCGAAATTAAAAGTCAAATATAAGCTTGGGTGACCTATAAAAGTATCGCGAGGGTGTAAACGCACTCAAGAGCAGATAAACTGGTAAGCTATGCTTATAACTACTAACAAGAAACATTATAGAACCACTATAAGTAAAGTACACCAATAAGAGTGATAAACAGAACTAAACACTCTGGATACTATTTGCATTTATTACTTGGTTTTATAAGGGTTTATAAATTTACTTTACAGAACAATTATCAGTAAAATGGAGCGGTTATTTAGTGGTATATACCAATATCGTTATAATCTTAACACGCTTATAAAGGTTTAATATAATATACTTAGTATCCAAAACTATATCCGTGGTGTCCTGAACAAGAAAACATTGGTTTATAATGGTCTTGCAAATTCGGTTATAGTCTCAGTACGGATATTTTGATTTTGTTGAATCGTAGAAATATGAGAAGGTTCCGTACAAAATTGTTATTGTGAAAATTTAAGACAAAATGTTTATTTTAATGATTCTGCACGAAAAAACGTTTAATCGATAAAAGCAATTTTAAATGTACACTTGGAAGATTGTGTTAGTGAGGAACCTGTACAAGAAGATGAATGCGATATTGAAAACTATTCCAATTTTCAACTACATAGCGATCTTAGAAAATGGGCTGTAGAATACAATACGACATGCGGCATTCAATTTTTTATTAGAAATTTTGAATAAATGTATTTGTTTCAAATTCTTCAAGTTCTCTTAGATCTCTTATAACATGTCTACATCTACGTCTTAATGTACGAGTTTAATTCATTCTGAATCTCTCTTCGACACAGCACTCAGCACATGTTAGTTTGTATTTCATAAAGTGCATTTTGATTTGGTATGATGGTTATAATGTCTTCTTTGATTGACTTTACTTCATGTTGAAGTTGTGGAATTTGACCAACCTCGACAGGCTGTATTTGATTATCCGTGTTGTAAAGAACGCAATTTTGAGCATTTAAACTGACATCTGACAGTGTTTCTTCTGCTTCTGTTATGACAAGTTGAGGGTTTTGCGCGACAAAAGAAGATACAGGTAAAATTGCTGAACCGGATTGAATAGTAGCCGAGTTTTGTTGTAAATGAAGTGATCTTGTAGTATTTGAACGAGTATCTTCTCGAGAGACCGTTGGCATCTCACTAATTTGGTCTTGATCACGATTCTGTGAAATAATAAACCAAGTTAGCAAGGGAAAGCACAAAAATAGAAGTAGAAAATATTTCAAACAATTTTTAAAGCTCGAAAATCCCTTTTAGTTATAAAGCTATCGACGTCCAGAAACATTACCATTTTCACACCTGACACCTAAACAAAAATATGAAAATAAGACATCGGTACCTAAAAACAACATAGAGTAACATTACAATATTTGCGGAACTCTAATTCCAAGCAATAGTTCTGATATTTACCATTTTTAAACAAAGTACGCCTATAACGGTTTGTTAATGTATTTGGGAAGACCAAGTTTGTCAAGATGGCGACTTTTCGTTGTATGTCTTACTGAAACCAACATTATTTTAAAATTCAACTTAATGAAAACGTGAATTTCGAGGGGCGCTTAAAAATTTTGACAAAAAACTTATTACACTTCACCGAAAATATACCTGCGCCATGCACATTCAAACACGGCTTCACTTATTGTTAACTAACACCCTACTCTTATTCTAGATAATATTTATTATAAAAATATAATAACTTACCTTTATCAATATTAATTAATCTTTACAAATGTGCATAGCAACATTCACCAATTCACATCACTTTGTATGAGCTTGTAAGATATTCACTGTGTACGTTATTGTCGTGTTTGGTTCCATTTAGCGCTCATAGTTAGCTTTGCGAGAGCAAATAGTTCTACGTGGTCTAACTATAAGATTACTATTGGCGTGATTGGTTCCATTAAGCGCTGATAGTTGGCTACGCGGGAGAAAATAGTTTTACATAGTCCAACTATATGGCCGTTATTGGTCAAAATGGTATTCACCAAGTCTACTATAGATATTTAATTAGCTAAAATACGCCTATAAATTGGGCCCTTTTCCGTGGTTATAATTGCTTACTATTCCGTTATAGTCCTATGAAATGGTGGTTCCAGGACAATTACTAGACCACATTTTGCTGCTTGGGCACCTATATGAGAAATCCTTTACTATTTCGCACGGCCAGGTAGATGGATATCTTCCGACGAAAGTATTGCTATTCATTAAAATTCAAATATTTTTTTTATTACTATAATATTCTAATACTCATACTTTTAGATAGATGGAGTACACTTTATAACACCAGATAACACAATACATATATTATCTTAATTTAAACAAATACAGTACACACGGCTACATATCAAGCTATTCATTTCCAGTAAATAAAATAAATAAAAAAGGTTTTTATTCACGTAGACTTTAAAAAAGCGCTTGTAAATAGTCAGAACATGTTTGCGGAATTAACACTACATATTGATTTTGTATTTTAATTTAAAAGAAACAAAACATTACGCGACAATGTGGAATTATATGTTTAACATTCGGCTGTATCGCAGTTGGATGAGCAAAATAAGAAATAAAATCAGGTAAACGATATGTGATTTTTCTTTGAGATGAGACCCTCAAAGGGCGATAGCGTGTCGGTCGAGTTGAGTGTTCTCGGGAACAAATTTCGATGACAAATATTTGATCTCCACTTACAATACAAAATTTGAGTCCATGTTATAAAAATGCCCTTACAATATTATATACAAGGTGTAACTTGAATATGAGAGGACGCTAAAGCATAAAACTTATAAATGTAGAAACCGGCCAAGTGCGAGTCGGACTCGCGCACGAGTTTTCGACATTATTCACACACGGCCATCTAATCCCAAAATAAGCAGAGCTTGTACTATGGAAACCAGATAACTGATATACTCCACGTATTACTTTTCTTTTGTAAATACATACTTATATAGATAATTACTCCCATACTCCGGACAAACAGAAATGGTCATGCACACAAATATCCGTCCTCGGTGGGAATCCAACCCCCTCCGGCGTGAAAAGCAAGCATTTGCCAACCACGCCAACTGGCATGTTCTTCATTATTGGACTTCATTTTTTTGTTCTATCATCAATAGTTTTCGCAACGAGGTGTGAGGAGCTTAATGTATAAAATTTTACACTTTGGTGGTTTCATCTCCGTAGTTTTCGTAGGGATCCCTAATTTAATTCGGTAAACAATATAGCCTATGTTATTCGGTGTCAATGTAACATCCTACTAGTGTAAGAATTTTACAAAAGGATTCAATAGTTTTTGAGTTTAACCTTCACCTCTTTATAATATTACAAACTGCGCCCCGCGGTTTCACCCGCGTTTTGGCGTAAAAGAGTAACAAACATACATACATACATCTATACTCACAAACTTTCGCATTTATAATATTAGTAGAATATGTATTAGTACCTGTAGCGGTTTTGTCAGTGCAAGTCGAAATAGCTTATTTTTCCTACTTACTTGACACTTATCGTTATATTTTGGATAAATCATACAATATCTTTATAAATTGTAGCCTATTTGTTATTCTGATGTATAAGCTATATTATTGTAAAGTTTCATTAAAATCCATTCAGTAGTTTTTACGTGAAAGAGTAACAAACATCAATCCATACTTGCAAACTTTCGCGTTTATAATATTAGTAGGACTATTATATAGTTGAGATGCAGAGCTAACAAAATGCGAATTTATGTAAGTACGTGTATATTTCCACGAGATTACTCTTCTTGCAATAAACGTGTTGTCTTTATTTTTAATATGCTAACGGGGGCGGCAGAAGCCGTTTACCAAACAACAACAGACAACGTTTACAAACTTAGTAACCGGCAGCAAAGGAGTTTGGAGTTCGCTTAGGGTGGTTACTGACATGGAACTTGGCGTTCATGTCATAATAATATGTAATTTGGCATCTTCACAATTACTATGTCTACTAACAAAGCTGGTGATTCCGTAATTTAAACTACTAAGCTAATTTCTATTCTATTGCTTCTATTTCTTAAGCCGTGTTCGCACGTACAAACACGAACATAGTAATACATTTGGTTTAATTTAGAATTCCCTTGCTAACACCCTTTGGTAGGATGTAGGTATTATCTATCGGCTTTGTTTTTCTAGAAACACAACCGACTGATATGTTCACCTTGTGTGTGTTGTGATAATACCTTCCAAATTATTAAATTTGAATTTTATTGCCAATAATGCTATAAAATTCAAATTTAATGATTTGGAAGGTAGGTATTATCAATATGATATGATCAATCATATGCAACTGTGAACATATCAGTCGGCCATGTTTCTAGAAAAACAAAGCCGATAGATAATACCTACATAATACTTAATTAATCTTAAGTACCTATATTTTATTTTATAAAGCATTCTTACTGAGTTTTCTGGCAGTGTTTCTCAGTAGCTGTCACGTCATGCATTGCCCGGTAGGGTAAAAAAAATGGCGATTCCACATAAATGTAAAATTTTTACGGATAAATATATTTGTGACTTTTTTTTTCGTTAGAGCAACACACGTACAAACAAAGTTGTTGCGTATTATGCAACGCAACAAATTTTTTCGTACGTGCGTAAGCGGCTTAATATGTCTCGTATGAACAGAAACGGTCATACCTTTATATGTATGTACCAAACTATTGAAACTACACAATTAAGCGAAGTAGAAGAAGAAGAGGTTTGTTCCGCGTTCGCCTCACGTAGTTTTACCCCACATAAAAAAATCCGCATTCTATTCCTTTTTGGCCCCAAATGTAATTTATTTCCTTATTCGCCTCGAATATTTTTTGTGTGCAAATTAATAGAATTTTAGTACAGACAGCATGCAAAGTTTTTAAAGACAATAATTATTCAATCATATTTTTGTCACAGTTAATATTAATTTGTTCAAAATTATGAGCAGGTAAAAACATTCACAATAGATCGAATAATAAAATATAAATTTCAATAATTAAACCTTAACATAATCTCCTTGACAATAACATGCTAGCTAAATATCACTACTATTATAAATGAATCAAATTTAATATAGGGCAAATGAGGCATTCTTTGGAATATAGGACGAAAAAGTGGGCCAAATGTGGAACAAATCGAAGAAGAAAATAAGTTTATTCGACAACATAATGTCTTATTTTCTTTCGTTATTTCGCACCAATACTGAATTGTCACAAGTAAAAATATCCTGTGCTTGTACTACGAAATATGTGCTGCCAACATTAAAATAGTAGTCAAAGAGTAGACATAATCTCCCTTTAAGTTAAAGTTGAACAATAACTGTTATCTACAGCTAAGCCATCGTCGAGTCGCTAGTCTTAATAAGACTCAAGTCAGGAAAAATGTAATGGAATTTTCCTATCTTTTCAACTTTATCCTGATGTTGACCGGGTGGTTGTCGGTTGTAAGAAAAAGTTTTATTAAAAGTATACATACATATTACAGTTATCAAGGTTGGTAAATCTCTTGAGACTGTTACATTTTACAAAGCCTACTGTTTACTTATTCTACAAAACGAGTGTGCTTTAGACTATACGAATGAAGTAAAACTTCAAACATAATGAGAACGTTATGAGAGAAATAAAAATTGTGCTCGCACCTCTCCCTCTCTTGCCTCTACATTAATATACGAAACTTAACTCTGTCTCTTTCAATTTTTATATCTCCCTCTCAACTTCCGTTCGCCTCGCCTGATCACGCTTTTCGCAACGCTCTCGTCACTCATTCACCAGCTTAAACCCCAAGTCAAAAGTGCGTAAAGAAGTTTTATTTAATTTTTTGTCGTGAAATTTTAGTTCATTTAATAACAGCAAGTTTACATTTAAATTTGGACTAAAATAATTAACAACAACTAATAATATAAATTTAAACAGGCATTAAACTATACGGCATTTAAGAAAAAGGTTTTTATAACTTGCAGACTTAATAATTAAGCGCTATCGGAAGATCAGCGTTACTGTAATAATTATTATTTACTGTAACATTTGCTGAGGTGGACGCCTTTCCTAGCCTAGTACTTATAATGTTGCATGCTTCATAAGTATTATGTAAACTAAACGCAACTAGTTATATCATCTTAGATACTTAGTTTACATCTAAGATGATATAACAACTAGTTGCGTTTAGTTTAGGATTATCTGTGCTTGTTGGGCATAAACTTTTTTATTTTATTTTTGAAGTTATACTTCTTTTGGCGCGATGGAGAAAAATGATGAGAGTGAATTTTTACGATGCGCGCGCACACCGACACCAAAAAATTTAACAGCATGAAGTTAGTTCTAGGTGGTATGACAGTGAATTTTTACGATGCGCGCGCACCTGCGCACGAATCGTAAAAATAACAGCATGAAGTTAGTTCTAGGTGGTATGAAAATTGATAACTATGTTCAAGTTGTATATTAAGAAGTATAACTTCTAACGCGTGTACATAAGTACACACAAGTTTTTTTTTTACTCGCATAATGACATCATGGGGTATCGTAGTAATTTTATTACTGACTTAGAAGTATAAGAATATCTTATTGTCCCAATCCAAAATCTAAATGTGGTTTTGATTGCCGCTCCATCGCGTGTATAAAGTTTTATATTTATTATTTTTTAGTTTTATAGCAATAGAATGTAAAGAAAGCTACTTCAAATATGGAATTTGACAAAACATTTAATTTGAGATTAGGGTAAATCCAAACTTTGACTACATTTGACAAGTAAATCCGGCTCGAAAGACTGCGCCATTTAAATTTGTCTAAAGTTTGTGAATAAATGTGTTGTAATTTACTTTACTCATATTTTGGTTTAATTTTTCTGGTTGGCTATATTAAAACTAAAAAATTTCAACTTAATATTAAATTAGCCACTATTCGATTACGCACTAGGCCAAAAAAGGAAACCAAAAATTCAAATACGTTAATTAATTGTATATATAAACTCCTTATATATACATACTTTTATATTTTTTCTAACATTGACATATTGTAAGAGTCGTCTTTTGTTATGTCAGTTGGCTATGGGAAGAAAAAATATAATACCATATTAGATCTGAACCAGCTCTTTTTATATTACCAGTCGCTTACAACGTACTTATAACTTATAAGTAAGGTTTTTTCAACACGATAATATAAATTATACCGCCATTGACTACTAATGCCTTGAATAAAATGAATTTGGCTGTGGCAAATAAATAATGCAGTGCAATACATTAATAACGAAAGGACTTCAGCCTCGCGTGATTTGAGAGAATTACTTCGAGCTAATAGGAGCATTACGACGTCTGTAAAATTGTATTATACAGTGTGGCCGGGGAGTTCACGTTCAAACGCAAAATTCAGATACTTTATGATGAGGAGTATCTAATCACTGCAATGTATGTGCTACGATTTTGCGTTTTTGATACTTCGAGAATTTATTAAACCCTAATTTTGAACTTACGAATAAATTCAAGTTAGTTCTGCAATGTTTAAGTAAACCATACTGCTAAGGGAGTTAGGTTAAACTATGCTAATTAGTTATCACAAAAAAACTGAACCAGAAATGTTTAACAGAACGTGCAAAAAATCGAAAACTGATTTTGAATGAAATTTACGAAGGTCATCATTAAAACATTCTATCTCTAAAACTACGCAAAATCGTAGAACATACATGGGGGTGATTCGGAAACTCCTCATCATAAAGTACATATCTAAATTTTGCGTTTGACCGTCAACTCCTCGGTCAGCCTGTATAATATTATTATTATGTTACCTAAGTCAGTTCTGAAATAATTAGAAAAACCATACTTTTTAGGGTGTTAGGTTAAACTATTCTTATTAGTTATCACAAAAAAAACTGAACCAGAAATTTTGAACAGAACGAGAAAAATATCAAAAAATGATGTTAAGTGTAATTTACGAAAAACATCATTAAAAACATTCTATCTCTAAAACTATCCAAAATCGTAGAACATACATGGGGGTGATTCGGATACTCCTCATCATAAAGTAGCTAAATTTTGCGTTTGACCGTCAAATCCTCGGCCATCCTGTATAATATTATTATTATGTTACCTAAATAATAAGAAGGCATTAATTACTTCGTTATTTAACGGGAAGGATATCTATATAATATATTATAATATATATATATATAATATATTATATATATAAAAATCAATGCCACTTTACGTTGTAATGTTATAACTCAACAACGCCTTTACCGATTTGGCTAATTTTGGTCTTGAATTATTCGTGGAAGTCCAGGGAAGGTTTGTACGTAGAGAAAATTAAAAAAAAGTCTTGATAAAGTGTAAAATCAACATCTTTCTATACTCCCATATACAAACAATTTGTACTAATACTTAAAAGCGTAGCGAAGCACGTACCGGGCCGCTAGTAATATTATAATTACTACTGAGAAAGACGCATGATCATATGTTTGTAGATACTATTTATTTACGTACCCATTACAGGTAGATTGTTCAGACTCCATCCTAATTCTTTGAGAATACCTATTGAGAAATTAATTAATTTTCTCCTACATCTACTATGAAAGATTTTTTATGATGAATCGATCTTGGATTGACTGCTTTAGATTTTACTAGCTGTGCCCTGCGGTTTATCCGGGTTAAACTTAATAAATTATAACCTATGTGTTAGTCCAGGGTGTCAGCTACATATACCCATACCAAATATTATTAAAATCGCTATAGCCGTTGAGACGTGAAGAAGTAACAAACATACACACTCACACACACAAACTTTCGCCTTTATAATATTAGTGTGATTAGGTCGTTTCGGCCTCGATAGTTTCCACGTGAAAATTATTTAAATCAAACAAAAAAGAAACCCGTATGCATATGCAGAACAGTAATTGTCACTGCACTGTTAAATACTCACGCCAGTTTTGATTAATGTTTCTGTGATTGTTTGAGTGGGAATCTCGATAATGTTATTCTGTTGGCGTGGTTGGCAAATGTATGCTTTTCACGCCGGAGGTCGTGGGTTCGATCCCACCCAGGACAGATATTTGTGTGCATGCACATTGCACATGTCTGTTTATCCCGAGTCTATAAATTATCTATATAAGTATGTACTTATTTGCAAAAGAAAAGTATTATATGTAGTATATCAGTTATCTGGTTTCCATAGTAGAAGCTCTGCTTAGTTTAGGATCAGATGGCCGTGTTGTAAATAATGGCCCAGGATTATTATTATTGATTCACAATTAGGTAGGTACCAACAAGTAGGTGACGCTGCGATCAGATTTTAAGAACTTTTTCTATTTTCGGGGCATGAAGTTTTTCACGACAATTACGTTTGAATAAAATGAAAACAAAGTTCGTCTATTAATGCAGTGCCACAAAGGATCGCACTTTACTTATAACATTTTCCCCCTATTAGGTGAACAAAAGCACAGGCTTTATAGACCGAGGTGAAGGGTCATTTGAGCATATACTCCTGGACAAAAGCCTCCCCTAAGGATCTCCACAATGGCCGCTCTTAGCAAAGTAGCATGCTAGGTTATTTAAAAAAATGTCACTGTTAAAAAACACACTTTATCGTCGCACAACTTTGGCTGGCCTGTGCCTCTTGATTTTGTGGTTAGTGAATCTGTTCGTGGTTTCGAGGTTAAGGCGATGAACATGATTATTTGTTCCGTGTCGGGGTGTAAAGTATCTATAATATGTACAGACAAAATCAGTCAAATTTCTTTTATAGATTTTCAACTTTATAAAAAAAACATAAGGTTCAAATTTGACAGATTGGGGCAGCTTGATGTGCTGGCGTTTGTACGTATTTAGAAATATATCTACATATAAGATTAGTTATTAAATGAATATATCTTAAATTAAATTTAAATTTTCTGTGGTTTGATTGCCATAGCACAGGCTTCCCCTAGTTTGATGTCAGATAGCAGTCTGTTGTGTTGAAGATATTTATTTATTTATAAGTTCTAAAGTAGAGTAGTTCTGAAAATATGTTAACTACCTACATATTTTCAGAATAGAATGATACTAGAACTTAGGCTCTAGACAGACGGACTGCATTTCAACTGCAACTGCACGCCGACTGCAATTGAACTGCAATCGGACTACGCGTTTGATTTCGCAGTTCTATTGCAGTCGTGTCAACTGCATTCAAACTGCACTTGAACTGCAATTTGCGGTTGAATTGCAGTTGAAATGTGGTCCGTCTGTGTAGAGCCTTAGTTGGAGTTAAGCACAGTATTATTATAAGTTTTGTATTGACTGAACGTGTGGTGCAGTTTTTCGTATAAGCATAGTTTTTCTACTTTATCGTATAAGCATGTTTCACTTTCAATTGGGGAAAGGTAAACGGCAAGAATGTATGAGACTTTTGTATCGCTAGTAAAAAATCGTGTTACGGGATATTTTATGTTTTAATTGGTGTTTAATGTGATAGATAAGGCATTTTTAATTTCTTAGATTTTTAGAACTTGGGATATAAAAGTTATAGCCAGTTTTATTTTAAGGTTACGTTTCGTAATCTGTGGGTCAACCCCATGGCCATGGAAACATAGTTCGAAAATCACTCTTACTGCCTAAGTAATAAAGATGCTGTAAATATCAAAGTGTGTCTACTGATGTGGCAGTGATATGCTAGTGTTAACTAGTGTACCAATGAAGATTGTTACATATTATATTTACACCGTAGCCACCTTAGCCTAGTTGGTAGTGGTCCTGCCTACGAAGCTGGTGGTCCTGGGTTCGAATCCCGGTAAGTGCAAATATTTATGTGATGAGCACGAATATTTGTTTCTGAGTCATGTAATAGGTCTTTACCTATGAAATTGCCGTTTTGTATGAAAAAATTTAAACGAATTTTTTTCATGAATTTTTTTATTTGTATTAATCGAAGTAATCACCCATGCAATCAATGCATCTTTGCCATCGCAGTGGCAGTTTATTGATGCCCTTCTTAAAGAAATCAGCTCGGGTATTGAATTTTTTTCCCGCCAAGAAGTTATCCAAATTCTGGAAAAAGTAGTAGTCTGTAGGCGCAAGGTCTGGTGAGTAGGGCGGATGACGGAGAGCTTCCAACCCCAGTTCTTGCAACTTGGAGACCGTCTGCTGTGCAGTATGAGGTCGCGCGTTGTCGTGCAGGAGCAGCGGAGACGAGCGATTGACCAATGCTGGTTGGAGATGCGCCAGCTTCTCCATCATTGTGCTCAGTTCTTCACAGTACACATCTGCAGTAATGCTCACCCCGTTTGGTAAGAAGCTGTGATGAATCACACCGGCGCTAGACCACCAAACAGTGACCATCACTTTTCTAGGGGTAAGTTTTCGTTTAGGGCATTGTTTAGGTGCTGAACCAGGATCCAACCAACTTGCTGAGCGCTTGCGGTTATCAAACAGAATCCATTTTTCATCGCAGGTAACAATGCGGTTCAAAATTCCTTCATTTGTGTGTCTGTTGAGCAGTGCAAGGCACGTCTCGACGCGTACTTCGCGCTGGCGATCATTGAGTTCGTGGGGCACCCATTTGTCAAGCTTTTTTACCTTGCCAATTTGACGCAAATGGACCAATATTGTTTTGACGCTAACGTCGAAAGCTGCTGCTAATTCAGCCGTAGATTGTGTATCATCAGCTTCCACAACCGCCTTTAATTCGTCATTGTCGACCAAAGTCTTCGGACGACCGCGAGGTTCATTTTTCAGGTCGAAATTTCCAGAACGGAAGCGAGCAAACCAATAACAGGTGGTGCGTTGGTTTGTAGTGTTAGCTCCGTAAACGTCGTTGATGTTGCGTGCCGCTTGTGCCGCGTTGCTGCCACGACGGTACTCATATTCCATAATTACTCGAATTTTTAACGTATCCATGATGACGAAAAAGATTGAAATGCGATGAAAATGTAACACTAATCAATAAAGAAATGACTACTTTTGGAAAAAAGAATCCATGTTTTTAAAATAAAATTAATTTGAAATTAGAATTCTTAGCCAAACAAAAATTATTTTGATTTGAAATGGCCAGTACTGCAGAACGGCAATTTCATAGGTAAAGACCTAATATGTTTTCTATGTATTTAAGTATTTATCTATCTTTATAAGTATGTATATTGTCGCCTGGTACCCATAGTACAAGCTTTGCTTAGTTTGGGGCTAGCATGATCTGTGTGACATTGTCCCTAGATATTATTATTACATAAACTAAATATCAATAAATAATTGCCATGAACTAAAAAAATATTGACGACGAAAATCGTTCCTATTCTAAATCATTAATTAGTTATAACGATTTAATGCAACTACTGTGCTGTCTTAGGTATAATAAATAAGTCTCTAATTATATGATTTATATGTAATGTTGTTCCCATTTATAATAATTAATTATAATTTCGACATTTATATTATTTTACACATGGCAATTTCTGTTAACGTAACTGCGTTTAGTTTACGATTCCATTACGTTTATTTATTGAAAATAATTGAAATATTCTTTTTGATTTTATTTATTAATCCCAAGTTCTAAAAATATTATACTTACATCAAAATCAATACCTTATTTGTCTTAACAAGTGGTACAAATTATATAGCTGAACAACAACGGAAGTATGCGATACGAATTATGCCATTCTCTTTTGACAGATTGGGGTAGCTTGATGCGCTGGCGTCTATACTTTGTGTCCGTAAATTATATTTTATTATGTTTGTAAAGTACCTGCGACACAGGTGTTCAAATATCTTGTGCGGACGTTGTCTTATTAAAAAAGGCTTTGAAGGATGTAAAATACGTGTTACAAGATAATAAAAATAAAATAAATAACAAGATTAATACTGAACAAAACGTCGTCACAATAAACTATAATAAATAAATAAAAATATTTTGTTTTCAGTTTCTTACTATGTGGTTCATAGTAATGGTTGGGGCATTCCTTTTAAGTAATAAAATACCTGTGTTAGGATGGCCCGCTCTTCACATCATACTTGTTAAACAAAAAGAGAAAATTTAAATAAACTATGACAAAAAAATGCGTGTGTGTGTATGTGTGTCATTATGTGTGGATGCGTAAACGTCTATTTTTATACAGTGCGCAGCGATAAATAGTTGTATTTATTGAATATAATTAGTTTCATTGCATACATTTACATAATTATATATTTTTCGAGCAGATATTATGGTGATATGATATGCTAGATAGTATGATGATGCAGATACTATAATAAAATCGTAGGAAAGTCAAAACTGTACATTGAATATTTTTTAAAAAAGGATACTTGAGGCGTGATCTTCAATCTATATCGAAGCCAAAAATATTGATAGAATTTTATCTGTATGTCTGTTGGTCTGTATGTAAGTCCGGGCTAAACTCAAAAAGTCCTGAAGGATTTACTTCAATATTTGTATGAATATTACTAAGAGGTCGGGTCAACATATAGGCTACATATTATCGCGCTATCACCTATGGGGGATAGGCTGTGATAATTTATAAAGTATAACGCGGGTAAAACCGCGGGGCACAGCTAGTAATTAATAAACTGTGCCTCTAGCACGAGCTCCTGCAGTTTACTTACTCGATCACACGTCCAGTTTCATCCCATACATTGTGCACCAGAGTTTTAGTTCTAATAGTTTCCGCGAGAGGCGCTGGTGCTCAATGTATGGGAGGAAACTGTACGTGTGATCGAGTAAGTAAACTGCAGGAACTCGTGCAGGAACGCATCGTTTCGCGTTTGACACATCAAAGCCATGGCATGTAACGCGTGTTAACTCACCACTCTTTTTTGATGACACGTCACTATTCGATATGTTTATGGAATCAGACGTTTCATTGCGGAAATACATCACATTCCAAATACAAAATGAATAATAGTGTTAGAGATGATACTCAATGTATAATAACACGCACGCCAATACCACCCGTATTAACTTATAAATACAGGGTATAATACAATGAATGTAAATTGACCGTACCTGTTAAAAAACTGGGTAAAATCAAAATATAGTATTAATATATAAATTGTCAAGGCCAGTTAAAAAACAGGATAAAATCAAACTACTACATTAATTGGAGAAGAATATAAACGCTATGACAAAAATAAAAGGAGGTTGTTCTCAAAATAGCAGTATTTTTTCTTTTTAGGGTTCCGTAGCCAAATGGCTAAAAACGGAACTCTCATAGTTTCGTCATGTCTGTCTCTCAGTCCGTCCGTGTGTTACAGCCACTTTACTGTTGGAATTTGGTACGTAGATGTATTCGTGAACCGTATTAAGATTTTTACACAAAAATAGAAAAAGAACAATAATTTTCGGGGGTCCCCATACATAGAACTGAAACTCAAAAAAATTGTTTTCATTGTAGGTACCTATACATGCAGGGTGTCAATGAATAGGTCTTTAAAAATGATATTGAGGTTACTAACATCATTTTTTTTCTAAACTGAATAGTTTGCGCGAGAGTCACTTCCAAAGTGGTGAAATGAGTGTCCCCCCCCCCCTGTAACTTCTAAAATAAGAGAATGATAAAACTAAAAAAATGTATTATGTACATTACCATGTAAACTAATAACGAAAATTGGTTTGAACGAGATCTAGCAAGTAGTTTTTTTAATACAACTAAAATACTTGCTGCTACTGAACCCCTCATGGGCGAGTCCAACTCGCACTTGGCCGGTTTTTTTTGTAATTTTTATTAGGTACTTTATAGCTCCATTATTTATATACCTGTAAGTCTGAGTTGAAAGTAGGTTATGGTTCCAGCGTAACTTCTTTCTACGTAGGTATGCGTAAACTATGTGTGCATCGAGACCTTTAGTCTGTGGGCTGTGCTTACCCTCTAACTAACTGACCTCTGACATGGCTTAGCGACTAAAGCAGTGTGCCCGTAGACGCCCTTATATTACTTGCGCTTGACTTAATTAAAATCAAACTTATGAAATCTTTGTGTGAATAGTACGATTATTTATTCTGTGCTCATCACATAAAAAATTGTCCTGGGTGGACATCGAACCCACGACCTCTGGCAGCAGCAACAGTCAGGGTCACTACTACTACTATTCTATACTAGAATTTGTAGGACAGTTTATTTTTTCTGTTGTTTTTTTTAACAAGATGTAACTTAAGCTTCGCTTGTACTCTTTATTTGGATGCGGAACCCCAAAAATGTGGAGAGATAATTGAAAAGAAGATGTGTTTAGCATAAAATTAATTAATTTAGTGCGGAGAATGTCAAGTTGATACGCAGGAAAAGCAACAAATAATTAAGAAAACACTGAGTCACCGACGTGCTCATTTCTGCATAAACACATTTTATACATAGATATAATAAAATCGTAGGAAAGTCAAAACTGTACAGTGAATATTTTTTTAAAAGGAAGCTTGGGGCGTAATCTACAATGGATATCGAAGCCAAAAATATAGTATTTAGAATTTTTCTCTGTTTGTCTGTATGTATGTCCGGGCTAAACTCAAAAAGTACTGCTTGGATTTACTTCAAATTTTGCATGACCATGACCATCGGTGAGGGGGGAAGGGTCAGCAACACTTGTTTGCTGACTCTTAAAGGCCGGCAACGCACCCGCGACTCCTCTGGTGTTGCGAGTGTCCATGGGCGGCGGTGATCACTTACCATCAGGTGACCCACTTGCTCGTTTGTAGACCTTGTACACAAAAAAAAAAAATGAATATTACTAAGAGGTCGGGTCAACATATAGGCAACATAATATCACGCTATCACCTACGGCGGAGAAGCTATGATAATTTATATAATTTAACGCGGGTAAAACCGCGGGGCACAACTAGTAAAGAATATTTTTTTTATTAAAAGTCGTTTATAGCCTACTAAAAGGTTAATTAATTTCTTATTAATCTATTTCTTACTAATTGGTGTTCGGCGAGGTTCTAGGCAAGTGATCAAAGTCGTATGTCTGAGCGTTTCCGTACTTCAAAGGGACATTAAGTTGTCAACCTCAGTTAATCTTACAGAGCGGTAACTAGCGGTAGCAGTATGGTAACTACTTCCCAAACGATAAGTAAGTTCGCCGCTAACGTGATTCATAATTTGTATAAGAAAAACAAAATGGGACGTACCGCTCGCCTAGAACTATGTACCTCTGGAGTATCTCGTCCATCAGGACACATTAAACCAGCAGAAAACCTTCCCGCTGTTCATAACTTGTCTTGGCCAGGGGAAAAATTGGCCGCTGCAAGAAGTTTTTCTCAACTGGGGTATGGTTGGCGAAATGCAGTGCCACTGGGGTGCCCCGTCATAATTTATGTCACATGCGTTAGAGTGTGATGAAAGATCTGAAGGAAGGTTCTACAAATGTGATAAAAGTACCAAAATACTGGTCTAAATGGCTTTAAATTCTTGTCTTGACATCTATACGAGATAATAAGATGGGAAGTTAATATTTTTGGTCTATTTTGCTGTATGTTTATGTCCTACACGTTATTAAGTTGCATGGGAAAATTAAGTTCATTAATTTACGTCCACATCTTGTTTACTGACCCCGCTTCAACGGTCTGGAAAATTTCATTTTAAATATTTCTAGTTGCTCATCAATTTATGCTCGATTTTTTCTCATTACAAACTACCACAGATCTTGATACTTCGATATTTTAATAGTATTCGGTCAAGGACACCAATCTATCATGAAGCTTTCAAACAACTTAGATTACTTACATACACTTCGTTTTTTGTTAGTCCTTTAAAATATATACAATTAATCATCATAAAGTTTACAATGTAAGGTACATTAAAGAACACACAGATTGTACATGTCCAGCGTATATTGAAAGAACACAAAGCCAGTATGCATTCATAGTGTTCTAACACTGTATAGTTTCAAAATGTATAACAAAAATTGGTAAAATATACCCAGACGAATTCTGCGTCCTGGTCTCGTTCTGGTTGTTCATCCAAAAAGGGCACACATATACACAGTATACATACAGCTCATGGGAAGCGTGACGTGAAGATGATGTGAGTTCCATGATCAGGTTGTGACCAAAAAGTGCTCAACCCGTCTAAAGACGTTTTCACTTAAAAAAACACATATTACAGTAGCATGTAAGTCTCTCCATGAAAAATATTATGTAAACAGTGAAGACATATAGTTTGCGTCCTATATGACCCATGAGATATGAGATCATAGCATTGAATCGGCTTATTTAACGGGCCATAGGATTTAGGATTAGTTTGAAACGTCATCAAAGCGATAGCCTCTCACCTATAAGCGCTCATCAATACCTCGTTAGATGTCAGTATTCATGGACTGTTTGAATTTACAGACGCCAGCACATCCAGCTACCCCAATCTGTCAAATTTCTTTTATAGCAACTTTTACACTTAAGCATAAGGTTCACTTTCAATTGGGGAAATTGGACAGATTGGGGTAGCTTGATGTGCTGGTGTCTGTACATACGCTACATGTTAGCTGACAAATCTCCTTCATTATTGTCTTATTGGAATTCATGCACCAATATAAGCGTTTGGTAAACATAGGATCATAGAACTAAATATCATCATTATATCAGCCGAAAGACGCCCAGTTCTGGAGAAAGGCAGCCGTTAAAGCACTAGATTTGCTGGTGTTGCGCTATATGCATCCAGCGACTTCCAGCGCCCCTCACAAGATCATCGGTCCATCTTGTAAGTCCTGCCCATACTGCGTCTTCCGGTTCGTGGGCGCCACTCTGGAACTTTATTGCCCCAGCGGCCGTCGGCTCTATGAGCTATGGGCCCTGCCCACTGCCACTTCAGCTTGGCAATTAACATCTCTAATACTATACTTTTTGCGTTGTAGCATGGTGCGGGTGACAGTTGCTTAATTGACGTTGACACCTATAAGTACCACATTACTAGGGATGTGCAGTACATTTTTATTCCTAACGATACTCGCAGCATGAATCTAATAAATTATCTATGATATTGACAATATAATAGAGTCATCATTAATAATATCAGTCACAGATTCTGATGATGAATTAAGTGACAATACAGAGTCAGGATCTGATATGAGTTCAGACTAATTAAATGCATTTTTTACCTTACCCTAATGTTCTGTTGTATAATTATAGGCAATATTGCATTTTAACAATAAAAGTTTACCTATGCACAAAATACGTTTTTTATTATACAAAAATATCGACTCGACGTAGCAGTCCATCCCATCACTAAATACGGCTATAGCGTTACGTTATACGCTTATGCGTATAACGTAACGCTATAGTAAGCTTTATAGCTTTGCTTATTTTTTCATTCAAATTAATTTAATTTTTAGAGATGAACATTCTGGTTGCATTTGATATAATTTACTATAGTAATTATCAATGATTTAATATGTAACAAATGTGGTACAGCTGAGATACTAAGACATAATTTGTAAATCGCTGCGCCTTTCAAGAGTGAAACAAAATATTACTAAAACTGTCACCCGCACCATGCTATAACGCAAACAGTATAAGTAATATATTATATGTTTCCATTGGACAAAGCGTACTCACACTAAGTTACAGTTCTATGAAGCGGCACATGAAAAATATATATTTAATAAATACAAATATCAAGTAGTCCTGACATGCTAGCTAGGTTATAACAGTAAGCTGTAATCTTAAGTAAAGCCTGGCCTTATACTCCCTGAGGACACTTAATAATTAAGATTAAATGATTAAGCTATCCTACTAAAGCTATAGGTAATTAATATAATCAGAAATAAAAGAAATAAACGAGCCTCCTTTAGACCACACGACTGAAGTAAAACTTAAAACGTAACTGCCTAAGTGAGGGAGAGAAAGAAAATGTGTGCTCACAGGGGAAAGGAGAGAACTCCTTTCCCCTACAGTACGTACGTAAACGTAATTCTCTCACTACCTTAGATCTTTCTCTTTCACCTTCCATTCGCGAGAGCGAGAGAAAACTGTGTCACAGTTATATATGAACATTGTTAACAGGTATTAACGCGACTAACCTTATTGTTATTTTCCCGACGTTTCGACCACGTTGCATTGATCGTGGTCACGGGATCGTGTCACAGTTTTCGTAACGCTCTCATCACGAATTATCCAGCTTACCCACCAAGTCAAGCGTGTGTTTTCAAGTTTTACGGCAAAGTATCCATGTGTGGGTGTATGAATATGTGTGTATGTATACGGGTAGGTGAGAGTGTCTATCACTACCCAAGCGAGATCAGAAAAAGTTCACTTTCTTCGTAAATTGTCTCTGAAATGAATCTATATATTATCTTTTTATTATATTATGTGAGAAGTTATGTACTGGAAGACATTTATTTATTTTATTATATAAGAAGATACTAAAAAAGTAAAGTATGGGACAAATACACTATGACTTATCTGTTTTATATTTGGTAATTTGACTACCTAATATTAAGGTATGTTTTATAGTAGAAATTAATCCCTGTGTACCATGGGTGCTTTACAAACTTATGGTTGAACTTTGTGTTCTTTCACCCAGACCTAAACGAGCAAGTGGGTCACCTAATGGTAAGTGATCACCGCCGCCCATGTACACTCGCAAAACCAGGGGTGTCGCGGTTGCGTTACCGGCCTTTAAGAATCAGCAACAACAACACAACAACAGCATCAACACTGTCGAGGAGTATCTGAAGTAATCTGAACTACAGGACTCAGTAAATAAGTAAGTGTAATATGATATATATATATATATATATATATATATAAAACGTGTAACAGAAAGTGTGAACGTAACTTAAGGGGGTTATAGGGTATCAGGACGGCTACCTATGGACGAAACTTCAAACAGAAATAATCATTTTTTATTCAACTAGTAATTTATTTTTCTATCGACAACCTAAATCAACAAGTAAGATTACCGACATTATGAACAACACTAGCAAAACTCAGCCGCAAGGGTAATGAACCTTATAGCGTAAATCAGAATCAGCTGTGCTGTGTTAGTACGGATGTTCGTTATATCGATAAAAATACTTGTCGATATATTGAATGGTATATTATTTTACGATCAAGATTAAAATGATGGTATTTCGGTATGAGATTTTGTGTATAGGTAGGCTTAAGGAGACCGTATATGCCCCTTAAGTTACGTTCACTCTTTCTGTTACACGTTGTATATATATATATATATATATATATATATATCTTTTATTATAACATAAAAGTTGAAAGGGAATACGTTAATATTTGAATGTTTATGTGACATATTACTAATGTGTTAATAATTTAATTAATTGTATTAATATATTTCTTATTTTAGCTATATAACTTGATACTTAAATATGAAATGTTATATTTACACGCCGAGAACTCGGCAGAATGTGATTGATCCATCAATATTCCTGTAACACCTTTTATGTATACTCATATTCAGTAAATAAATTATTTGAATTTCGACGACGGCCAATCTCAATGGAATCTAGCCATCTGCGCGTGACATATCATAGTGCATAAGTGTCTGCACAAACACAGGAGCGCTTTCTATTCCATCATTTCTATACTGAAAACAAATAATAATAATAGTAATAGTTCCCCTAACCAATCTGAAACTTCACATAACAGGTCATTAGCTCATAGAATACACACAAATAATGTAAAAATAAATTTTAAGTCTGAAGTGACAATATTCAGTGATGAAATTGGTAAAAACTTAGGGCGGTCATTATCAACAGCAGGACATTCAAATATCAATTTCTGTATGCCTGGAGCCTCTAGCCACCATATCTTCAAAAAAGTTTTTGAACATAAATTTAATAATCCTGGTAATCTGATTCTTTTAATGGGAAATAGGGGTAATTTGAATAAAAAATCACTTGTACAGTATATTAATCATTTAAATTGTTTAAATATAAGTAAAGTTGTTATATTCTCATTTCCCTATAGTGCTAGTTTGTCACAGGAGGAAAACATGATTAGATATAACTTGAATCTAACTTTACACACATTATCAACCTATATGCAGGAGAAATTACATGTAATTGACATTAACACCTTTGTTAAGAAACCTTTTTACCTGACAAAAGATAACTATTGCTATCTTCCTAACTATTGTACAAGACAAATAGCTTCATCGCTATGTTATTTCTTTGACATTTCAGCCAGGAACTTGGCTAAACCTTTAGCTAGAAGTGAGATGTTTGGCCAAGTACTGAGTACTGAGCAATGTATCGTTGACATAAATAATTCCAGTTGTATGCCTACTGATGATGACAATTTGAATATATCCAATTCAAATGACATTTATATTCAAAATAATTTAAATTAAATAGTATGACAATAGAGGATTTCTCTTGCATAATACCAAATTCTGGTCATGGTTCTAATGTGAGTTTAAGTGGGAAGGCAGATCCACGTAATGTAATAAAAAATAATTTGAAACCATCAAACATACATGATAAAGTCAATAAATATACTAAAAAAAATTGTATTAACCTGGTGCACCAAAATATTCAAGGTTTGATGGGAAAAGAGCTAGAATTGGAGCTGTTTTTGAATTGTAACAATATAGATATTTTATGTTTAACTGAGCACTGGCTAAAACTCCATCAATTAATTTTCAGCTTCAATAATCACCAGGTTGTAAGCTCGTTCATCAGGGAAAAATATATTCATGGTGGCTCTCTAATTCTAATAAATAATTTGTTAAAGTTTAAAGAAAGAAGTGATGTTGTGAGCCTCTCTGTTGAGCGAGTTGTAGAGATTTCATGTGTTGAGTTGGACCAATTTATTGTTTTGAGTCTTTACAAACCTCCTTGTGCACCATTTGATACTTTTTCAGATATTATGGAGGATGCATTAAATAAATTATCTAACAGCCATAAAACAGTTATTATTTGTGGAGATTTTATTATAAATATTTTGGAGAAAAGCACAATAAGTTGCAATTTATTAAATTTGTTTAAATCCTATAATTTATATCACAATTTTACAGAACCAACTAGAGTAACTGCTACAAGTGCTACATGCATTGATAATATATTTAGCACTGTAAAACCTTTATTTAAATCAATAATCAATAAAATTCAGTCAGATCATTCAGGTCAGTTGGTAACTTATTCAAATGCTCCAAAAATTAAAAGAAAACTTATAAGCTATATTCCATTTAGTGAAAACCGCTTAGACAAATTTAAATGTAATATAGTAAAACAAATAGCATGGCTGCCCTATCATGATAATCCGGATCACTTGTACAACTCTTTATTCAATTTGATTAATGATGAGTTCTGCACAATGTTCACACCCAAACAACTGTCTGTAAGTGACCGTCTGGTATTCAGTGATTGGGCAACTCCAGGCATCTATAAAAGTCGGAATCGGTTGTATGAATTGTATGAAGAAAGATCCCATAATCATAATACAGAGTTTCAAGAATATGTGAAACAATATGCCAAAACATTTAGACGAGCCTGTACCGCTGCTAAATCTTTGCACATAAAAAATATACTTAAATCTTCTACAAATATAATCAAAACTACTTGGAAGATAATTAATGCTGAGACAGGTAAAACAAAAATACGTAGTCGTGATTTTAACTTAGTAATAAACAACATAGATATTAAAGGCGATTTGGAGATTGCGACTGAGTTTGAAAAATATTTTTCGAATATTCCAGTCATACTTACTAACTCTCTTTCATGTTCTTCTACATCTGCTGAGCAGATACTCAAGCAAAGCGTAGGGTCGTGTGACACAGTTTTTGAATTTTCGGTGGTTAGCCCTAAAGATATTTTAAATGCTTTCAAGAGTATTAATATGAAAAACACAAAGGATCTGTGGGGTCTATCTGTTAAGACTGTTTCATCAATTATTACTATAATCGCCCCACACTTAGCTACTGTGTTCAATTGCTGTGTTGCATCAGGTGTATTTCCTGACTTGATGAAGTATAGTAAAATCATTCCTTTGTTTAAAGCTGGTGATACTTCAGACCCTTCAAATTTTCGACCTGTTTCCGTGCTGCCCACTCTTAGTAAAATATTTGAAAAGCTTATGCTTAGCCAGCTGCTCAGACACTTTAATATACATAATTTACTACACCGGAAACAGTTTGGATTCACAAAGGGTTGTTCAACCATAGATGCAGGGGTCAACTTATTAAAAAGTATATTCGCGGCGTGGGAAGACTCGCAAGATGCATTAGGTATCTTTTGCGATTTGTCCAAAGCGTTCGATTGCGTTCATCATGATACTCTGGTCAGAAAATTACACCACTACGGTATTAGGAACAAGGCTCTCAAACTTCTGACTTCTTACTTGGGCAATAGAATTCAGAAGGTCGAAATAAACGGTAAAATATCTCCGGGATCTCCAGTGGTAATGGGCGTCCCACAGCGGTCAATTCTGGGCCCATTTTTGTTTTTAATTTATATAAATGACTTACCTTACTACGTAAGGGATAAGCATGAGATTGTGTTGTTTGCAGATGATACTTCCCTGACGTTCAAAATAAACCGACAATTAAGCAATTTTGACGATGTTAATGATGCAATCTCTAAAGTTGTTCATTGGTTTAATGCCAATAATCTTGTGCTTAATGATAAGAAAACTAAAGTCATTAAATTCACTACACCGAATGTGAAACAGGCGACAACCAATGTACAACTTAATGGAGCTAGGTTGGACCCTGTTGAATCAACTGTGTGCTTGGGTATCACTATTGACTCAAAGCTACAATGGAGCCCACAAATAGAAAAACTGTCCGGCAAATTAAGTTCTGCAGCATATGCAGTGAAAACTATTAGACGGCTGACTGATGTTGACACAGCTAGAATTGTTTATTTCAGTTATTTTCATAGTGTAATGTCCTATGGAATTCTTCTCTGGGGTAGCTCTGCTGACATTGACACCATATTTATATTGCAAAAAAGAGCTGTAAGAGCTATCTATAATCTTGGCCCGAGAGTGTCTCTAAGAGAAAAATTCAAAGAGGTCAACATTCTAACTGTACCATCTCAGTATATATATGTGTCTGTAAAAGGAGCGATACACATAATGTAAATACTAGATATAAGAATAATCTCATACTGCATACTACCCGTCTCCACAAAATAAGTAACTCTTTTATGGGGCAATGTATAAGATTCTATAACAAACTTCCCAATAATATTAGAGAATTGTCTACGAATAAGTTTAAAAGAATTATTAAAGCCAAATTGTGTAGCAGGGCATATTACAAAATTTCTGATTATTTAAGTGATAAAAGTGCTTGGGATGGAGTTGTTCTGAGTCAACATACATGATTGTAATTAATCTTAAGTATATTTTATTTTAAAAAAGGATTCCTACTGAGTTTTCTGGCAGTGTTTCTCAGTAGCTGCCACGTCATGCACTGCACGGTAGGGTAAAAAAAATATGACGATTCCACATAAATGTAAAATTTTTACGGAATAAACTTACTTTGACTTTGACTTTGACTTTGACTCCAATTTTCTGATGGGATGACTAGCGACTATTAAAAACAAAAATAAATCTCGTAATCAGATTTTGTCCGACCCGGGATTTGAAACCAAGACCTGAAATATCTTAGGACACTAACACACTGTAGTCTGATCCAAAACTGGGCAAAGCCTGTGCTATGGCAACCAGGCAAACAGTTATTTTTCTAAATATATATATATGTACATTATAGAGAAATTACACTCAGATACAGAATAAATAATCGTGCTCATCACACAAAGATTTGACCTGCGTGGGGATTGAAGCTACGACCTCTGACTTAGCAGTGAGAGTCAGCCTGTTGGCGTGGTTGGTAGATACACTGCTTTCACGCCGGAGGTCGTGGGTTCGATTCCCACCCGGGTCAAATATTTGTGTGCATGAACATGTCTGTTTGTCCTGAGTCTGGGTGTTAATTATCTATATAAGTATGTATTTAAAAAAAGAAAAATAGCATATGTAGTATATCAGTTATCTGGTTTCCATAGTACAAGCTCTGCTTAGTTTGGGATCAGATGACCGTGTGTGAATAATGTCCCAAGATATATAACATAACATACAGACCACTAGACTAACAGTCCAATCTTTGATTAGTTTACTAACTAATACACACATCAACAAAGTCTAGGGATACGTTATTTTGAAATCAAACATGGCTTTATTGTTTAAAACCTATTTAGTTTCCTTAAAAAGTTTATTTACAGATTTAAACCTTGTCTATTCTTTATTCAAAATTTAAAAATTAAAATGAGAAACAAATGAAAACACGCAAAGCACAGCGCAATCTTGAGTTGTATCTAATTTCAAGAAGTTGCATTAAAATTTTTTTTGCGTGTTAATTGAAGAAAACCTGATAAATTGTTTTATTTTCTTTTCCCAATTGGTTGTGTAAGCTTTTTAGCGTCATGCCACGCCATCATTTGAGTCGAGATGAAATGTTACGGGCAGTTGGCATGTTACAAAACGGTGCTATTCAACGCGTCGTTGCTGAGTCTCTGGGCACAAGCCAAAATGTGGTATCCAGGCTGTGGTCACGTTATCGCGCTACTGGAGATGTGGCAGAACGGCACACAGGTAGATATCGTGTTACCACTCAGAGACAGGATCGATTTCTCCAAATGACCGCCAGAAGACTACCCAATATCACAGCGATGCAACTAGTGCAAAGGCTCCAGGAGGGTCAGCAGCTGCTGGTGAGCGACCAAACCGTGCGAAGGAGGCTGCATGAAGTTGGTCTTCATGCTCGCAGACCGCTACGAGTCCCAGCGCTGCGACGTGGCAATCGCGGTAGGCGACTTTTATGGGCTCAAGAACATTTGACATGGAGTGATCAACAATGGTCATTGGTGCTGTTCACTGATGCGTCCCGCTATGGATTTCATCCAGATTCGAGACGAACACGCGTTTGGAGAACTCCAGGCAGGGTCAGCCGTCTCCGACATCCACAGGAGGTCCACTCTTACCAAGGCGGGACAATTATGGTGTGGGCAGGAATACGAATCGGCGGACGAACCCAACTCATTTGGATTCAGGGCAGCATGACTGCCCATAGATACCGTGAGGAGGTAGTAGAACGTGTCATTGTCCCGCTCAGGGCCCTAACGGGGCAAGAATTTCAGCTCATGCATGACAATGCACCTTCCCATACAGCGCGGCTGGTGAGGGCCGCCCTTCGAGAACACGATGTTCAGGTATTAGATTGGCCTCCACAGTCGCCAGACTTAAACCCAATTGAACACGCCTGGGACATGTTACAGCGAAGAGCATTGAGGGATTTTCCGCCCAACTTGACAACAGAAGAACAACTTTTCGAACATTTAAAAAGAACTTGGGACTGCATACCCCAGCAAGACATTGACACCTTAATTTTAAGTATGGAAAATCGTTGCCGCTGTGTGATTAATGTTAGAGGAGGAAATACCGATTACTGATTATCAGATTTGGTAAGATTTTTATTCATTTAATTCGATTGAATAATTTTATAAGAATAAAATGTTTTTGTTCACTCAGTAATTTTCTATGGCTTAATTAATTTAAGACTTTTATTAATTAGAAAAACAAAATCGCATCGTGTTGTTAATGTTTAAATATCGGCCATGAAATTATCTTTAATTCTTCCATTTACAGTCATAACAAAATGTTTATAGTTTTCTAGATAATCAATGAAATGTTCAATATCCCTAGATTGTGTTGATGTGTGTACACAGAGAAATAGCTCATAGCTCCAAATCAGGATGCTGGCGGTATTGCCGTACCATAGAGATCACGTTAAACCAGCATCTAATTTCTCTACGGTCGAAATTCGAAAACCATGAAAGTGCTCGAAATTTGAAATAGAGATTTCAATACTACTTCATAGAAAGCTTCTCGTAATATCGTGTATACACAAATTTCGTTACAAATGCTTTTCCGGTAATACGATTCCAACTGAGAGCGAAATAGTGAGACCGAGTGATTATGACGTAGCTTTAAAACAAAAGACGAGCCGTACTTTAGAAAACTACGTATTCAAAACTCATGTCGAAATTAAAGTAAGTTAACCGTTTTTGTTTTGTTAGTGTACTGTTTCCGAAATGTTTTGAAATTAGAACAATGTTATTAGGAGGGACTTTTTTTATGGATGAGGACGACAAACGAGCAAGTGGGTCACCTGATGGTAAGTGATCATCGCCGCCCATGGACACTCGCAACACCAGAGGGGTCGCGGGTACGTTGCCGGCCTTTAAGACTCAACGAACAAGTGTTGATGACAATTTACCTCACCCCGATGAGCTATGGCAACCTTACTCACACGCGGAAACACAACATAAATATTATTAAGGAATGTGTTCTGTAAGGTGGAGGTACTTCCCCAGTCAGGCTGCTCTTTGAGCGAATGAACTCTGTGCCCTAGCTCTCTTAAAAGCCTCTCTTCTTACATAGTATCCTACTATTCCTACTAATGTTAAAAAGGCGATAGTTTGTGAGTATGGATGTATAGATAATTGTTACTCTATCACGCAAAAACTACCAAATAGATTTTGATGAAACTTGGTAGTAATATATATTTATTTTATTTATTTATTTATTGAGTACAGCCACATCATAACCATTAACAATTCACATAGCAGATATTATAACAATGGTCACTGATGTCTATGACAATAACGGCGTACATAATAATCGCCACATTTAACAGTTATATAAGATTAAGCTAAGTACAAAATAAGAATTAAACATTAAAATAATAAATTAAATTTATATTACATTTACAAATTATATTATGATGACAGTCAATGTGATATAGTAGTTAAATTAAAGAAATTATATCTATAACTAACTAGATTAACCCAAGCGTAACTAATAATAAACAAAACAAAAATGAAAGTATAATCAAAGAATAGAATTAATTTTAGTTTTGAACTTATTCAACTTGTCATTGAAGATATCCAAGTATAATATAGTTTATATATCTGAATAACACATATGCTATAATTTGTAAAGTTTAACGCAGATGGCACCTTAATATGACGCAAATGTAAAATGCAGTCACCTCTAAAAATATATCCAAAAGCTCAAATATAATCAAGCAAACTTAAATAGTTATTTTCTTATTTCTTATTAACTATAAGTTTTATATTATTATATTTGAAATTCATCTATTTAATTCCTAATAATAATAATATCACGCACGGCCAATTGATCCCAAACTAGGCAGAGCTTGTACTCGTACTAAGAAAACCAGATAACCGATATAATATTACTTATACTAGGTAGTTTGATTTTGTTAATATATACTTATATCGATAATTACACCCAGACTCAGGACAAACATACATATTCATGCACACAAATATCTGTCCTAGTTGGGAATCAAACCCATCACTGCAGCAGCTGCGGCCATTTACCAAACACGCCAACCGGCCCGTAATACAAGCCTTCATTAATCCCATATTAATATTTTATATACTGCCTCGTTGGTCTAGCGGTAGCGTGTTCAACCGCAGATAATGAGGTCCTGGGTTCAAATCCCGGGTCGGGCCAAAAAGTGATTTTGGGATTTTTCCGTAAAAAGAAATTTCTCAGTATCAGCCCGAAGTCTGGAAGGCGGTATTACACCCCCGTGCCTCCGAGAGCAAAGCCGTCGGTCCTGCACCTGAACTCTTTCCGGTCGTGTCGCTAGGCGTCCCATCGGATCATGAGACTGATGGAATAGAAAGTGCTCCTGTGTTTGCGCACACACTTGTGCACTATAATATGTCCTGCGCAATTGGCTAGTCTCCATTAAGACTGGCCGCCATGGCCGAAATTCGGTCGGTAGGACATCATCATCATCATCTATACATATAATAAAATCGTAGAAAAATCAAAACTGTACATGGAATAATTTTTAAAAAGGATACTTGGGGCGTGATCTACAATAGATATCGAAGCCAAAAATATAGTTTTTAGAATTTTTGTCGGTGTGTCTGTTTGTCTGTATGTATGTCCGGGCTAAACTCAAAAAGTACTGCATGGATTTACTTAAAATTTTGCATGAATATTAATAAGAGTTCGGGTCAACATATAGGCTACATATTATCACGCTATCACCTACGGGTGAGGAGCTATGATAATTTATAAAATTTTACGCGGGTAAAACCGCGGGGCACAGCTAGTCATTAATATTTATCCGAAGAAATACTCCCTTTATTTATTTATTTATTTATTAAGTCAACCAACGATCGCTTACACAATTCATAATAACATATTGTACAGGCATATTTAGGTATTTTCTTATAAAGTTCTCCCTTAGTTAAATAAGTAACACAACTATGTATAAAACAAATTATGGCCAGTGTGTATACTTTTTGTGTCGCGTGGGGTCACGTAGCAGTGTAGTCACGTATCACGCTGTCCCCACCGACGGCGCGTCACGTTCGCCACCGTCCCATAAAGTCGGAAATCGCTGCCCGGCTATTGTCACTTTTATGGATAACAGCGACAGGATACGTAATTATACAAGTAGATTTATTTTACGGGCAATTGGTGTACAAATCTTATTTCGCTTTATTTGGCTGGTGACAACGTGAGCTGGTTTAATTAAACTTCTTTCTTTTATTTTTTCTTTTTATAAGACAACGCCCGCGCTTGGGAATCTAATCCCTGTGTCGCGGGGTACAAATATAATAGACGGACACAAATTACATCCAGGGGGGCTATCGGCTAAGTCGCCGAACATCAGGATAGTGATCGGCGTTCAAATAAATAAAGGTTAAAGATGACTTAATCAATCGTTAAAAAAATGAGCACATGGGACGTCATAAATGGTCCGGAATCGATTTTCAACTTCTAAACCGATTTAACGATTGATTAAGTAATTTTTAACCTTTATTTATTTGAACGCCGCTCACTTTCCCGATGTACGGCGACTTAGCCGGTAGCCCCCCAGACTCCGTACAACTATTTCACACTAATAGTTGCCCGGCGCGGGAATCAAACCCGGGACACGACGCGGCGAGGCGACTATCTTAGTCGATGCGCCACACGTGCATTCAAATAAATAATAAACAGTTCATTAATGCCCCTATTTGTATAAGCAGTGATGTCCCTAGTATCAGATTAGTTCTAGGCTCTCAGTAGTCGACAGCTTAAAGTTCAGAAATTAACGCAGGGGCTCTACCGGCTAAGTCGCCCAGTTCAGTTCATCGGATTTTTTTTTCTATCACGTTAGTGGTGGCGTTCCTGGTTGGTTAACCTCATCGAATGATGAAGTTGTTATTACCGCCTCTAATTAAACTGTATTATATTGACGGGTCGGATGGAGTGATTGGTAAATGCTTGCCTTTCACGCCGCAAGTCGTGGGTTTGGTTCCCACCCAGGACAGATATTTGTGTGCATAAACATGTCGGTCCTGAGTTTGGATGTAATTATCTATATAAGTATGTATTTACAAAAGAAAAGTAGTATTATATGTAGTATATCAGTTACCTGCTTTCCATAGTACACACGGCTACATATCAACCTATACATTCCCAATATAAGCTGACCTCTCATTGTATGGAAATCCTATACAACGCGGGATCAGCTTATACTGGAATAGTATAGCTGTGCTTAGTTTGGGATCAGATGGCAGTTTGTGAATAATGTAGTCTGACATTTTTGAAGAAGATCGGTTCAACCGTTCGCTCTTTATTGAGCTTAATTATTTACAATCAGCTGAATAAAGTCCAAAAGCGATACAGTGAATCTTTTAATAGTAGTTAATTAGTTATGCGCTATTTTCAATATAGTAATCGCGAATATTGAAATGCAAACAAATTAAGTGATTGACTGATCGGTTTTAAAGTAATTATTGGAGTACTATATACAATCTATTTTTCTTTACTTGTCTTATTTAGTACACAAATATGGCGTACTGGTAACCAAAGACAATTGATAGAGTTGGGAAATTATCGAATGAAGGACTGAACGAACTCATACAGCTGTAAACGAATGATATTAGTAATGTAGGATTTCCTGACAAATAAAATTTTAGTTCTGGCCCTGGGAATAAATTAGCGTTGATAATTTTGTAGTAAGCTGCCAGAATATCACACATTATTTTAATCACAGAAATAATTCCTGAAATATTTCGTTGGCCTATATAAAAAATAAAACAAAACTATTTTTAATTTATTTATTCATGTGATTCACTACATGTATCTTCACTTCTGGAGTCTTCCGATTCTGACAGGTGTATAATGAAACCCTGGGTAGGTGCATCTGTTGCAGCATCTAAAAGTCCGTCAAGCTGCATCATTTTATCCTCTTCTTTTTTTATATGGTTTATACAATTATTCCAAGACATCGTACCAATTTGGCTTAAGCCTTCTTTTAGTAACTCCTTGACTTCAGCCATTTTAAAAGTTTTGTTATTTTTTCCAACATAAGATTTTAACTGCGCCCATATCAGTTCAATTGGGTTTAATTCGCAATGATAGGGCGGAAGGCGTAAAACGATAACATTTTTGCGGGCCGCCATTTGATCCACAACTTAGATTTTTGTTAAATTTAGATAAAAGTTGCGCTTTTACCTCATTCTCTTCAAAATTGATATGTTACTCCTGTAGCCACGCTTGTATATCTGCCTTCCGCCAACTCATGTTTGGCACTCGTTCTGCAAGTCTGGATTGGTACGGTGCATTGTCTAGTACTATAACCGACCCAGGTACCACTTTCCTCAAATTTTTTTCAAACCTGTAATGCAGATAATTCCATTATTTTATTTTCATCTTGAGCTAATAAATGTTCGATAACACGATTTTCTTTAATTATTTATCCACAAACCATAATGCTTGCATAGCTTAAGTATATTATCTAATTAGGAACATGGCACCTAGTAATAAAGTCACTTATCTTCAAAATATTATCTTATACATACGATCATTCGTCATAAAAAACGAGAAAAGCAATCAATTACAACTGCCACTTAGAAATGAAAAGACAAAGGTTAAATAACTATTTTTGCAACTTTTGAAACCACATTACGGCATTGTGAAATGTGTTTACATTAACCGTGTTTCAAGCGAACTAAACAAAATAAGAGCTCACGTCTCAATTGCGCTGTTATTTACCGAGACAAATTTGGTGGCGTTGACCCGATATCCAATTATTATTGTTATTCAGGATTGTTTATAGAATTCCCAATATGAATAAATAACATTAAAAAAGATTAATTTACTTACCTTGTTTAAACAAAACAATTGCACTAAAATCACAGTCGTATGCAATATCGATGTCTTTGAAGAATAGCCAAAGGTCGTCAGTCTAAAGAATAAAACCGTCCAAATCACAGAAAGAATCAGCAGAGTCCAGTAGAAAGCCAAATCGTTACACTTCAAACACACACAGAGAGCAGTAGAGCACCCGTAACGTACAACATAAAACAAGGCGACGAGACGAATGACAGGACGTATCCCGTCAAGTCAAAAAATTTCACTTGTCAAATAATACTTTTAGTCTACGACCAGTTACAACAAAAACTTTAGGTTTTAAAAATAATGCCTTACCTTACCATACACACATATAACTTGAGATATATATAATATATATATATATATATATATATATATATATATATAAACATTCTGCTTTATTATTCAGTTTTTTACATTAAAATTATACAGTTCACACTGGTCAGAATCATTCATTCACTTTTCCCTTCTCTAAGTTCCGAAGACAAATTAGCATTTTGAAATGTCAAATTGCCAATATAATTATTAATCTGTGAAAATGGATTCTGATATTTTTTTGATTTTAAGAGAATTAATGTGTTTGGATGGTTAATTTGAAGCAGTTTTTGGTGTTATTTATATAGTATGTGTTTCTTCCAACAATCAAGATGTTCATACCTAACTAAAAGTGCGTGATTGATGACGAAACTAGTGATTTTCGTGCCGAGTAGTGTTTGTTTACCAAATAAGACAAGTAAGAAAAAATGGACCGTACATATAATGTGTAGTGGCAACAACTACATTATAAAACCTACTTTCTACAATTTCTCTATGATAGTGAGGGACGTTTAAAAATAGAATATAACTTCAATAATATTGAAGTTATAGTCAACTCAAGAAATAAAATAATTTTACATGTTAATTCGCTTCTGATTTTCTACTCCTTCTACTAATTTAATAGTCTCACTAAATTGGTGACTCCTACTAAAAATGTATTTAGAAATCGTAATAAAGATAATGAAATGAATGTTATGGCTGGTAGAATGGTGCATATTATTTTAATTTAATTTGGTCCTTTACACATATAACTTATTTTTTATTTATTTAATAGCAAGGCTAACGAGCATGTGTGTTCATTGTGACAGCCAAAGTACCACTGAACACTATTAACTGCTGGACAAAAGCCTCCCCAAAGAATGGGGGGATATGCCATAATCGTCACGCTTGGTAGACGGGTTAGCGATCTCAGTTTGATGGTCATAGTTCACAGAAAAATGCTGCTGCCTGTTTCTCTGGTAGGTATTGGAAGATTTCTACGCCCCCCACGGGGTTGTGATATTCTATGCCGCTAAGATATCATATATTACGCATAATTGATGCACGTATTATTATTATATACCTATACGTGCATCAATTATGCGCACCGGGCACTGAATTGGTCGACGTGTTTTGACGGGTCGCTAATTTACCCCGCTATATTTATAATTATATAATAATGTGTTTATTTATTTTGTTATTGCGTCGAATCGGGATCATTAAATGTCATACTAAAATACACTACAAAGGTTACAAGTAGATTGTTGTACCGAGCCAAGTTTAAGTAAAGAAAAAAAAACGAGTATCCTGAGAAAAAAGCTGGCTATGAGAGAAAGATATAAAGGAAATGTATGCTCACCTTTATTTATCTCGCTTCTGCAGTACTATACGAAACGTAAGAGAACGTTAGAAAGGGAGAGATCCCTTTCTATGTTCAATAACTAATATCTCCCTCTCAACTTCCGTTCGCATCGACCGATCACACTTTTCGTAACGATCTCGTCTCGCATTTACCAGCTTACTCCCCAAGTCAAACATGTGTAAAAAAATCTTACTTCAAAATATAACAGAGCAACAAGAAGTCATGAAATTCTAAACGATGTTAATCCGCTTTTCTTTCAACTATAGAAATAATTTTAGTCAAAGCAATAACAAAAGTGAAATAAATTTTCAGTCGCAAAATGGCAAGACGGAATCCGCCGTCATATTTAAAAAGAAACTTTATGGCCAGTATTTTTTTATCTGTTTCGGACAAATCCATTAACTCAATATGAACTCATTAAACCATTTCAGTTGCCTATGCTATGTTTAAATATAAAACATAACTGGCAGGTTATAAAAAAGAGAACTGTGGGTTGCAATGAATTTTCTGCACAGTTTTTATTATGAATGTAAACCAGACGCTTTCTGCTTGCATTTTAGATGAAAAGTTAAGATATTACTTTGTACTTTATAGAAAAATGTATTTGAAGATTGCGTTATGCGTCAAAATGCCAAACGTTCACCATCTATATACCACCATATTGTAGATGAAAAAGAAATATAGATCCGTTATGTTAATATTTTTTATGTCTGTATCGATTTGGGATGGACTATAATTATGAAAAGCCCTGTATACTCCGAAGGGATTAGGTGAATTCCTCTGCGGTATTATGTGCGGTTATTGATCAAAAGCCTCACTTTTGAAGGAAAATATTTTAGTTGCGCCAATAGTTGCTTAATTAGTTTCCCAAACTATACGATTCGAAAAGTATTACACAACATGTTATAAAATTCATATAGGTATCTACTGTATAAGTTAGGCATATACATAATAATAATATCCTGGGATATTATTCACACACTACTGATCCCAAACTAAGCAGAACTTGTACTATGGAAACCTGATATATGATATACTACATGAACTGCTTTTCTTTTGTAAATAAATACTTATATAAATAATCACACCTAGACTCAGCATAAACAGACATGTTCATGCACACCAATATCTTTCCTGGGTTGGAATCGAACCTACGACCTGAGGCGTGAAAGGCAAGTATATAATTTATTTGTAAATTTGAGTATTTAAAACTTTTGTTAATTATTGTATAATACCAAAGCTAATATTCTATCAATAAATTATTTAATTATTATTCATTAAATAAAATGTATCATATGTAAGTACTTAGAAAGATTTACGTAATGCTTATCAGCTGTTTGGTGGCCATTGTACAAATACCAGCACATCTAGCTACCCCAATCTGTCAAATTTCTTTTATAGATTTTCAACTTTATCACAAAAGCATAAGGTACACTTTCTATTGGGGAAATTTGACAGATTGGGTTAGCTTGATGTGCTGGTGTCTGTACATGCTCTGTCATTAAATACACGGGACAGCTAACACACTGACAAGTGATCCCTAACTAATCAGATGGCAGTGTGTTAGTTTTCCTAAGCCATTTATTTCTTTATTTCTGGTCTAGATCCTAGACCTAGTCTTATAAAATACATATTTAAAGATTACATAATTCGCAGCCATTTTGGAGTTCATAAAGCAATTTAACAAAGGTCCGCTTCAACAAAAGAGATTTCTCTCTTAGCGTTTTACATATTTAAGATAATAAAATTAACATATTTAAATCAAAGTCAACTTTTGTTATTAAGAATACAAACAACACATAATACAGATTATAATTAATCTAATACACAAACAAATTGAACATTAAAAGCACATAAATCATATTACTGTAAGGCTGCGTGTTTCTTTATAATTAAATTCTATTTCATACATTCAAAGCTTCCATAACGCTATTCACAAAGAACTAAATAATACACAGAAAATATTGTGTTACTCCTACTTTCCTTTGACTGCATTGTGTACACTTCAGTATTAATAAATATTCTACAACTTTCTAGAGTTGAAACATCCCAAAAATTTAAAAAGGTATGCTGTGATGGTTTGGCCATTTAGAAAGGATGAATAAAAGAAGATTGACAAAAGAAGTATACCGGGCCTGTGTGAATGGTACAACCGAAAGAGGAAGACCTCGTAGAACATTCTCTGATCAAATCGGAGACGTTCTCAAGAAAGTTCAGGTCAGTAGTACCCTATACCGGCAAGCATGTATGAAGAATATAATGCCATTTAACTAAGCGAAAGAGGTGTGCAAGGATCGTGAAAAATGGAAGTCCGTTGTCTCTGCCTAAACCTCTGGGAAACAGGCGTGAGTATGTATGTATTCTAGAGTTGCGTAAGCGATAAGCCTGATTTGAACCCAGGACCTCGTTATCTGCGGTTGAAAATGCTACTGCTAGACCAACCTGCAACCAACTGGACCGACGGCTTTACGTGCTCTCGGAGGCACGGGTATAAATACTGCAAACTCTTAGGCTGAGATCTATAGAGCGTACTTAGACTTTGCTCAGACTTTACTTAGACAGAAGTTAATGCATGTAACGAAATTACAATTGGTGTTTTGACTTTGTTTGTCTTAGCTTATGCTAAGCATAATCTTTACTTCAAAAAGTCTACAAATACCAAATCAAAGTATAAGCTTAGCATACACTTAGCAAAGTTTTACGTAAGTAAAGTTTGAGCAAAGTCTAAGTACGCTCTATAGATCTCAGCCTTAGACTCCGGGCTCAAACTAAGAAACTTTTGTTTACCGGAAAATCCCAAATCACTTTTTTGGTGGAACCGGGATTTGAACCGAGGAACTCATTACCTGCAGTTGAACACGTTGCCGCGAGACTAACCATCACTCAACGAGGCAGTTACAAGTTATATGTAATCACTTAACATTATCATCATCATATCAGCCAAATATTACGTTCACAGCTGGGCAAAAGCCTCCCCAAAGAATTGCGGGATTGCCACGCTTAGCAGACGGGATGGCGATCGCAGTATGGTGGTCATAGTACAAAGAAACCCGCTGCTGCCCGTTCTCTGGTGGGCATACCCTCAGAACGACTCCTACGCTCTCCACGGGATGAGATGAGGTGGTGATATACTTTACCGTTTGCCACACATCCTTTACGATACAATAATATCAAAGATTAGAGGTGTTTATATAAACAGATAATCATAGTTTACAGAAAAACGCTGTTGCCCGTTCTCTGATAGGTATTCCCTCGGGGCGATTTATACGCACTCCACGGGATGAGATGAGGTGATGATATTCTTTGCAGTCACCACACAGCATTATAATATCAGTTATTAGAAGATTCCATACTATGTGAGATTTGTGTATTGGTCGTGCGGTTATCAACTTTTGTTGTTAAGCATCTTCTACACGTTTGCAAACCAACGTAACGTCCCAACAGAGGTCGCCCTGGTAGTTGCCATCCATTCAGACTGCACCCCTACCGTCTACAGTACAAGATGCTTTACTTTTCACGCATTAAAAAAAACAAATTTCATGTGAAATTTCGTATCGTACACAGTACACAGCATCTATTTACATTACATTTTATTCACAAACTTGGGACAATATTCAAATGGCGAAGTCTTTCAAGCAGGATTTACTTGTCAAATGTAACCAAAAAGTTCGGATTTAATCTAATCTTAAATTAAATGTTTTGTTCGAGTTTCGTTTTTAAATTAACCAAAGTATGTTTCAATTTGTTTTTCGAATGTCGTCGTAATAATAAGAAAAAGTTGAGGTTGGAAAATGCTTGACAGTCTTTGGTGACTACCGATAGAACTGAAATCGTTTTTTTTATGCTCAATGGGTTTGTGCTTGACCACGATCTCACCTGATGGTAAGTGATGATGTGGTCGAAGATGGACCGCGCGTACCCATAAGATGCCTGTTCACTCTAGCCTTGAATAAACCCATGTTGTTTATACTTCTACGAGTAATCGAATTAATACTACATCCTACTAATATTATAAATGCAAAAGTTTGTGAGTACGGATGAGACTACGGAACGGATTTTGATGAAACTTTGCAGATATATCCGGATAACACATCGGCTATAATTTATAAAGTTTAACGTTGGTGAAACCGCGTAGCCCAGCTAGTCTAAAATATAATAGTTGACACTTGACATTGAGATATACTGTTTCTTTATATATAATGTATACTAATATCGCACGGAGTTATATCTATTTACATATATGCATTTGTTTATTTATTTTTTTATTATTTAAACACATTTACAGAAAATCCCAAAGCGATATTGTAAGGTATATGAAACATAATAATTATATATTGATAGTATTAGACCATTATATGGCACTGTTTACAATGCAACTTCTGCAAATTTTGGCTGGCTACAGTTATATATATCTACTTCCATAGCTATTATATTAATGATCCGTATGGCGCGCGACACAGGGGCAAACTTAAGTAGGTTCGTCCTCGGAACTGGTGGGCAGAACGTGGGATCGTGAACCTGTTTACCCACGTAATCAGCAGGGGCGCACAGGCGCAACTCCTCCAGCACATGCATATACTCATCATAGCTCATGGGAAGCGTGTAGTAACGATGAGGCGAGTTTCACGCTTTTTGTTCATCCAAAAAGGGCTCAACGCGCCTGAAGAAGTTTTTATTAAAGAAACAATTATAATTTTGTTATTGATTAGTTGTAATTGTAAATAGTTATCGTGATAATATTTTTATATTATAATCGGTTCTCAAACCACGGGCAAAAAAGGTAACATAAAGACAAGTCACTTCAAAAATTATTTCATCATCAACCTTTTTTAGTCTCTTAGAGATTTTAAATGATAAAAAGCATTTGTTATTTTACATATAGGTACTTTGATTAAATGTCCAATCGATAGTTTATGTTATGCTTAGATCATCTAAAGCCTGGCCGCTGACATAATGCGTGACATCTGTCAGTTCTTATAGGTTTAACCCCAAATGTTGCCGAACAATAAGAATATTCATAAAGTTTTTAAATGATAATTAGTTGTTAGTAGTAAGGGAGATTTTTTTTAACATGAGGTCAACGCTAATTTGAAGTTTTTTTTCTTGTTTATTGTTTTTATTATATATATGAGAACTTTCCAATTAGTGCCAGGAAGTCCTTCCAGGGTCTATCAAGGCACCATTGAGCTGTTAATTTACAATTTGCCCGCTATTTTTTTATTACATGTGTTTTAGTTTAAGTAACGTCGTCCATTCAATTGTTCCATCCATTTCGCCGGAGGTGATGCAGCATGAACATGTCTGTTTGTTCTGCGCCTGGGTCTAAGTTATCTATGTAAGGATTTATTTACAAAATAAAAATAGTATATGTAGTATATCAGTTATCTGGTTTCCATAGTACAAGCTCTGCTTAGTTTGGGATCAGATGACCGTGTGTGAATAATGTGCCAGGATATTATTATTATTATTATTAATTGTTGCCAGCTTTCGGAGGCTTAAACAAAATTATATCGGAAGTGATTACATCATCCGCATTAGCCAGTAAATAACTATATAACACAACATTAGCATAAGATGAAGTTGTTGGAACATTCTGGATTTAATAAGATAAGTTAAGAAATTGCTTTTTGGAAAGGAAAGTAATAACAAAATTTGAATTTCAAAAACGGCATCTTAAAAAGTTACTTACTTTTACAGGATTTCGGTAACTTTGTGACAGAACGTTTACTTAAGAGGCTGACCAGACATCATTTATCGTTTCTCTCCAATTAAGTTATTTTTTACCTTAATTGGAGGCCCTGATTTTATTTGACAGTTATTTATTTACACCGGAGCAGCATACCCGCGTTCCCTGGGCTCCCCCCATCAGGTGCCAAGAGAAGTCCTCGGCAGGTCAGGTTTAGTCGGTGCGGACACTTTTAGCGGTTGGCATGCGTAGGCATTGCCTTGTCGTATCAAAAAAAGACCCTGCTAGTAATTAGAAAATATACAAAGCATTAAAGCTGTGTAATTTACAAATACAGATATAGGGATAACTATTATACTCGAATGTATTACAAATATTGGGTATATTTGTAATACATTCGAGTATAATAGTTGTACAAATGTAATGTATAATTATAATTGGGCTCAATGTAATTTGTAAATATAATTAGGCCTGAAATCAAATTCGGCTCACATGTATGTCACTTAATCCCTGTTAATACTAGTACTAATCCACGGTACTTACCACATAATTTACTAATGTAGATAATATCCACATGTATCTAGTTTAATTTTATTAACCGACTCCAAAAAAAGAGAGGCCGAATTTGAATACGTCCTGTATTCAAATTCGGCCGTAGGTTCTTATGTTTTTGACGGTTACTTCATAATCCCGCCATTTATTAACCGTTTGGAAAAATTACTTCTGTTATTTGAAAGTGTAGTTTAAAATTGGAACGACAACTTTTTTTATCATTAAAATGTTTAACTCTTAACTTTGTTGCTTGCTTGAGATTATAGAGTGATTTTGGTTCGGTTCTTTTTAACAATTGTAATGAGTTATGGTATGAGTGCTTACAAATACTTCATTATTAATTATAACTGATTGTTAATTCATATAAGATTATCTAATATATTTCCATTTGACAATATCTAGTAATTTTTTATATATCACAATATTTGCCTGAATATAATAAGGTTTTCAATTGTTTCAATTTGTTAATCAAGTATTAGTCGTTTAAATTAACTGCTGGTTGAGATACTTCTGCGCTAAACATCTACTCGATGTCTTTATTTTTTTTAATTTAAGTATAATAGTACTAAATTTAAAAATAATAGCTTAGTAACTTGTTTTTTGTCAAAGGTTTAAATATGTTATAACCGCACGTACGGAATTTTTTTCATACTGTAATACTGTTTTTGACTATATTTATGTACTCCATAGTGAACTAGTGTACATTAAAGCGCGACCGTCGTTATTAACACAAGGTCCGTCATAATAATAATACCTTTAATATAGACAGAACCATTGACAATATGTAGAAAAATATTAGACTTAAACTAGATAATTAAACATAATCTCTTGACAATAACTTGATACGAGCTAGCTAAATATCATTTCTGTAATAAAATAAATTTTATAAATGTTTTCATACAAGATGTACCTAAATATCTATGTTACTAGAAATAATATCTAATGTATACAACTATATTACTACAAACATGTTCTGACTATTTACAAGCGGTTTTTTAAAGTCTACGTGAATAAAAACCTTTTTTATTTTATTTTATTTTAAAACTTGACAAGTACATGTAACTACCCAAAAACTGAATAAAATTCATTATTTCATTTATTCGTTATGTTATTTAAATATTAGTTCACTTATACCTGATTTTAAACTCTATTATATTGTAATAAAATACTAAATGCTATTTATTAATATTGCTATAATCAATGAATTATGAACGTACCTACGCTATGCCCGATTAAGGGTTAAAAACATACAGGCTTTGATTCACGTATAATACAAAAATACCGCGAAATGCAATGTATTAAAAAAAAAGTATTCCTATTTTTCCACAAAAAATATTTTTTAAGTAAACCATTTTTGACGTAAAATATTTTCTTGCAAAACCTAATAATAACGCTCTGTATGGGTAATAGAAATTTAAAAGTAAGCGCTTAATTGATTCTGTTCCTCGTTAATCTAACTATATCCTAAGAGAAACAAAAAGTATTTATGGTAATGCTGTGTAACAAAATTAACATTACCGCCCACCGCTGGGGTCTCGCCTAAATAATTAACAGGCAATACCTACATACTGCGAACGAAATTTCTACCATGACATTGAAGTTTATTGAAGATCCCCAGAAGCTACCTCTTAAATAATATGCATTTGTTAGACAGTTTAATAATTTAGTTAACAAAATGATTTCGTAATAATATTAAATTCATGATTAGATTGATTAGAACTTATTAGATTTGGTCATTTAAGCCCTCTAGCTTCTATCTTAGTACCAGTGACTGTATTTATTTTTCCTGGGACATAATTCACACACGGCCATCTGATCACTAACTAAGTTTAGCTTGCAATATGGAAACCGGATAACAGATATATACTACTATTTTTCTTTTATAAAAACATACTTATATAGATAATTACCATCAAAATACAAAATCAATATTTAGTGTTAATTCCGCTAATTGTCAGTTTAATCATGCTGGGATGCAATTTGCACCGCCCTCCCGCCCGCAAAAATGTGCACATGCAAGAAGGACAATATAAAAAGCAAATTACATGCACCAGTACGATACCCAACACGTGTTTCGGTCTCGAGACATGTCTCCTTCGAGCACTCGACGAGTTAGCAGCCCTTGAGAATGGTCCGTGGAGGACCGAAACACGTGTTGGGTATCGTACTGGTGCATGTAATTTGCTTTTTATATTGTCCTTCTTGCATGTGCACATTTTTGCGGGCGGGAGGGCGGTGCAAATTGCATCCCAGCATGATTAAACTGACAATTAGCGGAATTAACACTAAATATTGATTTTGTATTTTGATTGTTATGGATTTCCGCAAAGTAACGCCTGATTCCATTACTTAGATAATTACCCCCAAACTCAGGACAAACAAACATGTTCATGCAGACAAATATCTGTCCTGGGTGGGAATAGAACCCATGACCTGCATTAGGAAAGTAATTTTATTAAAAGAAGAGGTCATTAAACAAGTTGAAGATACCTATGCTATATAAAGCAATCCGCCACTGGCAGGGTATGCGGGCATTTGTCGCGTGGTACAAGCAGTATATCTGGATGTTTTGAAGCGGCGTCTTAAACCGGAAAGTTACTTCACGGCTTTCTACACGTCATATGCCGGCGGCTTACAAAGTGTATACCTGCGCGGAAAATACCCGGTGGCAATATCTATCCGATTATACTTTTGACGAAAAGAAATAAAAGGAAGGAAAGAAAACAAGAAAAGGAAGTAAATATTGTTGAGTGGCGACCAGAAACCGGAAAACGCAGCGTGCGCAAGATGAAGCGATGATCTTGTCAACCCTCTGGAAGAGGGTAGGACAAGACCTGCGGCCGCAATTGTGGAGATCATTGGAGGAAGCCTATATCCAGCAGTGCACGTCTTTCAGCTGATATAACGATGATGAAGCTATTAAATGTTGGAAAAGGACTTAAGTAGAACGTACACGTTTACTTTCAGTCAGTGTTAAATTAATAGGAGTTTCAAAATAATCCACAAAAGCTAGCAGAAGTCGAGCTCAAATCGTTGACCGATTAAAATCAGTTGTCTGCCGAGCACAGGGATGATTTCCGAGAGGTCGGCTTACTCCGAGAGTCCTGCAAATCTCAGGATTAAGGATACTGCAGTTTCAACAGGTAAATTCACAATATGGAGCAATATTACCCGCTTGAACCTCTCGCTGGCACTTACTTGAGAATATTAGTGCTTAAGCGACTTAATAGAATTTCTGCTAACCCTTTTGGGTCCAAGAGCGTGATGCTTTCCTTAATGAGTATACTTTGAATGTAACTTAAAGGACTGTAGACAAATACGAACAATGAACAGGTCTGGCTGGTTAAATGAGAAACATATACGAATTTGATGTATATTAATATAATTAGAAATTGTTTTAAGTTAGCTATATTTAAGGCAATCAAATGGCTATCCATGTTCATAAATAACTAGAGGAACATCTGTTTTTTCAATACGATGTACAACTTTTTGATCATCTCACAAAACGTTACAGGTTAATGGTTTTGATTTTTCGCAGGTATTTAACAAACTAGATGAACACATTTCATAGTTTTATGGCTAAATTGAACTGCTTTAATTACTCCAGGTATTTAATATATTGAATCAATATCTAGGTAATGATAGTGTCAACTGCAAATTTTATGAGATCTACGAGTATATGAAAAATCAACGCTACCTTTATAAAGCAAAGGTACAGACGCCAGCACATCAAGCTACCCCAATCTGTCAAATTTCCCCAATTGAAAGTGAAACCTATGCTGTTATGATAAAGTTGAAAATCTATAAAAGAAATTTGACAGATTGGAGTAGCTGGATGTGCTGGCGTCTGTACCTATCTAAACAATGTGTCAGAAATGAGGAGTTTTATCCAATTGGGAGGGATATGCTATAATCGCCACACTTGATTGACGGGTTGGCGATCGCGGTATACGTCGTTTATCGTAATACACGATATTCCCTCTGAAATTGTAAGTGATATTCTGAGTGATGCCGTAAATAATAATAAGGAATTTATAATAATTATGTACTAAATGTACTTTTCAAAGATTAGCAGAAAAGTGAAACATTATGGACAATTAATCTAAATGCGGTATAATCCTATCGCTCTGACACAGATACTTAATTTATTAATTTTTTTTGTACGGTCTCGGAAAATCAGAGACTAACCACTTTCTTTCAATAAATCTCTTTTACAACCAGTTTCGTGTTTAGTGGTGCTATTAATTGACGTGTATGCAAAAGTTACATGAGATGTTTCTACACAGATGATGGAATAACTTTAGACAACTTCAGTTTACAACTTTATAATGAAACAACGGGCGGTTTTGTGTAGGGTTTCGAAAGATAAATAATATAATTGGATGCGAAACAAATGATTTACATAAAACAAAATTCTACATACATAACGTCAAAAATACTAACAATTATTTTGACGTCATGTATGTAGACTTTCTACTTACATGATGTCTTACCTGCCGGCAGATAGGCAACAGATTTACCTACCGTTTTTTTTCTATTAAGCAGAGTTAATTACTCTGCCACCTGCAAAAAGTGTCTGCGGGTGGGCATGTCGGACTCGCACCGACTAAACCTAACCTGCTGTAGACTTCTTCTGGCGCCTGATGGGGGAAGCCCCGAGAATGTCGGTATGCTGCTTCGGTGCCCCCTTTTGCCCCATGTCCCCGGTGTTCAGGACACGTACACTAGGAGGGCTCTTGGCTGCCCTCTTTATTTGCCGACCCCTAACAGGCCAGCACAGTGACTGCGCCAGGCAACATATTAACCTAGTCGTGTATAAAATCCGATGATTAGCGATTAAATTAAATGGCCACCATAGATTCACCCAGATTCATACGGAAATCGAGGTTATATAAAATGTGTTGGAAATAATTAGGTAACTTGCATTCAGACCGCTGAAGTCACCCAAGTGGTTTCAACGTGGCATCATATTTTACTTTTCTGCTTTCAGAGAAATCACTTGGTTGATTGACCATTATTTGCTGCTGTCCGTTGTGTTCACGGATCAAAGAAGTGTCTTGTCTCTGACTGCCATCGAGATTGTCGATGGTTTCCACATGCTGGCATAAAATACTAAATGGGTATTAAAATTTAAGTTTAGAACGGATTCTAATCCTGAATGTCCTGTGTGGTGTATTTGTGGATCATTGCGCTAAGTTGTGGATTCAAATACTAAATAGTAAATTACAGAAGTAGGGGCTTTTAAACCAGTATGTCATTAAGCCAAAGACTCAATAAGACTAATGGAATTGGTAGCAAAGCAAGTATGCTTACTACAATCCGCAGTGGACACTTAAATAAGAGGCAACATTGCATTAAAAGATATATTGGTACTGATATATAGATATTGCCTGATTTTATTTAGAGTTATAAAATAAAAGGCCCTAAATTGAAGATTCTTAATTAAGTTGGAATGAGTATATTATATTTAGTATCAAGGTACATACATTTATTTATTACCAGCTGTGCCCCGCGGTTTAACCCGCTTTAAACTTTATAAATTATAGCCTACTTGTTATTCGGATAAATAAGCTACATGAGTACTAAGTTTAGGTAGTTTTGTGTGAAAGAGTAACTAACGTCCATACATCTATCCATACTCACAACTTTCGCATTTGTAATATGAGTAGGATGTGTTATTCGGATATATAAGCTGCATCACTACAAATTTTCATCAAAAATCCGTTCGGTAGTTCGGTAGTAAGTAGGACATAAAAGGTCTATAAATTAAGTAGAATATTAGTCATGTAAAAATAAATAAATACAATATAATATCTACATTAGTATGTAGGTACAGACGCTGCCCCAATCTGTCAAATTTCTTTTATAGATTTTCCACTTTATCACATAAGCATAAGGATCACTTCCATCCAATTGAGGAAATTTGACAGATTGACATTAAATTATCGTTTACATATAAGACGTCAAAAAACGAACTAATTTTGGACGCAAATATCTCTATAAAATTCCTACAAATATGATGCCAAAAACATGATTGAAAAACATGCCCAGTCAACTAGTAGCTTTGTCGCGCCACGCGCCGGATGGCAATGCAGATTTTTTGACCAAAATAAAAGCTATTGTCGTTGTCGCTGGTAACGTGAGGCGTCAATTAAAAGTTTTAGAACATTCAGATAGAGACTGCCGATTCAGACCTCATAAACCTAGAAACGTGAATATCTTTTATATACGTTTAATACTGAAAATAAAAATCTGGTAGCAATATGAATGCATATATATATTTTACACCAAATTGAGTAACAGAGACTTCCATTTTCCCACACTCCGGAGAGAGCCTGGAGATTTGTAGTATACAGGGACACAAGGACCTTTTTAGTTTCACACAATTTGTAAACCTGCTGTTTTTGTAATTCCTTGTGAGATGTGAATAAACATGTATTATTATCATTTGTCACGATCTTTGCACACCACTTTCGCCTATACATATTCCACAGATTATACATCAACAAAAAAGTTTATGAGCCACGAAATATGTTTACTTATAGAAATGAAATTTCTTATTCCTTTTATAAGAAATTTGAGCCTTAAAAGTTGTTGACATAATAAATTTTCTGAAACGTGTGTAAAAGTTGTAAGAATATATAAAAGAACGAAATATTCTCATAGAACAGACAGAATATTTGAATAATAATTGAAAAATAAAAAATTATGAGAATATTTTCATACATACTCAGTGATGCGAGGGCTTTTCTGTTGAGAAAAGATCTCAATGTCAGCCCATAGCCTGATAAGTAGTGTAACCCCCACGTGCTTCAAAAGGCACTAAAAGTTGTCTATGTTGTACCTGAACTCTTTCCAGTCATATCTGTTAGGTGTCCCATCCGATCATGAGAAAGAGGGAATAGAAAGTGCACAATAACGTCAGATGACTAGTTTATTTAAGTGGAAGTGGACATAAGGTATTTATTATTTGGTCGAGTAGAACATCATTACTACAGAAGTATTTTTACGGGATGTAGATGTACTCACATCATCAGCCTGATATTGTCGACTGCTGGACACAGGCCTCCCATAAAGGTTTCTAAAACGTTGCCATTTGGAGGGGTTTGCCGTAGTCATTGCGCTTGACACGCCAATTTGCCGTAGTCATTGCGCTTGACACGCGAGTTTGCCGTAGTCATCGCGCTTGACACGCGAGTTTGCCGTAATCATTGCGCTTGACACGCGAGTTTGCCGTAGCCATCGCGCTTGACACGCGAGTGGGCGACCGCAGTTAGGTGGTAGCCATAGTACACAGGTGGCGCTGCTGCCCGACTACCGTAGATGACGAGACCAAGTTAATGTACTTATGTGACTTCTATACGCGCGCTTAACTTGCGGAGTGAGCTGGTGAATGCGTGATGACAACGGTACGAATAGTGTGATCGGGCGACGCGAACGGAAGTTGAGTTGAGAGGGACATATAAGTAAGCGAACATAGAAAGAGAGAGGTGTGAGCACACAGTTTCTTTCCCTCTTATATCTTCTTATATATAAGATTTACTTCAATCGTGTGGTCCACGTTTTTTTAACCATGTAGCCGCCGCTTAGCAAGTCGTTGACGCCTGTTTGTAGTGATACAGACGCGCGTCAGCATCGCGTTTGTATCGATACAAACAACAACAAACTGCTCGGTAGGATAAAAGCGTGCCGTCGACGCGCGTTTCTAAAACGCACGTCTACGGCGCGTTTAAAAAACGTGGTGTGCACAGGCTCTAAAAGCATACTCGTTTTTTTTTGTCATTACGATTAATAATGTCATAATTTAGTTATGTAGTATGTAAATTTGTTTTTTCGTGAAACGTTCGACTGACTTTTAAATTTTCTTTATAGTACTCCTATATATTTCGCTTCTATATCGTTAATATTAATCCTATTGATCCAAGTTCAAGACAGACAGTCTCAACGGATTACCTGTCTGCGCGGATCATGTATAGCTACATATATATAGCTACTTTATTAGTTCGCTCCCATAATCCTAAGCAATGGGCGAGTTGACTCAACGGGAAAGACTTTATGTGTCCTTAGAATGAAGTGTGGACTCATTCTGCTTCAAGGTACACCACAGATTTCAAATAATTTGTGTTAACCCTATTTATATCATTATTATATTTGTTGTGGATCAAATTAAAAACCCACCAGCGGCGTGATTATGCTAAGAAAAGAATTTCTTTTTTTCATTAAGGTGCGAATAAATATTTCGGAATTCGCGTAATGGATGCCGCTTAGTACGCGCGTCAAAAAGCCTTTTGTTATCTGCGGTATATTTTTCAGGGGTTTGAATCCGCGGACAAAGCGAGCCGTATATTTCACAAGGCTGTAATCCAGAGCCGGATCTAGTGGGCGCCACGGCACCGCGGCGGTGCGCTTCCCGCGGGCTGCAGCTCAAGAATAATTGGGAGCTATACTGTCACACGTTAAGAAATTTTAATTACAAATTTTAAATGTATAATGAAATGATACCGAATTCGAAAGTAGGAGTCGTACTTAGTTTAGTCTAATATCAATGTAGTGTCGGTAATGTAGTGTCGCCGCATCAGTAATAGTCAAGATCTTGTTAAAACAAATAGTGTCGGGAAATAGTATGATAGGTTTAGGCACATTCCGTATTTTTCAAGCGTTCAGTAAAACAGTATGATACACCTATCAAATCATATCAAATAAAATTATATTATTATATTTTTCAACATGTTTTAACCAGGACGTCCCCAGCCAGGGGGACGTTACGTTGTTTATTTTTTGTTACGTTTAATTTGAGTGGACCAACGTGCAACTGTAAAATATGGCGGAAAATTCTACAGGCCTTTTAGTCTAGTGGTTAAAGGTCGTGGGTTATTTCTCCACCCAGGAAATATCCTTGGGTGATGAGCACGATTCTTTGTTCTGTTGGTTTGCTTTATTTCTCCTAAATTGTCTTAAAAACTAATTATATAGCCTCACAAAACTGCTTACGCAGTGTATCTGGGTGTATTTTATCTATAATATTATGTATGTATTTAAAAATATATAATAATGTTTATCAATTGGTTGGTTGCCATAGTGCAGGCCCTGCCTACTTTGCAGTGTATTCATTGCCCCAAAATATTTATTATTTATGGTTTACCCTTACTTTGATTAGGGGTTTAATTTAAATCAATAATCGAGCTTAGATTAGACCTTTGAAAGAGCTGGAGTCTGTACTAGGCTCGAGACCTGACAAATCTCCAGGCATTCTCCCTCTTGCATTTAAATAAGAGGTTAAAATATTTAGACATTGCTGAACATAATAAATTAGGGGCATATTTTATATAATATAGTGTGGTAACTAGGGTGTGTAAATAAGATTCAATAACACGTCGTTCCGAAATGATATTTTCGGAACGTATACTAGCTCTCCATTGGCGTTAACTTAGCAACTAAAAATTACGCTGCAGCTCAGTTTTAACATCATAGGCTCCTACAGATCCGACTCTGTTGCTATCTCATGCTATCTCATTCTTTGTACGGAGGATTTAAACATTTTTACACTTTGCGTTAATGGGAGAAACGGTGGGGATTAACAATATTTTACGTATTACATAGCTTTGTTGCGTAATTGTAAACCCTTCTGTTGTTCAGATCAATACATCTGATGCGCGGTTGCTGGAATTAAATTTTCGAAAAGGAATATAGCACAATTTGCTTATAACATAATTATAGTAGTATAATGTTGTTATACAAAAGGAGTAACATGAATAATGGACGTATCTTCACACATTTAATGCCAGTTATGGTAATTAAATGCCAAGGCCAAGGTGTATTTAACAGTAATAGTAATAATTAGATATCTGATTTTCATAGAACAAGCTCTGATCTGCTTAGATGGGCGTGTGTGAATAATATCCCAGGATATTATTATTATCACATGTTTATTACCACTATTATTTACAATATATTATATAAGGGTATTTTAATACGAATACAACTTATAAAATATATGGGCTATATGGAGAGAAATTTTCGCACAATCCTGGCATTCGCCAGCAAAAACCGCCTTCTGCATCAACTCTCCAGCCAGATATCAAGCCCTAAACTTGCAAGGTTGATTTTCAGGGATTTAGGAATAACTCCATCTGTGGATATAACAATAGGTATGATCGCAGGTCTTTCGGTTCTCCAAAATTGCGCATATTCAAAATTATTATTAATATCATAAAGATTCTCTTTATTTCTCTTTGCCGTAGCCAAGTAAAAATAAAAATTCCTTAGATACGATCTACTCTATATCATCACTGTGTACAGTTACTTACTACTTATGCCATCTTTTTACGAGCTTGACCGAGCATGAAAAATGCAGTGCAAGATTTATGGGCGCAGATTTCGGGATACTAACGAAAATGTAATTTATCAGGCCTCTCTTTGAAGAGCTATAAAATTGTGAGATGGTTAAACTTTATAGTATGTACGTACTTGAAGCTGCCATTCGTGAAACACATTCCGGAAATTGTATATGTTTACTATATTATAAAAAAAATGTTAACTTTTTCTTAGCCCTTGAGTATTCCCATATAATAATATCAGGGGACATTATATACGCACAGCCATCTGATCCCAAACTTAGCAGAGCTTGTACTATGGAAACCAGATAACTGATATACTGCACATACTATTTCTCTTTTGTAAATACGTACTTATATTGATAATTACACCCAGGCTCAAGGCAAATAGACATGTTCATGCACACAAATATTTGTCCTGGGTGGGAATCTAACCCACGACCTCCAGTGTGAAAAGCAAGCATTTGCCAACCACGCCAACAGGCCCGTCTTCTGGGGGTTAGTTTATAGGCTTATCTAGGTCACCGTAGCTTAGTTGGTAGTGAGCCTGCCTACGAAGCTGGTGGTCCTGGGTTCGAATCCCGGTAAGTGCAAATATTTGTGTGATGAGCACGAATATTTGTTTTTGAGTCATGGATGTTTTCTATGTATATAAGTATTTATCTATCTATATAAGTATGTATATCGTCGCCTGGTACCCATAGTACAAGCTTTGCTTAGTTTGGGGCTAGGATGATCTGTGTGACATTGTCCCCAAATATTATTATTATTATATTATTATTATCATTTATTCAAATATCTTTCTTATTAAATACATTTTAAAATATATAAAAAACAGAAATATACATTTTAAAATATAAAAAATAGGATTTGCAACCGGCAGCAGGAACAGGGTCTATGCTACCGGAGGTTACGGCTTTAGAGACAGGAACCTCCTGACAATGCGAGCCGTGTCCAAAAGCACCGCTTTTTGGATCTTGTTCTTGACCCAACCGCCTAACGTCAGCCTCTTTAGATGTTTTTCGAAGCTCTTTGCTATTAATCCATTAGTAGAAACGACTATCGGTACAATGATAGCTGAGTCAACATCCCACATGCTGACAATATTTAATTTCTTTTTCTTTTTCAGCCTTCAAAAGATTGTCATCATGCGGGATGGTAACATCAACCATCACTGTGCAGCGTTTTTGTCGGTCTATCATTACAATATCAGGTTTGTTGGCAATCACAGTCCTGTCTGTAATGATAGATCGATCCCAGAATAACGTGATAGTACCATTATCCAGAACTGGCGCAGGTGCATACCTGTAATAAGGCACCTCTGAAGCTACAAGGCCATGTCGCAGAGCAAGTTGTTGATGAATAATCCTGGCGACGAGGTTGTGTCTGTGCAAATATTCACCATTTGCTAGTCGAGAACAACCGGAGACAATATGTCTGAGGGATTCACCGGGGCGATGACATGCTCGACAAACATCGTTTGTGCCATCTTTTAGAATATGTCTCCGGTAGTTTCTCGGCATCATAACTTCATCCATAATTGCACAGACAAAACCTTCAGTCTCAGCAAATAGTTCACCGCATCGTAGCCAAGCCACAGATGCAAGCAGATCCACATCGGTGCGTGAAGAGCACGATAAAACCTGCCATGTAACTCCTTGCCCTGCCACACTGCCCTGCGATCATCAGTGCTAAGTACCACAGGTTTACGCCAGTTTTCTTTTGCCATTGACAGCGGGGTTAGGCCTTTATCTACAGCAACCACCTCCGCATGCATACCCCCCGTGACAGCGGAGCGGAGAAAGTACTCCCTGAGGCTACACACCTCGCGGTTATGTAGGTTCTTGGCGTTTAAAAAGCCTCGACCCCCACACTTCCGCGGGATGTACAGCCTCATCACCGATGAACGAGGATGATGCATGCGGTATGAAGTTAACAGTAGACGGACCGTCCGATCCAGGGTTTCTAATTCAGCTTGGGTCCACTTGAGTATGCTGAAGGAGTACATCAACACTGGCATAACCCAGCCATTGAAGGCACGCACCTTGTTTCCACCTGTTAAAAGACTTTTCAGAACTTTTTTAAGGCGGGACAGAAAGCGTTCTTGCAATGACTGTTTTACATCAGTATCATTGATGCCCAATGCCTCCGTCATACCCAAGTATCTATAAGTCTCGGTTTTGCAGAGGGACTTAAGGTGAATGGAATCTGAATGTTGAATTCCTTCAGATTGCATTATGTGCCCATGTTCTACATGCATGACCGCACACTTGTCAATACCAAACTCCATCCTGATAGAGTTACTAAAATTTTCAGTAACCTTTAGTAAACCTGTCAATTGAGAGTTGGTAGAAGCAAATATTTTTAGGTCATCCATGTAGAACAACTGTGATATGATTTGACCTCATCTGCGCAACCGATAGCCTAATCCTGATTTTTCAAGCAATGTGCTTAAGGGATTCAAGTCTAGGCAGAACCATAGTGAACTTAAACTATCACCCTGGAATATTCCTCGCTGTACCCTTATTGGTTCGCCACTACCAAGTACTTGTTGAGACCCTGGACAGAGAAGGACTGTTCTCCAGTGCCCCATACATGACATAAGGAAAGCACGTAGAGTTGCATTTATTTTATACAACTCCAGTACCCTCATCAGCCATGCATGTGGCACAGAGTCATAGGCCTTTTTATAGTCTATCCAGCATGTCAACAAATTTCTTCGATTTCGACGAACCTGCTGGTTAATGGTCATATCTATGAGGAGAAGCTCTTTTGTTTATTATTATTATTATTATCTGCTCAGTTTATCATCACCATGTTAGCGGAATGACGTCCGCTCCTGGATAACATCATATCATCATCAGCCTGATATCGTCCACGGCTGGACATAGGTATCCCACAAAGATTACTAGGCTATTACATTGAAATTGGGAGGGTTTTGCCTACAGCCACACAGCAAATGTACTGCACTGACGTAAATGTAGAATACATATCGACGGTCACCGTAGCCTAGTTGGTAGTTCTCCTGCCTACGAAGCTGGTGGTCCTGGGTTCGAATCCCGGTAAGTGCAAATATTTGTGTGATTAGCACGAATATTTTTGTTTCTGAGTCATGGATGTTTTCTATGTATTTATCTATCTATGTAAGTATGTATATCGTCGCCTGGTACCCATAGTACAAGCTTTGCTTAGTTTGGGGCTAGGATGATTTGTGTGTTATTGTCCCCAGATATTATTATTATTATATTATAAACAAAAAATATAAGTTAATGCGTAAATGTGATAAATATATTTTCCGTTATAATAATGCACCTTGCTGAGTTGTCAAGGAAACACTTTAATAGAAGCCTAGTGATAATTCTGGCTGCGCTACTATTTGACTTTGTAAAGTATATTCCAACTTACATACACCTTATTTCCAACAATCAATTGAGAACTGATCGAAAATGTTGTTTAATGCTTCCCAATCTTACAACGCTTGACTTGGGGCTTCCACTCGAGACGTTATAATAACCTTATGTAGTAGAAATGTATGTAAGGCTTCTTCAATTTAGGTTCAGTCGATTGGTTTTGTATCCGAAGGGCTGTCCTATTGGTCACTGAAGCTTGAATAGAAGAATGCTAGGTTCAATTTAGACTCGATCGAATAAATATTTTCAAAGAACACTAGAAGGTACTCGATATTGCTTGGTATATTTACGGGGTAAATATATCTTATTAGATTTTACATTTGCGGGTACTCAAGTAAATGGAATACCCTCCTGTACCTACATGGGGAAAATATTTTCAGGCTATGGTGCGTTCACATACCCATTATAGGTAACCAATAGTAAGTAAGTAATGGAATAAGTACAAAAGATCCTGAAGGGTCGAAGTGCTGTACGCAAGTACACCCCATCAAAGATAAGATAAGATAAGTAATGGAATCAGGCGTTACTATGCGGAAATCCATAACAATCAAAATACAAAATCAATATGTAGTGTTAATTCCGCTAATTGTCAGTTTAATCATGCCGGGATGCAATTTGCACCGCCCTCCCGCCCGCAAAAATGTGCACATGCAAGAAGGACAATATAAAAAAGCAAATTACATGCGCCAGTATGATACCCAACACTAATATCATGCTAACTCGCCGAATGCTCGAAGGAGACTGACTCCTGAACTGGGAGACGCAGCGTGGGTAGGCCATCTACCAAAATTATCAATGATATGACCGATGTTCCAGCGGCTTGAACAAACCCTCACAAATTCAAAGTTCAAAATTCTTTTATTTTCTCTTCACAGCGAAATACAGGCTCTAATTAAAACAAATACATCTTAATTATGGTTGGGGTACTAAGTTAGAACCTAACTTTGTGAGAGACTGGTGCCTATGGTAGGTTTTGGAGAAACCTGAATTACAGGTCACCAGGTCCACCACGCGGTCAACTTGCTAACATGACAACATTGAGTCCAAAGTATCTTCACACTACATGCAGAGTTGTATATTTCTATTGATAAATGAAAATAAAGTTTTGATTTTATAAAGAAACAAATAAATTTATAACCAAAAGGAGTACATATATGAGAATTAGGGATTATATGTGAAAGGAGTGTGTGTGTGTGTGTGTGTGTGCTGTGTCAGTTTTGTGTGTGTGTCTGTGACAAGTCTTTGGGGTTGGCCTATGACCAGCGTCTGTCGGCTGATATGATGATGATGATGCCATAAACAATAAATGAGAGTGCACACAACTGAAGTAAAACTTCAAATGTAACCTTACAAATTGTGTCACTTGCATACAGCTTTGGATCTCTCTCGGAATACGTTTACGTTTGTAGACATGGGTTTATTCAATGCCGGAGTGAACAGGCATCTTATGCATACGCGATATCCAACCCAGACCATACCTCCGCTTACCAAGTGGGAATGTGGAGAAGCGCAAGCTGATTATCTATAAAAAAAAACAAATGTGATTTAGAATATACGCAATATAACTAGCTATGAGAGAAAGAGGGAAAGAAAATGTGTGTTTGCGCCATCATTAAAATAAGAAAAATAACTCTGTCTCTTTCTATATTCACTAACATAAATCTGCCTCTCAACTTCTTCGCCCCATCACACTTTTTTTAACGCTCTCGTCAGCAACTAACGAATTTATACTTTAATAAATAATCGCATTTATACAACATGTACCTTAATTAACGCACATCCTGAAAATAGTTTGTTCTGAATCGTGTGCTGAATCGATTTATATCATTTTTAATATAGGTAATTTTTATACAAAAATAATTAAAACTACGGAAATTATTGTCATATTAACCCTGTACAGTTAACACAAATTAAAATGGACCACTAGTCAAAGTAATAAGACTTTTAAAATCGCAGTTTTATTTGTATTCCTACAAATTCCATCATTCAATACACAATAAAGAAAAATAAACTTTATTCCAAGAAACTAATTTAGTAAATAACAATGGATATACATGTTAAATAAAAAATTCAGTGTATGTATTATGATTACAACATAATATTCCAATTGGGGTGTTTGAGGGTGTGCGTTAATTACGTTACATGTTCATAAGCTAGTGTGGCATATACTATCTTGCGTAATCACGTATTTGTATGTATAGTGCCTGACATAACTGTTCAGAGATGCGAAACACGTATTAAACTTGCTGTGCTAATCTAAAAGTGTGACATAAAAATTGTGAAAAAAGTCTAGAGTTCTTGTTGAAACATATTTCGCACTATCTCTAGTGATAAATGTGTAAAGAGTTATATCTGCCTTTATTACTATATGAACATTTACAAAGAAGACTAGACTTAGACCAACGTATCATTTCTAGTAGTATCTAGATATACATATAATAAAATGGTAGGAAAGTCAACACTGGGGCTCTACCGGCTAAATGGCCGAACATCGATTTCTTAAATGGTGTTCTAATAAATAAAGGTTATAAATTAATTAATCAATCGTTAAATCGGCTTCCATGACCACATGTGACGTCATATATGTTCCGGAATCAATTGTCAACGTTGAAGTCGTTTTAAGGATTGATTAGGTAATTTTTAGCCTTTATTTATTTGAACGCCATTTAAGAAATCGATGTTCGGCGACTTAGCCGGTAGAGCCACTGTACATTAAATGTTTTTTAAAAAGAATACTTGGGATGTGATCTTCAATCGATATCGAAGCCAAAAATAGAGTTTGTCATTTTTTTGTCTGAATGTCTGTTTGTCTGTATGTATGTCCGGGCTAAACTCAAAAAGTACTGCATGGGTTTACATATTATCACGCTATCACCTACGGGGAGAAGCGATGATAATTTATAAAGTTTAACTCGTGTAAAACCGTGGGGCACAGCTAGTTAGCTATAATATTTATTCATATTTCTTATTAAAGTAAAACTTCTTTACTTGACTTGGGGAATAAGTTGGTGAATGTGTGTCACGACAGCGTTACCAAAAGTGTTATCGGGTGAGGCGAACGGGAGATATAAATAAGTGAAGTAGTTAGGCAAATGAAAGAGAGAGAGAGAGAGAGAGAGGTGCAAGCACACATTTTCTTTCTCTCTTGCTCTCATAGCCCATCTCATAGTTACCTACGTTTCGTATATCTAAGATTTACTTTAGTCGCGTTGTACAGTTTCCGAGGTAAATTAAGATTCTTAACAAACGTCCAATATTTATGTTACACTACAAGGTGTAATATACAACTTGTAACGTAATTAACGCACACCCTCAAACACCCCAATTAGAATTTTATGTTGTAATCATAATACATACACTGAATTTTTCATTTAACATGTATATACATTGTTATTTACTAAATTCGTTTCTTGGAATAAAGTTTATTTTTCTTTATTTTGTATTGAATGATGGAATTTGTATGAATACTAATAAAACTGCGATTTTAAAAGTCTTATTGCTTTGACTTACGGTTCATTTGAATTTGTTTTGACTGTACAGGGTTAATATGAGAATAATATCCGTAGTGTTAATTATTTTTTTTATAAAAAATTACCTATATTAAAAATTATATAAATCAATTCAGTAAACGATTTTGAACAAACTATTTTCAGGATGTGCGTTAATTAAGTTACATGTTGTATATAATAGCAAGGTAAATGAGCAAGCGGGTCACCTGAGGTAAGTAATCACCGCCGCCCATGAAAACCCGCAACATCAGAGGGGCTACAAGTACGTTGCCGGCCTTTAAGAAAGGAATCGAGCCGCTTCTTTAAGGAAACATATAAATCATATTCTTCTTTTCATGCTGTTGCACGCTACAGTAACTGTTAGACATTAGCAGGAAACAATGAAGTATTAACAAATTTTTACAGATTGCTGATACAGTTGCTGTCGTGGGTTCAATTCCGTATTTGATTGTCCTGAGTCTCGGTATAATTATCTTTGTAAGTATGTATTTACATAAGTATGTATTTACATAAGTATGTATTTACATAATGAATGCTCGCGGTTTGCTGTCCGACAATGCACTGAGGTCGCGGTACGATGCGATGTAGGTATTGCTTGATTTGTTGTATTAGGTGTTCGGTCGTATTGACTCGAACAGAACGAAATTAAATTAAGACTCGGTTTTATAAATTTAAGAGACAACGGACTTCCACTTGTCACGACCCCTGCACACCTCCTTTGCCTCGATTACTGTCATTATATTCTTTGTACATGTTCGCCGGTTATTTTGTTTATTATCATTAACTTCTTGCGCGACGGATTGGAGAATGCCTGGAGATCCGTCATACAAATTTAAAGCCTAGCACATAGTCCAGCTCTCTTTATAGTGCTATTGAAGCAACATCGCAATGTTATATTTGAACTACTAAAATAATAATACTCTGTTGCCCTGACCACCGTATCAGCCGCCTAGGGCGTCAAACTCAATTTGTTTCATTCCTATTTGTTTATATATCATTGTTTTCTTTTCTATAATAATAATAATAATTTATTTATTTACGTCGAAACATGGTTTACAGGATGTTTATAAATAGAATGGACAGCATGCTTCGCCGTTAGCACGGCATGTAAATATTACATAAACACAATATTATACACAAATAATAATAAACGCTATTTACACTATAAATTCATTCAGTTTATAAAACAACATTATCCAATTTATAAGTCATATATAATTAATAATTTATTGAGTGAATGTCAGAAATTAAAGTAGTAGGTACTTAAGTATAAAATTGATTTTGATTATACAATTCATAAACTGGATGTCATACATACTAATACAGAAATATCATTAATTGTTGTCTTAATAACTATAATCATACAATTCTTTCAGTTCATATCAATTTTATAATTATATATATATGTAAAAAGTAGGGAATGAAATAAATTATTTGAAATAACAATACGACAAGTACAAACTTTGGTTGCCATGGCCGCAAGTTGAACCAGAGGGCATTATTAATATACTTTTTTCATACTTATAAAATGATGTCGATAGAAAGTAGGATACCAGATTATTTCGGAATGGTCTTGACATAATCAATTTACCTACGTCGCCTCGGTTTTCCTCGTTTTTCCAAACGTTTACCTTTGTTTTGATGTAGGTAGTGTAAGTATCTCATACACATTGTGTTCCACAAATAATTCAGATTTGTGGGCAAATATAACTCTCGTTCAATCCGATAACCAGGAAACTTATTTTTATGACGTTTGTTGAAGAACTATCATTAAAGTGTTATGCTAAACGATAATAATTACCGTGTAACGGGGTGAATAGAGTTCACGAGGTGAATAGAAATATTCTTGGGAAAAGTCTAAAACCTTCTTGATATGAAAAAGTGTATTTTTTTTTACAATGACAACATTATATATATTATTTACTAGCTATGCCCGCAGTTTTACCCGCGTTAAACTTTATAAATTATCACAGCTCTTCCCCCGTAGGTGATAGCGTGATAATATGTAGCCTATATGTTGACCCGACCTCTTAGTAATATTCATGCAAAATTTGAAGTAAACCTATGCAGTACTTTTGAGTTTAGCCCGGACATACATACAGACAAACAGTTAACAGACAGAAATTCTAAAAACTGTACTTTTGGCTTCAATATCGATTGTAGATCACGCCCCAAGTATCTTTTAAAAAAATATTCAATGTTGACTTTCCTACGATTTTATTAATGTATAGATTATTATAATTTGCAGTGAGCAATTTATGTGAAAAACGTGAGATCAAAGTGCAATGGTTGTGTGTAGGTACTCACTTTAGCGCAGTGTGTAATCTAATTTTCTTTCTACTATCAAAAAAACTATCTACCGTACTTTTTTTTAAATCTAGCGTTTATGGTAATTTAAGATAAAAATAAAACATAAAAAAACAGTGCATTAATGAATAACAGTGCAACCATGAGATTTAATATAATATTTGAGCACTGTTTTAGTTCTTAACAAATAGATCTTTAGTAATCGGTTTGTTCCATGATAACATTTCTACGTAGATATAAGAAATTTAAATATCTTTATTTCAAAATCTGTAAGTCTTTACATTGCAATGTCTCTTTGTGAGACATCCAGTAATGTATTTATATAGCCCGCCATCTTGTTCATCCGCCATTAACCTTAAGACAAAATCTACTAATCCACAGAAAAAATACAGAATTGCCACCATTGACTAGATTAACCTTAAGACAATATTTATTCATACTATGTCGAAGCAACAGAAGGGTCTAAGCTACAGAAAAAGAATACAGAATTGTCACCATTCACTAAATGAACCTATACAATATTTGTACTAAACCGGGCCTAAGCTTCAAGAAAAATACAGAATTGCCACCATTGACTAGATTAACCCTAAGACAAAATTTATTCATTCTATGTCCGGGGTCTAAGCTACAGAAAAAGAATACAGAATTTTTACTATTCACTAAATTAACCTTAAGACAAATCTATTTATACGATTGCCAAGCCGTGATCTAAGCCTCAGTAAAATAAACATAATTGCCACCATTGACTAGATTAAACTTAAAGCAAAATCTATTCATACTAAGCCGGGGTCAAATCAACAAAAAATAAAAAAAATATATACAGAAAAATACCGAATTGCCACCATCGACTAGATTAACCTTAAGACAAAATCTACTCATACTAAGCCGGGGTCTAAGCTAGTTATAAGCAAAGGTATTACAGGATTAGATGGGATTGTTATTTATATAGGTACCTATCGTCTTACATGTTCGGATCTCCGAATAACAAAGCCCGCCAAATAGATCTAAGTATACGGTTCATACAATAAGATAAGGCGTTATATAAAGAATCTTCTTGGGTCAAATAGAGGGACTTTATCATTATTATTTATCTCCGAAACACATTTGTTCGAGCCTCCCTTTTATACCTCTTTATTTTACATCAGAAAAACGTTGCTCAAATTGATTTCGCTTTGGCCCTTGGATACGGTGCGCAGGAAAACATGCGAGTCATGTCTTAATGATATTGGATTAACATACTTTCATAAATAGTGGAGGAAACTGCTAAGGAGAAGCTAAACAAACTAGACTAGACCAGTAAATGAAAAAATGAATATTATTTTTCGCTTCCCCGTCATCATGGCAGCCAAAGTTTGTCCACTGCTGGACAAAAGCCTCCCCGAAGAATGACGGGGGTATGCCATAATCTCCACGCTTGGCAGACGGGTTGGCGATCGCAGTTTGATGGTCATGGTTCTTGTAAATTACTGGTTGATGATTTATACTATGTTCAGCTGTATAAGCAAATTATGTTCCTATACCATTTGAATTCCATAATCGCACTTATTGGAACGAAGTTCCTTATCGCGCGGTGTGAAAGGGGGCTAGACGGAAAAAAATCTTACGTAAAGTTGTCACGACACTTTTTGCAGCTGTGCGGCGTGCGCATGTTTCTCTCTCTCTCTCTTATAGAAAGCAAGCCAGATATTTTTATTTCTATTTCGCATTGAACAGTGTGGTGTCGCGACGATTATTTTTGTTGAGTGTATACAGGTTTTTTGTACATAATAAATAATACGAAATAACTTCGTTCCATCCGGGTGTCCCTTGACACCTCTCAAGTTTTTGTTCTATACATGTCTCTAGTCTATTGACGTTTTATATATCAATAAATTATTCTTTTATATTTCAATGATTTATGAATAGTGATTATTATGTGATTACTAATTTTGATTATTATTTGAATAGCTATAATGGCCTATGATGTATGTTTAATCAAAATTTGATCTCCTTAAAGTTATTGGGGGTACTTTGCTGTATGTATGTACTTTTACCTATTTGTCCGGTCTATTTTTCATAGGCACACAATTACGTAAATTGTTCACGAATATATTGAATTGAATTGAATTTGCCATCGTCAGGGATTTCAACTTTTAACTCTAGAAACTTTACAATCTCGTTCAGTATGGTTTGGCTCAACTTCGTCCCACGTACGCTGAGGTTGCAACGAGCTGCTACAGTTTTTTGGGCTCTTCAAAATAGAAGTGATAAGGTTTCTATAGTTAGCAACTCGCGAGTGACCTAGTTACCTCAGGTGGCGTTATGCTTGTGGTATATTTATTATTAATATCATAAAAAAAAAAAAATCTTAAAGACAAATATTTTCACGTAACATGTAACCTTTATCTATAACACAAATGTTATAGATAAAGGTTACATGTTACGTGAAAATATTTTTTTAACAATAGAAATTTTTTAAACATCAAAATAATTTTGAGCAAAATTTTTTGATTTTATGCGTTTGTTTTCTATAATAAACCTATAAAAATGCTACATTATCAGCGAGCAAAAAATGGGTTGGATTTTATTTAAACATATTATTTAATCATTTTTAAAACCATAACTATTTGTCAATAAATGTTATTATTTGCTGACATTATTCACACACGGTCATCTGTTCCCAAACTAACCAGAGCTTGTACTATGGAAACCAGATATTTGATACACTACTTTTCTATTATAAATACATACTTATATAGATAATTACACACAGACTCAGGAAAACCGATATGTTCATGCATACAAATATAGACCTATCAGTCTTAGGTGGGAATCGAAACAAAAATGGGTTAATTCCGAGCATGTCCGTACTTCGGAGGGCACGTTAATCTATCGGTCCCGGTTGTAGCCATTAGACAACAGTCGTTAAGCCATGTCAGAGGCCTACTGGGCGGCTTGAACTACTCAAACACTTAAACCACTACCCATGCGATAAGTAAGTGATATTTTCATTGGCAAAGGAACCAGTTATTTTTGCCATAAGCGGCGCCAGCAATGCTCTGATATGTTTCATAAAATTAAATAAAACAAGCGTAAATAATTATTAAGTTTCTTATCCTTAGGGTTTACTTTGGATATATCCTCGCCCGAGCCTCTGATTACAGTCTTAAGCCCTCTTAAGTCAAGACAAAGCAAAGGTGGGGACCCTTGAGTGTGACATTAATGGTTTAATATTGTTTTATACTACCTTTGGCCCGCGGTTTCGTCCCAATGGAAGTTTCAAATGAAAAATAATAAATTTTCCGATACGAACGTTGTTAAGTGTAGTTGTTACTTCGTACTCTGTTTCAAATTTCTCGCCAAATGGTTAGTATTTACGACTTTAAGAGCTAAGTGTCGTATACCTTTCGGATTATGGTATTACTATGAGAGCAACTTTTAATTCATTGGCTTAGAAAGGTAGGAATGGTTTTAGATTATTTATTTCAACATCTTCATGAATATCTAGCCTATATTAAGACTTTTGTGATGAACATAAAAGAAAAAAAATGCTGACATTTTCGGTGACTGCAAGATATTTTTATCACAACACGCATTTCATCATTGACGGACACGAGTTACATCCATACTCAGAACTATTTATGGGAATTGAACCCGGGACATGATGTGGCGAAGCGACTGTATTAACCGCTACGTCACATGTGTTAATAAACTAACAAATTTTTGTAGTGCATTGTTATTTATTTAAGGATAATTTGCGTGAAAAGACAGAACGCACGGTTGGATTAGGCCACCCGCCTGTATCTAAAACGTTTGCCTCGAATCGAAATTGCGGCCAATTGCATTTAAACTTTTTTTTTATATGCAACCATTGTTTTTATTTTACTTTTATAAGTATTAACGTACACACGTCATCATCATATCAGCCGAAAGACGCCCACTGCTGAACAAAGGTCTCCCCTAAATATCTCTACAATTGCCGGTCTTGCGCTATCCGCATCCAGTCAATTTATCACTTATATTATGTACAAGCTGTGCCCTACGGTTTTACCTGCGTTAAATTTTATACATTATCATAGCAGCTCCCCCGTAGGTATAGCGTGATAAAATATAGCCTATGTGTTGACCCAACCTCTTAGTAACATTCATGCTAAATTTGAAGTAAATCCATACAGTACTTTTTGAGTTTAGCCCGGACATACATATAGACAAACAGACACACAGACAAAAATTCAAAAAACTATAGTTTTGGCGTCGATATCGATTGTAGATCACGGCCCAATTATCCTTTAAAAAAATATTCAATGTACAGTTTTGACTTTCCTACGATTTTATTATATGTATAGATGTAAATAAAAATAAATAAATAAAGAAGGTTTTTATTCACGTAGACTTAAAAAAGCGCTTGTAAATAGTCAGAACATGTTTGTAGTAATACAGTTATTATTTCTAGTTACATATTTCATATATTTAGGTACACGGAATGTTAAAACATTTATACAATTTATTTTATAATGGTAGTGACATTTAGCTAGATGTATTTAGAAATATATAAATAAAAATAAAAAATAAAATAAATAAAAAAGGTTTTTATTCACGTAGACTTTAAAAAAGCGCTTGTAAATAGTCAGAACATGTTTGTAGTAATATAGTTGTATACATTATTATTTCTAGTAACATAGATATTTAGGTACATATTGTATGAAAACATTTATAAAATTTATTTTAATAGCAATGATATTTAGCTAGCTCGTATCAAGTTATTGTCAAGAAATTATATGTATGTTTATCGATTGTGCGGTTGCTATAGTGCAGGCTCTGCATAGTTTGAGTTCAGATGGCAGTGTGTTAGTTGTCCTTAGATATTTATCTATTTATTAACCCACCATCAATGTACTTCTACATTGTGACATTTAATATTTACTTTTATCATGCTAAACACATCACGTTGTTACGACTATATTTGTGATTCTTACTATCTTTTGTGTTGGAACCCTTAGAAATATTTCCAGTTTGCGTCAATACAACCAAATGAATACAATCTGAACACAGCTGCCTAAAGACTAGGGCCCGAACGTACTACAGCAGTGCTACTCTGCCGTTTTTGTATTAGGGTTGCCAACACACGTCTGTCAAACAAGTAAAAGCCGTCTCGGGATTTTGGAATAAGACAAGAATAAAACGAATTTTATTAAAATGAAGTATTTTTCTTTATGCCAATTTGTTGGCGACGTAAGCTGTAAGCTTGTTGGAAGAACTACCAACGTTTTTGATAACTCTCTTATAAAGTCCTTTTCTTTTAAGTCAGATTTGCTTCTTTATAATAAACTGTCTTTTAGGCCTAGTGGCGGCTTGTGATTACACATTTCTTCATTACGAAAAGTTCTCTACTTCAGCTTGGGATCTGCAAGTTATCGATGTGCCTTGGAGAGCAAGTGAGGCCGTCAATTCGGTTTTTGACTCTGTCCGATCGTATGAGCTGGCCGTACCATCCGATCATTAGAGTGACAAAATAAAAAGTGCATGCGCAGATACTCTGCAAATGAATACAAGTGTATTCTACTTGGCGCCCTTGACTTTCCCGCAGCTCTAAAAATACTTATTTACTTGAAGGCAAGACACAAAATGTAGGCAAATTCTTATCTAACAGAAAGATATGTAACAACCTCATTAGTTAAAAATAATACATACCTGGGATCATGACTGAAATTCAACCATAACATCATTATTTATAATGAAAAATATTGTTGTCTTTGTTTTTTTTTATCAAGATCGTGCCACAAATATAAAGGTTTAGGGGATCCGTATAGCCCTATGGCAACAAAACCGTAAAAAAGACATAAACTATATGCCCCCATCTGGAGTACCACCCGGACATTTTAAGATAAATGATTTATCTTAGGTAGGCTCTTTTTCCGCCAAAAGTTAAAAAGCGAGAAAATCTTGTCATATTCAGAAAGCTTTGGCAGCCCTATTCGTGCTATAATGCCAATATAATCAACTGTTATTATAAACGAAGCAATTTTGCTGCTTATTTTCACTAGGGTTCGTAGGATGGGGTACTAGGTCGGAAAACCTCCTCGCGGTGTACCCTGGGCACGAGCGGCAGTCTCTCTCTTCGTAATGGGATTTGTCTCCCGGTGAGAGACTGCTGCTCGTGGCGAATATTCCGACAAAATAAAAATGGCAGGTCGTAACAACACAATTCCCCAGGAGGGTACCCATACGGGAGAATCCCTCACGGCTTCGGCCGTCAGCCCCACCGTATCTGGGGGGGGCAACGTCTGCCTCGAGGGCTCCGGCCCTCGTATTAGTGACTCCACCATTTTTTCGCCGCAATCGCTGGCAAGTCGTCCATCGTCGCCGTTACCTGGCGGTGACCGAAGTTCGAGGAAGACCGGGGAAACATTTTCGGGCTTCCCAATTTCAGGTAGTTCACGGGATCGGGCTGCGGACGACGCGGAGAGCGATAGCTCCCACTTGTCTGCACCGTCTATAGAGTTCACGGTCAGGCCAGTTCGGCCGCGCAAGCGAGTCGCAGCTTCAAAGAAGGATGGTGAGCGGGTGGTTCGTGCAAAGTTAGACGACGGCAGTGACCATTTGGTATCAGACCTAGACAATTCACAGGCTAGTCTTAGTGCCAAATCCAAGAAGAGCGCACTGCCTCAACTTGAAGATCTGGCAAGAGATCTACGCCAGCAACCGACGGCTGACTTGGGTGCCGTAATTCAGGACTCTTTGGTGACGGTTGAGAGGGTGGCTGACAAGTCCCGCAACTTGAAAGGCGAATATGCCCATGCTATTAAAGTTGCGGCGAGGAAAGCTCTGGCGGCCGCCTTGGAACTGCATGGAAGAACTGATGCGGAGCGGCTAGAAAAGGAAAACCAGCGGCTGCGCTCCCAGTTGGCCTCCTTGGAGGCTCGTGTGGCCACCATGTCGACCGAACTAGCGGAGCTTCGCCGCAGTGAGGTCGACAGTTTTCCGCCTCTGCCGTCGCCACCCAGGCCACCGCCGCCTCCTTCGCAATCGCCGACGACGTTCAGACCGTCTCCGCCGTCGGCACCGGTTGTCCGCACTCCATCGTTGCCGCAACCGGCCCCGATAACTCGGAGGAGCAATTTGGATGCTCCTCCTGCTCGGGAAGACCACGTCTCGCCTGAAGACAGATTTGCGGCCATTTTGGACCGCAAAATGCGCGAAATGGGACGCATCTGGGACCAGCGTCTGGTCCAGATGCGTCAAGAGGTCATGGCGGAGGTCTTCCCGGGCAGGGCCATCCGCCCGCCGCTAGCTGGGAGTGCAGCGCCGCCCCAAGTGCCACCCACCGCGAAGCGGGGTAGCCGGCAACGGAGACGGGCTGCCGCCGCAGAGGCTGCTGAAGCTCGAGCTGCAGCAAGGCCGGCGCCGACTGCGCCGCCACCGCGCGCCGAAGGCACCTGGGCGCAAGTAGTTGGGCGAAAGGCCAGGGCAAAGGCTGCCCGCCTTAATCGGCCACCGGCGCCTCCGCCTCAAAAGAGGCCTATTGCACTGCCGCGACCTCCACCGTCCGCGGCAGTGACGATTAACCTGCCGTCGACCTCAGCCACTACCATGGCTGAGGTCATGAAAATGGCACGGACCAAGGTCCAATTGCAGGACCTTGGCCTAGAGGCGGGCCTGCGCCCCAAGAGGGCTTTGACCGGGGGTCTGATTTTGAGGATCCCTGGTCCAGAGGGGTCCGCAAAGGCGGAAGCCCTAACCTCCCGTTTAAGGGAGGCTTTAGCCGAGACGGATGCGGTGGTGGCGCACCCAGTGGCTATGGGAGAGCTCCGGGTGATGGACCTGGACGACTCCGCCGACCCGACCGAAGTGGCTGAAACCTTGGCCACGGCGGGAGGATGTGCCGTCGCCGACGTGAAAGTCGGCGAAATTCGGTTCTCTCCGTCGGGCTTAGGTTCGGCGTGGGTTCGGTGCCCACTAGTGGCCGCCCGCAAATTAGCGGCAATCGGCCGGGTGCTAGTGGGCTGGATGTCGGTCCGGGTGGTGGCGCTTCCACCCAGAGCTCTCCAGTGTTACCGCTGCCTGGAGAAGGGGCATGTCAGGGCTCGGTGCACAGGGTGCGACCGGAGCGCGTCGTGCTTCGTCTGCGGCCAACAGGGCCACAAAGCGAAGGAATGCACGGCGCGCGCCCCTACTTGCGTGGTGTGTGCCGACCTTGGCAGACCGGCAAACCATCGACTGGGCAGCGGTAGGTGTACGCCACCAAAGAGGAAAGGAGCGGGACGTCCTGCCACGTCCGTTCCTACATCGTCGCGGTCCAACGATCCGGGCTCTGGCCCTGGTGGGGTGTCTATGGAGGTCTAAACATTCTTTCCCCCCCAACTTATTTTGCAGGGCAACTTGAACCACTGCATCGCTGCGCAAGCTCTTCTTGCGCAGACGATTGCTGAGCGTTCGGTTGCCCTAGCGATAGTGGCGGAGCCTCACTCCGTTCCCGACCACCCTCGTTGGTTCGGGGCGGATGGGGGCCTCGTCGCCATTTATTGGGCAGGGGGGGAACGTGACCCCCATTGCGCACTCCTGGCCAAAGGGCCCGAATTCACCGTCGTGGAGTGGGGACCAGCAGTCGTGGTGGGCTGTTACATCTCGCCGAATTGCGGCCTCGCAAATTTTGAGGCGTACCTGGACGGGCTAACGAGCCATATTAGCTCTTACCAGTCCCGTCCGGTACTCGTCCTGGGCGATTTTAACGCCCACTCTAGCGTGTGGGGCGATGCCCGGGACGACGTTCGAGGGGAGTCACTGCTGGAATGGGCCGCCGGACTGGACCTCCATCTTTTAAATCGGGGTTCAGTCAGCACCTGTGTGCGGTGGCAGGGGGAGTCGATCGTCGACTTGACGTGGGCGACTCCCTCGGCCATGCACCTGGTCTCGGGGTGGAGAGTTGCGGAGGAAATTGCCACGCTGTCGGACCACCGACACATACTTTTCAGCGTGGCCTTCCGTCCGCCCCGAGGCGGCCCTGACCGCAGTAGTGTTGTCCCACCGCGGCGCTGGTGCCTACGCCGCTTGGACCGCGACATGCTGACGGCTGCCGCCGTCGCCATCGCCTGGGGGGCGATTGAGGGTAGAGAGAGGATCCCGTCCGATCCCAATTCGCAAGCGGGCTGGTTCCGGGGCATCATGTCTCGCATCTGCGACACGTCGATGCCCCGGATCCGTCCGGGTGACAGACGAGGCTCGCAGTACTGGTGGTCGGCCGAAATCGCGCGACTCCGTTCGGAGTATGTCGCAGCGCGTCGCCGACACCAGCGGGCCCGTCGGAGGAGGCGAGCCAATGCCGAAGAGGCTGCCGGAGCGCACAGGGCATACCGAGTCGCCGTCAAGGCGCTATCCATCGCGATAGCGGAAGCCAAAGCTCGGTCTTGGAACGAGCTCATCGAGGGACTGGATAGGGACCCATGGGGGCGCCCGTACAAAATGGTACTGGGCAAGCTCAGACCGTGGGTCCCTCCGTTGACGAGTACCCTGGACCCGGATTTCCTGAGGAGGGTGGTGGACACCCTCTTCCCTAGGGTCCAGGACAGTCCCTCGGACCCTCCGTCACCGTCGTACCATGATTGGGACGAGCAGTTGGAGGTGACGGAGGGGGAGTTGGACCGAGCAGTACGGCGACTTGCGGCCCGAAATACCGCCCCTGGCACGGATGGCATACCGGGCAGGGCGTGGGTTTGCGCCCTGGCAGTCCTGGGGGACCGGATGAGGCAACTGTTCACCAGCTGCCTCCGTAGTGCCGTGTTCCCCACCTGCTGGAAAGAGGCAAGGCTGGTGCTATTGCACAAGCCGGGCAGGACCGCCGATTCTCCCTCGGCGTTCCGACCAATTTGCTTGCTGGACGAGGCGGGTAAGCTCTTTGAGCGTGTGATAGCCGCCCGTCTCAGCGAGCATCTGTCGCGCATTGGCCCCGACTTATCGGACAACCAGTTCGGTTTCCGGCAGGGACGTTCAACGCTGGACGCGATTAATCGCGTCCGCGCCCTGTCGGAGCCCGCCGTTCGGGCGGGGGGGGTGGCGTTGGCGGTGAGTTTAGACATCGTCAACGCCTTCAACTCCGTCCCCTGGCGGGCGATACGGGAGGCACTGGTCCATCATAACGTGCCTCCCTATCTCCGTGGTATAGTCGGGGCATATTTGCGCGACAGGGCGATCAAATTCGTCGGTCGGAACGGGATTGAGATCCAGAGGGAGCTCTCCTGCGGGGTTCCTCAGGGGTCCGTGTTGGGACCTCTGCTTTGGAGCCTCGCGTACGATGCGGTCCTGCGGATAAGCCTCCCTCCCGGAGTGAGCGTCGTCTGCTATGCGGACGACACGCTCGTCATAGCACGGGAGGTAAGCTTCCAGCGGGCGGTACGGCTCGCCGAACTCGGAGTTGCGTGTGTCGTCGCGGCCATTTTGAGACTGGGCCTTCGGGTAGCGCCTCACAAGACCGAGGCGCTATGGTTCCACGGCTTACGCCGTAGGGAGGAACCACCCAGTATGTCGATGCGTGTAGGTGACGCAGAGGTCAGGGTGGGGCGGTACATGAAGTACCTGGGCCTCACCCTAGACAGCCGATGGGGCTTCGAGGAGCATTTCGAGCGTCTGGCCCCCCGAGTGCGCCGGGTAACTGGTGCGTTACACCGGCTTTTGCCGAACCTCGGGGGTCCCAGGGAAGAAGTTCGCCGCCTCTACGGAGGTGTCGTGCGATCCATGGTCCTTTATGGGGCGCCCGTCTGGTCCGAACGCCTGACGGGCGCCTCCCGCTGCAGGGCTATTTTGAATAGCCTGCAGCGTGTGGTGGCCATACGGATCGCACGAGGATACCGGACGGTATCCTTTGAGGCGGCGACACTCCTGGCACGCTTCCCGCCGTTTGATCTCCTGGCGGCAGTCGACGCGACGGTTTACACCGAGATCCGCGTCCGCCGGGAGAGCGGTGAGGCGTTAGAGCAGACGCTCATTGCCTATAGGCGGGATGCACATCGGCGCGTACTAACACAGTGGCGCGCACGGCTGGAGTTGCGCCTGAACGCGCGCCAACGTGCCGTCGGTGCTATCCTGCCTCACCTCGAGGCCTGGGTGGGAAGGAAGGGCGGCTACGTCACCTACAGACTGACACAGATACTCACCGGACACGGGTGTTTCGGTGAGTATCTGTGCCGGATCGGCCGAGAAGTGACGACACATTGTCACCATTGCGGGAGCGACCTGGACTCTGCCCAGCATACGCTGGAGGAGTGCCCGGCCTGGGAGGCCGAGAGACGAGTCCTGGTCGCTGAGATCGGATGGGATCTTTCGCCGCCAGCAGTCGTGTATGCGATGCTGGCTGGCGACTCCACCAAATGGGACGCCGTGGTCTCCTTCTGTGAGGCAGTTTTGCTGCAGAAGGAGGCCGCCGAACGGGATCGGGAAAGAGCCGATCCCGCTCGTAGGCGGAGGAGGCGTCGGGGTGGCGGCGGCAGCCGTTAGCCCAACTCCCCTCGGGGCCGCGGTGGCAGTATGAGAAGTGTCCTCAACTGCCGCCACGTACAAGCGGCTCCGGGATGACAGCGATCTGTTTGTGGCGCAGTCGCTGTGCCGTACTGGCAGGAGTCGGCAATAGGGGAGGGCAATCCAACGGATTCGTGTCCCAGGGTTCGTGTCCCGACCATCTGGGTTATGGCGCAAAAGGGGGGTACCGGAGCAGCATACCCGCGTTCCCGGGACTCCCCCAACAGGCGCCAAGAGAAGTCCACGGCAGGTAGGTTTAGTCGGTGCAAGTCCGACATACCCACCCGCAGACACTTTTTGCGGGTGGCATGCGAAGGCATTCCCCCTGCCTTACCAAAAAAAAAAAAAAAAAAAAAAAGGGTTCGTAGGATAACAGCGTAAGTTCATCACGGATGGATAGATATTGGATTGGTATAGGCAGATATTACACGTTCCATCTAAAATCATTTGGTTCTCTATGATATTATTCTAATTTAGGGATCCCTAGCTCTGATTCTTTAATGAATAAATAAAATAGTTTCAGGTTTTAGATTAGTTTCTAAAAGTCAAAGAAACCATCAGGCTTTAAGTTTAGTTATTTTTGTATCATTTTTAGGGTTCCATACCCAAAGGGTAAAACGGGACCCTATGACTAAGACTTCGCTGTCTGTCTGTCCATCTGTCATCAGGCTGTATCTCACGAACCGTGATAGTTAGACAGTTGAAATTTTCACAGATGATGTATTTCTGTTGTCGCTATAACAAACAATATAAACACAAAAGAAAATAAATATTTAAGGGGGGTCCCATACAACAAACGTGAATATTTTGCTCGTTTTTATAGATGATGATGATGATACGGAACCCTTCGTTCGCGAGTCGACAAGCACTTGGCCGGTTTTTCTTTTGTTGGCGAAGATACTGCTTCCACTATAGAATGAATCCTATTGTAGCATAGTATTTTGCAAACAGATAAATGATGGACACAAAGCACACACAAACGTATGAGCACACAAAATAATTGTACTGTACGCGTGTCGAACCTGGTGTATGAAGTGGTGACGCAACCGTCATAACCGCTGAGCCACTGCAGTCAAGATGTCTGGTTCTAGGTAAATACATTCTTTGTTCAGTTCAGTTTTGAAATACATGGAATAATGTACAGACGCCAGCACATCTAGCTACACCAATCTGTCAAATTTCTTTTATAGATTTTCTACTTTATCGCATTAGCATAAGGTTCACTTTCAATTGCGGAAATTTAACAAATTGGGGTAGATTATTTCACCTGAGTTTCAAAAGGACTGTGAATGCTTTAGATCAATTCAACGTATTATTCTCCTAAAGAGTATTGGACCGATAAATTCTATATTTAGGCGAATTCTCCGTAGGTTCGATTTGTGATTTAATACGTTTTGGAACTTCTCATCTTTTATTTTTAAATATGTAGTTTTTATATATTTTAAATAAAAATTCTTTAAAATAGTTGTGCACCAGTGGCATTATATTTTGCATGACTATCGGGCAGAATACTATAAACACTATAAATTTGTCAGACATCTTGAAATGTATTATATATTGTACCTGCCTATGTTCAGCAATAAATGATTAATGGATTGATTGATTAATTGATTATATACTACAAAACAATTTATACTATATCTAAAATTAGTGGTTTTGTAGTATTTTCGAATGAATCACAACAATAACATAAATTAGTTGGAGTAATTTTGTACCTAATAAAGTTAAAACACAGAGGATGACATTTTTTCCCGACCTGGGACTTGAATCCAGGACTTCATTATGTTCAGTTGAGCACACAACCGCTAGACCAACGCGGCAGTCAAGATATCTAATAATTAAGGAAACAAAATTGTTGGGCGTCAAAGTAAATCAATTAAGAATGAAACTTTATAATATGATAAAATATTAGGTATTTTATACAAAATTGAAAAATAATTATAAAGGAAAGTTTTTTACCTAAATAATATCGACTGGACCTTATTTTTTTAACGATAAGAACTTTTTTTCTGTGCAAATACAGATACTGATCAGAGCTTGAGAGTAGTACAGTATTCTAATAATCACATTAACCAAGATTTCACTCTCGGTTTAGTAATGGTTTTTAGGTAATAAATATAGATTTAATTTAGAGCTACCATCTATTAGCAACATGATTTACTATAAGAGTACTTACATTACAGCAATACGTGTGTATAATCATCTTCCACTTGAAATTAAACAACTTGATGGTAAAATGTTTAAATCTTTGCTGAAACGATGGCTATTGCACAACGTATTTTATGACCTCAAAGAGGTTTTGCTTATGACCAAGTATCGAAGCTGCTGATTTATTGAATTTATCATGATGTGTTATTTATCGGTTGTCAAGGTTATAAAAATAAATTATTTAACATTAAGATAGGTAGAAAAAATATTGCATGCCCGATATGGGCAACTGTTGATCAATCAAATTGTTATAACATCTTTATTCTGTACCCAGTTTCAGGCAATAAAATGATCTATGTCTAGATAAATACACCAATTTCGCTGTAAATTATGTTTTTGAGCCGTTTGGGGTATAACCTTTAGGACCATGGGGCCCAAACGTACATTTATTATGGCGCGAAATTGCTAAAAGATTGATTGATGCTGCCCATGATTGGCGTGGGGCTCTGCCGGCTAAGTCACCGAACATCCTTTTCGTCAATGGCGTTCAAATAAATGAAGGTTAAAAATGACTTAATCCATCGTTACATCGGCTTCAACGTTGACAATCGATTCCGGACCATTTATGACGTCACATGTGCTCATGGAAGCCGATTTAACGATTGATTAAGTAATTTTTAACCTTAATTTATTTGAACACCATTTAAGAAATCGATGTTCGGTGACTTAACCGGTAGAGCCCCTGTTCTTGGGTCAGAGGATCAGCATTGCCATTCAGTGTAAGAATGCGGCCAGCCTTTAGGGCCCATTTCACATCTGGGATGCGGAGGGTTTCTTCGACGCCTATTAGTGTAAATACACATCTGTCGTTTATCTGTGTATCTGTAGTTTTATCTAATTATTATTATTGTTAGTTTTTATATACTAGCTGTGCCCCGCGATTTTACTCGCGTTAAACTGTATTAATGATCACAGCTCCTCCCCCGTAGGTGATACCGTGATAATTATGTACCCTAAATGTTAACCCGACCTCTTTGTATTATGCATGCAATATTTGAAGTAAATCCATGCAGTACTTTTTGAGTTCAGCCCGGACATACATACAGAGTAACAGATAAACAGACAAAAATTATAAAAACAATATTATTAGCTTCGATATCGATTGCAGATAAAATAAATAAAAAAGGTTTTTATTCACGTACACTTTAAAAAGCGCTTGTAAATAGTCAGAACATGTTTGTAGTATTATAGTTGTATACATTATTATTTCTAGTAACATAGATATTTAGGTACTTACACATTGTATTGATAGTATTAAAACATTAATAAAATTTATTTTATAACAGCAATGATATTTAGCTAGCTCGTATCAAGTTATTGTCAAGAGATTATGTTTCAGTTTAATTATCTAGTTTAAGTCTAATTATCTAGTTTAAGTCTAATATTTGTAATACATATTGGCAATGGTTCTGTCTATATTAAGGTGACATTATTATGACGGACCTTATGTTAATAACGACGGTCGCGCTTTAATGCTACCACCGGATCCAATGCGCCCCAACTGAGAAGACCCAGCGAAACAAACTCAGCGGGTGTCTCTACTACCGGTTTCAACACGGCCCAGTTGAGACGCTCCGGCGAAACATACTCAATGGGGCATATACACGAGATTTGGTCCACTTACTGTAATTATTTAGCAGGCAAACACAATATATGCTCGATCGGTTGTCTGATTAATTATTTATTTTAGGTTTTATATATTAGAAAGAGAAAATAAAAACGTCAAAATAAAAGTAACATTAATCAATTTGAGACACAACCAACAGTTCTGAAATTCGTAGAATATTTAAATAATAGATAGTTTTATTACAGACAGTTCATGTAACATAAAAGATTACTCATGTCTATATGGCTATAAGATCTCCAGCGGACTATGTGCAGGTAGATGCCGACCGCCAAATGTCTTTATCGTCAATGTAATTCTTAGCAGTGTAGTAACCCTTAGCCATAAGTTCACGTTTAATGTGTGACTTAAACTTATTATCAGGTAGATTAGTTATATGAATAGGGAGCTTGTTTTCATTGCAGATCACGCCCCAAGTATCCTTTTAAAAAAATATTCAATGTACAGTTTTGACTTTGCTACGATTTTATTATATGTATAATTATATCACAGTTACGTTAATATTTTTTACGAAAATAAAATCTAATCTTTTTGGATTAGATTTATATCATGTATCACATATTGATGTAGAAAATTCGCATAGTAATTATTTTGGATTCAGAAATTACTTAGCATAATGTTTTAGGCATGTGAGTTATAGATTTAACGTTTCATTTTCATTTCCGTTTCATTTCTTATATAGATAGATAGATTAACGCTTTATTGTACACCTATATTAAAATCATACAATACTGGAGATGCAATTAAAAAGTTTACAATTGGCGGTCTTATCACTAAAATGTGATCTCTTCCAGACAACCAAAGAATGGACAATAATAGGGATTATTTAAGAGGGCAGTTGTTGGTGTACATAAACTTTGTTAACAGTACCCATTGGTACTCAGTACAAGACCCTACAAGATATACTAAATACATACATACTTATATCATAGATATAATAAATATCTTGGGAGAACTAACACACTGCAATCTTATCGCAAACTAGGCAAAGGTTGGCATAACACAGACTTTGCCTAGCTTGGGATCAGATGCGAGTGTGTAGGATTTCCTAAGATATTAATTATTCGTACCTATTATTCAGTTACGACCCAGTTAAGTACCTACCTACTTATATAAACAAGATTTTGCAAAAAGAGGACACGATTCAACATGGCTACCTCAATTAATAGTCTACGTAACATTCAAAAAGTACTTATATTAAATCGCTTATTGCTTTCAAATGGGGTTTGTGCCAAAATTAGGGAGCGGGAACAATAATTCAATAGAATACCGGATCGAACAGGGGATGGGATTCTTTGCGCACCTATTCAAGTATGGCATCATATAAAGGGGCGCGTGTGACCTCTGGCGCATATTTTTCTGATATCATCAAGATTTACGGGTGTAAATGGCCATAAAACTGGCTTTTCCCTTCTCTGTAATGTTTGTTACATTATAACACTTTTAGTACGATATTTAGGGTTCAATGCCAAATTTTTAAAATAAACTTGCATGGTACATTGCCGTCTGTCGATTAGTCTGTAAAGTACCTCAGTGATTACTTATGCTATTGTTTTGAACTTAAGGACCGATTTATAAAAAAAAGTATTTATATGAACGGGCTCAAATAGGGGCCCGCTAAAATTATTAGTTTGAGATGAATTTCTTTCTCTTTATTCCGATGTTTTCGATTTATAAGTTGAATAACTGGCTCGGACGTTAATTACATGGCCGCATAAACGTTATTTTTTATCCCGTATTGACTAATGAATAGTATATTTATACTATATTTTCGATGGACAAAGGAGATTTCCTTAAAAATCACTTCCTTGCTTTCTATAACCATATACCGACCTAGCCAATTTCTATTTGCACCTTTCCAACTTTTCATATTAACTATATTGGGACAAGAATTCAATATTATAATTATGACGGATCGTGTGTGTATAACGACGGTCGTGCTTTAACGCTATCACCGGGTCCTTTGCGTTCATGTAAAAGTACATGTCCAAACGCAAAAATCAAATTATATCAATTGTGAAAGTATATCGCCGCTAATGATGTTCGCTCCAAATAACCAAAACATCCCTTAAAATGGCTGCGTATTACCAATTGACAAAAACGGAATCAAACAAAGACAGTTTGAATAACATCAACCTCATTCAAAGCAGTAAAGACGGTCAATACATTTGTTAGGTCAACCATTGTGTAATATTCAAAGAGATTTTAAATAGAATAAAGTTCTTATTATGCGTGTATGTTGGGATCGGAGGGAGGACCGGGACGCCAAACCGGTTGAGTGAAGCCCTGAGCTCCCCTAATAAGAATACCGTTAAGGGTAATAGGGTAGGATTTGGAACATGGAGAAATATTACACACCCGACAGAGATCTTTTCACTAACCACTGCCTTGTTTGTGAACCGCTTCTTTAACAAATGATTGTACCAAGTCGCATGTAATTCAAGCTTTTGTACATTTATTGCTCTGTCTATATGTGATTTGTTTATTGTTTTGTTTCACTTTATGACCAGTTAGGATATGTTAGCAAGAAAACACATAAATTCTAAGTGGATAATTGATGTCAAGCTTTGGTGTAGTGATTGTTTGTCTTATTCTTAGGTTTCTAGATCACATTATAATATCTAGATAGGATATGTTAGCAAGAAAATAGTTAAGTTCTAGATAAATAAAGTCAAGAACTGTGACATGATGACAAGTTTGGTGTAGTGATTGTTTGACATATTGTTATATTAGAAATTATATTGTAATATCTAGAAACGATATGTAAGCAAGAAAATACTTGAATTATAGATAGAGAGAGTAAAGATCTGTGAAAAACGTTGGTGTAGTGATTGTTTTATATCTAGGGACAGATATGTAGTGATTGTCTAACTTATTGTTGTGTTTGAGATTATATTGTAATATCTAAATAGGGTATGTTAGCAAGAAAAAAGTTAATTTCTAGATAGATAGAGTCAAGACCTGTGACATGATGACAAGATTGGTGTAGTGATTGTTTGACTTATTGTTGTGTTTAAGATTATACTGGAAGATCTAGATATGATAAGTTAGCAAGAAAATAGTTAATTGCTAGATTGATAGAGTCAAGACCTGTGACATGATGACAAGATTGGTGTAGTGATTGTTTGACTTATTGTTGTGTTTAAGATTATACTGGAATATCTAGATATGATAAGTAAGTAAGAAAATAGTTAATTTCTAGATTGATAGAGTCAAGACCTGTGACATGATGACAAGATTGGTGTAGTGATTGTTTGACTTATTGTTGTGTTTGAGATTATACTGTAATATCTAGATATGATAAGTTAGCAAGAAAATAGTTAATTGCTAGATTGATAGAGTCAAGACCTGTGACATGATGACAAGTTTGGTGTAGTGATTGTTTGACTTTTGGTTAGGTTTGAGATTATATGGTAATATCTAGATAAGATATGTTATCAAGAAAATACTTGAATTCTAGATAGATAGAGTAAATATCTGTGACATAATTACAAGCTTTAGTGTAGTGATTTTGTGACTTATTGTTAGGTTTGAGATTATATTGTAATATCTAGATATGATATGTTACTAACATAATACATCAATACTAGATAAATATAGTCAAGATCTGTGACATGATGACAAGCTTTAGTGTAGTGATTTTGTGACTTATTGTTAGGTTTGAGATTATATTGTAATATCTAGATATGATATGTTACTAACATAATACATTAATACTAGATAAATATAGTCAAGATCTGTGACATGATGACAAGCTTTAGTGTAGTGATTTTATGACTTATTGTTAGGTTTGAGATTATACTGTAATATCTAGATATGATATGTTACTAACATAATACATCAATACTAGATAAATATAGTCAAGACCTGTGACATGATGACAAGCTTTAGTGTAGTGATTTTGTGACTTATTGTTAGGTTTGAGATTATATTGTAACATCTAGATATGATATATTACCAACATAATACATCAATACTAGATAAATATAGTCAAGATCTGTGACATGATGACAAGCTTTAGTGTAGTGATTTTGTGACTTGTTGTTAGGTTTGAGATTATACTGTAATATCTAGATATGATATGTTACCAACATAATACACCAAAACTAGATAAATAAAGTCAAGACCTGTGCCATAATAACAAGTTTGGTATAATGATTGTTTGATTTATTGTAAGGTTTGAGATTATACTGTAATATCTAGATATGAAATGTTACCAACATAATACATCAATACTAGATAAATATAGTCAATATCTGTGACATGATGACAAGCTTTAGTGTAGTGATTTTGTGACTTATTGTTAGGTTTGAGATTATATTGTAATATCTAGGTATGATATGTTACCAACATGATACACCAATACTAGATAAATATAGTCAAGATATGTGACATGATGACAAGCTTTAGTGAAGTGATTGTGTGACTTATTGTTAGGTTTGAGATTATATTGTAATATCTAGATATGATATGTTACCAACATAATACATCAATACTAGATAAATATAGTCAAGATCAGTGACATGATGACAAGCTTTAGTGTAGTGATTTTGTGACTTATTGTTAGGTTTGAGATTATATTGTAATATCTAGATATGATATGTTACCAACATAACACATCAATACTAGATAAATATAGTCAAGATCAGTGACATGATGACAAACTTTAGTGTAGTGATTATGTGACTTATTTTTAGGTTTGAGGTTATATTGTAAGATCTAGATATGATATGTTACCAACATAATACATCAATACTAGATAAATATAGTCAAGATCTGTGACATGATGACAAGCTTTAGTGTAGTGATTTTGTGACTTATTGTTAGGTTTGAGATTATATTGTAATATCTAGATATGATATGTTACTAACATAATACATCAATACTAGACAAATATAGTCAAGATATGTGTCATGATGACAAGCTTTAGTGTAGTAATTTTGTGACTTATTGTTAGGTTTGAGATTATATTGTAATATCTAGATATGATATGTTACCAACATAATACATCAATACTAGATAAATATAGTCAAGATCAGTGACATGATGACAAGCTTTAGTGTAGTGATTGCTTGAGTATTTGTTATGTTTTGAATTGTAATGTTTCGTTTCAGTTTCTATCTATGTATATTGGATATATCGGCTAAAAAACAGTCAAGTTTGAAATAAAAACGTTAACGTTACGAGATTACCTACATATTTAGCATTATATACTATTATGTATTTGGCTTCTTTTCTCAATGTCGAGTAGTTACGTAACTTTGTTGCTTGCTCTAAATTTACCTTTTTTAAATAAATACAAAAGCTAATTTATAATTTGGGAAGCCGAGTGGAACTGCAGATCCTTCTATGAAAACAAAATTCCTACTTAAAATGTTTTTAAAGCCTTGTATAATATCGCGACGGTAATGTAATTATTAAGTTAAAGTAAGTACTAGAACAGTTATATAACTGCTTTTTGCGACTGTATTATATTAAATTTAGACGGTATTCTTCTTTATCTCCTATCTCCAAAGGGTTTAAAAAATCGCTCTTTATTCCAGTCTAAATTTGTTTATTTTATTTTCAAAATTTCAAATACATTTCAAACTAGCTGCGCCCCGCGGTTTTACCCGCATTAAACTTTATAAATTATAGCCTATGTGTTATTCCAAGGTGTCAGCTAACGCCATACCAAATTTTATTAAAATCACTCCAGCCGTTTGGAGGTGAAGAAGTAACAAACATACACACTCATACACTCACAAACTTTCGCATTTATAATATTAGTGTGATTATAAAGATTTCTGCGAAACCTCAGACATTCATGGGTCATTAATAATATACCCATAGGTAAACATTACTTTATGTATTTACTAGCTGTGCCCCGCGGTTTGACCCGCGTTAAAGTTTATAAATTATAGCCTATGTCTTAATCCAGGGTGTCAGCAAACTCCATACCAAATTTTATTAAAATCGCTCCAGCCCTTTAGACGTGAAGAAGTAACAAACATACACACTCACAAACTTTCATCTTTATAAAATTACTAGGATTCGTATGGGCAAGGTGTCAGAATTGTTTAAGCCACCGCATCAAAAGGCCTACCGCTTTTGATGCGGCTTAACGATTGCTGGTTAATGGTTACAGCCAAACTCTAATGGACCGGTGGAAGCTAGTAGCATACAAGCTCTTTAAAATTAATACTTTTAATGTATTATCTGAATAATATTATTACAATTAAAAGTACACAAATCTAGTTTAGTTTAACTTAACAGAGTTTTAACTCAGAAAGACATAAGTAGCGAGGCAAAAACGTTTAAATTTAATTCTATATTATCCTATATTAAATGGCGACCGGCAAAAGAAAAGATTATCCAATTCGTAACATACATTATCCTAAGATATGCAGACTAGCCCAGTCGGTCACGAACCAGAGCTTTTATCTTTTTATTAAATTCCTGTTGAAGTTCTTTTATAATGAAATCACATTGGCAGTGTATGTGTTCTGAATTCCTTTACCGAGTTGCCTTACAAAACTTATCTGATGTAATATAAGATTGAATCTGCTTATTGGGATCGAGAGTATAGAATACATGTTGGTAACAAACAAGTAAACATGGTCTTAATACTGACTTCTTGTTTAGTAGATAGATTTACATAAATCTACTAAAATACGTGATGGCTTAGTGGTTAGTCCGTTGCGTTGGGCTGTGAAGTTGAAGTCTTTCCATGTGCGTATTAGAAATTGACTATCTCGTTGCTAAAGCCTGATTTGTACTAAGTTAAAAAGTAATTGGAGGCTATGACCTGGCATTTTGTCTAATGTTGACAAACTGAAAAGTAGCAGCTTGTACATAGAATTGATTTACTAAGTTGTGAATTTGCAATTCACAATTTATAGAATAGTTATGTTTTTTAGTAGTTTTCAGGTATACAATTAGTATTAGATACACTACTTATGAGGTCATTGGTGAAGTTAGTTATTTAAAAAAAAAGCATATATTTTGATTACTGTCATGTTTATGCAAATTTAACTTTTGAGACAGAGTCCCCCTAACTTTACCAGTGTCCTTCACTTGGAAAGTTTCTGATTGGCTATGTAAAAGAGTATTTAAGTTACATACTTAAAACATTCGCTGTAAAGTTTCTGTAATTTATGATGTAAATCCCAGTGACTATTTACTATTAAAGATACAGTATTATTATTAAAACAGTAAAGGAAAACCTGCATATCTGGGAGTTCTCCAGATATGTTCTAGGTAGCATGTGAAAGTTGCGAAACATTGTGAGAGAAGGTCCTTGCCCTGTGGGACACCGCATTATTACTTAAATAAGATGACTATACGTGTGGCTACCGAGTTAAGGTTGCCGCCTCACGTTCAGTACCCTCGAGTTTCGGGCTCAATCCCTCACAGAATAAATATGTGACCCATAAATAATTGTTCTGAGTCTGGGGGCGGATTGTGTCCGTTCATTGTACGTTTGTAAAAGTCCTCTCGTCGCCTTTAAAAATAATAATTATATTTGTTTCTAGTCTAATTTAATGGTGACTAGTTATATAAGTGTATCCTAAAAAGAATTATATCTTCGTTACCAGAACGCACGATAGGGTTATGCTACCATTTTTTGTACTTTTTTATTTTATAGTAGGTAATATGGTATACCACGGCAAATTACAAATCGGGTCGCCTGATAGAAAGACATCATTGCGACTCATAAGGCTGGCTGGGCCCCAGCGATCACTTTCTATCAGGTGACCCATCGATCGATCGGTGTGGTTAAGGAACCACACCAATCGCTCGTTTTATTTTTTACTAGCTGTGCCCCGCGGTCATACCCGCGTTAATCTTTATAAATTATCACAGCTCCTCCCCCGTAGGTGATAGCGTGATAATATGTAGCCTATATGTTGATCCGACCCCTTAGTCATATTCATTTGAAGTTTGAAGTAAATCCATGGAGTACTTTTTGAGTTTAGCCCAGACATACATACAGACAAACAGACACACAGACAAAAATTCTAAAACCTATATTTTTGGCTTCGATATCGACTGTATATCACGCTCCAAGTATCCTTTTAAAAAAATATTCAATGTACAGTTTTGACTTTCCTACGATTTTATTATATGTATAGATAACTATTTTAGATGTCTTGCAGTTTAAATTACAGAGATAAAGAAGGGATGGTATTTTCATGACAATTTTAATCTAAGATCAAAAACAACGCAACTGAAATCCCTTTTGGAATGTGTAAATAAAGCTTCTAACGCACTCGACTCATAATGAAATAATGAAATTTATTCAGCACTTAGGTAATCCTATACACTTGTACTTGTTAAGCTCTCAATGCAGCAGTAGGTACAGTCTAATGCAATATTAAAGTAACTAGATTTAAGAACTATTCTGTCTGTTCTTTTTTGATAAATAGACTGTTATTTTATCACATAAAAAGGTTGAGAAATACTGAAATAAATAATAACAATATCTAGGGACAATGTCTCACAGATCATCCTAGCCCCAAACTAAGCAAAGCTTGTACTATGGGTACCAGGCGACGATATACATACTTATATAGATAGAAAAATACTTATATACATAGAAAACATCCATGACTCAGAAACAAATATTCGTGCTCATCACACACATATTTGTACTTACCGGGATTCGAACCCAGGACCACCAGTTTCGTAGGCAGGAGCACTACCAACTAGGCTACGGTGACCGTAGCTAAATAACAAGCTACTCAGCTTACTATTTCAAATTGAGTATATATAAAAAAATAATACACCGAGAAGTTGGCAAACGCAGAACCAGTACCTTGACTTAAGTGACAAATACCTGAGGTCACCCTTATGGGGTCGGCCCACAGCGCAAAGGGCAACTCTTTCTCTGTGATCCCGTAGTAGCGGAGTAATAGGGGATCACAGTACAAAGAGGGTCTGTTAAATCTTGCTCTGTGATCTCGTGCCTGTAGCACAGGATCAAAGAGTAACAGTTGAGCAGTATATGCTAACCAGCATAGTTTAAAATAACACTAAATTTCTTCACTATTTTCATTTTTATTGCTTTAAGGTGATGAGAACAATGCCTACCTCTAATATATTTCAAATTTATTGTATTTAGAACTGAGATATGCCCCTGTCACAGACGGAGATCAACACCTTACATTTAAACGGACGTCATATTAACTATAACAGGATCGTAAATAATGATACCCGCATTGAATATATGACACATATAACGATCGTAGACACCTTCAATGAGTATAGATTATAAATCAATCGAATCAAGACATTGAGGTCTTTGATCTCTACGTACAGTCAACGACAAAAGTATATGACTGAAATCGGATATTGAATACTAATTATTGTAAACATCTTCTTAATAGTGCGGCGGTGAGGTGTTCTAAAGTGTGAAGTTTGTAAAATATGAGCTAACTAGATGCCCGGTACGTGCTTCGCTACGTATAAGGCATAGTAATAAAAAAAATGATTATTAAGTTCATTTATTCATACAAAAAATATTTTAAATTGCTAAAAGATATTACGTTTAAACCTTCCCTGGACTTCCACGAATAATTCAAGACCGAAATTAGCCAAATCGGTAAAGGCGTTGATGAGTTATAACATGACAACGAAAAGTGCCATTGATTTTTATATATATACTAGCGGCCCGGTACGTGCTTCGCTACGCTTTTAAGTATTAGTACAAATTGTTTGTATATGGGAGTATAGAAAGATGTTGATTTTACACTTGTTCAAGACTTTTTTTTTTTATTTTCTCTACGAACAAACCTTCCCTGGGCTTCCACGAATAATTCAAGACCAAAATTAGCCAAATCGGTAAAAGCGTTGTTGAGTTATAACATTACAACGAAAAGTGGCATTGATTTTTATATATATAGATATAGATGATACTGCCGCGCAATATCCATGATGCACTCCTAAGCTAAAACCACTTCACTTTTATCGTTCACTGTACAGTACCACAACTAAACATAACTTTATTTGTCCAATAAAATTGAATTTGTCTGTCTTCTTTGCCAATGAAATATATTTTATTGTTATTTTTATGCCTTACAGCTGTTGTTGATCAAATTATAAGTCTAGCAGCTTGGTAAATGTGCCGGCATTTTAAATGAGCATTTGAATTGTAAACTATAGAATTGAATTATAACTAATAGCCCGGGGAACCGACGGCGACTAGGACAGAAAGTTTTTTAAGTGGCGATCATAAACCGTAAGACGGAGCATCAACCACGTCGAAACTAACACACGCACCTACTCAAAAGGAGAAATTTATATACAACACTAGCGGCCCGGTACGTGCTTCGCTACGTATAAGGCATAGTAATAAAAAAATGATTATTAAGTTCATTTATTCAAACAAAAAAATATTTTAAATTGCTAATAGATGTTGATTTTACATTTTTTCAAGACTTTCTTAAAATTTTCTCTACGTACAAACCTTCCCTGGACTTCCACGAATAATTCAAGACCAAAATTAGCGAAATCGGTAAAGGTGTTGTTGAGTTATAACATTACAACGAAAAGTGGCATTGATTTTTATATATATAGATAGATGTAACTCAATTAACGCACATCCTGAAAATAGTTTGTTCAGAATCGTTTACTGAATCGATTTATATCATTTTTTTTCCAAATTAATTAAAACTACGGAAATTATTGTCATATTAACCCTGTACCGTGAAAACAAATTGAAATGGACCGGAAGTCAAAGCAATAAGACTTTTAAAATCGCAGTTTTATTTGCATTCATACAAATTCCATCATTCAATACAAAATAAAGAAAAATAAACTTTATTCTATGAAACTAATTTAGTAAATAACAATGCATATACATGTTAAATTAATAATTCAGTGTATGTATTATGATTACAACATAATATTCTAATTGGGATGTCTGAGAGTGTGCGTTAATTACGTTACGTGTTGTATAAAAGAAAATAAACCTCGGTCAGCAAACACAATGTTGACGGCTCTTTTCATTTTCTAATCTAATTAATTATTACCGATGACTATACATTCTGTGGATTCTTCTACAAGTGAAGACGGTTATTATATCAAACGTGTGTATCTTTTGTACTCTTGAGAACATTTGGCGATTTTCCCTAACACATTTTCCGAGATACACGTGGCAACTAAATAAAACGGTGGCACGTGGCACGTAGAATAGTAATCACATCATAAAAATAATCTTAGGTTACAACAGATACGTCGGATTTTTGTATGTAGTCTGCGTCGTAACGAATTAAGTAAGCCTCAACCATATGGTACACATTCAGTAAGTAACTCCGCATCATATTTAAGAGGATTTTCTTGAATTTTTTATAAAGATATTAGAGATATATACGAAAGATAGTCCCAGCACGTCACGTCAAAAAAATTCCACTACAAAAACTGCGAACGTAATAAAAGTCATCCTATTTTTTTATCCCGGGACATTATTCACACACGGCCATCTGATACTAAGCAGAGCTTGTATTATGGAAAGCAGGTACCATATAATACTTTTATTTTATAAATATATATACTTATATAAATAATTATATTGATAATGATATCCTGGGACGTTAATTACACACGGCCATCGGATCCCAAACTAAGCAGAGCTTGTACTATGGAAACCAGATAACTTATATTACATATGCTACTTTTCTTTTGTAAATGCGTACTGATATAAATAATTACACCCAGACGCAGGACATAAAGACATTTCATGCACCCAAATATCTGTCCTGGGTGGGAATCGAACCCACGACCAGCGGCGTGAAAGGCAAGCATTTACCAACCAACCGGCCTTAGACTTAGATACAGTCTTATAAACTTCACAACATCTATTGAACGCTAATCTCAGTCAGATTTTGCGTAAAATATCTATATTTCAGAGTCCCAGCATTTAATTAGTACGTTGTATATGAACTGTAGTGTATTTAATGAGTTTAAGATGATTCTGTATTGATGAACTCTATGCAAATACCCCGTTTTGGGTACACTCCACTTGGTATTAATAACGGGAGTTCGTGTATTTTGGTTTGCGGTTAAATCATTTCTAACTTGTTCCATTGGTGATTTATAGAGTGATTAATGTCAATGCTGTGATACACAATGTTTTGATTAGAATCAATATTTGGTGGGGGTGTTGACATTGCGATATGAGACGTGCGCTTGTTGAAAATGATATGACGTAGTTATCTATAATGTATGTAATATATTGCCTTGTTAGTTAAGCTTATTGTAAATACGAGCTGTGCCAGCGATTTACCCGCGTTAGACTTTATAAATTATAGCCTATGTGTTATTCGGATATCAAAGCTATATTACTACGAAGTTTCAACAAAATCCTTTCGGTAGTTTTTGGTTGAATGAGTTACAAACATCCACACACCTATACATCCATACTTACAAACTTTCGTATTTATAATATTAGTAGGAGATACTATAAGCTTTAAATCGCTTTCTTATATTTCACGTTCTATAGTAGTCTAGGGGTAGCGTGTTCAACCGCAGATAATGAGGCCCTGGGTTCAAATCTCGGGTCGGGCCAAAAAGTGATTTTGGGATTTTTCCGTAAAAAAAAATTTCTCAGTATCAGCCCGAAGTCTGGGAGTACACCCCCGTGCCTCGGAGAGCACGTAGAAACGTCGGTCCTTTACCTGACCTCTTTTCGGACGTGTCGCTAGTCGTCCCATCGGACCATAAGAGTGATGGATAGAAAGTGCCCGTGTATTATTATAGTCCACAAGTGTGTGTGGAAAGCACATGTTTGTGCACTACCTTTGATGTCCTGCGCAATTGGCTAGTCTCCATTGAGACTGAGCGCCGTAGCCAAAATTTGGTCGGGGGGACATTAATTAATATATATCACCTAGGCGACTTTTTAGTATTCTTTGATCACCCTTGAACCTTCCTATTCATAGGCGACCCCAATAAAATTATAGTTTAGGTATCCTATATAATCTTGGCATGCGAGTTGGAGACCGGTAGTTAGTACTCCAGATAGCCCTTATACCAAACCATCTGGTTTATCCCTCAGCCGTATATTAGGATACTCACAGAATGGTATAGGGTAGTCCTGTTATTTTTGTTCTGGGATGGACACAGATACCAATTAAAAACTAACAAAAAAAAAATACAATCCAAACTAATATTATAAATGCGAAAGTAACTCTGTCTGTCTGTCTGTCTTTGCTTCACGCCTAAACTACTGAACCGATTTGTGTGAAATTTGGTACAGACATAGTTTGGAACTTGAGAAAGGACATAGGATAGTTTTTATTACAAAAATAAAATAAAAAATAAAATTTATTCCGGACATACAGCGCCATCTATTGGTCAAGAGTCGGCATCAATTCAGTACTGAAAATTCATCGGAAAAATGTAAATAAATAGTAAAAAGGTATGAAAATATAATATAATACAACTTTTAGTAGAAAGAAAATGCTCTAAAGCAGTGTTTTTCAACCTTTTTCATGACGCGACCCCCCTACCCGTTTTCTACCCGCTTTTTTCCATATTTCTTTTATTTTGTTACACGTATTGAATCCAACAAATGTATTCATTTTCATAATAATAATAATAAGAATTTTCATAGGTTTCAGATAAATACATAAATTAAATTTATTAAGAATTCGAATAGAAAGCACTCCACCAAAATTAACTTTATTATTCAGAGGTTAGGTGGTTGTCACGAGACAAAGTACAAGCAACATTTTTGGAACTTCGCACTAAACTTTTAAAAATAATAATAAAATTAATGTATTTGCAGCAGGCCTAATCATAATAATCCAAATTCATTTGCGACTCTATGACTAGCTTTCCTAACTTTTTGCAACTTCCCAAAAGAAGTTTCGCGACCCCCCTATAGAGGCCCCGCGACCCCCCGGGGGGTCGCGACCCACAGGTTGAAAAACACTGCTCTAAAGGAGTATAGATAATTTTATTAGTACTATATGTCAAGTTGGTGATCGCGCAATGGTGTCGATCGTTACACGAGTTCGGTTCATGTTATTGTTTTAATTCATCGGAAAAAAGTAAATAAATAGTAAAAAGGTATGAAAAAAATAATATCAATATAATAAAACTTTTAGCACAAAGAAAATGTCAGAACGGAGTAAAGATAAATAATCCGAGTTGTCATTATGCTCGATAGATGGCGTTGGGAGGAAATGTCAGTTTGTAACATAAGTAAAAGTAGTAAGCGTGGAAGAATGTTGCAACAATGTAAACTGCTGGTTTGGGATAAATGTACGATGTCCCATAAAAGAGCAATCGAAGCACTTCGTCGCCCGATGAAAGACATAAAAAACAATCAAGGTATTATGGGAGGAATGGTGGTTCTATTGGCCGGTGACTTCCGGCAGACCCTGCCGGTTATAGCAAGGGGCACATCGGCAGATGAAATCAATGCCTGTTTAAAAGCATCTGTGCTATGGACACATGTGCAAAAGGTTTCACTGTCGACGAATATGCGAGTATTACTCCATAATGATTGTCGAGCCGGGCAGTATGCTGCTGCTCTTTTGAAGATCGGCGAGGATCGTATGCCTACCGACTCCGAGAGTATGATCACGCTGAGCAGCGAATGATGCCAAATTGTGGATAGCACATACAATTTCAAAAATAGTGTCTATCCGGATTTACGCGCTAATATCGAAAATCGGGAATGGTTATGCGAAAGGGCGATAGTGGCGCCAACAAATGAAATAGTAGGCCGGATAAATGACCAAATTATGTCTGACGTAGAGGGAGATGTCATCGAGTATCTATCAGTAGATAACGTCGTGGATACCGAGCAAGTGACATCTTACCCAACAGAGTTTCTCAACTCCTTGGAGTTATCAGCTGAAAGTTGGAGTTCCTGTGATGCTTATGAGAAACCTAGATCCACCAAGGCTATGTAACGGCACATGGTTACAAGTAACCTATTTAGGACGGAATGTCATTCAAGCCGTTATTATGACTGGAATGGCAAAAGGCGAAACTGTAATTATTCCCCGCATTCCCATCATTCCAACTGATTTGCCATTCCAATTCAAAAGAGTTTAGTTTCCACTGAAAACTGCGTTTTCAATGACCATAAATAAAACCCAAGGGCAAACGCTTAAAGTTGCGGGGTACATCTTGAAAAAGCCTGTTTCTCCCATGGACAACTCTACGTTGCGTGCTCAAGAGTGTCAAAACCACAAGACCTATATATTTTTGCAAAGGATGGCAAAACTCAAAACGTGGTATCCAGAAATGTCTTGGTGTAAGAAACTTTAATAATCTTTAAATCCTAAAATAATAGAAAATTTGTCAAGGGAGAAACAGTTTTTATTTCTGAAATGGCAAAAAGAAAAATATTTTGTGAATAAGGGAAAAATAACATTTTCGCCTTTTTCGATCGGCAATAACGGCTTTAATGCCCTAAGTGAGTGATCTTCAATTCAAACGCAGAGCTCATTATGTTGATTTTTGAAGAGTTCCCTAGAATATCTTCCTCATTTAATTTTTGAAGAGATCCCGCGAGATCGGGAACTATGTGGGTAAAACCAAAAATCTGCCGGAAGACACTATTCCACGCGAACGAAGTCGCGGGCAAAAGCTAGTTAAATCATATAATAACAATTCTATGTATGTACAGTCAGCTCCAAAAGTCGATGAACAGAATGTATATTTAACAGTACAGTTACGGCGTCAAATCAAGGTAATCTAATGATAATATTTAATGGTTAAAAAGTCTGTACAGACGCCAGCACATCCATTAAATATATCATTAGATTACCCTGATTTGACGCCGTAACTGTACTGTTAAATATACATTCTGTTCATCGACTTTTGGAGCTGACTGTACATACATAGAATTGTTATTTGTTATAACTCACAAATTTAGGTGTAGGTGTACTTCAACTTAATGCCATCAGTCAGCCAAAGTACGTCCACAGCTGGACAACAGCCTCCCTATAGAACGGGGGGATATGCCATAATCGCCACGCTTGGCAGACGGCTTGGCGATAACAGTTCGATGGTCGTAGTTCGTAGTTATCGGCCAGCAACGTTTTTCTATGAAAAACGTTGCTGGCCGTACTCAGGTAGGTACGATTTCTACGTCCCCCACGGGATGAGATGGGATGATGATATTTTATGCCGTCACAACACAGCAACCTAATTTATTAGCCATGAATTACCTACTTTACCTTGTCCCAATATATTTTCAGTCCACTAAATGGTTACATATCTTACTACCCATTTTTATTTCACACCACTATTGCCCACCCAGGGGTTCTACGTATGATAACGACAAGAACAGCTATGTAAATTATTGACGTTACTATGAATTGGGGGCATATAAATATTTACTTGTCTGCAAATAAAAACAATAAAGTTTATCAGTCTTGGTACAGCTGCCGTATGATCCCAGAACTAGGCAATGCCCGTACTATGGCAATCAAACAACTGAGAAATATACTTATCTATTTCTAAATACATACATATTATAGTTATAATAACACCCAGACAGAGATATGTTTAGGTTTAAAGAACATTTATTCTCAAAAGAACAAGAGAATTGCAAAGATATAATGCGTGTCGTCTTGTGACAAAGCATACATAAAATACATGTAAACATAAATATAACTAACTAAAATACCACACAAAAACTAACAATTATTGATTACATTAACTAATTAATGTTGTACATACATACATACATAGACTCACGCCTGTCTCCCAGAGGGGTAGGCAGAGACAACGGACTTCCATTTGTCACGATCCTTGCACACCTCTTTCGCTTCGTTTACTGACATTAATGTTGTAGGCAGAACTAAAAACTGGCCAGCTACTCATCATCAAAATACCCACCGCATTTATTAGTTTTCGTATAGTGTCGTGTAGTTGTTAAGTAAGGTGCGTGTCTGTGCCTATGTGTGTGTGCCTGTGTGTGTAAGAATCAAATTGTACCTGCTTACGGTGATAAGGAGTGGGTAAGTGTGTGAATAGTGATATTCATCTGCAGGACAGGGATCTAACACACAATTAATATAATTGTTAAATGTTCTGGGTGGGATTCGTAACCAAGACCTCTCTACCTTAGCAATCAGGGTCCACTAGAGAAACAGGTCAGTAACAATAATAACAAAGAAAAGTATAGGTACCTCTTTATTACTTTATAAATAGGCCACCGCGCGTGGGTTCGAGTCACACCAGGAATAAAATTTATACAAGTCTTTATAAATATAGCTGAAATTTGGTTATAGCAAATGTTAATCAAAGTTATTACTACGGTCCAACCGTAACTATGTCCTAGATTACGAGGAACTACTTAAAAACTAAATGAACCTATAAACTCAACGTGTTATCTAGTTGGTGCAGGCGTCCTTCCAGCTATTGCTATGGCCACTCAAATGTGGACACCCAAATTCTAGCGGCGTTGGGCTAATTACAAGTGCTTTCACGTGCACAGCTTTATAGCTTTATGTCACAAATTACTCAATAGTTATCAACAATTGAACCAATTTAGCAAGTTCTAATCGTGACACACGACTTCTGAATTCACCAATCTATCTATACATATAATAAAATCGTAGGAAAGTCAAAACTGTACATTGAATATTTTTATAAAAGGATACTTGAGGCGTGACTTACAGTAGATATCAAAACCAAAAATATAGTTTTTATAATTTTTGTCTGTTTATCTGTTTGTCTGTAAACTCAAAAAGTACTGCATTGATTTACTTCAAATTTTGCATGAATATTACAAAGAGGTCGGGTCAACATATAGGCTACATATTATCACGCTATCACCTACGGGGGAGGAGCTATGATAATTTATAAAATTTTAATGCGGGTAAAACCGCGTGGCATAGCTAGTATTAACTAACACACGCGCAACGAGAATCTGTTTCTAAATATTATTAACCACCAAGGCAATAAAATGACAACTAAAAGCACAATTGCTCCGCGCGATAACAGAATATCTGACAGATTCTTCTGAAACGAACGAACTTATTTCATTCTGAAACGGTCAAATACAGAAGCGCTCGTTCCGAAACAGATATTGATAATGTTTTTGACTATCTGAAACTTAATCTGAGGATATTGTACTCTAAATTAGATGAAATTTGTCTCACAATAGAGGACTAACGGACAATCCCCAAACCCCGAAATTAATATTTATATATAAACTAAACATTATACCTACGTATAAATATTAGAAAAGTTATGTATTAGAAAAATTATCTCAAAATGTTCACTTCATTTGCTCTTCTAACAAAATTTAGAGTATAATACTTTAATGTTTTAAAATTGATGTACTTTGTTTCCATCAATTATATGTTTTTAAAGTACACTGCGTCACAGGAATATCATTACTCTTGTGCGGGCGTTGTTATAAAAAGAATAAGTTCTACTCCGCTACTTCAATTGTATGAAAAGCAATAAGTCAATCAATAAAGTACTTGTATATAACACAAAACATAGCAAATAGTCCAGGTGCAGTACAAACACTTAGAAAATAACAGTTCTATCTCTCAGCTTACATACTACTCGTACATAGTGATAGTCAGATATTTTGACGGCTAGCTTATCAATTGATGGATTCGTGTTTTAGTAGTATTCTGCGCTGTTTCTGGGTGAGTTTACATACATTCATACATAGACTCACGCCTGTCTCCCAGAGGGGTAGGGAGAGACAACGGACTTCCATTTGTCACGATCCTTACAGGACATAATATTCTTCATACAAGCTCGCCGGTTTAGGGTACTTCTGACCTGACCTTTCTTAAGTACGTTTCCGATTTGATCAGAGAATGTTCTACGAGGTCTTCCCCTTCCGGTTGTACCATTCACACAGGCCAGGTATACCGTGGGTCAGTTTATATACATATAAACATGATTCCCAGAACCCAGAAATTTTTGACATAATTACGGCCGTCATTAAGACCGTAGGTTTCTGGAGTTAGTGACTCCAGTTCAAACCCAAGGCAAGCAGCACTGAGATTCCGCATTAATGTGTCTTATACTTAAAACGGTTAAGGAAATCATCGTGAGAAAACCTACATGCCTGAGAGTTCTTCAAAAATGGTCGTGATGGCACGTGAACTCTGCCAACCCCCAGTTGCCTAGCGTGACGGACTATAGTCTGTCGCATTATGAGACGGGGACCTTATTCCTTGCACAGTAGTTGGCTGCGTTATCATATGTAACTATGTATATCTTAATCGGATAAAGACTTTATCTTATCTACCATTCTAGCTAGGGTATAGTCCTTGCTGTAGATGATCGCGTCGACTCGCTGCTCCTGGTATATACTCTTGTCCCTGTAATACGTGCCCGCAATCACACCCTTTTCGTAAAACCTTGCTATAACTTCAGATGCCACTAATCCTTAGTCCAAGGTTTTCACATGAATTGATAAAAACTAATTGCGAGCCTTTAGCACTCGCCACTTGGTTGGTGTATCTGTATATTAAATAAAATATTGTAGTAAAATAACACGCTATCTATTTAAAGATTTTAAATCCTGAAATTGATGGTTATTACGATCAATTTCATGGTATATATTTGTGTGATAAGACAGAGCGCACATTACAGACAGATTAGGCCATTCGCTTAAATTTAAGGTTTTTATTTAGTAGTTTAATATTGAATTAGAGTTGCCTGTTAAATTATAAGCTGGGCACAAGTACAAGAGCGTGCCAATACCCAAGTATTGAATAAATATCATTATTTCAAGTACATTTGTTATCACTAACTTGAGACGTAACAATAAGTATAACAATTCTAACTTGATAAATTAATACGCAAAACCATATTTAAACTAACTTTTCCGTTTCAGAAACACAAGATGCCAGTTGCTGGTGCTGATATGGTCGACGAGCACGGTGCTTCTGGTGTGCCAGGGTGCGGAGGTAACCTGTCCCGCAGACTGCTCTTGCCGCAGCGCCTTTGACCCCGAGCACGGCGCTTTAGTTCGCGTGGCATGCACGCGTGGGAACATGCACGTCATTCCGGTCGACTACATAGACCGTGATGCGCATGTTGTCATCATCGCTGCCCCTCAAGACAGACCCAACTCACTCACCATTGGACCCATCTTCACGCAACCAACACCGTTCGCTAACCTTCGGGAACTACACATCGTGAATTCAAACGTCCCTTCGATTGGCCAGTACTCATTCTGGGGTCTACAAAACCTAATGATACTAAACCTGACGTACAACAATTTAACTAGCATTGGTGCTGATAATTTTCGAGGACTGATAAATCTAACAGAGCTATACCTAAATCACAACAGCATAGAATATATGCCGAGTGAGACGTTTCGACATTTAACCTCATTGAAAACATTAAATCTTGCGAATAATCAGATTTCTACGCTGGTGCCGAGACTTTTTAGAATGCTGGCGAAATTACTCCTTCTAGACCTAAGTGAAAATCCTCTGACCGATTTAAACCCAGAAGTTTTCAAAGATATTCAACACTTGCGAATATTTAGATGCAGAAGATGTATCCTGAGAGGGGTCAATCCTCAAATATACCATTTGGTAGCTAATTTGGAAGAATTAGATTTAGGAGAGAATCAGTTCAAATATTTGACATCCGATGAATTTATTAGTTTAAAAAAACTAAAAAAATTAAAACTCGATGGGAACCAGCTTTCAGTTATAGTGGATAACATGTTTGGAAGAAACCGCGAAATGCGCGTGCTTTCAGTAGCGCGCAACCGCCTTGCGCTTCTGGCACCAGCCGCGCTCACCAACCTCACTTCTCTACAGCATCTAGATATAAGTCATAATAAAATGGACAGATTTCATTTGCAAACCTTCGCACCTGTCGTCGACTCATTAAGGACGATAAATTTCAGCGGGAATAATTTGCCATTGAATGAAATCGCGATCCTCCTCCAGATTCTGCCGGAAATTCATGGCGTGGGACTGGCAAATCTGTCTCTTCCTGATATTCCCCCGAATTTTTTCACTTACAACGAGCATCTCGTGGCGCTAGATATATCTTGGAATAAATTAACCAACTTTCCATACAAACTTCTTACAAAGACAAAGTTTTTACAGAGATTAGATATATCGCACAACAAATTACAAACATTAAAAGAGTTAGACCTGCAAAGATTAGAAGCCATAGCGCAGGTGAGTTTGATGAAAAATAACTGGCATTGCGACCAGTGCTCAGCGGGGACCATGCTATTGTATATGACCACGACAGTGCTCAATGGCACCATACGGCATTTGAAATGTTATTCTCCTTTTCGCCTTCGCGGAGTGCCTTTCTCCGAACTAACGTACGAACGGCTAGATCCGTGTCCAAGCACGCACGAAGCGCAGATGAGCGTGATAGCGGGGCTTATGCTGGTGTGCGTTGCAGTACTCGCAGCAGTGGCAGCTGCTCTGTGTTGTACGCGCCGCCGAGCTGCCCACTACTACACTAACGAGGAAAAGAGGCGAGAACACGAGCACGAACACCCTGACGAGCTGCTTGGCCACACGGAGCTCGGCAGCGTGGCCACCATCCACGCGCCGTACCACCTAGTCTCTAAGGGGAGCTAACGGCTAGCGCGCTCTCCGCCGGCTCTGCTGCGCGTCACGCATTGCGTCGACCTCCTCCCCCCTCTGGCTTCCGTCTCCGCGCCGGTGTGTGACGCGCGTCGCTACTTCCCGCCGCCAGCGCCTCCGCCCGCACCGTTCTACGACTCAAAGGGCATATGATATGAATACGAAGACGACCTAGTATAAAGCCAAAGAAAACGAGTCGTCGACAATTTATTTAATGAACTCTAAAATTACCAAAAGTACAGAATTTTACTAATGAAGTAACTTAGACATCATTTTTAAAATTAAGAAGAAAATGTATTTTTCTACAAATTTAAGATCTAAGTTTATCAAATTTTACCTGATACAGGAGTACATATTAAGTTATTGTATAATGTAACTGTGAAGGCATATTACATATTTATTATACATAGATATTAAATGAATATTATTGTATACAATATAATGGTATTAAATCTAATTAGGCTTAAATTATCCTAAGAATATAGTATTGTACGACTATACTTTTCTTGGTCACAGTCGAGTTTTCATAACATTAAAATGTAAGAAAAAGATTTCTCTGACAAGATTTTAATTAATTTTTCGAAGATGTCAAAACCATAGCATTTAATAACGAACGGAACGTAAATCCGAATTATAGTAATTATCTGAATGAACAGATAGAATATTATTACATTTATTACCAATTTAGGTAATATTTTGCAGACTACTGCTGCTTTTGCACTAAGTTTAATTTATTGACCGATCGATACTTTTTTGCATGATATAATAGAAAAATAAAATAAAACAAATGGGTATCAAAAGTACCGTTGGTCCATAGTTATAGAATGCTATGTAATCTATGTAATCTTAAGCTTCAAATCAGGCAAGACCAATAATTAAAAGACATACGTGATTTTTTTCGCAATACTGTTAAGCCCAGTGTGTAGGTATTTAAGATTACACGATAATAAGTTATACTTGATATTATATAGGCTTTATATAATTAGAGAGATCTACCAAATATGTTATCTACTGCGATACACCTCTAGCCCCTGAAACATATTTTCTTATATACTTCCAAATCGTAAAACAAGTATACGGCTCATCTGATTGTTTGTTACCTTAATCTATGACGCGTGCAGCACTCTTAAGCGTTCTTAATAGTCACGAAGTCAACAAATTTATCATCATTATAGTATGAATATAAAGGAAAAATTAAACTGTATTAACATCAGCTCTGTTTCAAAACAAATATAAAATTATTTGTAGCTTATATAATTATATTCAAAATCTGAAGAGGAAATAAAAAAATATCAAGGATTAAAAAGTTTAATAGAAAATAAATAAAATTTATCGAGGTCTAAGTGTTACGGATTCATAATTTTAATTTTATGTTTGATTTAAAAAGATTATGAATGGAATAAAATATTATTATAATTGGAATATTATGTACTAATATTTTAGATCCTTATACGATTGATGTTCCTAGTTTCGTGTTTTAAAAACTATTTATATTAAAATTTCAGATATTAAATATTATCATTATAAAATTCCTTAATATATATTATATATTTGTAAAGTAGGGATCCACTGGTTTGCCAGACAGGGTCCGGCTACCGTCAGTTAGGGCTCCAAGGAACCTGCGCTTGATATGGGCCGTATACCTATAGGGTGACTGCTTTTGTTACAGATTCAAGAGGACTCTTGAGGTGTTGGTCCAGCCTTTTGAAATTACTAGCAGCATAGTAATTGCCCACATATTGACAATCGTACACCAGTTTGAAAAATATAGTTCGTTAATATTTTTTGGATCTTGGTGGAGAATCGTTACCTTCTTGGCGTGGCGTGGAATATCATGCTTGGCCTAACTGTCATGGTACATAATTGCATACCCATTTTTGAAAACCAGCTCTGTTACAGACGTACAGTACTACTAACGGTATCACAGAGCGAGCTATTGATGGATAAGACCACGTGGTCTTTGGAGTTTGCCGCCAGAGTTATAACATGCTTGCCCTGCGACGGAACCACGATTCACAAATTAATTCCTGTAGTTATTCCTCAATAATTACTCAGACGATGTCTTAGAGTAATATTTCAAATATGAATGGTATTTGCGGGACTTTTGAATACTTATTTATATTGTCGTAGAATACAAAATAAATCGTTGTGATGTTAAAGGTACATTCTTTGTATAAAATACTCAAAATGGCATAGTGCCAAAAACCAATATCATAGTTAGCAAACTAGATATATTTTGGAAACTAAAGTTAAGTATATTATATAGGCCTATGCGTCGTAGGTCCATGATACTGGGATTTTTCTGTTAAGAAACATTTTCAGTAACAGCACGCAGTCAGGAAGTAAGAGGTATTACACCTTCGTTCACAATGGGCACGTAAAGTGTTCGTTCCTTATTTAGGCTCGACGCCCCGGATCGAGGAATAGAGTGTGCTACTGTGTTGGCGCACACACTTGTCCACTGTCATACGTCCCATGAGTATGGCTAGTCTCCTTTAAGACAGGCCGATATAGCCGAAATTTGACCACGAGGACATTATTATTATAAGCATAAATACCACTTTAAGTCTAAATACATACATAAGAAGCGTTAGGAATAAAAGAGATCTATATTTTCATTTATACGAAGTACGAATGAATATTTAGTTGATATAATTAGGGTAAGTATATTAACTCTTAAATATATAGGTTAAATATAAGCCGGTATTAGGACCGTGTGTGCAAATAACAATGATTTAGAGTCCACTACCCTTTTCGTGTTCATACTAAAAGTTTATTATTTAAATATGTATATTTAATGAACACCAAACATGACACGATGTTAAAAGTTCAGAATGATTCATGGATGTTACGGAAAAATATACATGTATTTACTGTCTTAAAGCTGATCGCATTAAGTACTTATTATTAGTGAACACACTGGTGGTTAGGTCATTTTGAAAGAAACAGCTACTTTTTGTCATAGAACTGCTTTGTTCACTAATATGGTCGTCGTAGGTAGTAGCAATTCACAAAATTCTCTACTTGTGGCGTAACATGGATATATCGTCGTCATGGAAAAATATCCGGGATTTTAAAAATTCACCTTTGTTCAAATATTACCAATATATAATTTTCAAATCCGCTCTCAGTTCTCGCAGTAAAAGAGCCATTTTATTAAAATATACCAAATTGCTACTATATTATACAAATCAGTTGTACACAAATACGGTATTTAAACATTTACGACTTTTATTTTTTTATACCAACGTGCAACTACGGATAACGGGTCACAATCGCGTAAATTCAATCCAATTCTAGCTTTTTCATACGGCTCCATCCACATTGCACTATATTTATTTTTTTATTTATAGTATTTTATTGACTTCGTAATATTCAAATGAATTTACTGCTATTGAATGTACCTTCGGTATATTCAGCCATCTTTTGTTCTGTACACCACCTACTACCTCCGTCTTTCTACTCACTAACAGTTCTGGTCCATTCATCGGTTGCCTGGAAGAGATCGCTTTTAGCGATAAGGCCGCCACTTGTACTATTTCCATTTTAATGTATTTATTTTTTACTCTATGTTTATGTCTTTGGTGTGCAATAAAGAGTTATCTATCTATCTAACTTTGGAATTAAGAGTCCGGGGTAAGAAATTGTTAACAAATACATTTTTCGTAATTCGTCCTAAATGACTACCTACGCCAATCACTGGTGATATCCGAGTTAATGAAAAAATACCAACTTTATTATTTCCTATGTTGCTACGAGGAAGTATATCAAGCAAAATACACAATCATTAATTCGAGTACCTAATTTATTCCAATAACGTATTTTGTGTACGTACTTCAGAATCTTCTTACTTGGTTATGGGCTTTGGAGTGAAACTGTAACAGTCTTGATACTTTAAATATTTCCGAAAGATAAATAATTTTGCGGCGGGTCGGGCAGCGAGCTTAGTTCATAAAATCAGCGGTTTGGCCGCAAGGCTTTATTATTACAATATCACCCCCGAACCGCTTATTGTACTGGTATAGGGAGAGCTGTTTACATTATTCGCCTGACACAGCGTAAATGATGAGTTGATTTTTTGTACACGAAGAAATTTCTATTTTCATTCTTTTCTTGTCACCCCTGACCTGTTTAACACACTGTATATTAAACATTTTTTGTAGAGGTGTCCACGGATTTATTACGGACGTATTCAAAAAAGGGGTTTAGATCTGCTTTGGTGGAATACATTTTGAGATAAAGGTTTTTGGAGCTTGTTTTTTACACTGTAAGTGCGCTGTGCTGTATTTACGAAAGTAAAAGCGTCGTTTAAAACCTAACTGTCTAAGATGCACGAGTCTTAAGAAATTTTGCTACATAAAATCCGTCCCCGATACGACGTTAAACTGTGCCGCTAGTTGAATCATGAGAACTTTATTCTATAAAAGAAAAACAGGTACTTCTGATTCAATTAGATATTTAGGATTAGTATGAGTTGACAAAAGTGAAAGCTATTTCAATATTATATAACTATTACAATAATATGTAATATAGTGTAGAAAAGCTTTCTAGAGTATTGTCAACTTATATTATTCCTATGGTTGATATGGGAGCAGGATATTAACTTGGGTTGTAGGTGGAGGTGTACATAAAGTCAATGACGGTGACCAAAGGCTACAGTTTAGTAGCCATAGCCACGCCATGTTTTTACAATTTAAATTCAAACAAAAAGTTATAGACACTGATAACATAACTGATATCAGTGTATATATCATAATTTAAATTGCAATAAAATAATTCCATTCACGTTAAGAAATTTTCAAAGAATTAATTTTGGTACTTGAATTGGAATTATGGTAATGGCTATAATCGTATATTTATTTATAGGAACATCTTAAATTTCTATTAATTGGTAATATACAAACTACTGATATACAAGTCCATATTAAAACCAACTTGGACATAAGGCATTCAGCTTTGGGGTAGTGCAACTAACACTGACATCGCAATATTGCAAAGAATACATAACGCGATACTAAGAACAACTGCGCATGTTCCGTGGTTAATAAAAAATTTCGAAATCAATGCTCACCTAAATATAACCACTGTTAAAGAGAAAATCGGGGCCTGTAACGACAGGTACATAAATACGGCTGGAAAAACACCCATACATAACATACTTACGGCGACTCTAATCACGCACTGCTATCAAAAACGTTTAAAGAGAAAAGACATAATTTAAAGACAAAAAGTAGCTGTCCTTTCTAGAGGATACACTTGACCTGACTATATCACACAAGCTATCGGCTTATAATAATTTAATGATGGCAGATTATCACAGAAAAAAAAATGGGCACCGAAGACAACCAAACCAGTATTATGCGCTTAATTGTATACTTTAAATAAACGTTAACTATAATATAATTATCTTAACATAACCTATTTATTGAACAATAATATAACTAAATATATAATTTAAGTGACCCTATTTAAAGTATCAATTTTGTTCATCAGTATTTACTTACTTAATAGGCGTAACCTAAGTTATCCATATTGTTATCTTCTTTGCCCAAAAACACGTATTAATTTATTACAAATAGATTAAAATATTAATATAAGATGAAAATCAAATGTATTATGATAATTGTATTAAGTAAATAACTACAAAATACTCCGTACAAGTAAATAATTATAAGGTTTTGTGTAATATTAAGTAATATTTTCTTTAACGTAGCTATTAATAGTATCGTTATTTGAGTAAATTATTACTCTATTTTGCGGTCTCTTGGCCTATTTCTTGTTCGAATTAATTAGTGTATAGTTTACAAATAGGTTTGTGTGATTTTTCGTCATTATTTTGTGCTAGGGTCATCTCTCATTGTGTGTGGATGCGAAGTAGCTACATATATCATTAAGCATTGTAAACAATTCCTTTCAACCCTTCGATCGGCGCAGAAACTAACATGCAAGAAAGCAATTAATGAAAAGCTGAAACATTCATCATATTGCTTAGTTACATTTATTTCTTTTATCAATTGGTGTTTTATATTAGCCATACAAATTTAAAGGACTTATACTTATAAACCATTAATAACAGTAATCCTTCTAAAATACCGTGGCACTGTACCGATTTAAGTCACATATTATATGCGTAAATGTATCAATTATATCAGTGTAATTTAGATTATATTTCAAAAAAGCAATATTAAAATATAGACATTAAATTATATGTGTTATTGGATGTTAATTATTAGCAAAACATGTAAAATAGATATTATGGTGTATTAGTTATTATTAATTGATGACATTTATGTCTTAACAATTAAGTTGTACATTTGAAAACGAGTAAGGAAATAACACCAAATACGTAGATTAATTATAAAAATTGTATTGTCACGGAACAATATAGTTAATAAACCATATAATGATAGATCGACAAGGCGTTTGATAAATACGCTTCGTCACATTAATTCCTTCAGACAATCCGTTTCGGTTCTTCATACTGTATGTTAAGTTATTATCATAAAAAAAACATCCTTTTCAATCATCTTATATTGGTTTTGAAACACCATCTTGGATTGGGACATGATAACAAAGGTATTGATCGTGTCAAGTATCAGTATGGCCACTTAAACACGCGTGTTTAAAAATATCATCATAATAATGGAGAATAAAGTCCAGAAATTGCCAGTTGAGAATAGATACCTAAGTATGTGTCACCTTAGATCAATAAAGAAACCACAAAACATTCTAAACCGAGTTCATAATCTTTTAACTTAACTATTAAATTTCAGATCTAAACCTTTTAACCCATACATAGCATTTTACTAATTATTTACTCCATTAATAAAAATATCGTTTGAATTCTCTCACGCAATTATCCTCAGTAAATAGATATTCGTGGTAGGATAAAATATTCAAATACAAGTAATATACATAAAATAATCATTATATAAATAACCAATACTATTGATGTTTATAAGTTAAATTAATATGCAAGTAAAACATGTAAAATAGAAATGATAAATGTTAAGAACCTTAGTTTACAATAAGGAAACCCATTAATTAATCAGTTACTGAAAGAGAATACCAATTAAAGTAGTTTCGTTCTACTCTTATTAGACTCATATTAGGTACATAAAAATGAATAAAAATATACTAAAAAAAATTACCAAATGTATTTTATAACTAGAAAGGCACGTGTCTGTCGCAATTCTTCGTATGAGTTATTTTTCTCAACTTCTTATATTATTTGAATGAATTCACCAAAACCGTCTAACTGATGATCTTGGGAATCTTTTCAACGTCTCCCTTTACTGAAATATTCATAGCCACAAAGCATATTGCTTATGAACTGTAGGTACGCTGATTTATAAAACTACCAAAGATCTGGTGTACAAATTATTTCAACTCTTACGATTCAGTATAAATTTTGAATAGGCCAGTAGGCTAGTTAGCGCTCCACTCCAGTTTATAAATTAAAAAAAAACATCACATTCATTCCTATTTTATACTATTGTTAAATATTCAAATATAAATAATAATAAATACTATAAGTATCATACGTAATATCAATAATGTTGATGTTTCTCACTTAAATCACTATTCTAGCCAAACAGATCAAAAATAAATATTAAATAGTTTATAACAAAGAAAACCATGTAATTATTGATTCACCGAAAAAGAACAACAATGAAAGTAGTTTCTTAAAATATCTACTTTTATTAGACATACAAAAATAACTAAAAAATATGAAAAAAAAAAACAACATACTAATAATATTTTATTATTAAAAGTGCGTGTGTCAGTTGCAGACTTTTATAATATGTTAATTTTCTAAAATTAAGCATAACTGTCGTGATGATCATGGGAGTCTTTTCAACATAACCCCAAACCGACGTTTTCAAAGCCAATTTATGAGCTATATGAAAGTATAATTTTTATTTATAAAACGACCAATGATCTGACTTTACTGATTTGTATCACCTCTTCGAATTCAATTGGTACCTATACATTATCAATAGGATAATCGTGACCTTCATTAATTAAAAAAACATACATAAAATCCTTTTTTATCCCCATTATTAAATATTCAAATACTAAAAAATATAAATTATATAAAGATCATATATAATACCAATAAACTTGATGTTTCTAGGTTAAATACTATGAAAGTAAACCATGTAAAATAGTTAAGACACTTAGTTTACAATAAGTAAAAACCATGTACATTATTGATTCGCTAAAACACAACACCAATTAAAGTAGTTTTTTAATCATTCTAATGTGTGATTAGATAAACACATATTACATAAAGATATATAAAAATATACTTATAGTAAAAGAAAAATATACCAATAGTATTTTATTAGTAGAAGGGCGAGTCTCAATGTGAATCTTTTTTCTGTTATTTTTGTGAACTTGAATGCGATTAGAACGAATTAAGCATAAGAATTCTAAGAATCAAGCTGAAGAATCTTACTATGTACAGATCTTCCCCAATCTGTAATTTTTTAATAGGTTATCAGCTTTATCCCATAAGCATAAGGTTCACTTTCCATTGGAGAAAATTGAAAGATTGGGGTAGCTTGATGTGCTGGCGTCTGTACCTATGTTTACAAAATAAAGAATACTGAATCAAAATCATTGAATTTTTTCGTGATTGACGTCTTTCTAAACTGACGTTTTCATAGCTACCATACAGATAATTTAGGAGCTATAGGAAACCTCAAGTTAATTTATAAAATGACCTAAGATGTAAATTAAAATACATCTCACCACTTACGGTTCATAAAATAAATATAATACAAGATATGATATTGTTTCTAAAGTTCAATAAAATTAATGTTTCTATGTTAAACAAATATGAAAGTAATGCATGTAAAATGATAAATGTTAAAAGAATTTAGTTTACAATTAGGAAAACCGCGTACATTATTGATTCACTGAGAGAGAGTATCAATTAAAGTAGTTTCTTAATAATTCTAGTATCATTAGACAAACACATATAAAATTAATAAAAAATCACCGATTGTATTTTTTGATTAGAAGGGCGCATGTCAACGGCAATTCATTTTATTTTAACTTTTTCTCATCAAATAACATTTCAACGAATTGAGCAAAGCATTCTAAGTGATAATGAGAGTTTAAAGGAAATGTCACCTGGTGACTAAATACTATATCTAATCTAATATATCTCACAAGCATGTTCGAAAAACGACGAAAGATCCATCTGCCTCAAAATATCCAAAATCATACAATCCTATAAATATTATATTCAATCAGGTATATATATGCCCATTAATTTTAAAAATCATGTGTATAATTAATTACTAACATTTATCATATTGTTTTTAAACTCCCGGAGAACATTTTATAAAAATTACCGATCGAATTTGTTGTGAAACGCGGTAATGGTTTGTTGGTATAATATTTATTATTCGAATTAAAATATCATATAAATCGTGTAATGAATTAACTTTTATTAGATGAAACGATATTTAATTGATGTTAAAAAATTAACTTATTTTTTTAGTTGGTTTAAACATTTAATACTGATATTTCTATTGATCATATCGAACATCCTATGAACTTCTGCATATTAAGGATTTTTTGATAAATAATTTATTGAGCGAAATAAGTGAAATCATATTTCTTATTTCATATTTTTCATATTTGTAAGTTTGATACCTACCAACACTAGATGGTGTTAATAATTGTTTTACTCATGTACATGTAGGTCATATCTATTAGGATCATGTATCTGTGTTGTACACGTGTATATCATAATTTTAGGGCTTTAAATACTATCAATATCACTATGCTATTTATGTTAGAAGTAAGCTTCTCTTTTAAGCTTACTCTTACCTTTGGTGTTAGATATTATAAAATTTAGTTAAGTATTCGTACAAAACAATAGGTGTGTGTTATTTTATTGAAAGCATGTTACTAAGTATTAACTTGACGGAGTATTTGTAAGGATGTAAGCTGTAAATTGAAATTGGAGAGTCGATTCGAAAAGTCAAAAAGTATTAATTATAAACTTAATATGATAAGCGCCTATGTAATTAATTGATTAAAAATATTTCATACATATTTACTTCATTTACGACCGTTAAAATATACCAAAGTTTTTAAATACTCCAGGTTTATTTAAGTGTTTGTCTTTATGTCATAAATGATTAGTTTTGAGTTTTTTTTTATATAAAATTGTACCTTTTATACCAACATTATTGTGATAAATTTACATATCTGTTTGACTATTTGAATCTAAACTTTTCGATTTAAGGTATGACTGTGTACTTCAGAAGTTAAACTGACTCTTGTATATAATATATGATATTACTGTCCGAATTTTAAACAGTGGAGATAATAAAGTTTATGTCCTAGCATATAAGTAATATAACTAAGAATAGATTACAATCATAAGTTGTCTTATATTATAAGATGTAGTTAAGTTTTGTGTGAATATACAAATGATAAATATATAATATATAATGTGTAATAATAAGTATTAGTGGATGGACATGACTCCTCGTGATCCAAACTGTACTACTATAATCATATTTATTGGATTGCGGCAATTATTAATTTAATTGTCCACTCTCGTCATTTCCCATGACTTGAATAGGACAGACATATTTATTGAAAAATAATGTATTCCCTCTGATATATGTGTCTAAAATAAAACATGTAATAGCCGTAGTATATAGAACTCAGACATGCATAATAATATACTGTACGCCACACCTAATTTTATGTGATTACACATATTTTCTACTAGATCGAAAGATAAGATATAATAAATACACAAAATGTATTACGATTTTATTTTAATTCTGCCCTCATAAGATACACGAGGGTACAATTAGAATAAAAGACAAAAAATCTAAATAATATTACAATAAAACATGTTAGCAAAATAAATACAGCTCATACCGGGACTGAGTACGTATAAGAATTTTAAGTTCTGAGACAAAATTTCGATGTCATTATACATTTCGTTGAATCTATCTATGCAGTGCAAAGTAGCTGGTACATACGACGCAAGTGAATAGGTGCATTTTCCAATTTATATGAGATGAATATTATCTACCACAAGTTTGTTGAAACCATACAAAGGCAATTCAATAAATAAAATAAACATACCTTTACTTTTTTTTGAACCAAAAGTTCTTGCTTAAATGACCATACTTATTGCAAGTGAAACATCTTGGACCTTTTTTAGTACTTTGCTGGCAATTTTTAGCATGATTATTTTTTGTATAGAATGCGGTAGTGTCTGATTCTGTCGATTTTATTTCTTGCAGTACCTTAGTTTTCACAAGATCAGCACTTATTTTCAAACCTGAGCCTTCTAAGCCCATAATCATTGGCATGTAAGTATCCGGCAAGCTAGCCAGCATCAGAGTACCCAACCACTCGTCGTCTACACTGAATTTAATATTTCTCAATTTATGTGCTGCTGCCATTATTCTATTCACATAATAATAATAATAATAATAAAACGTTTATTTCAAGTTTATAAAAACTCATAATTGTTAGTAAAACTTAGCCTAGGTGTTAGTAATAAAATATAATATTATTTACATAGTCCTCTTCTGATGAACTCGTCTCTAAGTTAGTGTTGACTAATTCTCTTAATAAACCAACCTTCCGGGCCAAAAACGTGGTCATCGTTTGCAATGAGGGCTACCGTTTTTGTGCTCACCAGTCAGCGCCACTGTCGCGGAAGGTCCACTATAGCTGATCAAAATCATTGTTATTGTGGACGCGACGAATGTTTTTACGAAAAATATTTAAAATCCTGTTAAAGTGTTTCATAAATAGCATGCCGCAGTGTTGTGCGGGGACTGCACAACACTGCGGCATGCTATTTATGAAACACTTTAACAGGATTTTAAATATTTTTTCAAATATTTATTACAGTCATCGAGCTGTTACTCATTTTGTTTTTTATTTAGTTTTAAACCAAAATGTTTAGTTATAATCGCAGTTTTTATTAATAAACAGCGTAACCCGAACAAAAACAGTGTATTTTGACGTTTCGTAGACCTGCCGCGATGCTAGCGCCTCTAGCGGCAAATTGATACGCGGTAGCCCTCATTGACAGCGACCCAAGACAAATTGATTGCCAAGCAGTCGTGTAGGTAGGTCGTCCAACCTAGACAAGCGAAGACATGTGACCTGCTACACATTTACAGTTCATTAAACTCCGTACGAACGTGTCCGACACTATTAGAAATTCGCTGAAATTGCGAAGCTTCTAGACGCGAGAACTCACTTTATTCCATATAATTAAAAATTTTATGAAGTACTAGCTGTGCCCGCGACTTAGTCCGCGTGTTAATAAGCTTATTTAGTTTTTTTTTGGATTTTATAAAACCTAACATTTTTTTCTGAAATAAATGTAGCCTAAGTTACTCTTTATTACATTAGCTACCTGCCAATAAAAGTCCCGTCAAAATCGGTCCATCCATTTCAGAGGGAACAAACAGACAGACAGACAGACAAAAAATTTAAAAATGTTATTTTGGTGTATGTGCCGTATATATATTCATATACATGTAGTAAAAAACGGGTATTTCAATATTACAAACAGACACTTCAATTTTATTTATTTGTATAGATTTTCACTTCTACATATCTTGGTGTAACTGCAGACGTTATTGCGTCCGCTTTTAATTTCCCTTATTCCTCACTAGAGAAGACATATTTTTCCGAATTGATCTTTGTTTATTGGACAGGCCGGTAGCGTGGTTGGTAAATGCTTACCTTTCACGCCGCAAGTTGTGGGTTCGATTCCCACCCAGGACAGATATATGCGCGCATGAACACGTCAGTACGGAATTAGACAAAATAAAAGTAGTATATGTAATACTAGCTGTGCCCCGCGGTGTTACTCGCGTTAAACTTTATAAATTTTCTTTGCTATAAACCTCACGCAGCCCGAGACCTTTCCAACGAATGCAAAACCGTGGAAATCGGTTCGTGCGTTCTGGAGTTATAGCGTCAGGAAGGAAAACCCGACTTATTTTTATATAGTAGAATATCAGTTATCTGGTTGCCATAATACAAACTATGCTTAATTTTGGATCAGATGGCCATACGTGAATAAAGTAACATTACACGAACAACGAAACGTTGATAAATAATTTCTCTATAGCTTCTGAATATGTTTAGCAGACACCTGGCACATGACGGGAGCGTGTTACACGTGCAAAAGTGGATATAATCTTAGCTAAGAGTATTACAGTACGTACAGACGCCAGCACATCCATCTACCCCGATCTGTCAAATTTATTTTATAGATTTTCAACTTTATCACAAAAGCATAAGGTTCTCTTTCGATAGGGGAAATTTGACAGATTAGGGTAGTATGATGTGCTGGCGTCTGGGTGGATGTGGCTTACGATGTAATGTAATGCAAATCCAAAGCAAACAAAAATACGTAAGAATACCGGGAGATACGCGAAAATACGGTACAATAGTAAAGTCGAGGTAAAGATATGTATGCATGGAAATTGTTGGAACGCAAAGAACATTAGGTACATAATTTATTGATAGAGGATCGAACAACGATGGATATCGGGGTTTTCATAGAATTATAGTTTCTTCTGCCGAAGTTACCGTGTTCGCCATAGTTACTAGAGGTACAATCAAACAAAACAATTTGGGACATTTCAATTTCCATTTCAAAGGAATTTTCTTCGAACACTTGTATAAATTGAAACCTTCCAAATCAAATAGTGTATTTCTTTGTAAAAACAAGTAATTGTATTTTTTTTATATAATGACGCCACATTTTGCCACATAATAGGCATAACCACATTTCTTCTAATTTCTATTGCGCTTCCAATGTGTGATTTGCTATGAGAATTAATCAGGTGAATGCTATCTGCATTAGGCTTCTGACTACTTGAATACATAGTCTTAGATGTTCTCATGCTCAACCTTTCCCCGTTGAAGTCTAAGGAGATAAATATTTCCAACCTTTTTTTATCCACTGCTAGCGATATCACACGAATCGTCCCTTTGATCTACCCCCTCGCCACTACTTATTCCGTATGCTCAAACTTTTATCCTTGATATATCAAATCTGAATCCATCCACCTTCAATATTTTTATACATAGTTCTGTATACTACGTATACGAACGTATTTTTTTTATAAACTGTAAGTTCACTGATCCATGTATAAGCTTCTAGGCTTCTTGTCCGAACTAAATATCCAGCTAAATATTTTTGACAATAATCATTGGGAGTAACAAATTAATGGTTTTCTGTTTAGTCTACCTGCCAGGATTTTCTTTTGAATGTGTTTATTATGTGTACTTTATCAAAATTGAAACTCTATCTTCTAGATTCTTTTAGAAAGAGTCTGTTGCATTGGTTATATTCATGCTTAATTTAGCATTGCAAATTGAATTATTATTTTACTTTTTGATAAGCTAACGTTATAGGGAAGAAATGTCTACGGAGATGAAAAGAACTCTATTGTCATAAGTGTCCTTTTGATCATCATAGATGTGTGTTCCCTATGGGAATTAAGATCTTAAGCGGCCATGGAATAGATATTAGATGACTATTCACATCTACCCAAACTGAAGACCCTGCAGTATTACTTCCTTTATTGGTCTTTATAAACTACCCGAATAGCTTTCACAAAATAATTTCCTTCATTTTTACTTCCGTTGTTTTTATCACTTCCTGTTCGTATGATAATCATTAGGAACCTTTTCTACACAAAAACGTTGATTAGCAAAACACTATCGCCTAAACTGGTATCGGTCCCGAAAACATCGTAAATAATCGCTTATTATTGCTAATAATAAGTTGTAACATAATTAACGGGACACCTTTTTAGGGTTCGTTCATGACCTTTATTTTACTATTATTATAATTAATATACAATATTTATTTGGTTATTTATTGTGGAGGTTAAACTAGATAAACAGTTTGATCAGTTTAATCTGACTTTTTTCTTAGGGTTTGCCAGTAAGATACAAAGGCGGTCCCTTTATTTATACCGCGATTCTTTTAGACAATCAATCAATCAAAACAAGTGTCAATATTGCATTTTCAAAATTATTCTGCAAGTAATAAAATAAATATATCTGGAAGCTGCCTGATATGGTTGCACAAGACCGGCTATTGTGAAGATCTTTGGAGGAGTCCAGTAGCGGAAAGCTCTCGACTGAAGATGATAAAATATTTCTTAAATATACTGAAAACAACGTTTATGTTTTACCGATTTAAATAAATAAAACATAATGGTTTTTTATTTATTTAAATCGGAAAAACATAAACGTTGTTTTCAGTATATTCAAGAAATATTTTATCATCATCAGACGAGAGCTTTCCGCTACTGGACTCGTCCTGTTTAGTTTTAATTGTTTTTTTTTTATTTCTGTATAGATAAAATATTGTGACCATAAAATATATTATGGCATATCCTTTCAAATGATGGACACAAATCCATTGTGGAAATCATTTGTTAAAGCATTGTGAAACTGTAATAATGAACTCCTTGAAATATTTACAGTTAATTTTGTCAGACGTTACATAAGTATAACGTAGTGCGTGCTTTTCGGTATTTTGTCGACGAACTATAAAAAGGCATAGTCAACATTATTAGTAGAAGGGTGTTAGATCAAAGATAAACAAAGGAAAAACACGAAGAAAAGATTCGTGATACAAGCAATTCTATTACATAACGCTTCGTTTGGGTCTAGGTTTCCGTAGTTTATTGTGTTTACAAAAATATCTGTAAAACTCCTGGATCATTTGAACCCCCGTCGCTAGAAATGGGTGTTATTAGTTTGAAGCCTATGTCGCTGCAGCTGAGCTGTAATTGTACAATTACGTAGTATCATCATCTATAAGTACATATAATAAAATCATAGGAAAGTCAAAACTGTACATTGAATATTATTTTTAAAGGATACTTGGGGCGTGATCTACAATCGATATCGATGCCAAAAATATAGATTTTAGAATTTTTGTCTCTGTGTCTGTTTGTCTGTATGTATGTCCGGGCTAAACTTAAAAAGTGCTGCATGGTTTTATTTAAAATTTTGCATGAATATTACTAAGAGGTTGGGTCAACATATAGGCTACAAATTATCACGCTATCACCTAGGGGGAGGAACTGTGATAATGTATAAAATTTAACGCGGGTAAAACCGCGGGGCACAGCTAGTAATAAATATCTTAGGACAACACTAACACACTGCCATCTGATCTTGTGACCCCGCAATATGGCAACCAGACAACTGATAAACTTACTTATATATTTCTAAATACATACCTACATATTATAGATAAATTACACCCTGACACAAAACAAATAATCTTGCTTATCATGCAAAAAATTCTTGGTCGGGATCGACCCCCTTGACCTCTGGCTTAGTATATCAAGGTCACTGGCCACTATACCAACAGGCTGGTCAAATATATTTGTTAAAGCAGCGAAATAAACGAATGGCAAACCAGCTCAGCATTATGTAAATCCAATTTCTATTAAAGTAATACATTTTCAATGATAATGCATATTATTGTTTTGTGATCACTCCCTTGGGCTTAATCATTTTAAATTGACTATCAAAATTAGGATTTTGTCGCTGTAATATCTGGTAACACATTATTTATAAACGCTTTGTAACAGTTACAGTTATTCTATTAATCATTCGCCACAAATCAGATCCTTAAAAAGCCTTAGAGAGTGATTAACGATACGGTTCGCTTTCAGCGTTCAGACATCCCACGTACGTGCAGGAATGAATTACCTGCTGCGGTGTTCGCTACGACATGTCCTTCTTTAAACGAGGTTTAAGAAGAGTATTAATCACCCAGTAGGTTTGCTGTGCCCCCTGGCACTGCGAATGTCCATGAGCAGCGGTTACCACTTACCATCAGGTGGGCCGCTAGCTCGTCTGCCTCCAAAAGCAATAAAAAAATACATACATATAACGGCCGTTAGTTTAAATCAGAAGCGAATGAAATTAAAAACTTTTTTCTATGTATTAGAGTTGCTTATAATTCCCAACAATTAATTTCTTTTTATTCATTTTTAATAATAATAATAATAAAAATCTGTTTATTTCAAAAACCATGCATACAATATATCACACTTAACTATGTATAATCTTGAATGAACTAAGGTTTTTTTATAGTTAAGGAGTTGCGAGATAACTGATTATGAAATAAGAGATTTGATAACTCAAGCGGAATGCCCTTGTGGTGTCGGAGACTCACGCCAACTAAACCTGAGTTGCAGTAAAGGTTCCATTGTACCTGGTGGGGGAGACCCGAGATCGCGAGTATGCTGCTCCGTTGCCCCCATTTCAGCCATGCCACAGGTCGTTTCGTTAGATATACCCTGGGAGACCAAGATAAATAAATAAAAAACTTGAGAGGTGTCAACGGACACCCGGATGGAACGAAATTATTTCTTATTATTTATTATGTACAAAAAACCTGTATACACTCAACAAAAATAATCGTCGCGACACTGTTCAATGCGAAATTGAAATGAAAATATCTGGTTTGTTTTCTATAAGAGAGAGAGAGAGAGAGACAGAGAAACATGCGCACGCCGCACAGCTGCAAAAAGTGTCGTGACAACTTTTCGTAAGATTTTTTTCCGTCTAGCCCCCTTTCACAACGCGCGATAAGGAACTTCGTTCCAATAAAATATTATCACACTTATATTATAAAGGCGAAAGTTTGTGAGTGTGTATGTTTATTACTTTTTCACGTCTAAACGGCTGGAGTGGTTTTAATAAAATTTTGTATGAAGTTAACTGACACCCTGGATTAAGACATAGGCTATTTTATAAACAATATTTAACGCGGGTAAAACCGCGGGGCACAGCTGGTTTATTATAAATCCATTATAAACCACCCACATATTAAAAATCAATTTGAACATAATATTACAAGATATTTTTTACTTTAGGCTGTTAAAAGCCACTATCACGTTTCAGAAGGTTGCCCGTCCTCTGGGAAATATTACCTCGACTTCCCTCACGGGATGGGATAGAGTGGTGATATCATCACACAACAATATGAAGTCTATAAAGTACTTATACCGAATTTTAAGTCTATTGAAGAGAGTGACATTAAGAACAAAAAATACGTAATAAGAGAATAAATTACGCGGCTTTAAACTGACTGGGGACGAATAAATGAGGAATCGTTATAACGCAAAAAGTTAAGTGCTTGACTTTTTCAAGAAAACACATTAAAATATAATTACGTAAGAGAAAACGTGCAAGCTAGACTTTTTTTCTCATATTTACTTTGCCAAGACCTGTGGGTACCCCGATGTTGTATAATCCACCTAGTGGGTTTCCAACATGGCTTAAGGATAAGAACCGAGACCGGCAGCTTAATTTCCCTCCGCAGCTTAGAGCCACTTAAAAATTAAAACAATTTGGCGGTCACTTATCCATAGCTGTCTATATCCAATGAGGCCAGTTGGCTAATCTGCCGTGCATATGCCAAACTGGCGTTACAAATTGAAATGTGTCATTCTTCTACTTCTGCTATAGCAGTTTATGAGCATAGCTCGAAGGTTACGGCGATCTAATGATTGTGCGGCAGTATTAAAAGTTGGTTTCTTTCTTAATGGTTTAAATACCAATACTTATTATGAAAATAGTATTGTAATAATTTTTATCGTACTTTTTGGAAATTAGTGTAAAGTAATGAAACATGTTTATTTTGTGTATTTTCTTTAAGTTACTTTTGTATAAAATGAATTGAATACAAAAAGTCTCTGTTCAACATTCAATGACCTTAAAAATAATTCCGGCTTCCAAACTATTATATATTTATACATATTGTCACTTTTGCAGCTATAAATTTCCAATAGAAGCTGATCTCTCATTGTATGGAAATTCTATACACCACGGGATCAGCTTATACTGGAAATGTATAGCTTGATATGTAGCCGTGTGTACCAGTAAGGCGTTTTGGAGACTTGTAATATTGCTAGAATGTTCAAGTTAATACCAGAACAAAAAAAAAGGATAGCTGATGAAAAGGACATACAAAATTCTTAATCCAAAAAATGACATCTGTCGGTTCGAGAATAAAAGTAACACCCTGAGAAATGTGCATGTCTGAGATATCATGGCATGTGAAGGCTACCAAACCGTAGTAGACCAGCATGGTGGACCGTAGCCAATACAGAGAAAGCAGAGAAGAGGCCCTTGTTAAACAGTAGGACCGTAATGCTTTATTCGGCCAAGTCACCTAGGTCACTTATGCTACTTGAACACTATTACATCTTAACCAGGATTCAGATTCAGATTCAAATTCATTTATTCCATAAAATTTTACATTTATGTGGAATCGTTATATTTTTTTTACCCTACCGTGCAGTGCATGACGTGGCAGCTACTGAGAAACACTGCCAGAAAACTCAGTAGGAATCCGTTTTTAAAATAAAATATACTTAAGATTAATTACAATCATGTGTGTTGACTCCGAACAACTCAATCCCAAGCACTTTTATCACTTAAATAATCAGAAATTTCGTAATATGCCCTGCTACACAATTTGGCTTTAATATTTCTTTTAAACTTATTCGTAGACATTCGTATTCGTAGATCTGTTTTGAGTCACTCATTCCAAGGTATGTAGCTTTTGGATTTTGCTGTAAATGGTATATTCGGGGAACCGATCCTACCAACCCCATACTCTATGTTGTGTACCTTACTATATTATTATGGATGTCTGTATAATCAATTGGTGTTAAAAAATGACAAAAGCTGAAAAAAAATCTTGTAAATCTGTACTCTCACAACTGTTGTGTAAACTGACTATAACCGCAAAAATGACCTAACATTCCTTTCAGAGTTATTTATAATATGAAATTCCGTACATTAAAAAGATAAAGCTCCTTTCACACGTATACTCTGGAAGTAAAATTACCTTCTATAATTTGTTATTAATATAATTTACGCAACAAAAGTAATCAAGGACAAGGACCAAATTGTATTTGGTCCTTGTCCTAAACTTTGTTTCTCGAAACCTAACCTAATTCTGCTTCCACTCTTAATTTTAAGTGATAATAATTGTAATTTTTAATGATTTTTGATTACTTAAAATGTATTACTTTAACATATAAAGTATGTTACCGCCTGGCATTATATAATTTACGTAAATAAAATATTCTGATTTAAATAATGATAGAAATGTTTTATAATATATTTAATATGATATTTGAATACTTAAAATTAATTGCTTTAATATTTGATGTATGTTTGAAAATTTACTGAATAAAGTACAGTTTGGCATTAATTTAATATTTTAGTGGCCTGATTTGAAGATTTCACTTTCTGTTTTATTCTCATAATAACGCTCAAATGTATACTTTTGTAAGTATCTTATCGTATTATCTGTCTTTTATGTATCTATCCATAAATAAAATGAAAAATAAATATATACTAAACCAATTTCTTAGAAGGATGGACAGGGATAATAGATTTCCACTTGATACTATCCTTACAATTCTAAAATTCTGTATAATGTTGTTTCATTGGTACTGGAGTTTAAAAATGATTATACTGCTGCTTCACCTAAAATATATTAAAAATAGCTATAAATATATATTTTCTTAAAGTCCATAATTATGTGTAAAAATTTTGGATTATACACAAGCCTAACTGAATCATGAAAAAAGAGACAGAAAATTAAAATATTGTATTTGGTCCTTGTCCTAAACTTTGTTTCTCCAAACCTAACCTAATTCTGCTTCCACTCTTAATTAATTCCTTCATAGGTCCATTTGTGGTTAGATCAAAATGTCCGTTAAAATAGAATGTTTCTTTTAAATGTCCTTTTGAACAGTTGGCCTATTAAACAATATTGGAACCAATTAAACTTATGGCGCAGTGGCTAAAAAAGTCGCCTCTCCGCCTCGTGTCACGGGTTCGAATCCCGCGCAGGATAACTATTTGTGTGACCCATAAATAGTTGTTCTGAGTCTGGATGTAATTTGTGTCCCTCTATTATATGTTTGTAAAGTACCCCGCGACACAGGGGCTAGTTTCCCTAATGCGGGCGTTGTTTATTTAAAAAAATCAAATGTATTGTGTTGGCAACACTTTCTATTTCCATTCGAATCTCAAGCAACTACGACTACTACACGACTTTCTCAAGCACGTGAAAACGTATTCTACGCCAAAATATTTCTGTTTTCATATCTTTCCCCTATATGTATCGAGCTTAATGAGGCGGTGCCCTGTGTGGATCAAAGACCTCAACTTTGTCGTGTTCACAAGAACTTTTAACGGGGCTGAGGGCAGAGTATCCCGAGAGGCCAGACTGAAGTTTAACGCCTAATTTTCATGTCGTTTCGGACACGCTAGGGTGGAGCAGTAAGTTAAATATATTGTATTACGAATAAGCTTTTGCTTAGAATAAGTATATTATTTAATATTATGAATCTGTTCATAATGTCGACTTTGTACGAACTTTATCTATCAAATTTACGATTTTACGAACTTGACACTAAGGAGAAAAATGTTTGCTGTTTCTTAGAAGAGTGTCCAAATAGTTGCATTTAAAAAAATATGGAATCAAAACGTCACTGTGAGTTTGCAATAGTCAGTACAATATTGTACCAATTTGTATTTGTATGGGTATCTGCAAGGATTCATCCGAATACTGTCTACGGTGAATATTTTCTTACTTTAAATAATGTATTAGTTTCTATTGTACCTTCCATTCTTATCGTAATCATTGAAAACTATTACGATGTGTGTCTATAAAATTACCTACAAATAGAATATTATTTAAAATTATACCATTTAAATAGCTTTCAACCTCATCCAGGTTACTCAATGCAGATACTAAAATTCGATGCATCAATTACAGCTTATGTCTCGTTAACAAGAAACATGGGACAACGGAGTGGAAAATGGCTGAAAAGTGGCACTGACTGATTTATAGTTTGATTTTATGTGTTCGAAAACAAATGTTATTTTAGTCATTATTTATTTTATAGAAAGAGCAGTGGTTCCCTTAGTGTCAGAATTGTTTAAGTCGCTTAATAGGTCACTGCCATGGTAACTGCCAACTGCAGTCTATAGACTACCCGGATGTAGTCTTTAGACTGCAGTGGTCCGAAACTTTGACGTGCCCTTCGGAGCACGTTCGGAGCACGGAGCACCACCAGTTAAGACAACCGGATATGGAGGCTTCTACGTATTTTAATAATTAGCTGGACCAGTCTCACAAGAATAAACATTTCTCAAATACTTTCATTATCATAATAACTACCGAAAGTTGTCAACTTCTGGAGAAAGAAAAGGACCCCAAAGGACCCTTCTATTGCCGGGCTTTTGCTATCCACATCCAGCGACCATCACAAGACCCTCGGCGCATCTTGTAGAATGCCTGCCCAGGCTGCGTCTTTCGGTACGTGGTCGCCACTCAAGATCCTTTCTGACCCAGCGGCCATCGGTTTTATTGAAGAGCTATGTGCCTGGCTTGCCACTGCAGTTGGTATTGGCAATTCTTAAGGCTAGGTTACTTTTGTTCCGCTGCGGAGTTCAACAATTCTGATTAAGTCTCACAGGAAAACTCCATAACTCCAGCATAGCCCTGTTAAATTTCTAACGCAATAATAAATTTAACAAAATACCAGCAATACATTTAATTATGTGATTTAAACAAATGTAAATCAGTCGTAAATTTGATAGATAATTACATTTATATACATAATTATGTTGATAAAAATCATTTGTATGGTTTAGAACCATGAAGAGACTTAGTGTCTCAAATTTGAGCGAAAAAGCATATGTATGTACTACGTTATAACGTAACTCACAATAGATGGATGTAATTGAATTATGCTAATTTTAAAATAAAACGCACTTTAACTGTATACTTATATTATCAATACACTGAATGTAATTAATTAATCATATAATACTCAACAAATAAATAAACTCATTGGCATTTTGTGGTTTTATTTACTAGTCTTCATGGAGACTGCTGATAAACTAACATATGACGAACGTCATGGAACATCTAACTCGTCTGCTATAAATGCTCCATTATAAAGTGATATTGTAACCAGTGGGAGAATCTAATGGTCTAAGACAAGCGACCATCCATCTTAATATTGATTTTACTCCATCTTTTATGACCCAGATGTCACCTCCCACTAGTCTGCTGCACCTTCCAAAGTGAGGACCTGGGAACAAACGGCTTAACCTAAAGGTCTATGACAAGCAACCATCTATCTTAATATTAATATCACTCATCTTACTCTCTCTTTCTCTCTATCTCTCTCTTCTCTCTCTTCTCTCATCTTACATAATCCAGATATCATGAACAGAGGTGACGACCTCTGTTCATAATATCTGGATTATGTATTCCATTTTAAGCTTGTAGGAGACATCCTACAAGCTTTTGCGCCTTACAAACCTTAACCTAAAAGTCTATAATGGGCGAGTATCCATCCTAATATTAATTTCCCTCCATCTTTCATAATCCAGATATTACGAGAATAAGGATGTCACATGCCTACAGTCTGTTGCGTCTTCCAAAGTTCTGTAGCCAGTATAAACAGGTTAACCTAAAGGTCTATAACAAGCGACCATCCATCTTAATATTAATCTCACTCTATCTTACATAAACCAGATATTAAGAACGTAATGACGTCACCTAGCTTGCTGCGCCTAACAAACCTTAACCTAAAAGTCTATAGGTAATAAGAAATCATAAGGATACCACCTCCGACTGGTTTATTGCGCCTTACTGTACCCAGGAAGAAGCGGGTTAACCCAAAGGTCAAGGAAAAGCAGATATTGCGACCATCCGTACGTTCGTAACATCTGGGCTATGTAAGATGGAGTGAGATTAATATGAGGATGGATGGTCCGATGGAGTTTATCCTTGACTTTTGGGTTAACCTGCTTCTTTCTGGGTACACGTCCGTACGTCACCTCTCACTAGTCGACTACGCTTTCCAAAGTGCTATAGCCAGGAACAAGCGGGTTCACCAGGACGTCACCTCTAACTCATCTGCAGCGCTTTCCAAAGTGCTGTTGCCAGGAAAAAGCGGGTTAACCTAAAGGTCAAGGACAAATAATCGTCCATTCTCATATTCATCTAACTCCATCTCACACAAACCAGATATTACGAACATAAGGACGTCACCTCCCACTAGTCTGCTGCGCCTTCCAAAAGGCTGTACCGAAACAAGCGAGTTCGCCAAAAGGTTAAGGACTAATAATCGTCCATCCTCATATTAATCTAATAACATAAGGACGTCTCCTACCAGTATGTTGCGCCTTACAATGTACTGTACCTAGGAACAAGCGGTTTCACCTAAAGGTCTATTCCCAAACAACCACCCATCCCAATATTTATCTCACTCCATCTTACATAACCCAGTTATTACGAACATAAGTACGTGCGCCTTAAAATGTACTGTACCTAGGAACAAGCGGTTTCACCTAAAGGTCTATTCGCAAACAACCACCCATCCCAATATTTATCTCACTCCATCTTACATAACCCAGTTATTACGAACATAAGGACGTCACCTCCCAATAGTCTGCAGCGCCTTACAAACCTTAACCTAAAAGTATATACCAATTCGATGCACCTCACAAAATGATGTACCTTGAAACAGCTTAACCTGAAGATCTATGAAATCCATCTCCATCATCATCATATCAGCCGAAAGACGTCCTCTGCTGGACAAAGGCCTGCCCCAAAGATCTCCACATCATCGTATTGATCTGTAATAACAAATATTGCGCAAGGTTTTACCCAAAACTTCATGGATTAACATGCTGAAAAAGATATGTCGCATTTGATTATATTTTAAACAACACCATTTATTTGAAAACATCATTCAACCACTGCTACAGGTGGATTATAATGAACGAACAGAAACTGAGCGACATCTAAATTTTCTACGTAATCAGTGCGGCTTTATTCATTATGTCGCAGAAGCATAGTGACACATTAAAATTTAAAAAGTAAATATATTTTTTTGGCATAACTGCAGTAGGGAATCGGTAAGTAGTTAGTACTGTGAGTGTAACAGGTCTAATATATTGTTATTAATGATATAACAGCAACATACTAATCAACTCCACAGTGGTCTAAATAGTCATGGGATGCTCAACTTGTATAGTTTAGAATGGAATTTTTTATAGTTTATAATATTTATTTTTTGTATGAAGTAACTTTTAGTTTTGCACAGAGGAGTTCGCCGCATCTTAAAACGCTGTAGACAATTCTATAATAATAATAATAATTTATATTAACATTCAACAAGACCCACTTGTTAGTAAGTAACAAATTTGAACTTAATAATTAATGTTAGTAAATACAGGTAAAGATATTACGCTCACAGTGACACAAAAAAAAACCATCATTAAAAATAAACCACTGCTACACGTACATAACGCATATGGTTCACGTATATACAGTTAAGTGGTAGAAAGCATTTTTATAGTTCTAACCCTGCGCACCAGTGACTCGCCACGCGCTTCCTCATTGTTGAATAAAAGCAGACTACGCGATCGTCCGCAAACATTCTGGAGGCGCTACAAAATCGAGGCATCCTGAACTATACCCTAACACCCTACATATATACAAGGTTATTTCTAAAACAACAACAACCTGCGAGGTTACTAGATAGTTAACAACATAAACAACAACTTTTGTTCTACAACCTTTGATAATTTGTTAGATTTTATTTACAACAATGAGTATTAATTTTACGTCCCGCTTGAATGTTTGTTGTTGCATGTTGCAAAGACGCGCACACGCCCACGAGCTTAGCGGCGTTCGCCATAGTCCTTTCGTTTATCAATGAAAGATAGACCTACAAATATCACAACAGTGCAATTTAAACTTTTATTTTTTTTTTCATGTATTGCGATATGTCCGAACTCGTAGAACAAAAGTTGTTGCTTATGATGTTAGCAATCTAGGCCTGCGAGGTTGTTGGTGTTTTATATACAAATAAACCGTAGAAGAAACTTAAAGAGTGGCAACTACCGAGGAAACTAAACAAATTAGAGAAGCAAGTTTGTGATTTAGGAAAATACTTTTTCTTTTTTTTTTGTAGTTTTGATTGATTTTGTGTGATGTTGAAATGAGTGCGCCGGCAAAGATGCACTATCTAGCCGACACGACCGGAAATACGTCAAGTGCAGCACCGACGGCCTAACGGACATTCCAAGATACCAGAGTGTAACACGGTCAACTTCCAGTCTCTTTACTTCGTACTTCCTGAACACGCCTCTCGTGTACATACGCCTTAATTATTGTAGCTTCAACTAATTCAATATGTATCACTTTTTATGTGGCAACTTTACTTGTATTGTCTATATTTTTCGTAACTTTTTTTCTCCTCTCTCTCTCGATGGAATAGCTAAAGCTAAATAAAAAGTACTCAAGAAATTAAATGAAGTTCTTATTTAACACTGCATATGTCGCCTACAAGAAATAATTTATTGACGACGTGTTGTTCTACGAAATTGTGCCGCCGCAAAATCAGGAACAAAGAAATGTAACAGTTGGTTGACATCACCGCCGCCGGCGTCAAGAAACACATCATCTACGCAATACTCATCGTGCAGGCATAGTGTAAGCTAGTCGTCTGAAGTCCACCGAGCAGTAGGAGGATCCAGAAGCTCAGAAAGGCAAGGACACGATCGTCATCGAGACCGCCGGGCAGTAACGCATCAAAAGTTTCACTTCGCAGCGTTGTTTCTAAGATACGTATCCCGTATATCCTTTCTTACTTAACCTTACTACTAAACTAAACTTAACCTACTTACGTTCCTAATCCAGTAACACATTCTCTTAATTCATTTGTGTCAAGAATTTCATCTTCGATTTTATTTATGTCCCGGCAGAATTAAAAGTACTTTTTCTTGTAAATTAGCTCAATATTCGCTGAATATCGTAATTATTATCTAAATTTATACAGCTTTCAGTAGATTAATTCCAGTTCCGTAGCCTCACATCAGATTATACGTGATATTTAGTGGATTTGGCCGACTATTCCAGGTTCGCGGGTGCTTTTGCATGGCGTGCTTCCCGCTCAGCTGTACCGTGCATCAGGTGGTCTCAAACGCAGCTGTGACGAGTACATACGTGTATTGCTGGCCGCTGCATCGCATTGGATATATCACCCTGTGAAGAACGTGAGACATAACCAATTTATTATTTTTGGTGTAAAGTGTTTGGTGTTAAAGTTTATACTTACTGATTTGTTATGGTAACAAGATGTTGTTTGGCCAACATAGCAAGTAATAAAAAAGGTAAGGCAAATAAGCAAAAACACGAGGCAAAAACTACCAGTGCAAACAGTGACATAAATATCACAATAAGAGGTTTCCTTACAGCCGAAGTTAAAATAAAGAGCAAATAACAAAATTTTAAAATTACTTAGACTAAATCGCATCATAATCTACACTGACAAGTTTAGCTTGTCGAGCTATCTTTGAAATTAAGCAGGTTCGACAGTCTGCATGCCAAGTTCGATGAGTTGCAGACTCCTCAGGCACATAAATTGGGAAAACTTCGATTCTGAACCATATTTGGCACTACTGTGGTACACAAAGGACCTGCTCAATGCACTTTCGCTTGTGTATTGAGGAGGTTCATCATTTTCCGTACTAAAGTAGCGCCAAATCTGATTGAAACATAATGAGGTGAGATCAATTAATTAAAAATAAAAAGAATATAGTCCCAGTTTCCAAATGCTCTCTTGACCATTATAATACTGGCTTACAGTTCTCTAAAATTAAGATTGACGAATATTTTGGGTTACGACACCTTTCAAGTTTAAAAGACAGCACTCCACGTTTCCATACATTATAAAAGTTTCACATTTATTATCTTACCTTGAGGTTGAGGCAAACCGCAGAACTTCTATGATATATCATCAGCTCATGACCGCTACAACAACAAACAGTTGTAAATAAATCATCATTTAAAAAGAATTTTTTGATATTCAACGGACTAACCGTGAACCTTAAATATCTTTTCGATGAGATTTTTTGTTGACCATGTTACTAAGAATACTGAACTTTCTAACCTGGGTTAACCGACTGTACATAGGGATACATGAATAATTTTCATGTTAACTTCAAATCTAGATAACACCACATTAGTAAAGTGAGAAGAAAAGCGCTGTTTCACTCTCTCATTGGAAACAATTCCTACTTTATGGCAATTTAAAACATTCTAACTACATCGTACGCATATCCTTGCAGCTTTGAAGAAAATAGTTTAATGTCTCATCAAAATAATAGTATACCAAGTACTAGCCATAAACCTAATTTATACATACAGCCAAAATCGTAGGAGTTATGAATGTTCAACCTTTAAAACAAAAAATATTAAATAAAATTTGGTCGACATTACTAAGTACAAATATGAATATCGTACGGGTTTCTGCAGGTACTGTGAAAAACGTCACAATAGTTTATTACATAACTCTTAAAGACAATTCAGTAGAATTTCAAGTTTCTAACACTTTAGTTAATTTTACTAAAGAATTTACCAGCGAAGTGTTGTTATCTACTGTCTTTATATAATTGTGAATCCAGTGACTAAAAATTATTATTGCATTGAGGCAGTCATACATCATTCATTCCTAAATATTTACCACAGAAATTGTTTCTAAAAGCAATTCCAACTTCTATTAATGTCATTGGCATTGGTAATTGTTTCGCTAACAGTGTCAACGAAAGATGTGTCTTGCAGTTAAGTCCCCGTGACTCCATTAATAATTTCAAATTAGTATTCTCTTGTTTTGTTTTAGATTATCTTACAGAAAAGTTTCCAATAGACATATCCAGGCTGAAAATACCGAAAATATAATAATAATAATAGTTTTCGCAAATTTTTGGGACATTCTATATGGCCTAAGTTCTTGTTTGATGGAGGGCAAATATGCACTTCAATTACATATAATAAAACAAATAATAATTCTAATACTAAAAATACTAATTGACCGTACGTGTGGCGCAGTGGCTTAGACAGTCGCCTCGCCTATTAGTGTCGCGGGTTCGAGTCCCGTGCCGGACAACTATTTATGTGACCCATAAATAGTTGTTCTGAGTCTGGATGTTATTTGTGTCCGTCTTTTATATATTTGTAAAGTACCCCGCGACACAGGGATTAAAATCCCAAGTGGGGCTTGTCTATAAAAAAAAATAAGTCCAGTTTGTTACATATTTGTGCCGCTCGTGCAATATTGTTAAACCAAAAACCATAAATTGACTATTATTTTACTAACTAAATTCTGTGATTTAGAATATATACCCTAAGTGTATCTATTAAGTAAAACTGAAACTGAAGCGTGTGAAAATCATTTAATTAAAAACACCTTTCGGTTACAATTAGTTTAAAACTACCACTGCGTGATTCCTCTTGAAAAAAACAGTTTCTCCACTTAAACGGTTCAGTAAAAATCATAAACTGAAGTCATAATACGTAAATATTTAAATAACAGAATGTGAAACGCTAGATCATCTCTCTAAATCTAAAATTTCATACTTCCTGTGTCATCTTGCAGTTTTAAGGAACACAACGAGACAACCTTTAACCGAGATCCTGCTTGTATTTGATGGTTACATGGAGGATGGATTGGTGGACGCAGGGTGCGTTCCTCTTCTACCGTATCAATAAATAACAAATGATAAGTACAAATGTACAGGATTCTCGTTTGTGCATTTTTATAAAAGTTCGACAGTACAAGTTTTTGCTCAACGGGGACTTAGAAAAAATGTCCAAACCAGTGACAGAAACCTTCAGCTCATTTTATGGAGGGGAAAAAAGTCATTACCTATCCAAACAATGCAATTTAATACTTTAACTTACGATTGCTGAAGTTCCAGTTATTTAATACTTAATGTTTGTGGCATGATGGAGAGGAGTGTGACGATAATTTGATTAAAACTAATAATTCAAAATTACTTTTTTATATATGTCCTTTTATTTGGTTCTAATGAAGAGTTATTATATCTGTATACTGGAGGCCTACTACGCTAAGTCCATCATTTAAAAATTTACACATTTATGTAGTTCATTGACATATGTATGTACGAGTAAAATGTGCAATCATCTGTACTGAAGAATTTACTTAGTGTGACTTAAGATAGTATAGCTCCGGTATACAGGAATGTATAAAAAATCGCTTAAGTACCGCTTTCAAAAATGATCGTTACAACTTAAGAAAATTGTAAGGTGTCTTTTACAATTTTTTTAAGATACTAAGATCTATTGATATCTATAAAAATTCATTATTTTAGTGACTCTTCTCAAATTAGATACGGGTATGTCCCTACGTGCGTATGAATAGTAACACTAGCGGTGAGACATCACAGTCAGTCCTCTATTTTCTAAGTCCAAGGTTGCACCTCTGAAATGAACTTCTATCCCGCGTCTCGAGGTCTGCACCGCGCTTCACGCATCTTGCTTGTGTAAGGCAGTCCTAAAATCTATATATAGATCGTATTGTTTACTAGCGTGACGCCAATATACTCTTAGGGTGGCTACCAGACAGTCACACTAAACGAAAAACGTTGTTTTGTAAATAGAATGAGTGAAATCCAAGAATTTACCACAGCTTCATCTTGGAGACACATTCGTACCCACCGCTGAAAACCCAGCTGAACTAATATCTAGAAGTATTTGCTGCATGTGGAAGTCCCAAGGGTTACCCACTAAAACCACCACGGCAGCCTAGCCTCTAGATACTTTTTGTGATGGCTCCAGGAACTCGAAACGTTGCCATCCGGAACCACCACCGTTGCACTTATGTGTCTAAAAATAGTCTCCTCCCGGGGCATGAAACCTCAGTTGAAAATTTTATGCGTAGGCGACCTGCAGCTGCCACAAATGACCTCTTTCCAGGCCCACCACCTTAACGACAAGGGCGGCCAGAGTCCCCACTTTAACTACATGTGAAGCCATGTGCACTCAGAGATCCAATAGATCTCTCTTGTCAGACGAATGGCTTATGCCACGTCAGTGGTGCCTCACTCTTCTGCGGGTGGGATCAGTGATCTCTCGATCCAACAACTTCTTCCGCAGCATTAAAGCTTCGCAGAAAGAAACCACTGCCTTCCAACTTTCATTATCCGCCAGCATAGCCATAATAGAAGTATACCTGGCCTGTGTGAATGGAACAACCGGAAGGGGAAGACCTCGTTTAACATTCTCTGACCAAATCGGAGACGTTCTCAAAAAAGGGCAGGTCAGAAGTACCCTAAACCGGCGAGCATGTATGAAGAATATAATGACAGTAATCGAGGCAAAAGACGTGTGCAAAGATCGTGACAAATGGAAATCCGTTGTCTCTGTCTACCCCTCTGGGAAACAGGCGTGAGTCTATGTATGTATGTATAGCCATAATAACAGCTGGCGGAGAAAGATCGCGCCCGATCCGTACAACCAGGACTCGCAAGCCTCAGAAGCTAGAGGTATTAGCCCTCGCCAGCTGAGACATTCATCACTGTGGTGGTTTGCTCCTAAATCTTTACTGAATGATGAATTAAAATGGTTTACTGTAAGAGTAAAGTAAAATAAGAACTACAACCTTAAACTCATATTTATTTGGTAGTGTAAAACCTTAATGATTGAAGACCTACCAGATTAGCGTATAACCGTTTAGTTTTGTAGGATTAGATAACGCCGGACCAATTTATTTTTTAAATAGCAAGGGGTGAGGAGTCAAATGAAATACATTTTATTTATGCGTCTTTGTCTGCCTTCAATACGAATGTTTACACTTGAAAGTCGTTAGCGATCTTTCTAAGGACGCTTTTCTGTCTTATAATTTTTTCTTCTGATTTTTTTCCGTGTTTTGATAGTTTTCTGTTCACTTTATTTGGATCCGTATTTGGTAGTACATACGGGCGAGACTAGTGTAATACCTACGATAAAATTGAGTGTTGTCACCCCCTTAAGAATGATGAATGCGTCGTATATATTTGGCAACTAGCCTGTGCGTTTGCCCGATCGCTAACCCGCTGGACTTTATGTACAGACGCCAGTACATCCAGCTACCCCAATCTGTCAAATTTCTATTATAGATTTTCAACATCATCACAAAAGCATAAGGTTCACTTTCGATTGGGGAAATTTGACAGATTGGGGTAGTTTGATGTGCTGGCGTCTGTACTTAACCACACGCGATAGTTTAAAGAGTGTACAGCCATGGTTTTGTTCTTATAATAAACGCAATCGTCTTTCAACTGCTTTTGACTGTTTGGTGAATATTAAGCTTCAGAGACAAGGGCCGAGTAATGGTAATCGTTTGCCAGCCCCACATATAGTGCTCGGCAACATAAACAGAAGCGTTCGGGTAGGCGACCACGTGTGAAAACTCAAAGTGTGTACGCTATCATCATCATATCAGCCCAAAGACGCCCACTGTACGCTACAAATCTTTAATTTCTGTATTCGTCTATCAACTATGATTGTAGCGGCGCGAGCTAATTTGTGTTATGCGATGAATTGATAGACCAGAAATAATATATGAAGAAGTAGAAGAAGAGTATTAAATGAGTAATAATGGTAACACACTTATATCTAAAAATTTCGACTGCACGAGTGGCGCAGCGGCTAAGACAGTCGCCTCGCCGCTTCGTGGGTTCAGCTCCTGCGCCGGACACCAATTTGTGTGACCAGTATGGATGTAATTTGTATCCGTCTATTATATGTTTGTACAATACCCCGCGACACAGGGATTGGATTCCCTAGTGCGGGATAGTATGATACTTTATTTGGTTATTTAAATGGTAATATATAGCAATGGTTAAATGGTAGTTGAGATAGGTCGCTGATTGATCGCGAACTCACTTAATTTTTTTAATTAAATTATAAATTAGATGCGTACCAATTATGCATGCAGTGTTCAAATGGAAAAAGCTGAGCTGTTCGGTTGAATAACTCCGAACAACGATTGTAGGAGAATTAGTGAATCCTTAACTTCGGAAATAAGAGAAAAGTACCGGTACTTGATCGCTCGCCCCGCTTAAAACGCTTGGTCACCAAATCGCGCAAGCGGTCGACCCAACGAGAAAACTCAGTGGATACCTTATAGATATTTTATTACTGTAATAGTCTTTCAACTGTGACTATTGGAGATTTAATTAATTACAAAACTTTCCATATAAGAGACGTGTTATGGTATCCACTGGCCACAGGAGCGCGGGAGTGGGCAACCACACGAGTTGGCTTATAATAATTAATGAGATTCCCGCGTGAACACCTCCCCGATGGCCCGCCCGCGCTTTATATAACCATAGCCATATATTAGGTCTTTACCTATGAAATTGCCGTTCTGCAGTACTGGCCATTTCAAATCAAAATAATTTTTGTTTGGCTAAGAATTCTAATTTCAAATTAATTTTATTTTAAAAACATGGATTCTTTTTTCCAAAAGTAGTCATTTCTTTATTGATTAGTGTTACATTTTCATCGCATTTCAATCTTTTTCGTCATCATGGATACGTTAAAAATTAGAGTAATTATGGAATATGAGTACCGTCGTGGCAGCAACGCGGCACAAGCGGCACGCAACATCAACGACGTTTACGGAGCTAACACTACAAACCAACGCACCACCTGTTATTGGTTTGCTCGCTTCCGTTCTGGAAATTTCGACCTGAAAAATGAACCTCGCGGTCGTCCGAAGACTTTGGTCGACAATGACGAATTAAAGGCGGTTGTGGAAGCTGATGATACACAATCTAAGGCTGAATTAGCAGCAGCTTTCGACGTTAGCGTCAAAACAATATTGGTCCATTTGCGTCAAATTGGCAAGGTAAAAAAGCTTGACAAATGGGTGCCCCACGAACTCAATGATCGCCAGCGCGAAGTACGCGTCGAGACGTGCCTTGCACTGCTCAACAGACACACAAATGAAGGAATTTTGAACCGCATTGTTACCTGCGATGAAAAATGGATTCTGTTTGATAACCGCAAGCGCTCAGCAAGTTGGTTGGATCCTGGTTCAGCACCTAAACAATGCCCTAAACGAAAACTTACCCCTAGAAAAGTGATGGTCACTGTTTGGTGGTCTAGCGCCGGTGTGATTCATCACAGCTTCTTACCAAACGGGGTGAGCATTACTGCAGATGTGTACTGTGAAGAACTGAGCACAATGATGGAGAAGCTGGCGCATCTCCAACCAGCATTGGTCAATCGCTCGTCTCCGCTGCTCCTGCACGACAACGCGCGACCTCATACTGCACAGCAGACGGTCTCCAAGTTGCAAGAACTGGGGTTGGAAGCTCTCCGTCATCCGCCCTACTCACCAGACCTTGCGCCTACAGACTACTACTTTTTCCAGAATTTGGATAACTTCTTGGCGGGAAAAAAATTCAATACCCGAGAGGCAGTACAAAATGCCTTTGAAGAATTTGTTGCCTCCCGTCCAGCTGATTTCTTTAAGAAGGGCATCAATAAACTGCCACTGCGATGGCAAAGATGCATTGATTGCATGGGTGATTACTTCGATTAATACAAATAAAAAAATTCATGAAAAAAATTCGTTTAAATTTTTTCATACAAAACGGCAATTTCATAGGTAAAGACCTATTATGTACCTACCTAATATATATGTTAATGTAATATATGTTCACCCGCAGATAACGAGGTCCTGGGTTCATATCCCGGGTCGGGCCAAAAGTGATTTTTGGACTTTTCTGTAAAAAGAAAAAAATTACAGCTTCAGCTTGAAGTCTGCGAGTTGGCGGTATTATACCCCCGTGCCTTGGAGAGCACGTAAAGCCGTCGGCCTTCTTTCCGGTCGTGTAGCTAGGCGTCCCATCGGATCATGAGACTGATGGAATAGAAAGTGCTCCTGTGTTTGCGCACACACTTGAGCACTATAATATGTCCCGCGCAGATGGCTAGTTTAAATTGAGAATGTCCTAAATTTGACAAGGAGGACATCTTTAATATAATTTTTATTAGTTTTTGCTTTTATTATTATTAATTATTATTTGTTTTATTTTATGATTTTATTATTATTTCTAATTTATACATTTAATTTAATTTATTATAATGTTATGTTGGGGTGTACCTTACCTGAAATAAATGGATTTATTTTTATTATTATTATTTTTATTAACAGTGCCAACCTATATCTTCTTGTAAATGAATAGTAGCTTGAAACTTGTATATAAGATTCCTTCTATAGTATTTAGCAGACAAACTTCGAAAAGCCCAAGCTACTTGGCTTACTTACAAGAAGATAGAGGACGGAAGCGACCGCCGAGCGCCAGCAACACGTACACATATCTATAAGCCTATTAGTGATTAGAAGTAGTTAGTATTCAGGTGCGCCTCCATTCGGGCAACATTGTCTATAATAATAATAATAATAATAAATAATTAAATTACGTAGAATTGCTCCACCCCTGTTAGCCTCTGCGAACAAAATTCTGAATGTGCACCAAATCGTGAACAAAATATAAAGATGCTATAGTAGGCACCGATCCATATTTAATATGAAGAAAACTTGAAACTAAGCAGCCTACTACTTATCCGACAAACTCAGTCTAAATATTGGAAACTTAGCAACCTATTATCCACCTAATTAATATTTGGTTTAGATCGAAATTTATAAATTTGGTGCTAGCAATGTTTGGGTTAATGTTAATTGGAAAGTAGCATATACAATATGTAACGTAATTAACGCACTTCCTGAAAATAGTTTGTTCAGAATCCTTTACTGAATCGATTTATATAATTTTTAATATAGGTAATTTTTTATTCCAATATAATTAAAACTACGGAAATTATTGTCATATCAACCCTGTAGAGTCAAAACCAATTGAAATGGACCGTAAGTCAAAGTAATAAGACTTATAAATCGCAGTTTTATCTGTATTCATACAAATACCATCATTCAATACAAAATAAAGAAAAATAAACTTTATTCCAAGAAAATAATTCAGTAAATTAGTTTCTTGGAACTAATTTACTGAATTAGTTTTTAATTTAGTGTATGTATTATGACTACACTAAATTTTTTATTTAGTGTAGTCATAATACATACACTAAATTAAAAATTTGAGTTTGAGGGTGTGCGTTAATTACGTTACACGTTGTAGATTATATATATTTGAAATTCAGGTTTAGTGTGTCTGCAATTCTGTGTATGTTTGTTGTGTCATTGACGGCGACGAATATTACACCCCATTTCGTCCCTTGGGGGCGTAGAAATAGTCCAAATGGAATATCTGCCAGAGAACGGGGCAGCAGCGTTTCGTTGATTACTACTTCTCATATTGCAATCGTCAACCGTCTGCTGAGCGTGGCGTAATCCCCATATTATGGGCACAACTCCATTATAAAGATCCTTGGGGAGACCTTTGTCCAGTAGTGGGGGTCTTGCAGCAGGGTGACACATTTAGTGAATACTACACTACCAAGAAAATACCGGGGAAAGGCCTATAATACTAATGTTTAACATCTTTCGGGCTATTATTGAAATATTATTCTTCCTATTTTATTTTAAGAACACCCGTTTATGAATATCCAATTATCTAGAGCACACCCAGATTTAAAACAACCACAAAAACGTACATTAAGCCACACATACAGTCCAAATTATTAGCGTTTAAGGGGCCTTTTACAGTCCACTAGCGCCGCCAATCGAAAAAATGTCATAACTCGTAAATAGAATCAAAAATACAAAATGTGGTCTATTATTACTGTAGAAAAGGCAATAACGTAATTTTATAACACATTGTCAACACTTGAAATATAGCTGTTTAGCTAAATCGTGCATTTGTAACAAAAACGGCCGTTTATGTTTTGAATGCACGATTTAGCTAAACAGCTATATTTCAAGTGTTGATAAGGTGTTATACAATTACGTTATTGCCTTTTCCACAGTAATAATAGAACATATTTTGTATTTTTGATTCTATTTACGAGTTATGACATTTTTTCGATTGGCGGCGCTAGTGGACTGTAATAGGCCTCTTAATTAGACTGACCGGTCCCATCCCAGGAACATACACTAAGCAGGATCCCCGCCTTTTATCTGTCTAACTTGGACAACTCGGGCAGCTACACAAGTACTGGCTAGGGTTAAAATAGAATTTTACAGTTAAAAAAAAATAAGCTCAAATTATTTAAAGGACTACACCGGGGGTGGCCACGAAGCCGGATGAAGGGTCGTTGAATTGGTGGTTCTCAGGGGATGCCTGAGACATTGTCATGACAAATGAATTCGTCACATTCCTCAGAAAATTGTCTGATAGTCAATATAATATAATACACGCCTATGAGGCTATAGTACTATCGGTCAATAAAAATCAACACAGTTCCAGCATATCTAGATATTATTTTGTTTATTTAATTTTGCAAATCAATAGGAAACACGTTTTTTATAGAATCGCTGTCAGTCTGCCCTTGTCATCATGGAGATTACAAGTAAAATTTCGTCATCATCAACATATCAGCCGAAAGACGTCCACTGCTGGACAAAAGCCTCTCCCAAAGATCTCCACAATTACCAGTCTTGCGCAATTCGCATCCAGCAGTTTCCAGCACTAATTCATCGGTCCATCTTGTAGGGGGCCTGCCCACGCTGCGTCTTCCAGTTCGTGGTCACCACTCGAGAACCTTAAAATAAAAGTAAAATTTATTATCACGTAATCATGACACTGGGAGCTTCGATTCACACCCAGGGCAGATCCTTGTGCGCGTGAATATGTCTGTTTTTCCTGAGTCTGGGTGTAATTATCTATATAAAATCTATTTACCAAAAGAAAAGTAGTGTACCTACGTAGTACAACAAGCTCTGCTTAGTTTGGGTTCAGATGGCCGTGTGTAAATAATGTCCCGGGATATTATTATTATTATTTATATTGACACTTGCAAGGATGTCAAAACCTCTAGGATACTTCTATTTCCCCTTGAATCATTAAATTTGACAAGAATTCATCAAATATTGTGGGTGAAAACAATGTTTTCACCGCCCGGGGGCATGTTAACGCCTGACGCTTAATGAAAGCAATCCACGCTTTCATCTTTTCTAATTAGAGTAACCAAAGGCATTATGCATAGTTTTTAAGTGATGAATCATTCATTAAACCTTTTATCTATCATAACCACGTCGTCCGTGATTTTATTTATAAAACATCCTCTACCGGCCATCTTCATCCCCGCACACTATGTCTTAAAGCGCAAGTGAATGGAAAACCCCTAAAAGTGTATTTAGTTACATCACAATAAAGAAACAAAGGGATAAAAATCTTTGAGAATGGATTGCTGTGATGACCAAAGTATTTACATATATAAAAGTTTGTACGGAACCCTCGGTACGTGGGTCCCACTCGGTCTTTTTTATTATATCAAACTATTATAATTTTACCCTCACGGAAACAAACAATTGCCACAATTCTAAATTACATTTTACATAGCTGTATTTTTTCTGCCATATGTAGTTCATATCTTATGAACATGAAAAGGCCTCGTTAGTTCTGACAATTTAGTTACGTAGCTTAATAAAAACTAACAGAAGTTTATAGTAGCTTTAGCTGTAAGTTTAGTCGTAGAAAATAGAGAGCAAGCAACAAAACGCTTTATGCAGAAAGCTATAAGTAACAATATGCTTTATTAATAAAATATGTATCTATACATATAATAAAATCGTAGGAAAGTCAAAACTGTACATTGAATATTTTTTTAAAGGATTCTTGGGGCGATCTGCAATCGATATCGAAGCCAAAAATTTAGTTTTTAGAATTTTTGTCTGTGTGTCTGTTTGTCTGTATGTATATCCGGGCTAAACTCCAAAAGTACTGCATGGATTTACCTCAAATTTTGCATTAATATTACCAAGAGGTCGGGTCAACATATAGGCTACATATTATCATGCTTTCACCTACAGGGGAGGAGCAGTGATAATTTATAAAGTTTAACGCGGGTAAAACCGCGGGGCACAGCTAGTTTTCAACAAGTATGTAAATTTTAAACTACTTTCTTCAAAAACGTGGGACCATAAATGAAGACACAGTAAATGAATACACAGTAAATGAAGACACAGTAAATGAAGACACAGTAAATGAAAGTTATGATAAATTACTTTTTTAATATTATTCTTCGGAGTTCATCATCATCATAACAGCTATAAGAAGTCAACTGCTGGACAAAAACCTCCCCCTGCCATGCTTGGCAGACGGGTTGGCGATCGCAGTAAGATAATGATAGTACTCGGAGAACGTTGCTGTCCGTTCTCTGATATATATTCACTCGGGACGACTTCTACTAACGGGATGAGATAGGGTGACGATATTCTTTATGGCCGCCAGATTAATAATTCTATTTAATATATTACTACTCAATTTAAAAATAATAGCTATGTACATAGTTATATATTTAAGGAGTTTTCAAATTATTATGTGATAAAACAGACCGCAAGGACGAACTAGTTTAAAAATCGTTCTACCTTAAAATATTAAGGTAGAACAATAGTATATGACTATATTTATGTCCTGTATTGTGAGCTGGACAAGCAAATTATATGTTAATACCCAAGTGCTGAATAAATTTAATAATTACATTTCATCATACACTGAATTAGTTAATACCACATTCTTACACCTAATAGTTTCAGTTTAACGGGTAGATGGCGCTGCTTAAGTTTTTCTACTATTTATATGACACCTTGTATATTTTAACCTTTTTGAGTTACGAAGATCAAATAGATGATTTTCGTCACAAATATACGATTTACCTGACATAAAGATTTCAATTACGGCTATGATCCATTATTGTTAGTAGCATACCTGGACGGTTCAATGTCTCGTGCCAACTTTTGGGTCGAAGGATTTATTTGTATGGGAAATATGTATATTGAGTTCAAAGTCCTTTTATATCGGAGTGCCAAGGCCACATGACTCAAATTAGATCATTTTCTCTTAACAATTAGGTTTTATTGTTAGTCACTTTACAGAAAATGTAGCTTCTTCTAACGCCAACCTTGCTATGAGAGGCCCATTTTTAAGACAGACTTGAAAAAAAAGGAACTGGACTATACGCTTTTACAACAAAACCCAATGGACCTAGAGAACTCCCAATCAACAACTTTAAAATATAAATAAAAGACATATTGCAAAGTTTCTGACTACGTTAATGATTAAATTCTACCGTTTTCTTCTAATCACCGTAGCCTAGTTAGTAGTGCTCCTGCCTACGAAGCTGGTGGTCCTGGGTTCGAATCCCGGTAAGTGCAAATATTTGTGTGATGAGTCATGGATGTTTTCTATGTATATAAGTATTTATCTATCTATATAAGTATGTGTATCGTCGTCTGGTACCCATAGTACAAGCTTTGCTTAGTTTGGGGCTAGGTTGATCTGTGTGTCATTGTCCCCCGAGATATTATTATTATTATTATAAATTGATAGGCAATGAGTGGATTTAACTCAACGCATTTAGATTATTAAATTATAATTAAATGGTATGTTTGGTTGGTCAGTAGCAGCCACGTCAAGCATTACAGTTGTGTAAAAATAGTACAATTAATAAAAAAAATTACAGACTGGTAATATATGTGACTATGACTATGATCTTGCAAGACCGTCAATCAACTATGTAGGTAGGGCCTTTCCCACGGAGCATCTTCCAGTTCGTGGTCGCCTTTCAAAAAACTTTCTGTCGCAGCGGCCGACGTAGGAAGCTGATAAAATCGGTGAAATATCGGTCCACTTTGTAGGGTCCTGCGCACGGTGCTTCTTTCGTTTCGTGGTCGTCTCTCAAGAAACTCTCTGCCACATTGGCCGACGTCGGAAGCTTGTTTAAATAAGACCTTGATAAACCTTGTAATACCTTGCCTTGCTTGCTTGTAATACCTTGATAAAATCGGTGAAATATCGGTCCACTATGTAGGGCCCTTCCACGGTGCGTCTTCCGGTTCGTGGTCGCCCCCCAAGAAATTTTCTGCCACATCGGCCGACGTTGGAAGCTTAATACCTTGATAAAATCGGTGAAATATCGGTCCACTATGTAGGGCCCTGCCACGGTGAGTCTTCCGGCTCGTGGTCGTCTCAAAAGAAACTTTCTGCTACATCGACCGACGTTGGAAGTTTAATACCTTGATAAAATCGGTGAAATATCGTTCCACTTTGTAGGGCCCTGACCACGGTGAGTCTTTCATTTCGTGGTCGTCTCCCAAGAACCTTTCCGACACAACATTTTTTTTTAAAGTAAACGCCCGCACTAGGTAATCTAATCCAGTGTCACGGAGTACTTTACAAAAATATGATAGACGAACCCAAATTACATCCAGACTCGGAACAACTATTTATGGGTCACACAAATAGTTGTCCGGTGCGGGACTCAAACCCGCGACACGAAGCGGCGAGGCGACTGTCTTAGCTGCTGCGCCACACGTGCAGTCTATATGTATATGTTATGATAAAATCGGTGAAATACCAACATGATTTTGATGCAAAGCTTTAAGCCGTTAAAACGCGATGCAACATCATTACAGCCTCAAACTTGCTGGTACTAAAACTAACGTGTGTGTGATATGGCCCTAAACGCCACTTTAGAGTTTATGGTATGGCACTATAAAATCCAACGCTGTTAATTATCAAAAGGTCATGTACCATATACATGGAATATGGCACAGAAATAAACAGGCTAAACTTCTATTAAGGAATCAATTTATATGGGAACATCATATGGATTTTGGATTTGGTGCATTGGTTAAGTTTTTAATTTTTTTTTTAAGTAGGTAGGTCATTAAATCTAATATAGCGTACTCGATGGCCGACACTACTATCGTCCTCCCTGACTATTAGTTTGCATTAGTATCAATCAAAATCTACAAAAGTCTTCACATATTAACGTAGAGTGATAGTTGCACAAAACGTTGACCTTTAAAACCAAATATCAAATGCATCTACGCATTAGTAATCACTCTGAGACGACGAACTCCAAAGGGGGTTTGTGTTATACACTAGCTGTAACCCGCGGTTTTAACCGCGTTAAACTTTATATATTATCACAGCTCCTCCCCCGTAAGTGATAGCGTGATAATATCTAGCCTATATGTTGACCCGGCCTCTTAGTAATATTCTTGCAATATCTTCTTTCTCTTAAATTAAGTTAAAGGAAGCCGCGTGGTACCTGCGGCCAATACCCATCTGCATTTAAGTTTATACAACTCATAGTATAAGATGTGCATATTTAAAAATTCGAAGTAAGTAATAAAATGCACAATCAAAACGCAACTCAAAATGGCTAACACTAGACACATTAGTAAACCACGTAGATACAGCTCCGGGATAGCTGGCAGCCGTAGTAGGTACAATTCTATTTACAACTCAGATCCATACATAGTATTGGAAATTGTCGTCACGTACAGAAATATCCTATTGAATTTAAATAACTCTGTTTGTATAAGTAGTAACAGGTTGTCCGTTACGTGTACATACATGGATCCAAGGATACTGTGTTGTGTATTAAAAAGTAGGTCATAATAGATCTTGCGGTAGTGTTTTTGCACACAAACACAGACTCACGCATGTATCCCAGAAGGGTAGGCAGAAACAACGGATTTCCATTTGTCACGATGTCTCGCTGGTTTAGTACTTCTGACCAGGGGCACTACCGGCTACGTTACGGTGTTCAAATAAATAAAAGTTAGAAATGACTTAATCAATCGTTAAAACGGCTTCCATGACCAAATTATTATAGTCCAAGTGTATTCGCAATCACAGAGGCACTTTCTATTCCATCACTCAACATCCGGACGACTAGTAACATGACCGGAAGGAGGTTAGGTACAGGATCGACGGCTTTACGTGCTCTCTGAGGCATGGGTGTGTGATACTATCAACTCCCAGACTTCGGGCTGATACTGACAAATTTTCTTAACATAAAAATCAGTTATAGGCTTAACCGAAGATTTGAAAGCAGGAACTCATTAACTGCGGTTAATAAAAATATACATTGTGGGACAATAATAGCTACGTTGAAAAACATAAACGACTTGAAAATAATTGCAAGATACATAAGTTATTTTTGGCAATTTGTACAAAGCCTTTCATTGTATTCATGACCCTTTTGTCAGTAAGTGACGTGGACGTGGACAGTATAATTCATAAAGTTAAAGTACACAAAAAAGATCTGTTGCTATTGAAAATTAATTATATCACTAATTTAAAAAGATATGTAAAGGACCGCAAGCTGGGTCGTTCGTATAATAATTTGTATATTTGACTGCGGTACATATCTCCGCCCTAACTACCTACCGTCCGGAAATAGTTCCGCTTGAATTTTTCATACAATGAATGGGCTCTAGACCTCTAGAGGAAGGAAGAGGCCGTAAAAGTTGAAGGTTGTAAATTCTACAACAAGAATATATTTTAATTTAACAAAAACGAGCCGGTTCGCATTACAAGGTTTCAGTATATACATTTTCTGTATCCCATGTTGTTTAAGAATTTTTTTTTTTTATTGAATTTCATATTTTTAACTGGCATGTATTATTGCGATATTTAAAAGTAAATCCAAAACTAGGGCACCCATATTTTTCCTTTTTGCGAAATTATGAACTTTTCATTCATAATTTCAACTTTGAAATTCGATGTATTCTAAAAAGACGTAAGCGGCAAATGACGTCATACATACGGCGGAATAGCCATCCATCTTTGTTTTAATGTAACCCGTCAAATAAATATCCCTGTCTTGTCAAATTCGTTGGCGCCTAAACTTGTTTACGTTTGTTTAATGATTTCAATTTCAAATTAAATTAAAATCATCAATATTAAATTCGTTTCCAGTGTTATTAACCTTATAATTTTTCATTAAGTCACCATGTAAGTCTCGAAATTTAAAACCGTGAGTGACAATTGACAATTTGACATGTCTTGTTTGACATTAATGTTTTCGTTTAAAACATTGGAATGCTTAGGCAAAGGAACCTACCTCGTCCGCCGTATAAGTGACGTCATCACACCTTTTTTAGTTTTTATTTTTTTCCTCAGAAATTAAGAAATAAAAAAATAAAAAAAAAATATATTTGAACTCAGGATACAAAAATAAAGAAATGGTATTTTTGTTTTAAGGTGGTGTTAGTTTTGAAATGTTGTCAAATACCGTAGCCTAGTTGGTAGTGCTCCTGCCTACGAAGCTGGTGGTCCTGGGTTCGAATCCCGGTAGGTGCAAATATTTGTGTGATGAGCACGAATATTTGTTTCTGAGTCATGGATGTTTTCTATGTATACAAGTATTTATCTATCTATATAACTATGTATATCGTCACCTGGCACCCATAGTACAAGCTTTGCTTAGTTTGGGGCTAGGATGATCTGTGTGACATTGTCCCGAGATATTATTATTATTATTTGCCCTAATTTTCGGGAACGGTCTCGCCCAACTATGGGAGATTTTTGACTGACGTGATGATGATGACGCTAAATTCCAAAGTAGTACCACAATCTAAATACATATTTTATAATAAAATCGTAGGAAAGTCAAAACTGTACATTGAATATTTTTTTAAATGGATACTTGGGGCGTGATCGATCTATAATCGATATGGAAGCCAAAAATATAGTTTTTAGAAATTTTGTCTGTTTGTCTGTATGTATGTCCGGGCTAAACTCAAAAATTCTGCATGGATTTATTTCAAATTTTGCATGAACATTACTAAGAGGTTGGGTCAACGTATAGGCTACATATCACGCTATTACCTACGGGGGAGGAGCTGTGATAATTTATAAAGTTTAACGCGGGTAAAACCGCGGGGCACAGCTAGTAAGTAATGTATGCTTGATTATGTTTTTTATTATTAGCACCTAAATAACTTTATGTAATACTATCTGTGCCCCGCGGTTAACCCGCGATTAACTTTATAAATTTTAGCCTATGTGTTAATCCAGGGTGTCAGCTAACTCCATACCAAATTTTATTAAAATCGCTCCAGGCGTTTAGACGTGTAGAAGTTACAAACACACACAAACTTTCGGCTTTATAATATTAGTGTGATTTGTTTTCACTTTTTGAGTATTTGAATGCACTTTATCTATATATCTATAGATGCATAGATATAATAAAATCGTAGGAACTTCAAAACTGTACATTGAATATTTTTTTAAGGATACTTGGGTCGTGATCTACAATCGATATGGAAGCCAAAAATATAGTTTTTAGAATTTTTGTCTGTTTGTCTGCATGTATGTCCGGGCTAAACTCAAAAAGTACTGCATGGATTTACTTCTAAGTGAAGAAGTAACAAACATACACACTCACAAACTTTCGGCTTTATAATTTTAGTGTGATTTGTTTTCACATTTGGTGATATTTGAGTATTTTAATGCACTTTATTATATGTATGTACCAAAACACGAATCCTCATTTTATGCAAAGTAGGTATTTGTTCCATTAGTCAATAATTGGCGGCCAACGTGACAACGATTGCTGGCAGGCATCAGATAATAAATAGCTGTCGTTGTATCTACGAATATTAAAGTGGTTTGTTTACTCGTGATAATGTCCTCCTAGTCGAATTTCGGGCACGGCGTCTCAATAGAGATTAGCCATCTGCGCTGAACATATTATAGTGCACAAGTGTGTGCGCAAACACAGGAGCACTTTCTATTCCATCACTCGCATGATCCGATGGGACGCCTAGCGACTCGACCGGAAAGAAGTCAAGTACAGGACCGACGGCTTTACGTGCTCTCCGAGGGACTATAATACCGCCAACTCCCAGACTTCGGGCTGTTGTTGAATTTTTTTTCTTTTTACATAAAGTCCCAAAAGCTCTTTTGGCTCGACCCAGGATTTGAACCCAGGACCTCGTTCTCTGCGGGTGAACACGCTTCTGCTAGGCCAACGAGGCACATTTGTTTGTTTACTCGTGATACATAGTATCTGGAATGCATTCCGTGATCTCGACAAATAATAATAATAGCTAGGGACAATGTCACACAGATCATCCTAGCCCCAAACTAAGCAAAGCTTGTACTATGGGTACCAGGCGACGATATACATACTTATATAGACAGATAAATACTTATATACATAGAAATGGAAGTGCGATTAATACTTATGCCAAAGATGTACAATACCTAACATGAAAGGTAAATTTGTAACATATTTAAAAAATACTAATAACAAACACTAGTTTATAAGAAAATTGTTACTAACTAATTGGACACTAATTTGGTCTGAAAATAAAGACTTATTATTATTATTATAATTATAAAAAAAAAAAAAAAAAAAAAAAAAAAAAAAAAAATATTATGCTACAAAACTATTCTGTAACTCATACTGTTCGAATGCACGCATTTTCGACACACTGAACAACCGAGTAACATGCGGCAAAAGATTGTAATTAACCACCAATCTCTTCACGAGTGAATAGACGATTCAATACCTCCACTTCTGATGCAGTTTTAACCTAACCTAGGTTAGCTTACAATAGTCCGAATAATACAATAAAATTTTATGTATTCATAACTGTAAGATCCGGCTCGAATAACCACTCTTCATAATAATAAATCTTTCGCTAAGTAATAAAAAAAATATTATTTTGAAAATAGAAACATAATTGGATGCATCAGTTATAGCTTGGGGCTATAACGAATTTCCTTGGTAAACTTTGCACGTGAAATATGTTTGCAATTTTATAAGTAACAAAGCCAGTAGGTTTACGCCGACTTCGATTAAGATTTTCCTATGTACAGACGCCAGCACATTAAGATACCCCAATCTGTCAAATTTCCCCAATTAAAAGTGAAACTTATGCCTATGTAATAGTGTTGAAAATCTATAAAATAAATTTAATAGATTGGGGAAGCTGGATGTGCTGGCGTCTGTACATTGCCTCGCGACGCAGTGCTGACTCTGTAAATAATTCACGAAGACTTCAAGTTGATTTAATGTGAATATATACTGCACACCGAGATAACAAGGCGTTCATTACCGACTTATATAAAATCGGAATTCTTACGTATCTACCTACATCGGTAGGTAATTAATGCTCTGCCACGTTTCTGTGAATAATAGACATGACCTTTGAGTGGCTGTTACGGTAGGCAGGCATTTCTGGCTTTTCTAACAAATCTCGCATTTCTCTCACCCCAATGTGTTCCCATTCCTAATAAAAAAGGTTATACTAAAGCTAGACTGGGATTCAGATAGGCTATTATTTATATCTAAGTGGATTTCATTCGAATATCTACGCAATTTAGACCTTTTTTTTTGTAAGGCAGGGGGAATGCCTACGCATGGCACCCGCAAAAAGTGTCTACGGGTGGGTATGTCGTACTGGCACCGACTAAACCTACCTGCCGTGGACTTCTCTTGGCGCCTAATGGGGGGAGCCCGGGACCGCGGGTATGCTGCTCCGGTGCCCCCCTTTTGCACCATGTCCCAGATGTTTAGTCCTGCATTCTTGCCATTCAGAGATACGGTGGTCGGGATGGCGTATTTAAAAAAATTGACCATACACACTGAATCGCTTGCCACCCATATGCGTAAAAAACATTTAAATCCACAAAATCGTTACGGATAGTCCTCATGATAAAGTATCTAAATTTTGCATTTGAAGGTCAACTCCTCGGCCATCCTGTATAATATTGGTTTAGTTCACACCAAAAATGGTACCTACCAAATATACCTACCAAATAACCTATCAAATATTATAATTTCGTCTGAGTTAGTTATTCTACTACATCATCATATCAGCCGAAAGACGTCCACTGCTGCATAAAGGCCTCCCCAATAATCTCCACGGTTGCCGGTCATGCGCCATCCGCATCCACTGCGACTTCAGCTTGGTAATCGTTCGGGCTATGCCGGTGACTTTGGGTCGCCTGCAGTTTTCGACATTACTGATTCAATCTCGCAGGGAAACTCCGAGCACAGCCCTCTCCATTCCTTTTCGGGTGACCGATCAAGTCTCTGCTCTGTAAGTCATATTTCATACACGGTCATCGTAGCCTAGTTGGTAGTGCTCCTGCCTACGAAGCTGGTGGTCCTGGGTTCGAATCCCGGTAAGTGCAAATATTTGTGTGATGAGCATGAATATTTGTTTCTGAGTCATGGATGTTTTCTGTGTATATAAGTATTTATCTATCTATATAAGTATGTATATCGTCGCCTGGTACCCATAGTACATGCTTTGCTTAGTTTGGGGCTAGAGTGATCTGTGTGGCATTGTCCCTAGATATTATTATATTTCCTTTTTTCCTTCTCTAGAAGATATGCTAAGTAAGGTTATGTCATAATACTCCGGTGGGAACTTTAAAAACACACAATTCACAGATGCATAGCATACTTAGGCTCAGAACAGCTATATAAGGGCTTACAAATAGTTTTCCTGTGCGGGAATCAAACCCGAAACACATAGAAGAGAGACCTTAACCACAGCGCCCCACACCCAGTCTTTGTTTGATGTTGGGAGTGCCATAACTTCTATAAAAATATACAGTAACAAAATGGCGGGACATGGGTAGAACGTCACGGGGAATTGAATTAGTAAATTACTCGATCCAGTAGAAGAATTAAAGCACGGCCTTTGCAATTTAAAAGGTTCCATGGATAACCATGGATAATACAAAACAAATAATTAAAAACCTCTGAAGTTGATTAAAAATAATTCTGAATCAAATGCTTGCTCAAGTAAACTTTACACTGCTTTATTTATTACTTAACTATTAATATGATTTTCAAAGTTTTTGGCACTGAACTTCAACTAAATAGCAAGACGGATTTTAATGAATTCTTTTGTGTGTTCCTCGATACTTAAGATTCACAATTGAACTCAATTACTTACTCTCGAGTTAGGCTTTTTATTTGGAAAATATCTGCCGAACACTCTAGTGCTTATATCTATAGAAATATCTGTGTCTTAAGAAAATTCGAATTTAACATAGTAAGTAAAATACACGTACCACTATTTACAAATACTTGCTATAAGCTTAGGTAAAAACCAAATTTTATATTTATATAACTTAATATCTTAACCCATTCTCAAAATTTGGGTAAGAAAAATGAGAAATGCCTTTACATTTGTATGGAAAATGGCATCTAAAATAGGCTCTTCAATGTGACATTATAAGGCACGTGTCTTGACTACTCTATAAAGTTCTAAGGTCGTGCACCGATTTCGCACGTGAATTTACAACTTATCGTAACGTAAAAAATCACGGTTACGACTACGATCTAATGTAGCTTGCTTCGAAGGTTAAAATAATCACTCAGGCCAAAGGCAGCAACTGGATTAAATGCAAAATAGAATATTAGTCAGATTTACATCTATATAGATAAATAAATTTGACACTTATGTAATAGAAAGTGACATACATACATAGAGAGAGAGATAGAGAGTGTTTTCCTTAAGTGATGTAATCAAGGACCGATGTGATAGCCGGCTTAGCAAAAAAAAAACTAATAATTGGTGACTGCCATTTGGTACTAGGTAAGGTAATATATAAAACACTAAACATAATGGCAAAAAATACACAAATTTTATATATTTGATAATAACTATACTTAGTCATAATGCCAACCAAATAACGTTTACAGCTGAGCAAAGGCGTCCCCTCTCCACAATTGCGCTACCGGAAACCGTTTCCTTCGCTACTTACAAGATCCACCTTGTGGGGTCTACTTTGTGGTCACCCCTCGAGAACTTAATACTGCAACCATACTTAAAATATCAACTATTTTCATTCATTCATCATATCAGGCGAATGAAGCAAAGGTCTCCACAACTGCAAGTCCTGCGCTGCCTGCATCCAACGGCATCCTTGGACCCTTATACTCCACATTCTCATTCACCATTATTCCTTTTTTTACGTAAACAAATTCTCGGTTCAGTAAACTATATTCTGTTTTAAAAACTTCTATTTTTATTATTCATATCAACGGAAATCGTTGAATAACGTTTATATTCATAGTTTTATGATTTTGATTCAAATCGCGCTGATCTTTATGAATATTGAACCAATGGAGTTTATTTTCAAGTATAGCCGATGTTTTATTCGTAAATGTGCATTGCTCTGTATGCTATGTAGATAACAGGTACAACGATCTGTATTTTATTACTCAGTTGCGTGCATTTTCATCAATTAAATAGTACAGACTACTGATATACGATAGTATTAGCTGTGTCCGCGACTTCGACCGGCCATTTTGTAACGACTCCGTAACATCAGAATATCTCTAATATTTTGTCTCTTATCGCAAACTTATAAAACTTTTCCATAAACCTTACATAAGTATTTCCATACAAACTTACATTTCCTATTCCCTATTTTTTTTACACCTTTGAGTGTAAAACTTTGAATGTAATATTTATTTATATCGAATCAACAGCCTAAAAAATAAGTATCAAGGTTCTAGATCTAAATATGACGATACTTCCATATAACTTTTCATCTCCACTTTCAAACAAAACATACATTTTTCAGCATTAAAAAGAAGCCTATATCCTTTCTCAGACTATCTGTGTACCAAATTTCATTTAAATTGGTTCTTAAGTTTTGGCGTGAACGGGCGATAGACAGATAGACGGAGTTACTTTCGCATTTACAATAGTAAGGATGTATAATACAGACGTGGTCGCTCATAAGTACTCTCCTCAAGGTCACCCAAATGAGCATTAGAGAGGGCTATATTCGGAGTGTCGCTGCAAGATCAAATCAGAAATGTTGAAATCCAGAGGAAAACCAACGTAACTAACTTATCTACCATAGTTCCTAAATCCACCGGTCGCTGAGGCAGAAAGGTTCTACAGTACCGGCATGGGCAATTTGGACAGTCCCTTTACACCTTCTTCTTCGGTCTTGTGGAGGACACAGGAAGCCGCTGGCTACTGGTAACGCAAGACCGGCAATTGTGGAGATCGCTTGGGGAGGCCTTTGCTTAGCATCGGACGTGTTTCGGCTGACAAGGCGATGATTTAATGGTAGCAGAAGGTTACTGTGTGGTGACGGCGGCAAATATTAGAATATCATCACCCCATCTCATCCCGTGGGGGATGTAGAAGTTGACCCGGGTGAATATTTACCAGAGGACGGGCACCATCTTACTGCTATCGCCAACCCGTCTGCCAAGCGTGGCGATTGTGGCATATTCCCAAGATGATTCTTGGGGGAGGAATTTGTTTAGCAGTGAACTCCTTACAGCTGGAGCGATTTTAATAAAATTTGGTATGGAGTTAGCTGGCACCCTGGATTAACACACATAGGATATAATTTATAAAGCTTAACGTGGGTAAATCCGCGGGGCAGAGCTAGTACATGACCTACATGGAGAGAAACTTCCGCACAATCCTGGCATTCGCCAGCACCCGTCTTCTGCATGTCTCTTTTATAGCTGCATTATCTCTTATAGCTTACAGCTGTGCTTAACAGCTTACAGCTGTTAAGATGAGAAGGTGTACCTATTAAGTGTTAATTTTTCTCTTACCGAATGTGTAAGCAATACATTATGATATTGTGTCTAGCACATTTGATGACTCAAAGATTTTGATTAACCTAAAGTCTTTTTAGGTTTTAGTCTGTTCGCTGCAGCCTTTTATAGATACATGATTTACTATTTTTGTTCATCTCTTTTTTAATAAGTAAGCTTAGCCTCAATTAATATCGTTTGAACGTGTACCTTTTTATTTGTGTCTCATAAAACTTTTATTTCTTTCTTATTCTTTCTTTGTTCAGATCCGAGGGACCCAAAATATTGTGCATTCAGGCTGAAAAATAATTTACCTATCGTATTCAATCAGGCAAACCGATATTTACAAGTTTAAATCGTTTAATAAAAGGTATTTTAATTATTGCCTACCAATCGGTGACAAAATTAGATTGTCGTCGTTCTCCCGGGAGGAACGTGTGTTAATCAGTTATTGGTTGAATTGGTCTGTTATTTCGCGTTTGTCAGTCGGTAACTGACAAACACGAAATGCGATGCTGCGAGCAAAAAATAATGGTTTTCCGAAAACTATAAAATTAAAAAGAAAGACTTACATCAAACAAATCAAATGAAAACGTAGTCATTCTTTTACTTTTGGAGCGAACTTGACTAACAAAAAGACAAGCTTTTTATATATTTATATATTTTTGTTGATACTTGCCTTTCACGCCGCAGGTTGTGTGTGCGGTTCATACCCAGAACAGTTTTTTGTGTGCATGAACATGTCAATTTGTGGTGGGTGTAATTATGAAAAGTAGTATATCGTAATCTGGTTTCCATATTACACATGGCTACATATCAAGCTATACATTTCCATTATAAGCTGACCTCTCAGTGTATGGAAATCCTATACAACTCGTGATCAGCTTATACTGGAAATTATAGCTTGATATGTAGCCGTGTGTACAAGCCCTGCTTAGTTTAGGATCAGATGGCCATGTGTGAATAATGTGCCAGAATATTGTATTACATTCTTGAGGGGTCTTCCAAATGAATGTTATTGATGGCATCTGATGTCTTCGATGCGCTAGGTCGGCGTGGTGGACTAAGGGCTATCCCTTCTCAAAATGGAAGGATGCCCTAACCCTACAATTACAGAAGCTTAATCTCCATTTTATTATTCCCTCACTCTCATGATGCGATGGAATAGCTAGACATTACGACTGTGAAGAATTTTCGTAGAGTATTGACGGCTTTACGTGCTCTGTAATGCGAGGCTTTTACATCGCCAAATTGCTGGCTGGTACTGAAATTATCACCTTTGGTCTGATCTTAGGCTTGAACTTCGGATTATATTGTGGCGTAGAGCCCTCGCAATGGGAACAGCGGGCAGCCAAACGGACAGAATGGCGGACTTTAGTCCAAGGCAAAGTAGACTGCTTCGAGTCTCGAAGGCGCGCTGACCTGGATGCCAAGCGCGATGAATTGAAAGCCAGACCCACTGCGGTGATCAATTACAATTATTACAATGGTTTGCTCACATGCCCGCAATGTGCGAGGATTTTTGGAACGAAGTTCCTTATCGCGCGTTGTGAAAGGGGGCTAGACGGAAAAAATTCTTACGAAAAGATGTCACGACACTTTTTGCTGCTGTGCGGCGTGCGCATGTTTCTCTGTCTGTCTCTGTCTCTCTCTCTCTCTCTCTTATAGAAAGCAAGCCAGATATTTTCATTTCTATTTCGCATTGAACAGTGTGGTGTCGCGACGATTATTTTTGTTGAGTGTATACAGGTTTTTTGTACATAATAAATAATAAGAAATAACTTCGTTCCATCCGGGTGTCCCTTGACACCTCTCAAGTTTTTCGAATAAAATTGGCTACATAAGTCACATGCGAGCACACGAACGACGCGACGGCTACAGTAGGAGAAGAAGCGGTCGCCGTGGCCGAAATCGGCCGAGACCGCATCATCATCATCACATTATCTGCGATTAAACACGCTACCGCTAAACCAATGAGAGGCAGAAAGAAAACCAAAATAAAATATAAAAGTTCTAAGCTATCAGGCTTAGATAGGTAATACCAGTGTAAGTACTTTTGTTTTGTCTTGAAAATCAGTCTTGTTTCGTGATATGGGAGTGACAGTTGTAACGAGATATCTGAAGGTTATCTAAACTTTTGCTAATACTTTGCCTTACAACCGCTGAGCTGTGTTACAAGCATTATAGAAAAAGCTTTCGTTAAACATTATTCGAACTACGAAGAAGAATAAAGCTAGTTTTCCTATCGTAATATATATAATAATAATATCCTCCTGGCCGAAATATAATATATACCTATTGTATTTTTTTTTATACATTATTTGGTATGGTAAGTACTATAATTAGTGAGGCTGGTGCTTCAAAAAGGAAAACCTGCGCTATAAGCACCAGCACCTTCCAATTTAATTATTTAATGTATACATAAATATACACAAAAATTTAATTAATGAAATTAAATGTCTCGCATTATTTACATTATGTGTTTGAATGGGAGCTTCAGTGTGTGTGCGGATTGGTGAGTGCGGGTGTAATGAGTGCATGTGTGCAAGTGTGTGTAAGTGATGTAATAAAAGTAAACACGTGTAACAATGTAAGTCTATATATCATAAATTATGTATACTTAATTATAGTACTACAAACATGTTCTGACTATTTACAGGCGCTTTTTAAAGTCAACATCAATAAAAATCGTTTTTATGTTATTATTTTTATAGTGTTTAATTTATCTATAGATCTGAACAATGTGTTAAGCATTAACTTGCAAATTGGACATATATAAATAAAAACACATAAATCTTTCGATCAGCTGACGATTTGTGTATGGGAGTCACAAAATAATTACATTTCATAAACTGATTTTCTTTAACTTGTCGAAATTAATCAATAGATAGCGCCCTTTAAAAATTTTACACTATTTATTTTACATGTAGCATATGCACTCAAGTAAGACTACGAACCGGAAGACACAGCGTGGACAGGCCCCTACAAGATGGACCGATGATCTTGTGAGGGCTGGAAATCACTGGATGCGAATAGCGCAAGACCGGCAATTGTGGAGATCTTTGGGGGATGCCTTTGTCCGGCAGTGGGCGTCTTTCGGCTGGTATGATGATGATGATGCACTCAAGTTATTTAAAGAATATAAGTTATTCAAACAGTAAAGAATCTAAGCTTAAGACGGCATAAACGGTTCCAATTTTTTATAGATTACTAAAGAAGTTTTAGTTACTTATTAATGCGGTCCTTGCCGGCGTGGACCCTACCCTATCTTATCTTCAGTTTTCTTTAGCTAGCTACTAAATAGATTCCTCAGATCTAGCTATCTGAGGAATCTATGTAGCTAGCTAAAGAAAACTGAAGATTAGATAGGGTAGGGTCCACGCCGGCAAGGAATGTCAAGTCAACACCCGCGAGGGGCATCGCAATGCTTTGTTTTAATTAGACAGTCGGATTCCCCTTGTCCGTGCCAGTTCTGAGCTGACCGTTGACCAGCGGTCGTACAGAACCGCGCCGATCGCGCACGAAACGAAATCGACACGGTCTTACGGCTAGGAAGATCCGCGGAAGGCCCGAACGCGGGTCCGGATTCCGCTCTAGCTATATAGCTAGATCTGAGGAATCTATATAGCTAGCTAAAGAAAACTGAACATTAGATAGGGTAGGGTCCATGTCGGCAAGGACCGCATTAATAAGTAACTATATTACTACAGCTTGTGGCTGGTGGCATAGAATATCGTAGTAGAAATCGACCCGAGGTAATATCTATCAGAGAACGGGCAGCAGCACAATGCGATCGCCAACCCATCTGCCAAGCGTGACGATTATGGCAGATACTCCCATGCTTGGGGGAAGATTTTGCCCAGCAGTGGATGTTTTTCGGCTGACGTAATTATGATGATGATATTACTACAAACATGTTCTAACTATTACTAACACCACTTGTTTAAGTCCACGTTCCTTATATTTTATTTTAATTATCTCGCCCACACATTGAGATGATTCACTCGCTATAAAATATTTGTGTGCATCTAAAAATCCTTTTCTGTACTCTTCATCATCATCATCATATCAGCCGAAAGACGTCCACTGCTGGACAAAGGCCTCCCCCAAAGATCTCCACAATTGCCGGTCTTGCGCTATTCGCATCCAGCTGTTTCCAGCGACCCGCACAAGATCATCGGTCCATCTTGTAGGGGGCCTGCCCACGCTGCGTCTTCCGGTTCGTGGTCGCCACTCAAGAACCTTTCTGCCCCAACGGCCATCGGTTCTACGAGCTATGTGCCCTGCCCACTGCCACTTCAGTTTTGCAATTCTTCGGGCTATGTCGGTGACTTTGGTTCGCCTGCGGATTTCGACATTTCTGATACGATCCCGCAGGGAAACTCCGAGCATAGCCCTCTCCATTGCTCTTTGGGTGACCTTGAGCCTTCTAATAAGGCCCATAGTGAGCGACCACGTCTCTGTTCCGTATGTCATCACTGGCAACACACACTGGTCGAAGACTTTCGACTTGAGACACTGCGGTATTTTGGACAAGAAGATGTTACGTAGCTTCCCGAACGCTGCCCAGCCGAGTTGGATTCTACGATTGACCTCCTTCTCGAAGTTGGACCTACCTAGTTGGATGGTCTGTCCTAGGTAAATATAGTTCTCTACAACTTCGAGTGCAGAGTCACCAACTTTCAATTGAGTGGGTGCAACATGGACGTTTGACATGATTTTCGTCTTATCCATGTTCATTTTCAGACCCACCTGTTGAGAGACTCTGCTGAGGTCATCGAGCATTGTACCGAGGTCTTCCATGGTCTCAGCCATGACTACTATATCATCGGCAAATCGAAGGTGAGTGATGTACTCGCCATTGACATTGATGCCAAAGCCAGTCCAGAAGCTTGAAGACGTCTTCCAATGCAGCGGTGAACAGTTTCGGAGATATAACATCTCCCTGTCTCACGCCTCGCTGCAAGTGGATAGGTTTCGAGATCTGGTCCTGGAGTCGCACTGACATAGTGGCGTTTTCATACAAACACTTTATCACCTCGATATACCGGTAGTCAATTTGGCACCTTTGGAGAGACCTCAGTACGGCCCAAGTTTCGATCGAATCGAAGGCTTTCTCATAGTCCACAAACGCTAAGCATAATGGCTGGTTATACTCTTCGGTCTTCTGTATAACCTGCCGCAGCGTATGTATGTGGTCTATGGTACTAAAGCCTTTACGGAAACCGGCTTGTTCGGGAGGCTGGAAGTCGTCAAACCTGCGCGCGAGACGATTCGTAACGACCCTCGAAAACAACTTGTAAACATGGCTCAGCAGTGTGATGGGTCTATAATTCTTCAATAGGGTTTTGTCGCCCTTTTTGAAGAATAGCACCACCACACTTCTGTGCCATGCTTGTGGCGTTTGACCATCTAGTATGACGAAGTTAAATAACTTCTGAAGGGCCCGCAGGATTGGTGTACCACCCGCCTTCAGAAGCTCTGCTGTGACTCCATCATCACCAGGCGCCTTGTTGTTCTTGAGTTGTTTGAGACCCATTCTAATCTCGTACAGGCTGACGTCCGGGATGTCTTCGGTGTAATGTCGGGTTAGTCGTGCTCTGGGATCTGAGGCATGACTTTTGACAGGTGGCTGTGTTGTCGTATATAACTGTCCGTAGAACTTCTCGATCTCTCCCAGCAACTCAGGCTTAGACGTGACGATTCTACCATCCTCAGTCTTCAGCTTCGTCAGTTGGCTCTGTCCAACAGACAGAGCTCTTGCGAACACTTTGGAGCCTTTGTTCCGCTCAATGGCCTCTTTAATACTAATTGTATTAAATTGCCGCGTGTCGCGAGTCAAAGACTTTGAGATCTGTCTGTTGAGCTGCCGATATCTGATAGCATCATCTGAGGATGTCAGAACCATTTTCCGTCTATCTTCCATAAGTTGCAGGGTAAAGTCAGAGATCTTTTTAGTTCTGTTTGTACGACGGGCCTTGAATACCTTAGACCCAGCCGTATGGACAGCTTCTACGAGCCTGTCATAGTATGAGTCCACTTCCTCGCAGTCTGCTAGGCATTCGAAACGGTTTTGCAGTTCAAGCTGAAATGGTTCTGGGTTTTGGACGTGGATAGGTAAAGGTCGGAGCGTAGACTTTAAGAGTCGGGACCTCTGGAGTTTGACATTAAGGTTCAATGAGCCTCTGACCAGTCTGTGATCGCTCCCGGTTTTAACCGCATTGATCACGGAGACATCATTGAACATCTGTCGTCTCGTCGACAAGATAAAGTCTATCTCATTTTTAGTTTTACCATCCGGGCTCACCCAGGTCCATTTACGGTGATCCGGCTTCCTGAAGAAGGAATTCATCATAAAGAGTCCCTCCTTCTCCATGAAGTCGGCCAACATTTGGCCCCGGGGGTTCCGGTCTCCAGTTCCAAATTGCCCCACTCTCAGCTCATTACCGAATCGTTTGCCCAACTTCGCGTTAAAGTCCCCCATGACCACAGTGAAATACGAGTTAGAGGTATGTATGGCTCTGGATATGTCCTCATACATAACCTCGACTTCATCGTCGGAGTGTGTCGAAGTGGGTGCGTATACCTGTATAACTTTCAACGAATACCGCTTGGTGATTCTGAGTATAAGGTACGCAACCCTCGTCGAGACACTCTCGATTTTCACTAGGTTGTTCACGAGGGACTTGTGGACTAAGAACCCGACACCACCTTGGGATATTTGGTCACCCTCCCGGTAATAAAGCAGGTTTCCGGATTTCAGTATTATCGAGTCCTCCCCCTCTCTTCGGACTTCAGATAATTCTACAATATCCCAATGTAACCTGCTCAATTCTTCCTCCAGTTCGGTTATCTTCTCGTCGGACCGCAGTGTACGTGTGTTATATGTTGCCAGGGCCAGAGGTCGTCGGTGTTGGTAACGCGGAATCTGCCGGGGATTCTTAGCACCCCCTGCCCTGCCGTAACCACGGCTGTTACCACGGCTGGGAATAGCAGGGCTGCCGGGGACTGGGGCCCGCGGTTTGGTTGTGTCCATCATTTGAGGGGATTTGCCATAATCGCCACGCTTGGCAGACGGGTTGGCGATCGCAGTAAGGTGGACATGGTACTCAGGAGAACGCTGCTGCCCGTTCTCTGGTGTATATATTTCCCTCGGGACGACTTTTACGTCCCCCCACGGGATGAGAGGGGGTGGTGATATTCTTAGGCCGTCACTACACAGCGCTGTACTCTTGCGTTATTAAAATAAAAAACATAATTATTCAAAGTAATTTTTCAAATGTTTGTGTAAAAGCTAGATTTTCTCTCTTCTTTGGTGATTTTTTATACACTTTTAGTGTATAAAAGTGAAAACTTGTTATGATTATTTTCGACTAATAATCTCAAAATAACCGATTCTTCGGTAGTGCTGATAATAAAATTCGAAATGAGATACTCCCTCACTTAATTTTGGGCCTTAATTACTTTTACATAACGTATAAATCACACAAGTCTAGGATCCTGACTTAAACTAATTCGCCACAAATAGAGGTGCCATTTCCTACCGCTTTTCACCTATTTTCACTAATGGCACCTAAATTATTCACACAAACCAAACCATTTTATAGACGTTATGTAGTTGATACCCTAATTCCATTACAATTTAAAGTAAATACCACCACATGTAGATAAATAGGGTCGGTTACATAGTTAACTATTGATAAAGGAAATGCTACATACGGGTGAAGAACAAACACAGGTTGTATTGCAAGCTATATTATGTTAATGACAATTGCAATATCAATAACAATAATACAATTATTTACTAATCACTATTTAGTGATGAACGACTAACATAGTATTCATTATCTATATTATACAAGACTTCAACAACCTCGAAGAACAAGATACACAATTAATAGTGTGGTACATGGCTAAGACAGTCGCCCCGCCACTTCGTGTTGCGGGTTTGAGTTCCGCGCCGGACAACTATTTGTGTGATCCATAAATAGTTGTTCTGAGTCTGGATGGAATTTGTGTCTGTCTATTATATGTCAAAAAATAAAAAAAGAAACTATATCATTATGTCTACTGGCAGTAAATATGAATAATTTTCGCTAAATTTACGTTCATTTAGTCATTACCAACTAACATTTGTCACGATCTCATTCTTTCAGGGACTTGACTTTAGTTTGTGAACAAGATGGCGCTTTATGAGCAAGTTTAAAGCGTAAAGGTAGTATACCTACGTAAACTAACTTGATGGTACAAAACAAGAAGTGTAATAAACGTACTTTTTTAACGCTATGTTTTATTGTCTTAAGAGCTCATCTCTGGACGTCGGTAATGATGTCCTACCGACATAAAAATGCTTTATTTCCAGTCCTTCGTAATACAATTATTATTTTTAATATTATTTTTATACAAGCTGTGGTATTTAACGTAGCAACTTAACATAGCCTATGTACTATTATCAATCTAAATTTCATCGAGATCCATTCAGTCGTTTTCCAGGTCCGAGATGGAGGCCTGGAGACTTGTAACACAGGTTTTACCTAGTAGTGGCTCCAGTCTCCACAACATAGTATTAAGTATCTACATTACCTAATTGTACATTACATGTAAGAAAATATCTGTGGAGAAAAATAAACGATATTTGTATTGTTTTAGTTTGAGTAACTAACTTTCACTTCAACTTTCACAAATATAATATTAGTAGCGTTCCGGTTGTGTCACTAGTCGCCCATCGGATCACAGATAATGTATTTCTGTTGCTGCCAACAAAAACAGAATAAAATTAATATTTTTGAAGGCTCCCATACAGCAAACGTGTTTGTAGATTTTTAGATAGTGGTACGGTACCCTTACGCGAGTCCCACTGGCACTTGGTATTTTTTTATTTATTAAATAGGTTTAAATCATTTACTCATAAAAGACAGAGCCACTTACATGAGAATATAACTATACATTTGGCAAATTTAATAAAGGTAACCGTCACCGAATTATACGTAATATAGGTATCCTTTTTAGGAAGGTATGTGTGATAGACACAGTTTTCATCTCAAATGTTGAGATTACGCTGAAGATTTAACTGGGTAATGTTCCATTATATATTCAAACAGTTGAGCCCGAAAACTGCCGAATGAGTTAACATTTTTTAAATAGGAGGGTAATTGGTTGAATAGGTGTGCTCCCTCATAGGTGATACTCTTCTTAGCATAATTTGTTCGTATTTTTGGCAAGACAAGTAAACTAGGGCGGCGAAGGCTTCGTTTTGATATTTGAGATTTTTTAATAAATGAAATTTTGGTATTGATGGTATATATAGAGTTGATTAATATTCATTAGTTTTGTCTCTTCAAAGATTTTGTAAGTTGGAGTCAAGTATGGATAGCGTATAAATAGTGATATTAAGAGTTATTTACTACTAATATGATAATAATCACATGTTCTCCTACCTTCTTGCTGATTATAAACATATGGCATACAAGATATTCGAACCGCGCCGCCTATCCGAAACATGTTAAACAATAATTGAATTCGCTGTTATTGTTCCATAAGCTCGGGTGTAAGCTTTGGTTGTATAATAATATCGAGGAAATCAAAACAAACCCAATGTTTCAAAAGTTTGTACCCAGCCTTCGATTGTTTTCGTATGCATTTGGAATTTGTGAATCGGGGAACTGGCATTGGTATTCAAAGTAGTCCATGTGCCGTTTCAGGGCTGAATTTATATCCTTGCCAAGTTTAATCTCGAATGTTTAAAGGTCAAGTCATGAAAAGGAACAGACAGAGTTACCTTTAAAGTTGTATTAATCAATATGGAGGTATGGATTCTTAACGTCGCAACCACCAGCGTCTTCCATGACCCTTAGTTTGCATTCGAATCGATGTAATGCCGTCTCCGAACCTAAATCGGACGAGCGGACCGCGTCGCGTATTGGCTTAGAGCGAAATTTGCACAACACATCCCTAATATGATACCTTATGAACCCTACTGACGATCCGCACTCTCACATTCCCGTCAGTAACCGCTCTAAATCGGGATTCGAACCCATTAATAGATTTTATATAGATTTTCTTTTGCTAGACGGATTGAGCCCTCGAGCTGTATTAGATATGTAAAGCGATGCAGCCCTTTACTGACCCACTGCAAGTGCTTCCTCTCATAATGAGACGGCAATGGTCCAGGACACAGGTACCACACACCTAGTACACCACTTAGTACGGGTTAGTAGACTTCACAATTCCAATTTCAATTTATTTATTGCAAATCATGTGTAATTAATACGTAATAGCACGCCCTACCCTCTCTGCCCATGCCTATTTGGGACGGACTAATTCAATAATAATAATAAGACATTATTTAGACACGGGCAGCTGATCCCAAACTAAGCAGAGCGTGTACTATGGAAACCAGATAACTGATATACTACTTTTCTTTTGTAAATACATACTTATAAAGATAATTACACCCAGGCGCAGGACAAACAGACATGTTCATGCACACAAATATTTGTCTTGGGTGGGAATCGAACCCTAGACCTCCAGCGTGAAAAGCAATCATTTGCCAACCACGCCAATATTCTTAACGTCGTGGCGACCGCCAGCGTCCTCCATGACTCTTAGATTGCATTTCAATCGATGAAATAGCGACTCCGAACCTAAATCGGGCGAAAGTTCCCTAAAACGATATCTCCCCATTAGGAACCGCCCTGAGTCGAGGTTCGAACCCCAAAGGGGGTGCCTTCCGGTGCGGGTACTTAGTTTGTAGTTTTTATTTTGCTAGACGGTTTGAGCCCTCTCTCGCCTATATATTCCGGTGAAGCAGTGAAATACTACTACAATAACTGCATTCGTCATTTAAAAAAAAAAGGATTCTTAAATATACTCATGTTTTATGATGCTAGCAAAGGTATTGATTATTTTAATAACGTTCTATGTTGCCTCGTTATTACAGCTGAAAAAATCCACCGCTGAACCTCCTTCACTCAAGAATCATCTTAGGGGGATATGCCATAATCGCCACGCTTGGTAGACGGGTTGGTGATCGCAGTAAGATGGTGATAATATTCAGAAGGAAGCTGCTGCCTGTCTTCTGGTTTTCCCTGGGGTCACCTTCTATACTGTAATCGCTGTCGTCATTTAGCCTAACTGGCTTATACAATTTCACTGAGTAATAGAGATGAGCGCGGTCTCAAGCCATAAAGAAATCGAAAAAAAAACGAAAATTCTTTATTCCGTAAAAAATTTACATTTATGTGGAATCGTCATATTTTTTTCCCTACTGTGCAGTGCATGACGTGGAAGCTACTGAGAAACACTGCCAGAAAACCCAGTAGAAATCTTTTTTTAAATAAATTATACTTAAGATTAATTACAATCATGTGTGTTGACTCAGAACAACTCGATCCCAAGCACTTTTATCACTTAAATAATCAGTAATTTTGTAATATGCCCCAGCTGCACAATTTGGATTTAATAATTCTTTTAAACTTATTCGTAGACAATTCTCTAATATCATTGGGAAGTTTGTTATAGAATCTTATACATTGCCCCATAAAAGAGTTACTTATTTTGTGGAGACGGGTAGTATGCAATATGAGATTATTCTTATATCTAGTATTTACATTATGTGTATATACATGCTCCTTTTACAGAAGGAATCGATATTTTTATGCACATATAGTAAGTTTTCATATATATACTGAGATGGTACAGTTAGAATGTTAACCTCTTTGAACTTTTCTCTTAGAGACACTCTCGGGCCAAGATTATAGATAGCTCTTACAGCTCTTTTTTGCAATATAAATATGTTGTTAATGTCAGCAGAGCTACCCCAGAGAAGAATTCCATAGGACATTACACTATGAAAATAACTACTATGAAAATAAAGAAAAATAAAAACAATAAAAATAAGTAATCCATGCCAAAGTCCGTGCACCCCCATTTATGGTTTAAACTTTGATTCAAGTCGGTTACTTACTAACGCGTAAATATAAAAGAGGGTTGGTTTATTATTGTTAATGTTCAATTGCTGTTTTCGTGATACTGCAGTATAGAAATTTCACAGCACGCTTTTACAAAGTTTTTATTGTATTATTAAGTGTATTTTCGCATAGATCGCACGCGGGAACATACCCCTGAATTCTCACATTGATTTGGTGCTTAGCTTACCTTGATAGCCTTACTTTCAAGGTAAAATCTAACTGCAGTATTTTGTGAAGATCTCGTAATATGGCCGTAACAAAAATTATAGACTTACGGATTGGTAGTAAAGTTCGTGAGTACTTAGTTTATGAGTCCAGTGAATGTGTCAACTGAGAGCTTACTTTCCCGCAGATTAAATTAATGTCTGCGTAATAAATGTTGAACTTTGATAGATAAGTATTAACCTGCCATTAACTTTACGTTATAAAGGAGAGTAGATCAGTGCGAGATACCGATCCTTTTAATATCTATATACCTTTCTGGTCTAGCGGTATCGTGTTACCCGCAGAGGACGAGGTCCTTGGTTCAAATCGTTTGATAATTTAAATAATTTGGGACTTTTCTGTAAAACAAAAAAATCCCAGTATCAGCCCGAAACCTGAGGGTTGGTAGTGTTATACTACCGTGCCTCGGAGAGCACGTAAAGTCGTTCGGTCTTGTTCCTACCTGGGGCCCTACCGACTAAGTCGCTGAACATCGATTTCTTAAATGGCGTTCAAATAAATAAAGGCTAAAAATGACTTAATCAATCGTTAAATCGGCTTCCATGAGCACATGTGACGTCATAAATGGTCCGCAATCGATTGTCAACGTTTAATGATTGATTAAGTCAGTTTTAACCTTTATTTATTTGCAAGCCATTTAAGAAATCGATGTTCGGCGACTTAGCCGGTAGAGCCCCAGACCTGTTTCCGGTCGTGTCGCTAGTCGTCCCATCGGATTATGAGAGTGATGGAATAGAAAGTGCTCCTGTGTTTGCGCATACAATTGTGCACACATATTTACATACATATATCTCGCGCTGATGACTAATCTCCATTGAGACTGACCGCCGTGTCCGAATTTCGGCTAGGAGGACATTATCTATAATATGTATGTATTCAGAAATATGTAAGTAAGTTTATCAGCTTTCTGGTTACCATAGTACATGCTCTGCTTAGTTCGGGATCAGATATCAAAGTGTTAGTTGTTCCAAGATATTATTATTATTTGGGTTCTAAATATAATGAAGAGGTAAGCGCTAATCAAAATCGCTTAGGTTAAGGTCTAACTAACTTAATTTATTTAATACTTTTAACTGTTTTTTTTTCTTAATTAGATATTATAAATATTTTTTTTTCTTTATTTCGCTTGTGTTTATTTTGTTTCTTTATATTACCTAGATACTAGAACTACAAATGTATTTGTTGTAAGAAGTATGTAAAAAGGGAGCTACATCTGCCAACAAACTGTTTTGCAGTTTGGCAGGGGTATCAAAAAGTTTGTGAAGGATTTTAATTTAAAATGAATAAACTTCTTTTTCTTTTTCATTTATTTTCAAGCGCATTCAACATCATCATTAGGAACATGTGGAACTTCCTGATATACAACTTTAAGTAGCTATGATACACATACATAAACTCACGCTTGTTTCCCAGAGGGGTAGGCAGAGACAACGGATTTCCAGTTGTCACGATCTTTGTACATCTCTTTTAAATCTATAATGATTCGATGAAAATAAATTATGATTGTCAAACGTTCCGATACCAAACTTTATAACGCCGCCATACAAGGAGTAAGAATGTGAAACCTAATAATTATATTTATAACTTCTGGGATTTACTCGCTGTGCACGTGAAAATTGTGCAGTACATAATTAATTTACGATTTGTGGTTTGACCTGCGCGAGTTGCGGTTTAAATCGTTAATGATTTGTCAAATATCAAATATGCTTTATGCTTGCTTGCTTATCGTATGGGTCGTGGTAACCCTAGTGTCAGAGTTGCTCAAGCCGGTAGGCCTCTGACATGGCTTAACGACTGTTGTCTAATGACTACAACCAGGACCATCAGCTTAACGTACCCCCCGAAGCACTGAGACGCTCAGAAAATAAACCACTTTGCCGGTCACCCATCTATAGATTCGCCGCGAGCCTAGTTGCTTAACCTCGCCGATGGCTTCCGGACCGGTGAGAGCATGAGAGCTATGCTATATATTATAATATTGCCATAGAACTGTTCTAAAAACATACAGACAAACGGAATCACGTATATTTGGATCGTAATTTAATTAATCTATTTTATGTGTAGCAATAGGTAGGATTTTTATATGCTTCATCATCATCATATCAGCTGAAAGACGCCCACTTTATATCCTTACTCATAGTAAAAATAAAACTACAGGCTAGTGCAATTAGCGTGTTGTACAGACGCCAGCACATCGAGCTACCAAACTCTGTCAAATTTCTTTTATAGATTTTCAACTTTATCACTTAAGTATAAGGTTCACTTTCAATTGGGGAAATTTGACAGATTGGGGTAGCTTGATGTGCTGGCGTCTGTACATATGAAATAGTAATAAATGAATGTTAAGGTTTAGTCACAGCTTAAAAACTACATAATTTTGACCAAAATAAATGCGATAACCACAAATGTAAACTTGCCGGTTGGCTTGGTTGGTATATGCTTGAATTCACCCCGCAGTTCGTGGATTCGATTCCCATCCATGACAGATATTTGTTTGGATGATCATGTCTGTTTGTCCTGAGACTGGGTGTAATTAACAATATAAGTTAATTTACAAAAGAAAAGTAGTAAGTATTTGTAATATATCAGCTGATTGGTTTGGGATCAGGTGGCCGTGTGTAAATAATGTCCTAGGATATTAAGTATTATTATTAATAATATTTATTACTTGCAAATTTGAAAACATAAAAAAAGGAAATCAAAATTAACAATTTCTATAACATGTATAAATAAGTTTAGTAAACCATATTATCAGTTTTCCATAACACCTTAAATAAACAACACAAAAATAAACAGTTCCCATATAAAACCAAAATGCGAACATCAAAACGTACCGCGTCTATGACAATTGGAAAAGCGAACACCAAAACAACTAGTTTCCATAACAGATGTAAAAAGATCACATAAAAACACAACTTCCATAACAATCGAAAAAATCGAACATCAAAACAACCAGCTCCATAACAAATGCAAAAAGTCATCTTCGAACAATATAAAAGTAACCTATTTCCGTTGTTAGCCTCGGAGCAGACAAAACACACGGAAACTAAAAGGTCCTGTCTAAAATGAAAATTGGGACAAGTGGAAACAATCGTTTGAATTTTCGCTCCAAGGCATTTAGTTAGTCAATAGAACTCGGCTTGCGGAAGTTAGCCACAATTAGGAACACACATTTTGCCCAAACATCGTGTGTACTTCATGTTTGTTTCAATTAAAGGTTGCTAGATTTCACATAGCTGTACTGTTAGGCGAATGAGGGAACTAGGCTATGATTTTAGTTAGATTTTGTTATTGGTGATATTAGGCCTAGGCTTTATTGTAGGTACATAAGAAGTTAGAAGACCTTAGATTATGCCAAAAAGTGTTAGGTACTGGACGGGCCTGTTGGCGTGGTTGGTGAATACGCTGCCTTTCACGCCGCAGGTCGTGGGTTCGATTCCCATCCGGGACAAATATTTGTCTGCATGAACATGTCTGTTTGTCCTGAGTCTGGATGTAAATTATGTATATAAGTATGTATTTAAATGAAAAATAGTATATGTAATATATCAGCTATGTGGTTTCCATAGTACACGCTCTGCTTAGTTTGGGATCAGATGGCCGTGTGTGAAAAAATGTCCTAGGATATTATATTTTTTACTATTAAAATTTTCTCTCTCAGGACCTCGGTGGTGTCTAGTTCGCGGACGTTAGAAGGCATGTTGTTGAATGAATTAATGAATGAATGAAATATTTATTTGCCAGAATATAGGTACAAAGTAGTTGGCGACATTGTAGTAGTTATAGTTTCACTATATTCAACATACATAATATGTTGTGCAAAATGTTTGGGTAAGCATAATATTATATATTTTTATTTTTTTAATTTATTTACAATAATAATAACTATATAGACATCCTTTGTGGATATAACAATACCGTATAATGAAAACATATCTAACGCAGAGAAAGAAAAAAATTCAAAATACCTTGATCTGAGTTTGGGAGCACTGTCTCCCAAGATACAGGCTTCAGCCTAGTTTGGGAACCAGGACCAGTACTTATTGTAATTCGTATGTATCATGGTAAAGAATCCGAATTTTGTAATTTATTTATTTTTTTGTGGCAAATAAACATTTTATTATTTATTATTATATTATAGTTTTGAATATGCGCAAATTTGGAGAACCGAAAGACCTGCGATCATACCTATTGTTATATCCACAAATGGAGTTATTCCTAAATCCCTGAAAATCAACCTTGCAAGTTTAGGGCTTGATATCTGGCTGGAGAGTTACATGCAGAAGTCGGTTTTGCTGGCGAATGCCAGGATTGTGCGGAAATTTTTCTCCATGTAGCCCATATATTTTATAAGTTGTATTTGTATTAAAATACCCTAAGGCCTCCCCCACATTTGGCGTGCGCGATCCTCGGGCGTGCGAGCTGCACGGACGCAGCGCGCGCGCTGCGCGAGCGTCGAGTGTTGCCGCCGTGTGACGTGCACGCAGCGTGCGCGCGGCGCGCTCGCGACGCTCGAGTCGCGTTTTTGACCTTTCGCCCGCTATCCCCGCCGCCCACTACTGTATCGGTCAGTCGCATGGTGGACAGTGGTGTGTTGACACGCGTTAAAAATGGAGGCACCGAGTGAAATTAATATCGAAAGCTTAATCCTAGAAACTTGTCTGAAGGGGGTTAAACGCCAAGGCGAGCGCCGCGCGCGCGTTGCGCGCACGCTGCGTGCACGTCACACGGCGGCAACACTCGACGCTCGCGCAGCGCGCGTGTAGCGCGCGCGCTGCGTCCGTGCAGCTCGCACGCCCGAGGATCGCGCACGCCAAATGTGGGGGACGCCTTATATAATATATTGTAAATAATAGTGCTAATAAACATATAATATACATAATATGTGTCATGTTGTGCGTGACTTCTCTCCGGTTCTATATAGACTGGCGCTTGACGTGATTGGTAAATAGGTGCCTTTCACATCGCAGATCGTGGGAGTGATTCCCACCAAGGACAGATATTTGTGTGAAATGAAATGAAATAAATAATGAAATAATGAAATTTATTCAGCACTTGGGTATTTACATACACTTGTACTTGTCAAGCTCACAATGTATTACATAAACACAGTTTAAAAACAGTAATTAAAGTAAGAAAATATTTTAAATTAGTCCGTCCGTGCGGTCTGTTTCGTCACATGTATTTTTAATATTCTTAAATAAATAATAAATAGCAAGTTACTAAGCATTTAGCAATAGTATATCAAATTAAAGAATTGAAAACAACGAGCAGTTGGCTAGCGCAAAAGGCTCTCAACCTGTAGCTTAATTTAAACGACTAATACCTTATGGGCCACATCTCAGGCGGCCACTGAAGTAAAAAGATGGAATTCAAAATGGGGGTCAGATCACTTCCACGGTATTACCGATCACGTGTTAAGGGGGCAACGCGATCCTCGGCGCTGAGGATCCTACCCTAGCTAGCCTGCGGCTTTCTCTAGCTACTCGTACCTAGGTGGACGACCCGGAGAAGAAAGCCAAAAAGAAACTCCGGGCTTGCTTTTTTCGTCTTCTTTTGCTTTTTGTTTTCGATTGTTGTGTGTTTTTTTTACTGAACATATTTGTTTACTGAAAGACTGGGTGTAAGAAAAAGTAGTTTATCTGGCTTCCATAGTATAAGCTCTGCTTAATTTGGGATCAGACGGGCGTGTGTCAATAATGTTTTTTATAATATTATTGATTTAGTCGGTCTCAGATGATCATTGGACGGAGAGGGTTTCACATAAATCGTGTTACACAAATAGCTTTAAATTTTGCAAACGATACGGAACTTTGTAAAATAGGGCTATAGGAAATGAGTGGAATAGATATGAATATGGCCCGTGGGCAAAATTTGAATTATTATATTAATGTTGCAGTTTAGTGAGTATGTAAGGTCAACAAAGGTCGGTTAGCCATGACGTGAGTAATATGCCAAAATGGTTCTAAGTGTGAGTATGGCCGATGGAAAAAAATTTAAGTATTATATTAATGTTACAGTTTAGTGCTTATGAAATGTCATCAAAGGTCGGTTAGCTATTGCGTGGGTTGTATGCCAAATTGGTTCTAAAGGTGAGTATGGCCTATGGACAAAAAAAAATCCGAGCCGTCACGGGACGCCTGGCAGATCATTATCGACATCGACATTATTTTGTAAAAGTAATATGCAGAAAAGAACATATTGTGATAGGAACTAAATATGTCATAATGATAAAATAAAATATTACGATATTTTTCCAGATAAACTAAAAATAACGCAAAAATTTCCATCGATTGCGCATGGCGTAATGCGTCGCCACACCGTACACACTACTGCATATAGACTGTATATATATACCATCGTATAGCGTGGCGACGCGTCGCCACGGCATGCGTCACCACGCCAGAAATCGGTTTTACGTGCGGCTATAGATGTTTCACATCAAAAATATAAGCATTATATTAATGTTGCAGTTTAGTGATTATGTAATGTCAACAAAGGTCGGTTAACCATCACGTGGGTCGTATGCCAAATTGGTTCTAAGTGTGAGTATGGCCTATGGACAAAAATATAAGTATTATATTAATGTTACAGTTTAGTGCGTATGTAAGGTCAACAAAGGTCGGTTAGCCATCACTTGGGTCGTATGCCAAATTGGTTCTAATTGTGAGTATGGCCGATGGATAAAAATTTACGTATTAAATTACTGTTGCAGTTTAGGGCGTATGTAAGGTCAACAGAGGTCAGTTAGCCATCACGTGGGACGTAAGCTAATTTGGTTCTAAGTGTGAGTATGGCCGATGGACAAAAATTTAAGCATTATATTAATGTTGCAGTTGAATGCTTATGTAATGTCAGCAAAGGTCGGTTAGCCATCACGTGGGTCGTACGCCAAATTGGTTCTAAGTATGAGTATGGCCGATGGACAAAAATTTAAGTATTATATTAATGCTAGATGAATGGTTGACGGCATATAATATCGCCACCCCATTCCATCCCGTGGGGGGCGTAAAAGTTGACCCGTGGGTATATTCCCGAGCAGCGTCTCTCTGTGTACTATGACCATTATACTGCGATCGCTAACTCGTCTGCCAAGCGTAGCGATTACGGCATATCCCCCAAATTATGGACACAACTCTATTGTGGAAATCTTTTGGGGGAGGCCTTTGTCCAACAGTGGACGTCATTAGGTTGACATGGTGATATTAATGTTGTTACTATGTTGTTAATGTTATTAATGTTTCCGAATATAACAATATTATAATATTGACATTTTGTGACATTTAATAGTAATATTTATTATAGTAAATTACGTAGACTTTTTTAATGGATGTTTTTAAATTTTATTGCATTTGTGATATTGTGAATATATAATAACATTATGTTATCTACCTACCTATCTTCTATTTTAAGTTTTGATTTATTTTCTGTATTGTGTATAAATTTAATTATTGACGTGCATAAGTGTTCCATGTGTTCCTAAGTGCAATAAATATTTCTGATTCTTATTCTGGTAGTTTAGTACGTAAATAAGGTCATGGACAAGGTGATGACCGTAGATTATATGGCGAAGGTAATAATTTCAAACGAAACTATTTTCTTTTATTAATTCTATGTCCGGTATGAAATGGGGCTACAAATTTGCTTGTGATTCAATATTTCTAACTGAAAGTGGAATTTGTTAAAAATAAATTGTTTAGTTTTAAGGTTAGTATACCTTCACCAAATTGTCTATGCTCAACATCTATTTTACGAAAATAAATAAACAAACCAATCCTAGGCAAAAGGATAATCCAGATAATGTTTATTAGTTTGAGTGCTTATTTACTTCTTGATATATTTAATATATTGACATTTACCACAGTAATTGAATGTCTAATTAAGCTAAGCTACTGAGGTTTATATGAGAATGTCTTCAAACTATCGGAGATAAATTCTTAGAACTCAGCCAAAGTACGCCCACTGCTGGTCAAAAACCTCCCCAAAGAGGATATTCCATAATCGCTATGTCGCCATGCTTGGCTGACGACTTGGCGAACCGCAGTTTGATGGTCATAGTTCACAGAAAAACGCTGCTGGCCGTTCTCTGGTAGATATTCCCTCGGACGATTTCTACGCCCCCCACGGAATGAGATGGGGTGATGATATTCTATGCTATTACCACACAGCTACATTATGGATATGCATATTATATGTGCACACGGCTACACATCAATCTATACATTTCCAGTATAAGCTGACCTCTCTTTGTACGGAAATCATATACAATGCGGGATTAGCTTATACTGGAAATGTATGGCTTGAGCTTTATGTCTGCAGCGTACACTACTGTTGGTCTAGTGCAGTGTTTTTCAACCTTTTTCATGACGCGGCCCCTTTAGTGTGATGAATTTTTTCGCGACCCCCCTACGCGTTTTTTTGCCAGCTTTTTTCCATGTACCCTGGGAAACTAACATCCCTAAAGATCACGTGTTCAAGGCAAAGAAGTATTAGGTACGACTTATCAAATGAACTAACCAGAAACGGCCTTATGGTTAATTTGTATGCCGTGGAAGTGGATGCGAGGGGTATACCAGCAAAATCCCTCTATAACCTATTAAAAGACCTAGAATTATCAAGAACTTTCGTAGGCTCTATATTAGAACGAGTATCCAAAGCTGCATTGTTAGGATCTTACCAAATTTGGCTAGGAAGCAGGGGGAACACTGAGAGACAGAGAAAATGAGCATTAATGCATCACAGGCGGCCTCCTTAAACCTACATCGAAGTCGCAAGTCTCACACTCTGTCGTGTGTTCCCTTCTCTACTTCGGGATGGACCCGGTTTGCTCACGGTAAATCCATGGAATGCTAAGAATTAAGTCTTCTTGTGTGACAAATAATATATAATACGGATAAATACATAATTAAAATGCGAGTTGAGGGAATGAGTAATCGAGACGATGGCTATGCGCCAGCCATTGTTTTTACGTATCTAACAGTGGTTTTTAATTATTGAAAATGGATAAATGTCTGAATAGGCCAACAGAACCGCCAACTTCAAGCGGGAGTGATGAAACTATAATAAGGAAGAACTTTTTCATGACGTCAGTTATTTGAAATTCGGATTTACTGTGATTGGGAATAAATCACAGTGCATACCGCACTGTGATTTATTCCCTTCCTTTGAAGTTTTCTCTTGATAAAGATTTTTTAGATATTTTATTCAATCGAGGATAAGCGATATGATGACTGATGTTTCGAAGACTCTTTGCAATTTGATGAATCTACCGATTCTGCGGAATGTGTGCACTTTCTAGCTTTTGTGCGTTGAATCCAATGAAAATGTAATGGAAGAAATACTTTTTTGTTTAGCGCTTCCCACGAATACTTTTCTCTCTCTACGCATAGTTTTCTCCATCGTCAAGCTAATGCGGTCAAAACCTTGCCACAGGAATACAGCCAAGTTCAAAATATTATTAGTAAAAATGTAAATTCTATTAAAGAAATTCGTTTCGGATACGTCTGTTTTTAAAATTATTGAAAATATGGGAGCATTCCACCAAATTTACTTTATCATACAGAGGTTAGGTGGTTATCAAGAGACAAAGTACAGTCAGAGTTTTGGAACTTCGCGCTTAACTTTTAATGTATTTGCAGCAGCCGTGCTGTGACTAGCTTTCCGAACCTTTTGCGAATTCCTTATAGAAGCTTCGCGACCCCCCTATAGAGGCTTCGCGACCCCCCGGGGGGTCGCGACCCACAGGTTGAAAAACACTGGTCTAGTGAATAGTTTCACTGCCAAGGCAAAGGTCGTGGGTTTGCCGCCCTACTTGTATAGATAATTACACCCAGAATCAGAACAAACAGACATGTTCATGCACACAAATTACAGTCCTGGGTGGGAATCGAACCCACGACCTGCCGCGGGAAAGGCAAGTATCTGCCGACCACGGCAACCGGCCTATCTTAAAACAAATATTATAATAACTAGCTGTGCCCCGCGGTTTCACCCGCGTTAAACTTTATAAATTATCACAGCTTCTCCCCCGAAGGTGATAGCGTGATAATATGTAGCCTATACTCGTATGTTGACCCGACCTCTTAGTAATATTCAATCAATTGAAAGTAAATCCATGCAGTACTTTCTCAGTTTAGCCCGGACATACATACAGACAAATAGACAAAAATTCTAAAAACTATATTTTTGACTTCGACATCGATTGTAGATCACGCCCCAAGTATCCTTTAAAAAAAATATTCAATGTACAGTTTTGACTTTCCTACGATTTTATCATATGTATAGATTCGTTTAACCACAGACATCAATGTAATCGGAGTATATATAAAATTTAGTTGGTAATTAAGTAATATTAACTTATTTTTATCTAGACTAGTCACCAAGCTGGCTTTAAGGGCCCCGTGTGACGGACTCCTAATCCGATTGCAAACGTCCGATAAGACTTTTTATTAATGACGGCTTTTAACCAAAGACTTATCAGATAGTAAGTATAGACAGGATCTAATATGGAACAATAAATTACAGTTAGCCACCTTTTCACTAAGACCATCCGATAGTGAGTCTATCGGAAGTCCGATAGCCTCACAAAAGGACACACTAAAACGGCTTAGGACTTTGTAGCTAGAAGGATTTAAACAAAACCTCGAACGAAGAATTCAACATAACAAGACCCAATACTACAAGTTTTTATTATAAACATAGGTATAAAATTTAGACTCAAGCCTTTTTCCTAGAGGGGTAGTTAGAGACAACGGATTTCCACGATCACGATTTGGCACGATCTTATCACACTATTTTTGTCTCATTTTCTGTCATTATTTTTGTAATTATTACGTCGGAAAACAAGTTTACACACGACTCGTAGTCGACAAAGGACATCTAAAGACAAAAGTTACTCACAACTGCAACTTTACTCACCACCAGGACTACAGCATGTTACTTATTTATACATTGGTTATATAATATTACCAATTTACATTAACACTAAACTGACTATCATTTCTGATTGAACGTTTGGCGCAGCTGTTACGTTGGATGCCTTTTCGTGTCCCGGGTTTGACTCCCGCGCAAGTATATGATACACTAATACAATCGCGTTTTGTCGATTACCGTCTGAAACCTAATTTAGATGGGGTGTTCCACTTCCCAGAAATGTGTATTTGAATGACAACTTGTCAGAGCAGAACCACAAAAAATGTGTTTTTACTTACTAACCCTACTATTTTACTATTATGTTGTTATGTATCATTATTTTGTTATTGATAAAGATTTTTTACAAACAGTTTATAACAGTAGATATTAAATAAAACCACCGACAAAAAACACCACTTTCAACCTGTAGTCTTAAAGACAACCGAGTTGAACGAAAACTATTGGAACAAATTCGATTCGAAGAAATCGAGTAACATAAAAATCATGCAACATGTTGGGTAGTTAGTTGGGCGGGGGTTTCCGGGCTTAGTCTCTTGATTGGGCCATTGTGCAAGTTTAAATTTAACTACACGACCAAATGAACCTTATACGGCACAATTAACCAGCCGCACAAAGTTTTGGGAGTATATGTAAGCACACTGATGCTTCCTTGTACCGTAGTAGCTTGTAGAGCTTCAGGAATTTTGGTTTAAGACAACCGAGATGCACAAAATCTATTGGAAAAAATGCTTAAAATTGATTTACTATCAAGGAAGAAAACGAACTTTGCTATATGACAACTGAGTTGAACAAAATTTATTGGAACAAATTCTTAAACTCGATTTACTAACAAGGAAGAAAACGAATTTTGGTATATGACAACTGAGTTGAACAAACTTATTGGAAAAAATTATTAATCTTGATTTCCTAACAAGGAAGAAATCGAACTTTGCTATATGACAACCGAGTTGAACTAAATTCCTTGGCACAAATTCTTAAAATCGATTTACTATCAAGGAAGAAAACGAATTTTGCTATATGACAACTGAGTTGAACAAAATTTATTGGAAAAAATTATTAAACTCGATTTACTAACAAGGAAGAAAACGAACTTTGCTATATGACAACCGAGTTGAACAAAATGTATGGGAACAAATTCCTAAACTCGATTTACTAACAAGGAAGAAATCGAGCTTTGCTATATGACAACCGGGTTGAATAAAATGTATTGGAACAAATTCTTAAAATCGATTTACTAACAAGGAAGAAACCGAGCTTTGCTATATGACAACCGAGTTGAACAAAATGTATTGGAACAAATTCCTAAACTCGATTTACTAACAAGGAAGAAATCGATCTTTGCTATATGACAACCGGGTTGAACAATATTTATTGGAACAAATGATTAAAATCTATTTGCTAACAAGGAAGACATGGAGTGACATACCTACACATAAAAAATGTGCAATACGTTGGTTAGTTAGTTGGCCGGTGGTTTCCGGACTTTTGATTGGGCCATTGTGCAATATCTCATTTTACTACACGACGATTTCAAAACCATGCAGTTTTATTGGTTTATCTCCTTGTTTTAACCCTGGTAGGGAAATCTACATACATGATGATAACCAAATAACTCAATATAGACTTATTATTTTTTTTGTAATGAGTTAATTATTATAATACTCCTTAAATTAATACATCTCCTCTATCCATCTCTCTCCTCTCTTAATATTAAGGCTGGAAAAAGATGGAGAAGGGTAAGGGAATCGAACCAAAACAAGCATAACATATTCCTTGAAAATATTTTCTTTCTGGTATTATTCAGAATGTATGTATTCACAATAGCTGACACCAAAGTGTGTCTGCCTAATAAATGCATGCAAGGTTTTTAATTGAAACAATTTTTTGATAAAAAAGCTTTGTCTTTAGATGTACTGTGTAACTTTCCATGATGACATGGCCATAATTACTGAAACTTAAAAAAATGAAAACGAAGCAGCTTCCGAAGCTATGTAGTCACTACAGTTGGCCGAGAAAGAATATCTCCACCCCATATCATCATGAGGTGCGCGTAAAAGTTGTCCCGAGGTAATAATAGGTCTTTACCTATGAAATTGCCGTTTTGTATGAAAAAATTTAAACGAATTTTTTTCATGAATTTTTTTATTTGTATTAATCGAAGTAATCACCCATGCAATCAATGCATCTTTGCCATCGCAGTGGCAGTTTATTGATGCCCTTCTTAAAGAAATCAGCTGGACGGGAGGCAACAAATTCTTCAAAGGCATTTTTTACTGCCTCTCGGGTATTGAATTTTTTTCCCGCCAAGAAGTTATCCAAATTCTGGAAAAAGTAGTAGTCTGTAGGCGCAAGGTCTGGTGAGTAGGGCGGATGACGGAGAGCTTCCAACCCCAGTTCTTGCAACTTGGAGACCGTCTGCTGTGCAGTATGAGGTCGCGCGTTGTCGTGCAGGAGCAGTGGAGACGAGCGATTGACCAATGCTGGTTGGAGATGCGCCAGCTTCTCCATCATTGTGCTCAGTTCTTCACAGTACACATCTGCAGTAATGCTCACCCCGTTTGGTAAGAAGCTGTGATGAATCACACCGGCGCTAGACCACCAAACAGTGACCATCACTTTTCTAGGGGTAAGTTTTCGTTTAGGGCATTGTTTAGGTGCTGAACCAGGATCCAACCAACTTGCTGAGCGCTTGCGGTTATCAAACAGAATCCATTTTTCATCGCAGGTAACAATGCGGTTCAAAATTCCTTCATTTGTGTGTCTGTTGAGCAGTGCAAGGCACGTCTCGACGCGTACTTCGCGCTGGCGATCATTGAGTTCGTGGGGCACCCATTTGTCAAGCTTTTTTACCTTGCCAATTTGACGCAAATGGACCAATATTGTTTTGACGCTAACGTCGAAAGCTGCTGCTAATTCAGCCGTAGATTGTGTATTATCAGCTTCCACAACCGCCTTTAATTCGTCATTGTCGACCAAAGTCTTCGGACGACCGCGAGGTTCATTTTTCAGGTCGAAATTTCCAGAACGGAAGCGAGCAAACCAATAACAGGTGGTGCGTTGGTTTGTAGTGTTAGCTCCGTAAACGTCGTTGATGTTGCGTGCCGCTTGTGCCGCGTTGCTGCCACGACGGTACTCATATTCCATAATTACTCGAATTTTTAACGTATCCATGATGACGAAAAAGATTGAAATGCGATGAAAATGTAACACTAATCAATAAAGAAATGACTACTTTTGGAAAAAAGAATCCATGTTTTTAAAATAAAATTAATTTGAAATTAGAATTCTTAGCCAAACAAAAATTATTTTGATTTGAAATGGCCAGTACTGCAGAACGGCAATTTCATAGGTAAAGACCTAATATATACCAGAGAACGAGCGACTGTCCCCTCAAATGGCGGAAGATTTTTGAGTGAGGCTCTGAAATGAAAGATATAAATAACAAGAGGAAGATATTTTAATCATGATGATATATGAAAGGTTATGTACATCATCATCATCATCATCATCATCATATCAGCCGAAAGACGTCCACTGCATGACAAAGGCCTCCCCCAAGGATCTCCACAATAGCCGGTCCTGTGCTGCTCGGTTATGTACGACTGCCGATAACTGCCTAGTGTTATTTTTTCAACATATATTTATATTTATTATGTTGGTACTTCAACGTATTTGACTAATTAAATGTCACATCTTCCCGGTTCCCAAAATAAGGCTGGCGCGGCGGCTGAATCGGCTGAGGCCCTCAAGAGGCGCAAATATCACTTGATAGCGGTTACATATTTGTGCCTTTTCTGGTAGAAACATTTGGGGACCAGTGCAATTATGTATAAAGAAATAGCTCAACAAATAGGTATTGCCATACAGTGTGGTCTTGCTGCCAGTATTTTGGGAACATTACCAATACAAGAATATTTAGAAAACCTTCAACTTAATGCTTTAGTTTTATTAATAAATTATATGTTATATGGAATATATTTTATATATTTTTAACAATTTATAAATTACAGGTATTTTTAAGATAATAATTAAATTATTTTTTCATGTTTCGTCGTTCTTGAGTCTGAGTCAAATCAAATCGTTTATTTGCATAACACAGGTTATAAGTGGTGGTAACATTGTAATAAATGTGCACTGTGTTTTTTATAATAAATAATAGTTAAATTTTTGTCATACAACAGGCATATTATATTATATTTTATTATAGCATCAAGCCCATAGGGTTTAAAAATAATATGCTGATGGTTCAGCATATTATTTTTCTCAGTATTAAACTTTGGCCGTTTAGCACAATGGCCCATCATAAACAGTTAGATCACAAATTAAAATTATGTTCATTAAATAAAATATATTATTATATATCATTCAAAAAACAATTAACATTAAAAATAAGTCGTCATAAGCGTGTAAAAAATTGTCCTGCTGTGACAATTATTCAAGTGAGTAAAAAATACTATGGCAATAAGACGTCCACTCTAGCAGTGAATTTTTACTCAAGTCCTCCCCAAGACATTTTTTTTTAGATATATCACATTCGTCATGCTTAGCAGGTGGATTGGTGATCGCAGTATGATGGTAGACCGCTTCGTTGATCTAGCGGTAGCGTGTTTAACCGCAGATAACGAGGTCCTGGGTTCAAATCCCGAGTCAGAACAAAGCCAATTTTGGGATTTTTCTTTAAAAAGAAAAATATCTCAGTATCAGGCCGAGGTCTGGAAGTTGGCGGTATTATACCCTCGTGCCTCGGAGAGCACGTAAAGCCGCATGTACTGTACCTGACCTCTTCCCAGTCGTGTCGCAATCGTCCCATCGGATCATGAGTCTGATGGAATAGAAAGTGTCCCTGCGTTTGTGCACACCCTTGTGCACTATAATATGTGCCTCGCAGATGACTAGTCTCCATTGAGACTGGCCGCTGGAAATTCGGTTAGGAGGACATTATTTTGATGGAAATTAGTAATTAGATACACGCGCCTGCCCATTCATAGGTAGATATTTTCTCGTGACTACGCCGTCCTCGGGATGGAGAGGTGATGTTCTTAAGTTCTTTAGTTCTTTATTCATTAACAAATTACATTGTGTTTGAATACATTTTATAAACTCTTACATTACATTATTACTACATTACATACATTATTACATTATTATTAACAATATGATTACGATATATATTACGATATGTTCACTTCCATCACCACACAGGATCCATCTCAATACAGCAATGAGGTTCCTTTCGTACCCAATGTGAACTCTATTGTTTTATTCAAGTTAAATAAAAAAATTAAAACGTGCGTGTCGTATCACCTCTTTGTTGTCAAAACCAATTGACCTATTTTAAACAACAGCACTTTATAACACAAAGGGTGTCAATTTTGACATTGTTCCGCAAATTACATTATTGTCAACAGTCACTTGAAAAATTAATCTCAGCTTATAATAAAATGTTATTGTTGAACAGTGTTTTAAAAGTTCAAGCGCATTCTTCAAAGTTACCCATTAACAGGGGTGCAGTAGTAGTTACTAGCGTCCGCTGGTGTAAGAAACCATGCCCTCCGCCGGATCCACCAAAAGGAACACAAGACCCATCACCACAACAACCGTGCCCGGCACCCAATTCGGAGAAAACTGGCGAACAAAATCCTACAGGGACTGAAGAAACATGGCACCCAGGGGGTCTACAATCTTCCGAACATACGTGGTCTCAACTATGTCCCCCATCAGTAACCCAGCCAACTCCACCGTCTGTGCAATCATGGGAAACCCCGCCGTGCTCACCGTGGCCTCCATGTCCCCCGTGCCCACCATGCCCCCCACCACACGCGATGACCTTGCCACAACCGCCATATCCACCGATGCAGCTTCCACCCTGCCCGCCACCTTTTTCAACCCCCCTTTACCCACCCTACTATTGCTGCCCGAGGACAAAGTATGACACTAAGTTCATCTACGTGAATGATAAGCCACCGGGTACAACTTTTAAGGACTTCGTCGATAGAGCAGCGCAAATTGTGTTTTGGACCGAGCTCGCACGAGGTTTGTACTTTTGTATTTTATTACGGGATTCCAGTGATTTTCAACATTTAGAGGGAACAACTACAAAAATATTTTAAGGCAAAACAACACGTGCTCTTTCTCCATACATATTTTGGTTCACCTTTGACGTTAGTTAATAATAAGTCGTTAAGCCGCGTAACTAGCATGGGTACTGCAGTTTTCGCAAACGCTGTAGTGAGATAGTTATTCTATACAGTCATATGCAGCCGTAGGCCTTTTTTTTCTTTGATAAGGCAAGGGAAAGCCTTCGCATTCACCCGCAAAAAGTGTCTGCGGGTGAGTATGTTGGACTTGCACCGACTAAAGCTGCCGTGGACTTCTCTTGGCGCCTGATGGGGGAGTCCCGAGAACGCGGGTATGCTGCTCCGGTACCCCCCTAAGCAAATATTTTTTCTGTGATTTCATTGCTTAAGAATTGTAGAAATATGTGAGTCTTCATCGCAAAGCGAGTTACGCTGAAACAGATAGGTTTTTTTAAAGGCTTCATTTGCATTTGCACTAGTTAAAAACCTTATGTCACGGGGTACATTAACTTTTAAAAAAGTACTATGACACAGATTAACTATTTACGGGTCACACAAATAGTAGTATGGCGCGGGAAACGAACCCGGGACACAAAGTGACGAGGGACTGCGCCACACGTTAGATTTGAGTGATAACTTCACCTATTACTGTTGTTTATTTTTGTACTTTGTAGAAAAATAAACAACAGTAGTTGAAATAAGGAGGTGATTTTTAAGAAAATCACCTCCCTATAGTTGACACGAGGCAATATATATCATAAAATTGGCAACAGCGTCTCTCTGAGTATTACGACTTGATAGTACTGCGATCGCCAACCAAGCGTGGGAATTGTGGTATATCCCGCCATTCTAGGGGGAGGCTCTTGTCGAAATGTGGATGTTATTCGGCTGACGGCGATAATTATATTGATGCTTTTTTTTTATCTTAAATTATTTAACGCGATAAAATTTACTAACTTAGAAGATCTATAAACATTTTGATGGTTTAAAGTTTAATAATGATAATAATATCCAGACAGAGGACGTTATATTTACACACGGCCATCTGATCCCAAACTAAGCAGAGCTGGTACTATAGAAACCAGATAACTGATATACTACGTATACAACTTTTTTTTGTAACTAGATACTTATATAGATAATTAAACCCAGCCTCAGGACAAACAGACATCTTCATGCACACAAATATTTGTCCTGGGTGGGAATCGAACCCACGACCTCTGGCGTGAAAGGCAAGTATTTACTACCCACGCTAACAGGCCCGTTACAAATTTTGATCGTTTAAAGTTTATAGGTATCGAACTGGAGCTTAGAAATAGGTTCACCGTTAAGGGGGTCTAGAAAAAGTTTGAAAATCTCAGCTTTGACTAAAATACAGTAGGAACAAGATTTTTTGCTTAAACACGCTAGTTCTACGAAATCGTGACGCGCTTCATTTATCCCCTGCCGAATAAAGCTCTCTCAAAGTGTTTTGCCCTTTCGTGTCTGAGTGGTGATAGGGATTGGGCCCAATCATATTCTATGATTTACTAGCAATAAAAACGAAGGTGACATTTATTTGAAAACCGTGAATAATGTGGAATACATTGTGCACGGTTTGAGGATATATTACTGGTGATTATTATATTAATATACACTTGTACTTGACGGTCACCGTAGCCTTGTTGGTAGGGCTCCTGCCTACGAAGCTGGTGGTCCTGGGTTCGAATCCCGGTAAGTGCAAATACTTGTGTGATGAGCACGAGTATTTGTTTCTGAGTCATGGATGTTTTCTATGTATTTAAGTATTTATCTATCTATATAAGTATGTATATCATCGCCTGGTACCCATAGTACAAGCTTAGTTTGGGGCTAGGATGATCTGTGTGACATTGTCCCTAGATATTATTATTATTATATTAATGTCTAATATTCAAGAATACATAGCTATCTATGTACAGTCTCTAGAATTCTATAGATAGGACTATTCGTATCTATAGAATTCTAGAGACTGTACCTGCGTTTACGCACACTCACCTCCCTTCATACTTTAATGTCCTACATAGTTGAATAGTTTCCTGGCAGACAACTTGTCAAGCTCACAATGTAGTATATAAATATAGTCATATACAATTTTATTAATTAGTACCATAAGTAATGCCGTGTAGTTTCCGGTCTAAAAGATCAAATGTGATTTAGACCACATGACGTAAAACTTAGATATAGGAAAGTAATTGGCTATCAGAGAAAGAGAGAAAATAAAAGTGTGCTCGCACCTCACTCTCTTTTACTCTTACAATAATATACGTAACGTGACTCACTTTAAAAATATAAACAAAAAAATATCTAGGGACAATGTCACACAGATCAACCTAGCCCCAAACTAAGCATAGCTTGTACTATGGGTACCAGGCGACGATATACATACTTATATAGATAGATAAATACTTATATACATAGAAAACATCCATGACTCAGAAACATATATTCGTGCTCATCACTTAAATATTTGCACTTACCGGGATTCGAACCCAGGACCACCAGCTTCGTAGGCAGGAGCACTACCAACTTGGCTACGGTGACCGTCGGTGACTTTCTTCCTATCTTCACTAAATATCTTTCGCTCAACATCCGTTCGCCTCGCCGATCTCACTTTCGTAACGCTCTTGTCATGCATTCATCAGCTTTCTCCCCAACTCGAGCGTACGTAATGAAGCTTTACCTAGAAAAATCTGTGTTCCTTTTTAGGGTTTCTTATGAAAAGGGTATTCGCTAGCCTATTACTAAGCCTCCGCTGTCCATTCATCAGTCTGTCCGTTAGCGGGCTGTATCTCATAAACCCTAATAAATATGGAAAGTTAATTTTTTCCTCCGTGTGTGTATTATATTATAGCGGTAATATATATAATATTACCGCTATAATTACAATTAAGAAAAATAAAATAACGTTAACAAAACAAAACACTTCTTTTCTTTATACACTTTGAAATTTTCGCGTATCATAATCTACTATATAAAAATAAGACGGGTTTTCCTTCCTGACGCTATAACTCCAGAACGCGCGAACCGATTTCCACGGTTTTGCATTCGTTGGAAAGGTCTCGGGCTCCGTGAGGTTTATACTAAAGAAAATTTATAAAATTTAACGCGGGTAACACCGCGGGGCACAGCTAGTCTACTATATAAAAATAAGTCGGGTTTTCCTTCCTGACGCTATAACTCCTGAACGCACGAACTGATTTGCACGGTTTTGCATTCGTTGGAAAGGTCTCGGGCTCCGTGAGGTTTATAGCAAAGAACATTTATAAAATTTAACGCGAGTAACACCGCGGGGCACAGCTAGTTAGATATAAACATTGTTTACAGGTATTAACCCAACTAACCTCTATTGTTATTTTCCTGACGACGCGACGTTTCGACCAAGTTTGAGTCAGCCCGCGACCACGATCAATGCAACTTGGACGAAACGTCGGAAAATAACAATAAAGGTTAGTCGCGTTAATACCTGTAAACAATGTTTAGGCTGATTTCAGCATCGCGCCGGCGAGCGGCGCCGTCCAAACGCGCGTGCTTATAATTACACTAGATAGTAGTTGTGTTTCATAGTCACGCAGTTCAAACGCACCGCCGGTGACACGCGCGCCGTCGGCCAACACTGCCCGAGCTCCTCTACTGGCAGCTAGCGTTTCAGAGTGACGCGTCTCGCATGCGCCGTTGTTGAGACGCGCTGGCCTCCGGCGCGTGCCGCGCGCGTCTCTCTGTAATCAGCCTTATATCGAATTATGATACGCAAAGATTTCAAAGTGTATAAAAAAAGTATTTTGTTTTGTTAACGTTATTTTATTTTTATTAATAGTAATTAAGCGGTAAAAATAGTAAGTAAGCGGTGTTGTCTGCAGGAAGACATTTCTTACGAAATAAGCAGATCCTATGTACTCTTCGTTTCCTTTTTTCTTAATATTGTATGATTTTTGTGTGTACATGAATAAATATATTTATAAAATAAACGTTAGTCGGGTCAATACCATAAACAGTTTTTTTTCTTTATTTTAAGTAATGCACGCATTAGGGAGTCTAGTCCCTGTGTCGCGGAGTACTTTAAACATATAATAGACGGACAGAAATTACATTCATACAATTTTATATCTAAAACAGTCTTTATTTTATTACCAACCATCTGTGTTAAAATGTAAGTAGCTCCTATTCCCCCGAACTACGCGTAAAACGCCCCACGTTCCCAAGTAATAGTTTTACATTCCCAACTTACCAATTCAAGAATTTAAACATTTTCTGAAATAAAGTCTAGTCAGCATTTACGGAAAACCTACATCGATAAACGATTAAAACGTTCCTGGCTGAACTTGAGTCATGGCGGCTAACCTCATCGGAGCCATCGCCCTGGAAGGTAATTGCATTGCAGAGCTGTTAGCATAGGCAAGACTCCCCGTATATATGCGCCTGTTAAATTTATAAAGCCGTTGTCAATTTACCAACGTCTACAGGATATTTTATTATCCCTCGGAGGCGCACCATAAGCGGCAGAGGCGTGCATAGCCAGAAGTGATTGATGAGGTTAAGCAACTAGGATCGCGGTCAGTCCATAGATGGGTGACCGCCAAAATGAATTTATGAGCGTGATTATTAAGTTCTTAGCGCCTCTATACTTCGGAGGGTACGTTAAGCTTGAGCGTGATTATAAATTTCTGAGCGTCTTTATGAGCATGATCATTAAGTTCTTAGCACCTCTGTGCTTCGTAGGGTACGTTAAGCTTGAGCGTGATTATTAATTTCTGATAAGCAACTAGGATCGCGGTCAGTCCATAGATGGGTGACCGCCAAAATGAATTTATGAGCGTGATTATTAAGTTCTTAGCGCCTCTGTGCTTCGTAGGGTACGTTAAGCTTGAGCGTGATTATTAATTTCTGAATGAAATTATGAGCGTGATTATTAAGTTCTAAGCGCCTCTGTGCTTCGGAGGGTACGTTAAGCTAGAGCGTGATTATTAATTTCTGAGCGTCTCTGTGGTTGGGAGGGCACGTTAATCTGTCGGACTCGGTTAGGAAACAGTCGTCAAGCCATGTCAAAAGCCTACTAGGCGGCTTGAACAACTCTGACACTAGGGCAACAGTACCCATAGGATAAGTAAGCAGATAGTATGAAGTTGTAATGTGAAGTCCTGGGTTCAAATCCTGGGTTAACACTTACTTGAGAACTTATTTTTTATACTTTTTTTTACTTATGATTTACTAACGTTGTCACACTTAGCTACTACTTCTACTTCTTTGTAATAAAATAATTCAGTCACACCCACTCCATTTTCACGGAAATATTAACGAATATTAACTTCTTCTCAATCCACCCGCAAAAGATATAAATAATTATTTCTTTTGCGGGTGGGTATAAATATTCATAATCGATAAGGAATGCGAAATCGGTGCCACAGTAGGTACAGCAACACAACGGCAAGCCAAAAATATTTATGGAAGTAGTGATTATTTAAAATAAAATAATAAATATAAAAGGTTTTTATTCACGTAGACTTTAAAAAAGCGCTTGTAAATAGTCAGAACATATTCGTAGTAATATATAATTAATTTATAATAATTTCTAGGTACATATAGATATTTAGGTACACGGATTGTAGGAAATAATTTACAATAAGATTTATTTTATTACAGTAACGATATTTAAAATGTTATTTTTAGGGTTCCGCACCTAAAGGGTAAAACGGGACCGTATTCCTAAGACTCCGCTGTCTGTCTGTCCACCCGTCTGTCATGGCTGTATCTCATTATGATATTTAGATAATTAAAATTTTCACAGATCATGTATTTCTGTAGCTGCTATAACAACAAATGGGTACTAAAAAACAGAATAATATAAATATTAGGTCTTTACCTATGAAATTGCCGTTCTGCAGTACTGGCCATTTCAAATCAAAATAATTTTTGTTTGGCTAAGAATTCTAATTTCAAATTAATTTTATTTTAAAAACATGGATTCTTTTTTCCAAAAGTAGTCATTTCTTTATTGATTAGTGTTACATTTTCATCGCATTTCAATCTTTTTCGTCATCATGGATACGTTAAAAATTCGAGTAATTATGGAATATGAGTACCGTCGTGGCAGCAACGCGGCACAAGCGGCACGCAACATCAACGACGTTTACGGAGCTAACACTACAAACCAACGCACCACCTGTTATTGGTTTGCTCGCTTCCGTTCTGGAAATTTCGACCTGAAAAATGAACCTCGCGGTCGTCCGAAGACTTTGGTCGACAATGACGAATTAAAGGCGGTTGTGGAAGCTGATGATACACAATCTACGGCTGAATTAGCAGCAGCTTTCGACGTTAGCGTCAAAACAATATTGGTCCATTTGCGTCAAATTGGCAAGGTAAAAAAGCTTGACAAATGGGTGCCCCACGAACTCAATGATCGCCAGCGCGAAGTACGCGTCGAGACGTGCCTTGCACTGCTCAACAGACACACAAATGAAGGAATTTTGAACCGCATTGTTACCTGCGATGAAAAATGGATTCTGTTTGATAACCGCAAGCGCTCAGCAAGTTGGTTGGATCCTGGTTCAGCACCTAAACAATGCCCTAAACGAAAACTTACCCCTAGAAAAGTGATGGTCACTGTTTGGTGGTCTAGCGCCGGTGTGATTCATCACAGCTTCTTACCAAACGGGGTGAGCATTACTGCAGATGTGTACTGTGAAGAACTGAGCACAATGATGGAGAAGCTGGCGCATCTCCAACCAGCATTGGTCAATCGCTCGTCTCCGCTGCTCCTGCACGACAACGCGCGACCTCATACTGCACAGCAGACGGTCTCCAAGTTGCAAGAACTGGGGTTGGAAGCTCTCCGTCATCCGCCCTACTCACCAGACCTTGCGCCTACAGACTACTACTTTTTCCAGAATTTGGATAACTTCTTGGCGGGAAAAAAATTCAATACCCGAGAGGCAGTACAAAATGCCTTTGAAGAATTTGTTGCCTCCCGTCCAGCTGATTTCTTTAAGAAGGGCATCAATAAACTGCCACTGCGATGGCAAAGATGCATTGATTGCATGGGTGATTACTTCGATTAAGACAAATAAAAAAATTCATGAAAAAAATTCGTTTAAATTTTTTCATACAAAACGGCAATTTCATAGGTAAAGACCTATTATTTAAGGAGGCACCAATACAACATCTTAATTTTGTCCTCGTTTTTGATCGATATTTATAACGGGAACGTGTAGACGCTTGAAATATTCACCGAACATTAAGTTATATATTCACTTTAAAAATGAATAATGGTAATAAAATAATTAAATTAAAATAAATCAAATATTTTAATTTAAATGTGGTTTTTTGCCGTTTATATACATATTGGTATAGAGCCCTTCGTCCGCGAGTCCGACTTGCCTTTTACTTCTGGGCCTTTTTATATTTAGTTTTGAAAATATCGAACGAGTTTACATTCTTTACTTCTTCTGGTAGTTTTCTTTTGCACAAGACTGTTCGCGGTCGCGGTAGAAAATATTGACCCTTTTACGACTGATGCGATTATTGATTAATTTGAAGTAGGTAATAAATGTACTCGAGCATGCTGTATATAGTTAGTTGTAATTAAATTAATTTGCATTGACCAGATTAGCTAATTACACGTCATGTTGGAATCTAAATGTCCATAAATAATGGTATTAATTATAATGTCATTGCTTAGGTGACAGCTGTAGAATATGTTAACGAGAAGTCAGAGTCTCTAGAGATTACATGATCCAAAATAGTTGAGGACATACATATATACATATGTACTTAATTGGCTCCAGATTCAAGCTTTGTCGGTATTCTAGCTTCGTCTTGTTAGCCGAAAGATAGTCACCATCATCAACCTCAGCATCACCATCATCAGGCTCAGGTTTGATTGTCTACACCTGAACAAAAGCTTTCCCAAGGATCTTTGGTAGGGATGTGACGTATACCGCGCTTAGCAAAATTTTATTTATTCATTCATAAAACAATTTACATTGTATCTAAATATAATATTATTACAAATAAATACATTAATTAAAATTAAATATATTAATTACAGTTTACAAACATTGTAAACAGTTTACATAACATAAATAAATCTAGACATAAATCGGTTGGCGATCGCAATATGTTCTTCTATCGCATCTAATAGTGTATGAGTCTAACTAGATGCATGATATCGTGACGTATGCGTTCCTCTTCAATATTGTGACACAGTATTAAGGCTGATTTCAGAGTCGCCCCGGCGAGCGGCGCCGTCCAAACGCGCGCGCTTACAATTACACTAGATAGTAGTTGCGTTTCATAGTCACGCAGTTCAAATGCGCCGCCGGTGACACGCGCGCCGTCGGCCAGCGCTGCCCGAGCTCCTCTATTGGCAGCAAGCGTTTCAGAGTGACGCGCCTCGCACGCGCCGTTGCGTATACACTTTAAATGGCTGTTTTAACGCGCTGGCCGCCGGCGCGTGCCGCGCGCGTCACTCTGAAATCAGCCTAAATGTTTCGTATATTGCACCATGTGGGGGTGGACTGACGATGTTGTGAGGGTTGCTGAATGCTGTATACGCGTATATCGTGAAAACAGTTTCGTAGATAATAACATATTAGTTAAATAGATAAAACTCTTTGTTGTACACACACCAAGACACAATTCATACTAAGAAAATATACAAAATCCAAAAATATACATTCTCATTCTCAACAATTAATCCGATTTTTCCCAAAATTTCTGTACAGTAGTGTCGTTAAAATTAAAATATATACGTTGATTCATACTCTTTATAGATTTTCTGTGATCATTAAATCCTATCACAATTATTTCTAATAATATATTTTGTCCAAATCTATGTGAATTTAATGAGATTTGGTACTGTTAAACGGGGTGTATATAATTTTGGGTCAATAGAAATGATGGGGTGAATGGGGAATTAATACAGTCTCGCAGATAATTCTACTAGGGAACAAGTATTATAATGCGCAACTGTTCTCATTCCCATTCAACACTAGCATTTTTATTCATCCTAGAAATTATATAACCCCGTTTGACAGTTCCAAATACACATTAAATTCACAACAAATATTCCCATTTCCCCCAACATTTCGGTTCACCCCTTATACCTTTACCTAATTGTAACATAACCAATGAACTCAAACAAACAAACGTATTGCAACGCCACGTCGTTGGATACCTATGCTTGGATCTGGATAACGTTCTAATCAACAAAAGCGATCAGTGTGGCGTAAAGGCGTTTATGATAATATTGTAAGTGTATATAGCGGACATAGCGTCGACTATGCCTCATCCACTTGGAATTAAGGCTGAAAGCTAGCAGCATTACAATCATTATCTAAGCCTGAAAATGAGCAGCTTTACAATCATAATCTGAGCTGGCCATTTGAGCGCACGAATTCTTTGTGTTACTATTGAATGACTGTTATTAAAACGTAGTAGGTATATCCCCACCCCATCTCATCACATGGAGGGCGTAGAAGTGGTTCTGAGGGAATATTTATCAGAGAATGGGCAGCAGCTTCTCTGTGTACTGCGATATACCCGTCTGCCAAGCGTGGCGATTATGACGTATCCTCAAAATGGGGGGTGCATCTCCATTATGGAAATATTTTGGGGAGGCCTTTGTCTAGCAGTGGACGTTAGTCGGCTGATGATGTTAATGATCTGAAGGTAGTCATTATAATTCCCATTCATCTAGGCCCCAGTTTAGTCATATGATTACGTGTGTCAAGCCATAAATGACTTTTCGTTCTTTTATTACTGTATGGTGCTAGACACTTATACAAAAAAGTGTGACTAAGTAATGTACTTTTTTCTGAAATAAGAATACGCTTTGATGTTTAGGCTTTCGTACTGTTATTATAGTTTTCTATTCTTTTAAATAAATTACCGATGGTGATGTGAGAGTATTCTACTCTACCTCTCTCAAGTGTAAACTCAAGATAGGTAGAGTATGTAAATACAGTCCAATGCGTGGGGGTGTGACTACGTCAATTTACTCACTCAGCACTGCTACCAAGAGAATTCCTTGCCTGGAAAACTTTAATAACACTTTTAACCGTCTTACTAAAGTATGCTATTACAAAATTAAAAATAATACTGCGCAAGAAGTTTCTCTCTTCATTTTATTTAAAAGTTAGGCAAGTAGTTTCGTGGCGTTGTTTGACTTAAAGAGTCGTCATAGAGCCGTAACTACTTTTATACAGCTTTGCTTTATGCATTTAAAGTGTACTAAGTACCTCCTAGTTTCCTATTTAAGTGAATTTAGCAGCTTTACGATTGCAGGTTTCATGGTAACACTGGGACACATATTCAAAGAACCGGCAACGATAAATTATCCTTTTGAGAAAGGCCCGCTATCTCCTCGGTTCAGAGGAGAACATGCATTAAGAAGATATCCTTCTGGGGAGGAGCGTTGCATAGCTTGTAAGTTGTGTGAGGCAATTTGTCCGGCCCAAGCTATAACTATAGAGGCGGAAGAGCGTCATGATGGGTCGCGACGTGCGACTCGATATGACATTGACTTGACGAAGTGTATTTTTTGCGGCTACTGTCAAGAAGCGTGCCCGGTAGATGCAATAGTCGAGGGTCCCAACTTCGAGTACAGTACTGAAACTCACGAGGAGCTTCTGTACAATAAAGAAAAGTTGCTGACGAATGGAGACCGCTGGGAACCAGAAATTGTCAGCAATATAAGAGATAACCATTTGTATCGTTGAGTTCGTTAATATTATTTGTTATATTTGATTTTATGGTAGTTCTAATCTTGTTTTATGATTTTAACTCATAAAGCATGTTTAAATGTATTGGCAATAAAGGAAATTTGTTGATTAATGGAAACCTCTGTGAACACAATTTTGTCAGCAGTATTGGATATATAAAATATATAGTTGAGATAGTTAATTTATATTGGTTTTATTTGTATGATAGTCTTAATAAAATGTTACTATGATTTGTACTCAAAAGTAATGTTTAAAAGAATTGACAATAAATAATTGTCAAATGTGAACTTCTGTACAATAATGTTGCCGACGAATGGAATCCGCTTTTAATATGAAATTGTCCGCAATATTAGAGATAACCATATAAATTTAAATCGTAGAGATTTTATTTTTATTTATATTATTATTATTACTAGCCTGTTAGCCTAGTAATTAGTGGACCCTGACTTCCAGGCCAGCGGTTGTATGTTCGATTCCCAGCCGAGACAAATAATAAATAATTTGAGTAAGTGGACCAAATCTCGTTTATATGCCCCATTGAGTATTTTTCGCCGGAGCGTCTCAACTGGGCCGTGTTGAAACCGGTAGTAGAGACACCCGCTGAGTTTGTTTCGCTGGGTCTTCTCAGTTGGGGCGCATTGGAACCGGTGGTAGCATTAAAGCGCGACCGTTATAAACACAAGGTCCGCCATAATAATAACATTTAATTCGTACCTTAATATAGACAGAACCATTCAGACAATATGTAGTAAGACTATAGCTAAAATTTAAAATTTAGATAATTAAACCTACGCATGATCCTTGACAATAACTTAATTTAAGTTAGCTAAATATCGTTACTGTTATAAAATAAATCTTATTGTAAATTATTACCTACAATCCGTGTACCTAACAGTCTTATTTAAAAACGCTACTTAAATTTAAGCCGGCCGCTCAACCATGGTTTATCAAATTTTTCATTTAAAAACACGATTTAACTTTGACCCGCGGTTGAGCCATGTCAAAATTTAAACCACGTCGGCCCCTGGTTTAAAGCTTGCTCAAATATGGCGGATTTTATTTGCATCAGCTGACGTTTTGTTTGACGTTTGTTTGTGAATGGAGGTTTTATTGAAGTTACTAACCGTTTTAATTTTTAAATAAATACTGAATTCCAGTGGGAATCTTATCACAAACTTCAAAATCCACCGAAGAAAATCAATAGTCCTTGAAAATGCACTGTTACGATCATAAACCTATCATTCCATGTCTACCATAGAGCAAAAATCATAAAGTTTTGATACATAATCCGATTTAGTCAATTAATTTTGGTCAAGCTCTATACCAGTCTCAGAAATGTTGACAGTGTAAAATAAAATGACGTTACTTTAAGTAGGGTTTTTAAATAAAGAAATAGTTGAGCGGGGTTTAAGTGGTTGAGCAGGGTTTAGCTGAGACATGGTTAAGCGGCGGATCAAGGAATTATTTTAAATAAGAGTGTAAATATCTATATGTACCTAGAAATAATTATAAATTAATTATATATTACTACGAACATGTTCTGATTATTTACAAGCGCTTTTTTAAAGTCTACGTGAATAAAAACCTTTTTTATTTTATTTTATTTTGTTTTACAAATCTTTGTGTGATGAAAACGTTGACTTGTGTTTGGATGTAATTTATCTATAATTATGTATGTATGTAGAAATATATAAACATATTTATCAGTTATCTAGTTGCCAAAGTAGAGTTTTTTTTGTAAAATGGCTTTCCTGAATTTTTTCTGTTTCTTCCGTATACAGCGCTCCTTGTATGTTTTCCTCTATTTATGTTATACCCTGTACAGTTGAGTCTCAGTAGTTTGTGTCCATAAATAGTTTGCGTATAATCCTCCGCGATACTCCTAATCATTGCAACAGTGCAGGCGAGACCTGTAAAATTTGTTCAAATGTTCTTGCTTTATTTAATCATGGTTTCTTTTTTCAGCAACCTATTTGGTTTTTAGACACTAAATCGGAAAACCCTGAATATTAAGTTTATATTCTGTTAACCCAAGCATTTTTATTATTAGCTAACGAAAATAAAAATAGTCGTCTAAAATTTTATGGCCATTTTTATTTTATCTTTCCGCCGTAATTCATTCTAGTCGTTTCGATAAACACGAGTTTATTTTATTTACGTGATATGACGTTTAAGGACTTTTACGAAACATTTTCTAGGTTTCTGCGATAATTATTGTCACCCTGAAGGATTCAAGTCTCAATTCATTCATAAGTATACTTCAAATTAGTTTTACAAGTGTAAGATTTTGTACATCTATTTTTTCGTCCATCTGTCGCATGTTGCAATATGGCGGTAATATGGCGGCGCCACTCTTACTCATTGCAAGTTGCAGTGCAAGTGTTCCACACATTCGCCGCTCAGTGTCATTTAATGGTGTGCCACTAATGACCCTGCCTAACGGGAGTTCCAGTGATGGGTAAAAGGGAGGGACTCGTAGTAATAAAAAAATACCTACCTACGCGGGATATATTATATGTAGAGCACAAGTGTGTGCACAAACACAGATGCACTATATTCGACACGTACGTAAAGAAGTCTGGGGCAGTACCGACGGCTTGATGTGCTCTCCGAGGTACGGGGGTGTAACACCGCCACTTTCAGACTCCGGGCTACTACTGAGATTCTTTATGAACAAGTCATTCTCAATATCACTTTTTAGACCGACTCTGGATTTGTTCCCTGGACCACAATATCTGGGATGCGAACACGCTGTCACTAAACCAACGCTACACTTGAATTATAACTTTTATAAAACAAAGTTACAAATAAAACCCCGCGTCGACGCCACTCAACGACAATCCTGGTAAGTATTTTATTTTATTTTTAAGTTTAGAAAACTTACAGCTAATTAACCACTAATAAGGTTGTATGTTTAATTTAAGGCCAATTACAAGTTTTCACTTATACTATTTAAACAATTGGTAAATAAAAAAATACTTACTGATAGCAACCCTACTTTGATAGCGAACACATGTCTATAAAACTACTACAGTTAATAATGTTCTCCTGGTTTAATATAAGCATAGGTGGTCAGTCTCAACGGATGATGCTATAAACAAATACTCACATAAAGGAAGAGATATAGGCTGCAAACTTGAAACAACTTTTCTTTTTGTGTAAGTTGTTAAAACCAGATCTAATCATAGCGTAAGTCGAAGGTATACATACTGAAATCTAATCAAAACCTAATTGGTGGCTTGGGAAACTTTGATTTGACTTTCACTCATCATCCCTTTTCCCTTTTCTATTGGGGTCGACTCTCAGTCTAACATGCTCGTTCACAAGTTCCAATTTCCAAATGTAGTCTGGGAACAAACCTGTAGCTGAAGGATTTTGTTTTCCTCCCGTGATATGACTTCTCAACCTTAGTCTGCGTTCTGGAATAATCGAACTGCTGCGATTAGGTGACTAAAACGAGTGATTGCCATGTGACTTTCAACCATTTGATATGATTACATCAGATATTAGTTTTTTTATCCAACTGTTACGACTAGGTAAAACGGGCGATTGCCATCTGACTTCCCCTCGGTCGATATAACCAGACCGACAGTAGTTTCTTTATCGAACTATTTCAACTAGGTACACAACCGATTACTATCTGATTTTTACACGGTCGATATGATCAGACCAGACAGTAGTTTCTTTCATTAGCTGTAGCAACTAGGTAAATTAAACGAGCGAGTGCCATCTGACTTCCAAACATTATATATAATCAAACCAATTATAAGTTTATTTATCGAACTTTTCTGATTAGGTATGCACAAGCAATTACTATCTGACTTTTACATATCGATATGATCAGACCAGATTGTGGTTTATTTATCGAAATGTAGCGACTAGGTAAATTAAACGCACGATTGCCATCTGACTTTCACACGGTCGATATGATCAGACCAGACAGTAGTTTCTTTATCGAACTATAGCGACTAGGTAAATTAAAAGCGAGTGCCATCTGACTTTCACACATTCTATGTGATCAAACCAAATACAACGTGTAACAGAAAGAGTGAACGTAACTTAAGGGGCATATACGGTCTCCTTAAGCCTACATATACACAAAATCTCATACCGAAATACCATCATTTTAATCTTGATCGTAAAATAATATACCGTTCAATATATCGACAAGTATTTTTATCGATATAACGAACATCCGTACTAACACAGCACAGCTGATTCTGATTTACGCTAGAAATTGTTTGACATACCTCTGTGTTTCTATGCACGCCTGGTAGTTTGATTCCGATTGCACTCACTACACATATTTTGTTTTATTTTCGAGTTATGTTTTTATTTATAGCACTGTTGAATAAGCTATTGGATACTTTACATCGTATAAGTACTTGATACACAAACACATTACGAGATCCTTTTTATAGTTTAACTTCTAGTTGAAGTTGTTTTCAGTACTGATGGAAGAATTTCATTATTTCACGTTCACTAAAATCTGCACCGACACCAAAAGCTTAACTCTAAGAAAGTGCCCCTGCACTTTCTATTCCATCACTCTCATGATCCGATGGGACGACTAGCGATACGACCGGAAAGAGGTCAGGCACAGGAACGACGGCTTTACGTGCTCTCAGAGGCATGGGGGTGTAATATCGTCAACTCCCAGACTTCGGGCTGATACTGAGAAATTTCTTTTTACGGAAAAATCCCATAATCACTTTTTGGCCCGACCCGGGATTTGATTCCAGGACTTTATTATCTGCAGTTGAACACGCTACCGCTAGACCAATGAGTTATACCTACACGAACACATTTAAATGGCGCGGCGCGCGGTGGCGGCGTCTTTGAGTCCCTCAAAGATGCCGCCACGCGCGGGGCCCGCTTTGATGAATATAAAAAAATATTTAACCATTTATTATTTACCTACATCAATCCTTTGTATTCGCCGCCGTATTAGAGTTCCTTGCGACAAAATCAGGACGGAATTCGAAATGTCCCCTAATGTTCATATGAGCCTAGTACATTATTCATATTTTTTCGTAATTTATCAGTAATCGTACTGCGTGTGTTTATCTGGTTAGTTTGTATAGTTTGTATTAAAAATTAAGTACCTATTCTTTTCCGGCCAGATTAAATTCACATACTGAAAGAAAAATTTAATATTCTTACTATTTAACACACAAAAAAATATCTGCAGTTACATAAGTCAATTAAATTATTTATTTCTCCTAGATCCAACATCTTGCGGAATATCAATTTAAATTAAATTAAGTGATTTTTCCTAGTTATCAAATTTGTATGAATGATTAAAATGTCGTTACCTTTAAAAATTAGAGCAAAAATTCAGTTTAACATTTGATTGAATCTTAAAGTAAACACGTGTAATAAATTATGTGACTGTACAGAACCACACTTTTTATTTACAGTCTAAGTAGTAGGTACCCAAAGAGTTCGCGGTAAGGTTCATTACCCTTGCGGCTGAGTTTTTAGTGTTGTTCATAATGTCGGTAATCTTACTTGTTGATTTAGGTGGTCGATAGAAAAATAAATTACTAGTTGAATAAAAAATGATTATTTCTGTTTGAAGTTTCGTCCATAGGTAGCCGTCCTGATACCCTATAACCCCCTTAAGTTACGTTCACACTTTCTGTTACACGTTGTATAAGTTTCTTTATGGAACTGTTGTGACTAGGTATACAAGCGATTAACATCTGACTTTTACACGGTCAATATGATCAGACCGATATAGTGGTTTTATTATCGAACTGTAGCGACTAGGTAAAATAAACGAGCGAGTATCATCTCGGCTTATTCCGTTTATCCACCCTAAAAAAGCCACCCTAAGGAGGATACTCGGAAACGCGTGTCCTTCTATCCACCCTGAACGGGGTGGATAACCGTAATTCATATAATATGTTTCTTCCGATTTTTTACCCCAAGTACAGTTGAATCAAATCAATATCTTTTAAGTTTTAATTTAATATTTATTGTTAAGCGAATAACATAAAATAGTCTTAAAATCTAAATTGTAGGTACATGGTACTATAAGATAGAAAGCCGAAGCGGGGCTGGTGGTTTTTTATAAATTTTGCAATATGTCCAGAAAATGACCAACGCTTATTTCATTATTGAGTAGACGTAGTTGCGTATCCTGGATAAATTCGTCCCTTTTAATGTATATTATAGTAAACAAAACTATTTTCAGCTCAAAGAAGGAGGTAAGTATGTACATCTAAAGTATTTTAATGTTCACGAAGTTTCTTGGACTGGGTTTGTGTATGTTTTTGTGTTAATGACTGTACTTAGGCAGGTGAGAAAAACGGAAGAAACATATTATATGAATTACGGTTATCCACCCCGTTCAGGGTGGATAGAAGGACACGCGTTTCCGAGTATCCTCCTTAGGGTGGCTTTTTTAGGGTGGATAAACGGAATAAGCCATCATCTCACTTTCACACGTTCCATATAATCAAATAAAATTTAAGTTTATTTATCAAAATATTGTGACTAGGTACACAAGCGATTACTATATGACTTTTACACGGTCGATATGATCAGACCAGATAGGGGTTTCGTTATCAAACTGTAGCGACTAGGTAAATTAAACGAGTGAGTATCATCTCACTTTTACGCCCTGGATATAATCAGATTAATAACTTCATAGTGCACAAGTGTGTGCGTAAACACAGGGGCACTTTCTATTCCATAACTCTCATGATCCGATGGGACGACTAGCGACACGACCGGAAAGAGGTCAGGTACAGGACCGACAGCTTTACGTGCTCTCAGAGGCATGGGGTGTAATACCACCAACCCAGACTTCGGGCTGATACTAAGAAGTTTCTTTTTACGGAAAAATCCCATAATTACTTTTTTTGGTCCGACCCGGGATTCGAACCCAGGACGTAATTATCTGCGGTTGAACACGCTACCGCTAGACCAATTTAGAAATATATATAAGTACTTTCACCAGTAATCTGTTGTCCAGTTGCCATAATACAGGTATGGCCTAGTTTGGACAGCATGTTAGTTGTCCGAATACATTCATTTATTGTTAGTTAAAATTACATTCGTACCGCTAATAGTTTACAATATATACTTAAAACGTTATCTGGTATCTCATATATGGGTAAGGCCAACTTAATTATTTCAATTGCAATAAGGTTGGGTAAACAACATCTAAAACTATTCTAAATTTTAATTAGCAAACTAAATGCCGAAATACCTCTGTCACAGACGAACTAAGTTGCCACATATGAGTTCCTTTTCATCATTTTGTTACGAATCCCTAAAGTTCCGTACTTTCTTATACAAGTATGGATGCCCGTATTCTTTCTAATTTGATGGTATTTCCATTTTAAATTTCTAATATTTCCGAAAGTTTTCCTCGCTTCTCTAACAAGTAGTTCTGTACACTTTAATGATGGAAACGTGTACCTTACATTTTTAAATTTTAATTTCTAAATGTATCGACGCGAGTGCAGAATCGGGATGGCTGTGGCTATGCCCACCGACAATCGAATTTTAATTTCTTAGTGTATCGAAGCGAGTGCAGAATCAGTTTGGCTGTGGCTATGCCGGCCGACAATCGGATTTTAATTACTTAGTGTATCGAAGCGAGTGCAGAATTAGGATGGCTGTGGCTATGCCGGCCGACAATCGGGTTTTAATTTCTTAATGTATCGAAGCGAGTGCAGAATCAGGATGGCTGTGGCTATGCCGGCCGACAATCGGATTTTAATTACTTAATGTATCGAAGCGAGTGCAGAATCAGGATGGCTGTGGCTATGCCGGCCGACAATCGGATTTTAATTACTTAGTGTATCGAAGCGAGTGCAGAATTAGGATGGCTGTGGCTATGCCGGCCGACAATCGGATTTTAATTACTTAGTGTATCGAAGCGAGTGCAGAATTAGGATGGCTGTGGCTATGCCGGTCGACAATCGGATTTTAATTACTTAGTGTATCGAAGCGAGTGCAGAATAAGAATGGCTGTGGCTATGCCGGCCGACAATCGGATTTTAATTTCTTAGTGTATCGAAGCGAGTGCAGAATTAGGATGGCTGTGGCTATGCCGGCCGACAATCGGATTTTTATTTCTTAATGTATCGAAGCGAGTGCAGAATCAGGATGGCTGTGGCTATGCCGGCCGACAATCGGATTTTAATTTCTTAGTGTATCGAAGCGAGTGCAAAATCAGGATGGCTGTGGCTATGTCGGCCGACAATCGGATTTTTATTTCTTAATGTATCGAAGCGAGTGCAGAATCAGGATGGCTGTGGCTATGCCGGCCAACAATCGGATTTTAATTACTTAGTGTATCGAAGCGAGTGCAGAATTAGGATGGCTGTGGCTATGCCGGCCGACAATCGGATTTTAATTACTTAGTGTATCGAAGCGAGTGCAGAATTAGGATGGCTGTGGCTATGCCGGCCGACAATCGGATTTTAATTACTAAGTGTATCGAAGCGAGTGCAGAATTAGGATGGCTGTGGCTATGCCGGCCGACAATCGGATTTTAATTTCTTAGTGTATCGAAGCGAGTGCAGAATCAGGATGGCATTGGCCACAGATATCTAGAATTTAATGCTCCGAGGCCGTGACTATGCCATCCGACAACCATTAATTTGACGGGCCTGTTGACGTGGTTGGCAAATGCTTGCTTGTCACGCTGGAGGTCGTGGGGTCGATTGCCACCCAGGACAGATATGTGTGTGCATGAACAAGTTTGTTTGTTCTGAGTCTGGGTGTAATTATCTATAGAAGTATGTATTTATAAAAGAAAAGTAGTATACTTATTTAGTATATCAGTTATCTGGTTTCCATAGTAGGTACAAGCTCTGCTTATTTTGGGATCACATGGTCGTGTGTAAATAATGTCCCACGATATTATTACTGTAATATAAATTTGTAATATAAATATAAATTTCAATAATTAAACCTAAACATAAACTCCTTGACAATAACTTAATACAAGCTAGCTAAATATCACTACCATTATAAAATAAATTGTATAAATGTTTTAACATTCTGTGTACCTTAATATCTGTAATAATTAACTAGAAATATGTACTGTATACATACTGTATAAATATAACTGTATTACTACAAATATGTTCTGACTATTTACAAGGGCTTATTAAAGCCTACGTGACTAAAAACCTTTTTTATTTTATTTTATTTATATTATACAGCCATCGCCAACCCGTCTCTCAAGCGTAGCGATTATGGCATATATTACTAATTCCATTCAGTACAATTCAATCTATATAGTGGTCTTCCAGCTGACCATATAAAGTAAAATGTACTGAATGGACCTATGCAGCACATGCACATCATATGAAATTTATTTACAGCATTTTGTGAATAGTATCCTCACGAACTTGCCACGGTAAACGTTTAAACGAATAAAAACTCGAACATGTTTTTATATTGCACCAATTAAAAGCTTGCTGACGTCAATTATCTGTATTTTTTTAAACGAACTTGTTATTGGTTTCGTATTAATATGATGGAGTACCTGTAGTAACGCTGGAAATAACGGTGGGTTTTTAAACTTACAAATTATTTTTATTTGTTTAGGGAGATCTCTGCTTCGCTTTAAAGACTGCACCAAGCGGGATATGGCCGCTTTAAAAATTGACCACTGTAGCTGGGAAAAGCTCGCTGAAAATAGAGTTGAATGGCGCAAACGTGTAGTGGAGGGTCGTAAGATCTGTGACGAAGCCTGGTTCGGAGTACTTGCTGATAAGAGACAGAAGCGACATGAAAGCGGCTCGGCACCAACCGCCGCCAACTTCTCTTGTCAGGCCCGCGGCAGGCTATGCTCTAGCATCGGTTTGTTTAGCCCGCAATAAGAAATGTCTCTCACACAATGCGCCGTTAATCGTCTGTAACAGACGCAAAGGCCATATACATACTTATATAGATAGATAAATACTTATATACATAGAAAACATCCATGACTCAGAAACAAATATTCGTGCTCATCACACAAATATTTGCACTTACCGGGATTCGAACCCAGGACCACCAGCTTCGTAGGCAGAGCACTACCAACTAGGCTACTGTCACCGTATCTTGCGATTGTAAATGATTTTTTTGCATTTAGTCATTTCTTCGCTGTGGTGGAATGAAAATTGTACGTGTTGCACTCGAGTGCAAAGATTTTTCAGCTTGTGCTGTTTTAATGCCGTTGCTAACGCTCAGGATTCTAATTTTTGAATCACTCGCTGCGCTCGGTATTCTATTTTAGAATCTTTCGCTTGCTCGGTCATCAAAATTGAGCACGTGGTTAAAAGGCAACTTTGCACTCTTGTATCACAAATGACTATTTTTAAAACCTAAGACCACGGTCCACAGACCGGCGGGAAGCCGCTGGATGCGGGCAGCGCAGGACCGGCTATTGTGGAGATCCTTGGGGGAGGCCTTTGTCCAGCAGTGGACGTCTTTCGGCTGATATGATGATGATGATGGTGATGATGAAAACCTAAGATTCGACTCCAACTTTTATATAAGACCATTCCGCAACCATTGATATTGACTGCACGACGTGTGGCGTAGCGGTTAACATAGTCGCCTCGTCACTTTGTGTCCTGGGTTCGATTCCCACGAAGGACAACTATTTGTGTGAGCCATAAATAGATGTGTTGGTCTGGATGTACTTTGGGTCCGTCAATTATATGTTTGTAAAGACTAAGGGATTGAATTCCAATATGCGGGCGTTGTCTAAAAAAATCGTTTCCAATAGAATTAAAGACAAATCTATTCAAATTGGTTTACAAAACTTGGAGACTACGCTTAACATCAATACATATAATAAAATCGTAGGAAAGTCAAAACTGTACATAGAATATTTTTTTTAAAGAATACTTGGGGCGTGATTTGCAATCTACATCGAAGCCAATAATTTAGAGTTTAGAATTTTTGTCTGTGTGTCTGTTTGCCTGTATGTATGTCCGGGCTATACTCAAAAAGTACTGCATGAATTTACTTCAAATTTTGCATGAATATTACTAAGAGGTCGGGTCAAAATATAGGCATATTATCACGCTATCACCTACGGCGGAAGAGCTGTGATAATTTATAAAATTTTAACGCGGGTAAACCGCGAGATACAGCTCATCATACAGAAGTAAGAATCTAGAATCGAATTGATAATCTTTTTTTGTTGGTTGGTTATTAATTTCCAAGTTCATTTTATCCTTGGATAGTTTGAATCTATAATTTTACTCAATTTTTTTTTCTACGGTCTACTTTCGCTTTCAGGGCAGGTAAAAAGTCTGCCGAGACAGCTAGTCAAATAGTCCTCGTGTAATTCTCCCAGATTTACACATTTTCCATCTGTCACTGACAATGTGCTCGCTATGGTTGGGTGCTTTTAGGCGCCATTTGTACGCAAAATGAAGAACCCTAGGTAACACTTTGCTAGTAACCCGAAGCGCGTCGGACGCGTATATGCGTTCAAGCTTATAATTCTCCAATTCAGTCTGAATTATTAATCGTATAAATGTTAATATTGGGTATCATTTTCATTATTTGTACAAACGGAATGTTTGCTTTAATTTGTCAAAGCGAGCTACTTGAAGTTATTAATTAACTGTATTCTATTACGCTTGTCAATATTATGATGGGAGGGTGAGAGGGAGAGATATTTCCGTCTGTTTTGTTTAGTTTCTACGTAGCTATGATTCTGATGTGTTAAGATAGTTTGTATTTTATTAGTAACACCATTAGCAGCGAGAGGCGCTAATATACCGCTCACCGGCGAGGTTAAGTAACTAGGCTAAGGCGGTCAATCCATAGATGGGTGTCCGGATCCGTCAAAGTGGTTTAATTTCTGAGCAATTTTAATGCTTCGGAGGGCACGTTAAGCTGTCGGTCCTGGTTGTAGTCATTAGGCAACAGATGTCAGACACCTTCTAAGACTAGGGTAACCACTGCCCATACGATAAGTACCTACCTAAGTAAGTCCCATTAGCGTGATGTTTGGTGATAGCGATGATTTAATATCACTACCCAATTTAATACAGCGGGTTATCTCGAAGTCATCCCGAGAGAATGGACCAAAGGATGGACAAAAACGACTTTTTGAGTACTATGACCATCACATGGTGGTTAACAAATGCTTGCTCTTCATGCCGGAAGTCGAACAGATATTTGTGTGCATTTTCATGCACACAAATATCTGTCCTGGGTGGAAATCGAACCCACGACCTGCGCCTGCGGCGTGAAAGGAAAGTATCTACCAACCACGTCAACTAGCCCGTCTACTATGAAAGAATGCACCTTACTGCCTGTACTGGGCAAGGGTTACCCTAGTGTCAGAGGTGTTCAAGTCGCCCAGTAGGCAATGAATACATCAGATATACATAAATAAGTAACATAATTAAAAGTCAAAACTCTATGTTAAGTATGTTTTACGGTTATGGTTATAAATAAAAGCAAAAAAAAATAATTTTATGTTTGGGAGGTGTTATCTATACATATAATAAAATCGTAGGAAAGTCAAAACTGTACATTGAATATTTTTAAAAAACGATACTTGGAGCGTGATATACAATCGATACCGAAGCCAAAAATATAGTTTTTAGAATTTTTGTCTGTGTGTCTGTTTGTCTGTATGTCCGGGCTAAACTCAAAAAGTACTGCATGGATTTACTTAAAATTTTGCATGAATATTACTAAGAGGTCGGGTCAACATATAGGCTACATATTATCACGGGGCACGGCTAGTCTACTATATAAAAATAAGTCGGGTTTTCCTTCCTGACGCTATAACTCCAGAACGCACGAACCGATTTCCACGGTTTTGAATTCGTTGGAAAGGTCTCGGGCTCCGTGAGGTTTATAGCAAAGAAAATTTATAAAATTTAACGCGGGTAACACCGCAGGGCACAGCTAGTCAGTGATATGATCTTTAGTATGCAAATGTAAACATAATGAGTGGGCGATGTCTTTTTAAACAATTTCGATAGATGGCACCTACGTCCCCCGCAAGTGTGTTAGCAAGAGAACTCATTAATTAGATCTCCTAGTTTATAACTTCCGTAGCTTTACGACAGAGGGCCTTTTAAGCATGGATTAGCAAATGATGCTAGTTCAATACTAGTTTTATGTAACCCTAGCTACACAGCTAGGTTTACATAACGCGGTTTTACCCGAGTTAAAGTTTATAAATTCCGTAGCTTTACGACAGAGGGCCTTTTAAGCATGGATTAGCAAAGGATGCTAGTTCAATACTAGTTTTATGTAACCCTAGCTACACAGCTAGGTTTACATAACGCGGTTTTACCCGAGTTAAACTTTATAAATTCCGTAGCTTTACGACAGAGGGCCTTTTAAGCATGGATTAGCAAAGGATGCTAGTTCAATACTAGTTTTATGTAACCCTAGCTACACAGCTAGGTTTACATAACGCGGTTTTACCCGAGTTAAACTTTATAAATTATCACAGCTCCTCCCCGTAGGTGATAGCGTGATAATATGTACCCTATATGTTGACCCGACCTCTTAGTACTATTCATGCAAAATATGAAGTAAATCCATGTAGTACTTTTTGAGTTTAGCCCAGACATTCATACAGACAAACAGATAAACAGACAAAAATTCTAAAAACTATATTTTTGGCATAGTTAATGGTTTGTTAGTTGTGTTTGTGTGTTATTATCATGTTTTTAATATTATCGGAAGGCAAATGACCAAGGGTCACCTGATGGTAAGATATCATCGCGCCCATAGACTACTGCAACACCAGAGGGAGTGAAGGTTGCAAGTTTGTTGCCGCTTTAGAGAAAGGAATAGGCTCGTTTCTTGAAAAATGCCATGTCATACCGGATCGTAAATACCTCCGCAGTTAATTGATTCCAAAGAGTATTAGTGCACGGTAAAAGTTTCTTGTGAAACGTACGGTGGTGGATTCTCTGCTGCTGCAGCATTTACGTAGTGTTGCCATATGGAACTATCGGCGTACCTAACTATATGTCGGCGTGAACTGGTGGCGTGGGCCTGTTGCCGAGGTTGGCAAATGCTTGCTTTTCACGCCGAAGGTCGTCGGTTCGATTCCCACCCAGGACAGATATTTATGTGCATGAACATGTCTGTTTGTCCTGAGTCTGAGTGTAATTATCTATTTAAGTATGTATTTACAAAAGAAAAGTAGTATGTATATGTAGTCTATCAGTTATCTGGTTTCCATAGTACCAGCTTTGCTTAGTTTGAGATCAGATGGCCGTGTGTAAATAATATCCTAGGATATTATTATTATTATCTAAAACTTAATCACACTAATATTATATAGGCGAAAGTTTGTGACTGTGTGAGTGTGTATTTTGTTACTTCTTCACGTCTAAATGGCTGAAGCGATTGTAATAAAATTTGGTATGGAGTTAGCTGACACCCTGGATTAACACAGGCTATAATTTATAAAATTTTACGCGGGTAAAACCGCGGGGCACTGCTACTTCCAAATAAACCTATGTCTCACCCAGGGCTTATTATTGGCGGTTGAACAGACTACCTCTAGACTAAAATGGAGTCCATTAGTTTGTCCGTGTAATGCCTAAATTATTATGAACGCGAGCGAAGACACCGAAGTTTTCCCTCAACTTAGTCAGCCATCATAATTAGTGAAAGTATTTTCACACAAACTTCATCTTGCGAGTCGCTCTAAAGTTTAGAGATTCCACGGTTTCTAGGACAGTTTAGTGGCTGATACTGTGTCGCATTTTGAATTTTCCTTTCGGAATCAGTGAAGTTTTCAGCCATGCAGTCCCAAGTTATAATTAACTGGAATTTGTCTCCGGTGGTTTAATTAACGGCTAAATCCCTGCGTATTTGTTATAGACTTACGGAATATAATCGTGAGTAAAATTAAGGGACTCTCATAAAGATGTACTAATTATACAATTTTTATGCGTTTGACATATTGTTAAAGCAAGTGACGAGTTACAAGTAAACAATTATACGGTCTACGTGATGTTACATGATTAAAGAAGAAAGCAGAAGCAGCGGCTAAGACTATCGCCTCGCCTCTTCGTGTCGCGGATTCGAGTCCCACGCCGGACAACTATTTGTGTGACCCATAAATAGTTGTTCTGAGTCTGGATGTAATTTGTGTCCGTCTATTTTATGTTTAAGAACCCCGCGACACAGGGATTAATTTGACCTGTGCGGGTGTTGACTTTAAAAATAATCAATGACCTGAAATGCACATATTGATATGGACATGACACTGATATTCCAGGAAATTCTAAAGTGTTATTTACCTGGTCGGTTGATCAGTGGTTAGTGTAACCAGTAAGCCAGAGGTCATTGGTTCAATCCCCACCCAGTACAATTAGTTTGTGTGATGAGAACAATTTTTCTGTGTTTGGGTGTTATTTATGTATAATATGTATGCATTTATAATTTCTCTGGTCGCCTCAGTACAATTCCATCTTTTTACTTAAGGACCCTTAAGGATGCCCTCAAGTATCTATACATATAATAAAATCGTAAGAAAGTCAAAACTATACATTGAATATTTTTTAAAAAGGAAACTTGGGGCGTGATCTACAATCGATATCGAACCCAACGATATAGTTTTTAGAATTTTTGTCTTTTTATCTGTTTGTCTGTATGTATGTCCGGGCTAAACTCAACAAGTACTGCATGGATTTACTTTAAATTTTGCATGAATCTAAGAGGTCGGGTCAACATATAGGCTAGATACTATCACGCTGTCATCTACGGGGGGAGCTGTGATAATTTATCAAATTTAACCCGGGTAAAACCGCGGGGCGCAGTTGGTTAATTAATAATTATTAAATGACGGTCAATTTATAACGTAGTGCTAAATTTTAAAAAAAGTAGCCTAATAACTTTTGAATTCAAGGATTGCAGGCTTTGCCAACTTTGGGATCAGATGACAGTGTGTTAGTTGTCCTAAGATATTTATTTTATTTTATTATTATTTACTATAACGTAACGTATAGAGTACATACTTTAAATTGACAATAACTTGATACGAGCTAGCTAAATATCATGGCTATAATAAAACAAATTTTATAAATGTTTTCATACAATGTGTACCTAAATATCTATGTTACTAGAAATAATAATGTAAACAATTATATTGCTACTAACATGTTCTGTCTATTTACAAGGGCTTTATTAAAGTCTACGTGAAAAAAAAATGACTTAATTTTATGAATAATTTCAATATGTTTCTATTTTAGAGTAATCTATACTAAGCACGACTTTCGACTTTGAAATAAACTCATCGACTTAGGTGTCCCATCGTCGACAGAGATCAGTATTGTTATCAAACTTTCAAAAACAGAAGCGATCTAGCTTTAACATAAGATAATTGTTTATTTCACCACATAACATAAAACTATAACATAGGTGCGTACAGTTAAATGCAATACATTTTTACATAATAAAATTGTTTGTTTGTTACAATATATTTAGCAATCTTTGTGGTGGCACCTTAGCTAAGTTATTCGGAGATAACTTGTATTAAAGGTGTTAGGGCCAACTTTGTTTATAAAGGCTTTTTAAAGTCCGTACGCTTATCTGTTTTACACGTCATTTATATTTGAAGGGATCAGTACTGCTTGGGTGTGAAGAAATAACTCCTCTTTACAGAAGTTAGTGTGTACAGATCTTACCGCTCATTTCAATCATAACGCTGTCTGGAAGAGATTGTTCCCATCGTAAAATGTGTTGTGCAGACGCAGATCAAGCTACCCCAATCTATCAAATTTCTTTCATACTTTATCACAAAGGCATAAAGTTCACTTTCAATTGGGGAAACTTGACAGATTGGGGTAGATTGATGTGCTGGCGTCTGTACATGTCCATTGGCTTTTAGCTAGCTTTCAGTGTGGATGATATAAAGTAGTAAATCAATCTACCTATGCAGTTGCGCGTGGACACTAAATAAGTTTTTTATTTAGTCTCCACGCGTAACTGCATCTACCATGGCGGCTGGCAGCAGCTGCATGATCCGAGGGTTAGGGTGCCCATATCGGGTTTACAAAACTCTTTTACACCTTATCTTCGTATTTTTTGGCTTAAAAGTTATAAATACATACACAAAAATTACTCGACGTTAGCTACTGTTGAAAATTACGAAATGAAATAATGAAATTTATTCAGCACTTGGGTGTTAACATACACTTGTACTTGTCAAGCGCATGATGCAGCAGTAGATACGTATAGTCTAATAGAACAATAAAGTAACGGGATTTTAGAACGAGTTTGTTATAACACACAAAAATTATGTGAAATTCTTAAATGAACAAGTTATTTGGCTACATTTAAAAACATATATTTTATATTATAAATTGAGGTTAGAAAGTTTTAGCCAGTAGTTTAAATGATACCTGAGGGGACCCATAAGGATCGCTGTAGGAAAAACGGCATTGTACAGACGCCAGCACATCCAGCTACCCCAATCTGTCAAATTTCTTTTATAGATTTCCAACTTTACCACAAAAGCATAAGGTTCACTTTCAATTGGAGAATTTTGACAGATTGGAGTAGCTGGATGTGCTGTCTGTACAAGGACGGTATACCTAATCACTGGTACGGACTACAGGCACGGAAATCAAGGGTCAGGGGACCAATGCGATACGACCCTACCCTAGCAAACCTGTGTAAATCTTATTCATAAAGCCTTTATATAAGCCCGTAAGGTAAGGTAACACTTTATGATGAGTTGGTGGTCAAGGATGCTTCCATGGTTTCTGTTGCAGCCAATAACCAGCCCCATTTCACATCACTCCCCACAAGAGATGAGGATTTCATTAATATAAAATCAATGGCATTTAATGGCTGTAGCAAAACTAAATTCAAAAAATACCAAAAAATTAACAAATTCATCAAAAAGTCCCAAAAATTAGTAAAAAGACATAAATTCTTCTTTAAATATAATAGTCAAAACAGGGAAAGATTGGAATTAATAGAAAAGTTGAATTTGTATACTATAAAATTAAAAAACAGTACTTTAAAATACAATTGTGATATAGAAAGTCAACAAAAAAAAATTGACTTTCTTCAAGATGAGCTCAAAAGAATAACAATAAAGTATGAACTGTCCGAAAAACAGTCGCTTACCTGTTCCTTGCTAGAAAAACAGTCTCCTAATTTACTGAAAACAAATAATAATAATAGTAATAGTTCCCCTAACCAATCTGAAACTTCACATAACAGGTCATTAGCTCATAGAATACACACAAATAATGTAAAAATAAATTTTAAGTCTGAAGTGACAATATTCAGTGATGAAATTGGTAAAAACTTAGGGCGGTCATTATCAACAGCAGGACATTCAAATATCAATTTCTGTATGCCTGGAGCCTCTAGCCACCATATCTTCAAAAAAGTTTTTGAACATAAATTTAATAATCCTGGTAATCTGATTATTTTAATGGGAAATAGGGGTAATTTGAATAAAAAATCACTTGTACAGTATATTAATCATTTAAATTGTTTAAATATAAGTAAAGTTGTTATATTCTCATTTCCCTATAGTGCTAGTTTGTCACAGGAGGAAAATATGATTAGATATAACTTGAATCTAACTTTACACACATTATCAACCTATATGCAGGAGAAATTACATGTAATTGACATTAACACCTTTGTTAAGAAACCTTTTTACCTGACAAAAGATAACTATTGCTATCTTCCTAACTATTGTACAAGACAAATAGCTTCATCGCTATGTTATTTCTTTGACATTTCAGCCAGGAACTTGGCTAAACCTTTAGCTAGAAGTGAGATGTTTGGCCAAGTACTGAGTACTGAGCAATGTACCGTTGACATAAATAATTCCAGTTGTATGCCTACTGATGATGACAATTTGAATATATCCAATTCAAATGACATTTATATTCAAAATAATTTAAATTAAATAGTATGACAATAGAGGATTTCTCTTGCATAATACCAAATTCTGGTCATGGTTCTAATGTGAGTTTAAGTGGGAAGGCAGATCCACGTAATGTAATAAAAAAAAATTGGAAACCATCAAACATACATGATAAAGTCAATAAATATACTAAAAAAAATTGTATTAACCTGGTGCACCAAAATATTCAAGGTTTGATGGGAAAAGAGCTAGAATTGGAGCTGTTTTTGAATTGTAACAATATAGATATTTTATGTTTAACTGAGCACTGGCTAAAACTCCATCAATTCATTTTCAGCTTCAATAATCACCAGGTTGTAAGCTCGTTCATCAGGGAAAAATATATTCATGGTGGCTCTCTAATTCTAATAAATAAGTTGTTAAAGTTTAAAGAAAGAAGTGATGTTGTGAGCCTCTCTGTTGAGCGAGTTGTAGAGATTTCATGTGTTGAGTTGGAGCAATTTATTGTTTTGAGTCTTTACAAACCTCCTTGTGCACTATTTGATACTTTTTCAGATATTATGGAGGATGCATTAAATAAATTATCTAACAGCCATAAAACAGTTATTATTTGTGGAGATTTTAATATAAATATTTTGGAGAAAAGCACAATAAGTTGCAATTTATTAAATTTGTTTAAATCCTATAATTTATATCACAATTTTACAGAACCAACTAGAGTAACTGCTACAAGTGCTACATGCATTGATAATATATTTAGCACTGTAAAACCTTTATTTAAATCAATAATCAATAAAATTCAGTCAGATCATTCAGGTCAGTTGGTAACTTATTCAAATGCTCCAAAAATTAAAAGAAAACTTATAAGCTATATTCCATTTAGTGAAAACCGCTTAGACAAATTTAAATGTAATATAGTAAAACAAATAGTATGGCTGCCCTATCATGATAATCCGGATCACTTGTACAACTCTTTATTCAATTTGATTAATGATGAGTTCTGCACAATGTTCACACCCAAACAACTGTCTGTAAGTGACCGTCTGGTATTCAGTGATTGGGCAACTCCAGGCATCTATAAAAGTCGGAATCGGTTGTATGAATTGTATGAAGAAAGATCCCATAATCATAATACAGAGTTTCAAGAATATGTGAAACAATATGCCAAAACATTTAGACGAGCCTGTACCGCTGCTAAATCTTTGCACATAAAAAATATACTTAAATCTTCTACAAATATAATCAAAACTACTTGGAAGATAATTAATGCTGAGACAGGTAAAACAAAAATACGTAGTCGTGATTTTAACTTAGTAATAAACAACATAGATATTAAAGGCGATTTGGAGATTGCGACTGAGTTTGAAAAATATTTTTCGAATATTCCAGTCATACTTACTAACTCTCTTTCATGTGCTTCTACATCTGCTGAGCAGATACTCAAGCAAAGCGTAGGGTCGTGTGACACAGTTTTTGAATTTTCGGTGGTTAGCCCTAAAGATATTTTAAATGCTTTCAAGAGTATTAATATGAAAAACACAAAGGATCTGTGGGGTCTATCTGTTAAGACTGTTTCATCAATTATTACTATAATCGCCCCACACTTAGCTACTGTGTTCAATTGCTGTGTTGCATCAGGTGTATTTCCTGACTTGATGAAGTATAGTAAAATCATTCCTTTGTTTAAAGCTGGTGATACTTCAGACCCTTCAAATTTTCGACCTGTTTCCGTGCTGCCCACTCTTAGTAAAATATTTGAAAAGCTTATGCTTAGCCAGCTGCTCAGACACTTTAATATACATAATTTACTACACCGGAAACAGTTTGGATTCACAAAGGGTTGTTCAACCATAGATGCAGGGGTCAACTTATTAAAAAGTATATTCGCGGCGTGGGAAGACTCGCAAGATGCATTAGGTATCTTTTGCGATTTGTCCAAAGCGTTCGATTGCGTTCATCATGATACTCTGGTCAGAAAATTACACCACTACGGTATTAGGAACAAGGCTCTCGAACTTCTGACTTCTTACTTGCGCAATAGAATTCAGAAGGTCGAAATAAACGGTAAAATATCTCCGGGATCTCCAGTGTTAATGGGCGTCCCACAGGGGTCAATTCTGGGCCCATTTTTGTTTTTAATTTATATAAATGACTTACCTTACTACGTAAGGGATAAGCATGAGATTGTGTTGTTTGCAGATGATACTTCCCTGACGTTCAAAATAAACCGACAATTAAGCAATTTTGACGATGTTAATGATGCAATCTCTAAAGTTGTTCATTGGTTTAATGCCAATAATCTTGTGCTTAATGATAAGAAAACTAAAGTCATTAAATTCACTACACCGAATGTGAAACAGGCGACAACCAATGTACAACTTAATGGAGCTAGGTTGGACCCTGTTGAATCAACTGTGTTCTTGGGTATCACTATTGACTCAAAGCTACAATGGAGCCCACAAATAGAAAAACTGTCCGGCAAATTAAGTTCTGCAGCATATGCAGTGAAAACTATTAGACGGCTGACTGATGTTGACACAGCTAGAATGGTTTATTTCAGTTATTTTCATAGTGTAATGTCCTATGGAATTCTTCTCTGGGGTAGCTCTGCTGACATTGACACCATATTTATATTGCAAAAAAGAGCTGTAAGAGCTATCTATAATCTTGGCCCGAGAGTGTCTCTAAGAGAAAAATTCAAAGAGGTCAACATTCTAACTGTACCATCTCAGTATATATATGAAAACTTACTATATGTGCATAAAAATATCGATTCCTTCTGTAAAAGGAGCGATACACATAATGTAAATACTAGATATAAGAATAATCTCATACTGCATACTACCCGTCTCCACAAAATAAGTAACTCTTTTATGGGGCAATGTATAAGATTCTATAACAAACTTCCCAATGATATTAGAGAATTGTCTACGAATAAGTTTAAAGGAATTATTAAAGCCAAATTGTGTAGCAGGGCATATTACAAAATTTCTGATTATTTAAGTGATAAAAGTGCTTGGGATGGAGTTGTTCTGAGTCAACACACATGATTGTAATTAATCTTAAGTATATTTTATTTTAAAAAAGGATTCCTACTGAGTTTTCTGGCAGTGTTTCTCAGTAGCTGCCACGTCATGCACTGCACGGTAGGGTAAAAAAAATATGACGATTCCACATAAATGTAAAATTTTTACGGAATAAACTTACTTTGACTTTGACTTTGACTTTGACATTAGGTCAATGTGTAAAGTAAAAGAAACAGACTCCTGTCGATCGTCCTTCATAAATTTAAAAATACCTACACGTCGCTGCTTATATATTTACGAATGTGCAGTATTTTTTAAATCGAATTTTGAGACAAGCTGCCCAGCCAGACACACTTACTTCATGAAAGTGTTTTTTGCGTTGCCATACGTATATACAACAACATCCCAAGGACAATTAGGTATTTTTCTGATAACCAGCTTTACAAAAAGTACCTTCATGATTTTCTGGTTTACAAATCGTATTGTACATTGAATGATTTCCTCATAGATAAATTCAATCACGTTTAAGAATGACTGCTAAGTAAAATGTGTATCATAACTAAGTTAAGAATTAATGTTGAACTTGAATTTAAAATAAGAAATAGTTTTTGGTGATTAAATTGTATTAACATGATGTATATTTTATAAAAATAATTGTATTAAAGTAATTGTATAACTGACTGTAATTAAATAAATATTGTACGCCTAAATGGCTGGACATAGCTGAACATAATATATATTTGTGACTGTAACCACTTTTGACATAAAGACCACAATAAAATGTTTTGTATTTTGTACTAGCTGTGCCCAGCGGTTTTACCCACGTAAAATTTTATAAATCATCATAGCTCCTCATCAGCATATAAAATGTAGCCTATATGTTGACCCGACCTGTTAGTAATATTCATGCAAAATTTTAAGTAAATCCATGCAGTACTTTTCGAGTTGAGCCCGGACATACATACAGACAAACAGATACACAGACAAAAATTTTAAAAAGGATATTTTTGCCTTCGATATCGATTGTAGATTACGCCGCAAGTATCCTTTTAAAAAAATATTCAATGTACAGTTTTCACTTTCCTACGATTTTATTATATGTATAGATTTGTATTTGACATAAACATACATACATAAACTCACGCCTGTTTCCCAGAGGGGTAGGCAGAGACAACGGATTTCCATTGACGGACATAAACATATGCCGGAAAAAAACTTAAATAGGTAATAGATTTACCAGATATCTTTAGTAAATTATCATCATCATCACGCTGGACGTAGGCTTAGTTAATTTAATCCCTACTTATCTTCGTCTTCTGTGGTTTTAATGTCTCTTGAATATTGACTGCACTGAACCGGAAGACGCAGCGTGGCAGGCATGGACCGATGATCTTGTGCGGGTCGCTGGAAATCGCTGGATGCGGATAGCGCAAGACCGGCAATTGTGGAGTTCTTGGGGGAAGCCTTTGTCCAGCAGTGGACGTCTTTCGGCTGATATGATGATGATGAATATTGACTGCACGTGTGCCGCAGTGGTTAAGACAGTCGCCTCGTCAGTTTGTGTCCTAATGTTAAAGGTTCAATTTTCGCCGAGGACAACTATTTGTGTGACACATAAATAGTTGTTCTGAATCGGGATATAGGTACTTTGTGTGCGTCAATTATATGTTTGTAAAGTACCCCGCGACACAGGGATTAATACTCCTTAGAACGGGAGTATTCTTTAAAAAAAATGTTATCTATACATATAATAAAATCGTAGGAAAGTCAAAACTGTACATTGAATATTTTTTTAAAGGATACTTGTGGCGTGATCTCTAATCGAAATCGAAGCCAAAAAAATAGTTTTTAGAATTTTTGTCTGTTTGTCTGTATGTATGTCCGGGGTAAACTCAAAAAGTACTGCATGGATTTACTTCAAATTTTGCATGAATATTACTAGGAGGTCGGGTCAACATATAAGCTACATATTATCACGCTATCACCTACGGGGGAGGAGCTGTGATAATTTATAAAATTCAACGCTGGTAAAACCGCGGGGCACAGCTAGTTTGTTTATATATTTGTTTTTACTTACGCTATTAACGAGATTTTGAATTTTAAACTTAATAAAGAAAATCTCTAAAACCCAACTTCGGTTTGAGTAAATCTGAGGTTTTGTTTGCTTATTATTGAAGGAAAACCTTTTTACGCACGCTTGACTTGGAGAGTGAGCTGGACGGAAGTTGAGAGGGAGATATAAGTTAGTGAAGATAGAAAGAGAGACAGTTACGTTTCGTACTGTAGGGGTAAGAGAGAAAGGTGCAAGCTCAGATTTTCTTTCTCTGTTTCTCTCATAGCCACGTTTGAAGTTTTAATTCAGTCGTGTGCTCTAAAGCACACCTTTTTTATGGCGTATTACATTGAGCAAATGTTAACCTCATAACTGTTAAATAATAATAACATCCTGGGGCATTATTTACACACGGCCATCTGATCCCAAAAAGCAGAGCTTGTACTATGGAAACTTGGTGCACACAAATATCTCTCCTGGGTGGGAATCGAACCCACGACTTCCGGCGTGGAAAGCAAGCATTTGCCAAACAGGCCCGTCGTAAATCACATGATAATCCATCCAGTGAATTGCAACTTCAAAAAGAAGTAGTTTTAAATCAGTCGCACACAAAACTGGGTCATACACGGTATAAGTTTCTCTGCCTATTTGCAAGCATTCCCAATATATTAGGTTAAAGTTTATTCCATAGTGATATCTGCTCCAACAACGAGCCTAACTTTATTAGCGTACAACTAGCTAACTCAAACAAAACGTATTCATGTAACGTAAGGAAATTATGCTAATTAATGATGCAAGTAATTTTTTAGGGTTGCGCACCCAAAGGTTAAATGGGACCGTATTACTAAGACTTCGCTGTATGTCTGTCTGCCCGTCTGTCACCAGGCTGTATCTCATGAACCGTGATAATTAGACAAAATGACGGTCTACGTTGCCTAGTTGGTAGTGCTCCTGCCTACGAAGCTGGGGGTCCTGGGTTCGAATCCCGGTAAGTGCAAATATTTGTGTGATGAGCACGAATATTTGTTTCGGAGTCATGGATTTTTTCTATGTATTTAAGTATTTATCTATATAAATAAAAAGACAAGTCCTGACTGACTGACTGACTCATCAACGCCCAGCCCAAACCCTTGGACTTAGAAAGCTGAAATTTTGCACAAATGTTTGCTTTATAATGTATACAAGGAGTAAGGAACGATTTTTCGAAATTCAACCCCTAAGGGGGTAAAACAGGGGCGCTAAGTTAGTATGTAACTTTGCCGTTTTTGAAGTTTAAGGCATAAAAATTGGTATTTGGCCTTCCAGTTAAAAATAAAAAATCACATATTTCAGGGTTTTTGGAAATTCCACCTCCAAGGGCGAAAAATAGGGGATGTAAGATTGTATGGAAAATGTGACTTAGTTAAACGCATGAAAATTGGTATTTGGCCTTTTAGTTAAAAATAAAAAATTAATATTTCAGCATTTTTGGAAATTCCACCCCCAAGGGCGAAAAATAGGGGATGTAAGTTTGTATGGAAAATGTGACTTAGTTAAACGCATGAAAATTGGTATTTGGCCTTCTAGTTAAAAATAAAAAATATATATTTCAGCATTTTTGGAAATTCCAGCCCCAAGAGCGTAAAATAGGGGATGTAAGTTTGTATGAAAAATGTGAAAATTTTTAAGTTATACGCATGAAAATTGGGATTAAGCATTTCAGTTAAAAATTAAAAATATATATTTCAGAATTTTTGGGAATTCCACCCCTTAGGGCGTAAAATAGGGCATGTAAGTTTGTATGAAAAATGCGACGATTTTGAGGTAAACGCATGAAAATTGGTATATGGCCTTTCATTTAAAAATTATAAGTATATATTTCAGGATTTTTGGAAATTCCACCCCTAAGGACGACTAGAATAAGGCGATGTAAGTTTGTATGAAAGTCTGTATTTTTTTAGTTAAACGCATGTAAATTGGTATTTGGTCTTTCAGTTAAAAATAAAGCAATCCAGGGAATAATTTGTTGTTAAAAAACGGTAATCCCAAACTGATTCAATAGATCGCCACCAACATATTAAGCAAACTCAAATTTTAAAAAATTAGTTTCTCATGCCAAGTAGCTTAAAATGTCGTTGTCGTCTAAGTAAAGATTTAGCGTTTTAAAAGATTTGTAACTTCTTTTTTTGGTAACTTTTATAACAAATTAAAATAACGACATTTTAATCAAATTGGGATAAAAAACGAATTTATCTAAAATTTGAGTTAGCGTAGTATAAATAGTTACTGTTGGTGTCGAGATGATCGCACCCAAAAAACATCATCTTAATTATACTGATCTACAAGTTCACAATTTTGTAACTAGATGGCGTTAATGTCGTTTCAGATCGCGGAACTTAATTGGCATATCGGTTAAAATAAATAAATGCTTGAAATAAAAGGTAGTCCAAAACTGAATCAATAGATGATCGCCTAAATCTCACCCAAAATATATGCACACATCTTAATTTTACCGTTTTACAAGTTTATATTTTTGTTAGTAGATGGCGTAATCATCGTTTTAGATCGCGCTATGGTTTCGTTCACAAAATGTCGCAACCTAATCTAATGGGAGTTTCCTTTGTGATTAATGCATCGTTGATTATTAGTTTACTTTATTTAACTTACTGACTATTCTTAAGGACAATTGATATGTATTCTTTGATTTTAGTTTAATGATATCGGGTCGTTTTTGTAAATAACAGTAGCAAAGTAGTCTTTCATTTATTTCTTAGTAAGGTTATTTATAGGTTAGGTTTTATTCAATTTATATTGCTTATTTGTTTTAAAAGTTATATTTTTTAGATTAAGCTATAAGTAATAATAATAATAATTGTAGACATAGAACTTTTTAATGAAAAATATGAAATAGATATCCTTTGTTCAATTGTTTTATATAAATGTGTTACGTGAACTATCTGTAAATGATTGCTATCATATACTTAATTTAAAATTATTGACTCTGTCTCAAAATGAATAATGTTATTATTTCGAAGTTTTTCTTTTGTATACCTAAATATAATCTAAAATAATAAGCATTCAGACAACCGATCGAGCATATATTGTGTTTGCCTACTAAATAATTACTCTAATTGGACCAAATCCCGTGTTCATGCCCGCTTGAGTATGTTTCGCCGGGCCGTCTCAAGTGGGTCGTGTTGAAACCGGTAGTAGATGAACCCACTGAGTTTGTTTCGCTGGGTCTTCTCAGTTGGGGCGCATTGGATCCGGTGGTAGCATTAAAGCGCGACCGTCGTTATTAACACAAGGTCCGTCATAATAATAATACCTTTAATATAGACAGAACCATTGACAATATGTAGTAAAAATATTAGACTTAAACTAGATAATTAAACATAATCTATTGACAATAACTTGATACGAGCTAGCTAAATATCATTGTTGTAATAAAATAAATTTCATAAATGTTTTCATATAATATGTACCTAAATATCTATGTTACTAGAAATAATATCTAATGTATACAACTATATTACTACAAACATGTTCTGACTATTTACAAGCGCTTTTTTAAAGTCTACGTGAATAAAAACCTTTTTTATTTATTTTTTATATATTTATTGTAAGTAATTACATTGGTCATCATTCAAAATTGTTGCGGACAAAGTCGCGGGCACCAGCTAGTCTTTCTATATAAGTAAGTATGTATATCGTCGCCTGGTACCTATAGTACAAGCTTTGCTTAGTTTGAGGCTAGGATGATCTGTGTGACATTGTCCCTAGATATTATTATTAAAATATAACAAGAAATACTAAAAAATAAAATAAAAAGCAACGAACGTGAAATTTTGCTCATTTTTATAGATCATACGTACGTACCGTACGGAACCCTTCGAGCGCGAGTCCAACTCACACTTGGCCAGTTTTATTTTCATATAAACAAAGGTACGCTTTTTGCAAACAAACTTGCTGTGATTCCGCCCGTATTCATCCAGTTCTGTATTGTTTATAGGTAAATTGTACTAGTTTTAATGAGTTCTAGTAAGATAAGGTTTTGGCCCAGAACGAGTAATAGGTCCTCAAACCTTCTTGTGTCTTAAAAGGTTACTAAATCATACAGCAGGTAGCTGGACAGCAGCATCACCTGTGTACTAGTTATCGCCTATGGCATCATTGTGGAAACCTTTGGGGGAGGCCTATGTATGTCCAGCAGTGGACTATATCAGGCTAGTGATGAATTAGAATATAGGATCTAAGAAGAAAGATCGATGCTGAATTGAGGTTTTCTGGTAAATTTGGCCACATTTTTAGAGATAGTAACCTATTCTATTACGCCTTCATGGCAAGAAAGAGATTCCTACAGTCTTTACAAAGCGTTGAACTTAGTATAATGTTGAAACTGAGCTCTAACCAGTTGGCTATGAGTGCTTCAAGGCAAGTACAACACGTCATTTCCGGTGTACTGCAACTATTTTTATCGGGTCTGTTCAGTGGACTTAAGAAAATAGGGGCATGGTCAGTTTTCTTGGCTTAAAGTATGCAATTACAAAATAACAAATTGAATTTGCTTCAAATTCAATTCAAAACAATTTGCATTAAACTTCACCAGATAAATAATGTTTGCCTACTTAACGCGATGGAGCTTCGCTGAGGAACGCCATCTACGTCACTTAAATTGAAACTTTTCTCTAAAGTTATTAAATTTTCCGGTGAAATTATTTGTGTTAGAGGTTCGATTGTTGCTTCTGACAACTATTTGTCCAGCTCATAAACGATGTAAGTATGGATGTGTTTTGAGTCATTTAAGAACTCTTTTTTGAAGTGAGTGCGTTGTCTTCCTTCAATAAAATGCACATTTCGATGTTATTTTTCTATTGGTGTCGATTGTGAGATTAATTTTTATTTCGTCCAAAATAAGGCAACGATGAGCGCTTTTGTTTCAGTCTCATTTTACTCCTGAAAGAAGCAGAGGACTAGATAGTAGGGACAAACAAATAAATGAGCTATACTTTGGGGTGACACATTACTCTTGCAGATGCTTTGTGATATGAAAATCAAACCCCAATTGCACATGTTTTGTATGGATCCACATACCTCAGTGCGTGGTCTATGGAGAGCCTTAGTTAATGATGTCCCGGAGGTAACTTTTCTTTGGCGGTACAAATAAAGGAGGAGCCAATTTATCTCAACACAGCGTTACCCTGGCTTTATAGGCATGTATAGTAGCCGTGGTATCTAAGCTAGGAAACGCCAAGAAGTGGTATAATCACTTTAAACCAATTTAACCAGAATAATAGCTCTTATAATTTTGATTTGGCCTGATATCGAGTAAACCACTTAATGGCTCGTCAAACTTGAATATGAGAAGAAGATACTTGTTATAAATAAAACGCGTGTAAAGACTGAACTGAAAAAATAACATTTGTGAATTAAGGTCGTGTTTTTCGATATATGTGCAATTAATCTAATGTTATAAATAAATTAAAAGTATGTACCTACTATATTATTATATAAGAAAAATATTGTATCCCAATTTGGTGGAACATGGCTGAACAATCTACTAATGTAACACCTCCTATACCTGTGTACACAATATATTTGTATTTGTTTCTGCGACGATAAGATTCAATATAAGAGTGGAAAACGTTAAATTCAAGGCAAAACCCGCCTGTTTTTAGAACCATAAGGAAAATATGCTAGAATATTTATGAAAACTTCTCGCACTGACGTGACATCAGATTACGTAGTTATGTTACATATATTTAATGCTTATCATATAGGAGTTATAAAATTTCTAAAAACTACTATCATTTACAAAATTTAAAAAAGCGGAAATATCTGTAATTATTTCAAATACGTGGAAATTGGGTTTTTTTAAAATCGGAATCGCATAAAGAAATACACAAAATAATTCATATTTTTCTAATTTCTATTACAGTGATCTCTTAGTTTAACCTGTTCCAAGCTAGTTCATCGTCATCATCATTAACATATTAGCCGCAAGACGTCTTCTGTTGGACAATGGCCTAACCCGAAGATCTCCACGATTGCCGGGTTGTGTAACACGCTTCCAGTGGCTTACAGCGACTCTTACAAGATCATTGGTCCATATTCTAGAGGGAGGGCTCAGACTGACTCTTCCGGTCCGTGATCGCAATTCGAAAACCTTTACGCCAGCAGCTAATTACCAATATTAAACAAGCGACTGATGATGACTGACCTCGAAACCGAGATGTAACCAGTAATTCAGATATTTAGATGATTGGCAATTTCTATTAACCTTCAACGATTATAACTTCTCTCTTGATACGACTGTAAAATTTTCCCCAGGTATATGGCTTCTCAAGTAGAAAAATTCTCATATTATGAGGCCAGAGCCGACAAGAGACAGAATTATATAACGACGTTCTATCATTATGTCTCCCACTTTGGTCTTGAGGGAAGTGGAACTACTTTTTTCTAACTTCTTCTTGGTTTTTTCGGATTAAATTCAGTGCGGGATCCAAGACAGTTAAAGCGATTCTTTAGGACTTGACTGCGCCTCACCGCTCACTGTCATTTTATTGTGTCCTATTGTTGAAACCGTCTTACAGTGGTGGTTAATTGGGACGGACAAGTCCTATACTTGCAACAGCTATTTATAGATGTAATAAATTACAACCCTAAGCAGCAGATAAACGTAGCAACTAAGGCACTTACGGTAAACCCTAAACAAATGTTTATTTTGTGCCTGGGCTCATCTCGTTTTTTTTGTTATCCCATGGACTACTTTAATTGAGGATATCATCATCATCATCATCATCAGCCGAAAGACGTCCACTGCTGGACAAAGGCCTCCCCCAAAGATCTCCACAATTGCCGGTCTTGCGCCATTCGCATCCAGCAGTTTCCAGCGACCTGCACAAGATCATCGGTCCATCTTGTAGGGGGCCTGCCCACGCTGCGTCTTCCGGTTCGTGGTCGCCACTCGAGAACCTTTCTGCCCCAACGGCCGTCGGTTCTACGAGCTATGTGCCCCGCCCACTGCCACTTCAGTTTTGCAATTCTTCGGGCTATGTCGGTGACTTTGGTTCGCCTGCGGATTTCGACATTCAGGATCTTAATCTCAAATATTATCTAAGTCCGTTTATCGACCAGAGTAACGACCTACTTGCCCAAAGTTTTGCATTCATAACTGTACCATATTTCAACAAGAATGCCATTTGAATCATTACCCACGGCACACACAGAAGAAGATATCTAATTCAATTACGTTTACAATTAATTGTCAATCTTGCTTAGGAAAGGCGGAAAACCTAATTTGAAAAAAAGTTTTCTTTAACTTAGCGCTTTGTGTCTACACTATGGGATATTAAACAACCAGTCTTTAATTTTAAAGTAATAAAAAACCCATTTACGGTAATATCAAACCATGAATAACTGAAAGCCTAATGTAGTATAAATTATATTAGTTTTATGCAGCTAATAAAAATATGATCGTTAATTTTACTTGACTAATTTCTATGCTATTGTTAAATACCCACATGATTTTATTGCTTAAAATGGAAAGCTTATTATACGCGTTGTTTTACTACTGTTTCTGAAATGGGTCCGGAGCACAGTAATAACGAAATATGCAAAGCAAGACTAAGATCAATATCGTGTATTTTTCTTTAAGTATTTATTATACCTGTGATTAGGCAATTTATTGTAGGCAATTTATTGTAGGCAATGTATTAATTTCGTATAAAACCTATAGTCACTCAAATTTGATAAAAATCTATTCACGCGTTTTGGCATGATTGAATTAACTTGGTTCACACGCAACCTACTCTATTGGATATAATGATGTTCATAATAAATAATAATATCTGGGGACAATGTCACACAGATCATACTAGCCCGAAACTAAGCAAAGCTTGTACTATGGGTACCAGGCGACGATATACCTACATACTTATATAGATAGATAAATACTTAAATACATAGAAAACATCCATGACTCAGAAACAAATATTCGTGCTCATCACACAAATATTAGCACTTACCGGGATTCGAAGCCAGGACCACCAGCTTCGTAGGCTGGAGCACTACCAACTAGGCTACGGTGACCGTCATATTATGATTGATTTGTTGTCACTTGATACCTGTGCTTGTCATGCGACGAGTTGTGCCTATAGGCAAGGGCACACGCCTTATAATAATCCTTGCGGGCACTGCAAAATGATTTGTAGCAGATATTCTACTTGCTTTCAAATAAAAAAAATCTGTCGACTATCGCGAAGAGACGCCTTCATCTTATACGCCACAGGTTGTGGGTATGATTCCCAGCCAGGGGCTCTACGGGCTAAGTCGCCGAACATCGATTTCTTAAATGGCGTTCTAATAAATAAAGGTTAAAAATTACTTAAACAATCGTTAAATCGGCTTCCATGACCACATGTGACGTCATTAATGGTCCGGAATCGATTGTCAACGTTGAAGCCGATTTAACGATTGCTTAAGTAATTTTTAACCTTTATTTAATTGAACGCCATTTCAGAAATCGATGTTCGGCGACTTAGTCGGTAGAACTATAGAACAGATATTTGTTTGGCCTGAGTCTGGGTGTAATTATCTATTTATGTACGTACTTGAATAGATTATATTTTATAAATATAATATGTAAATAATATATAACTTATATAAATAATAAGACAAGCACGGGTAGCAACTGACAACAAACAGATCCTTATTTCAAATCGAGTCGCTTACGTGTGAGGGCACAATTATTTTTTTTGCTTTACTAGTCCGTCCCTCTTACCCACGACTGCAACTCCTGTAAGCCAGGATCAACAGTAGCACACAATGAAATAACACTGAGCGGTGAGGCTCAGGCATGTCCCGGGTAATAGCTTTAACTGTCTTGGATCCCGCAACGAATTTATTCATAAAGAAAAAAAAAGTAGGAGTTAGATGAATAGTTCCACTTCCCTCCAGAGCAAAGCGGGAGACAGAATGATATAAAGAGGCTATAGCCTCATAAAACGAGTGAATTGCAACTAGAGAACCCAGCTGCAAAAGAACCGAGGATCAATTTAAGGGTTCTAAGTGAGCTGTTATATTTGATTCCGATAGTAGGTGTGGCAAAAGCGCTTAAACGCACGGAAGTTGTTCCTTGTTGCTACAAGATCCGTATAATAAACTACTCCAGATATTGGTTGCAAGCTATTTAACATAATATCACGCTGATTTTGCCAGAGATCACACTCCCAAAGTATGTGGTGAGCGGTTTGTTAAAATTGCCGTGCCCGGTTAGAAATTGTGCAACACAATGGTCTATGATTAGCCAAGTTTTGTTTAACCGTTCGCGTACGTCCGGAAAGAACCGGTGCACATGGCGACCTTTGGTTGAGGTATTCCATCTACATTGCCATTAATTTAGCAGTTCGTCTTTTAAGTTAGTAATTGGCAGAAATAGCCTGGATAGAACGGTTTAGCACGGTCGCGTAATGATAATAAATCATTATTGAAATTTTCTCGCGTACAATAATACATTGCTGCTCGTCTTTGAACCTCAAGATCAACCGGAAGTACACCCGATAGTACAGGTAGGGCCTCTGTGATTAATATTCTATAGGCTTTACATAAAAATATCAACGCCAGCCTTTGGCTTTGTAGTAATTTACGGCGAGCAGCTCCGATGGTAGCCCTATCAGCCCACACAGGCGAGCCGTAGCATATACACTCAAGATAGGTTAGGGCACTACTAATTTCGAAATGTCAAAAATATAACTAAGGAATCGAAGTAAAATAATAATATTATATCCTGGGACATTTTTGACACATGGCCATCTAATCCCAAACTAAGCAAAGCTTGTACTATGAGAAGAAGAAGTAGACTTTAAAAGGGGCGTAAATAGTCAGGATATTTGATTCTCCTTCTAATTCTTAGTACAAATGTGTACATACATATGTGTACTTCTCAGTACAAATAGATTATTAGATCTGCGACTAACTCATCATAAGATATTAATTTAATAGTTCACTGTTCACTTAAACAGCTAATATATTTTACTAAATTTTGTGTATATATTATGGTAACAATTCAATATTGTTATGACTGACTTTGTATTTATGGCGACGACAGGATACAATGTGCACAAACAAAGGAGTCACATCGAAACAAACTCAGCGGGTTCAACTACTACCTGTTTCGACAGGGCCCAATTTCAATTAATACTATTAGTCTATTTATAAAATCAAAGCTACCGCACGAATACTCCGATTGCCAGTTTAATTAAAGTGGTTAGGTGTTTCTTGGAATATATCTTCAGCAGTGACAAATAATCCTTTACATGTTTCAGAAATACGTCTGTATCGAATATAATATTTACATTTAAGATATAATAATTTTGCTGTGTGGTTACGGCATAGAATATCATCACCCCATCACATCCCACGGGGGGCGTAGAAATCGGCCGAGGGAATACCTACCAGAGAACGGGCAGCAGCGTTTTTCTGTGAACTATGACCATCAAACTGCGATCGCCAACCCGTCTGTCACGCGTGGCGATTATGGTATATACCCTATTCTTTGGGGAGGCTTTTGTCCGTACTTTGGTGACTGACATGATGGTGATGAATTTTATTTGAGGCTCTCAATTCCAACAAATTTCGCTTAAGGACGGATGTACGGGCGCAGCGCTGTTATTATTATTAGTATTTCCATTCTTCTAATGAAAATCGGTGTCCCGAATGTGTTTCATTTGACCACTCAAGTGTATATCGTTCTCCAAATCTACTTCCCATTCAATCTGATATTTTCGTATATACATAACTAGCTGCCCAGTACGTGCTTCGCTACGTATAAGGCATAGTAATAAAAGTTTTTCAAGACTTTTTTTAGATTTTCTCTACGTACAAACCTTCCCTGGACTTCCACGAATAGTTCAAGACCAAAATTAGCCAAATCGGTAAAGGCGTTGTTGAGTTATAACATTACAACGAAAAGTGGCATTGATTTATATATATATATATAATAGGTCTTTACCTATGAAATTGCCGTTTTGTATGAAAAAATTTAAACGAATTTTTTTCATGAATTTTTTTATTTGTATTAATCGAAGTAATCACCCATGCAATCAATGCATCTTTGCCATCGCAGTGGCAGTTTATTGATGCCCTTCTTAAAGAAATCAGCTGGACGGGAGGCAACAAATTCTTCAAAGGCATTTTGTACTGCCTCTCGGGTATTGAATTTTTTTCCCGCCAAGAAGTTATCCAAATTCTGGAAAAAGTAGTAGTCTGTAGGCGCAAGGTCTGGTGAGTAGGGCGGATGACGGAGAGCTTCCAACCCCAGTTCTTGCAACTTGGAGACCGTCTGCTGTGCAGTATGAGGTCGCGCGTTGTCGTGCAGGAGCAGCGGAGACGAGCGATTGACCAATGCTGGTTGGAGATGCGCCAGCTTCTCCATCATTGTGCTCAGTTCTTCACAGTACACATCTGCAGTAATGCTCACCCCGTTTGGTAAGAAGCTGTGATGAATCACACCGGCGCTAGACCACCAAACAGTGACCATCACTTTTCTAGGGGTAAGTTTTCGTTTAGGGCATTGTTTAGGTGCTGAACCAGGATCCAACCAACTTGCTGAGCGCTTGCGGTTATCAAACAGAATCCATTTTTCATCGCAGGTAACAATGCGGTTCAAAATTCCTTCATTTGTGTGTCTGTTGAGCAGTGCAAGGCACGTCTCGACGCGTACTTCGCGCTGGCGATCATTGAGTTCGTGGGGCACCCATTTGTCAAGCTTTTTTACCTTGCCAATTTGACGCAAATGGACCAATATTGTTTTGACGCTAACGTCGAAAGCTGCTGCTAATTCAGCCGTAGATTGTGTATCATCAGCTTCCACAACCGCCTTTAATTCGTCATTGTCGACCAAAGTCTTCGGACGACCGCGAGGTTCATTTTTCAGGTCGAAATTTCCAGAACGGAAGCGAGCAAACCAATAACAGGTGGTGCGTTGGTTTGTAGTGTTAGCTCCGTAAACGTCGTTGATGTTGCGTGCCGCTTGTGCCGCGTTGCTGCCACGACGGTACTCATATTCCATAATTACTCGAATTTTTAACGTATCCATGATGACGAAAAAGATTGAAATGCGATGAAAATGTAACACTAATCAATAAAGAAATGACTACTTTTGGAAAAAAGAATCCATGTTTTTAAAATAAAATTAATTTGAAATTAGAATTCTTAGCCAAACAAAAATTATTTTGATTTGAAATGGCCAGTACTGCAGAACGGCAATTTCATAGGTAAAGACCTAATATATATATATATATATAGTAAGTTGACACAAACTCAAACGATACCTACGAAACTGTACAACGTATAACACATCAACATGCAAAATACACTATTGGAAAAATCACGTAATATATACGGGTGTGGCGTAGCGGTTAATATAATCGCCTCGCCACTTCTTGTCCCGGGTTCAATTCCCGTACAGTACAAATATTGGTGTGACCCAGAAGTAGTTGTTCTGTGTCTGGAAGTATTTTAATATAGACGGGGTGGCGCAGCTGTTAAGAAAGTCGCCTCGCCACATCTTGTCCCCGGTTCAGTTCCCGTACAGTACAAATATTTGTGTGACGCAGAAGTAGTTCTTCTGTGTCTGGAAGTATTTTAATATAGACGGGGGTGGCGCAGCTGTTAAGACAGTTGCCTCGCAACTTCGTGTCCCCGGTTCAGTTCCCGTACAGTACAAATATTTGTGTGACGCAGAAGTAGTTCTTCTGTGTCTGGAAGTATTTTGTGTTCATCAATTATATGCTTGTAAAATAACTTCTCTCTCTATCTTCACTAACTTATGACGCTCTCTTAACTTCCGTTCGCTTCACCCATCACACATATCGTAACGCTGTCCTCACGCATTCACCACTCCTCACCTCAAGCGTACGTAAAGTAGTTTTACTTAGGTAATACAATTCACATATCCAGCCACTCGTTACCTACATGTTATCGAATTTGTGAATTCTTGATATACACCTACTGTATTTTATTATCACTCGAGTAAATAAAATAACATTTAAGACTGAAGTGTAGGAGTTGGTAGTACGTACGAACACTTTTCCTTTTCTCTTTTCTTTACTTAAAAACTGGAACGTGACTAACAACGTTGTAACTTTATAACAAGTGTAACAGAAATGAGTGGGCATATTCGAGGGATTCTAATGGCCACTGATATTTTAATTTTAATTTAATTTTTTATTTTGAAATTTGAAATGATGTAAGTATATTTGAATTGCAATATGTGTCCAAAAAGTGTAAATTAGTTTGATACACTAAGAATGAGTGCTCGTGTCTGAAATACAGATAAGTACCTACTTATCTAGTTCAGACACAGCCGCGTCATACCTACAATTGATATTAAAATGCTTAAGTTACCTGGTTTTTATAAATTCTGTATGTCACATCATTTAGTGCAATAAATATTATTACCTATTATTCAACCTCCATAGAGCCTGACATTACATGGTTGGTAAAAATACTTGTCTTTCATGCTGCAGGGGCTCTACCGGCTAAGTCACTGAACATCGATTTCTTAAATGGCGTTCAAATAAATAAAGGTTAATAATGACCTAATCAATCGTTAAATCGGCTTCCATGGGCACATGTGACTTCATAAATGGTCCGGAATCGATTGTCAACGTTGAAGCCGATTTGTCGATTGATTAAGTCATTTTAAACCTTTATTAAATGAACGCCATTTAAGAAATCGATGTTCGGCGACTTAGCCGGTAGATACCGAGGACTGATGAACTAACCCAATTGATTACAACTTTGACAAAAATAGCATAAGGGTATTATTTGTCAACATAATACGTATATTCGGAGACGTACTTAAGAAAGGTCAGGTCAGAAGTACCCTAAACCATGTGGCAGCATGTATGAAGAATATAATGTCAGTAATCGAAGCGAAAGAGGTATGCAAGGATCGTGACAAATGGAAGTCCGTTGTCTCTGCCTACCCCTCTGGGAGACAGGCGTGAGTCTATGTATGTATGTATGTATAATACGTATAAATATAAGTTTGTATGAATTTTGTAATTATCAAATTGACGGTCACCGTAGCCTAGTTGGTAGTGCTCCTGCCTACGAAGCTGGTGGTCCTGGGTTCGAATCCCGGTAAGTGCAAATATTTGTGTGATTAGTGCAAATATTTGTTTCTGAGTCATGGATGTTTTCTATATATTTAAGTATTTATCTATCTATATAAGTATGTATATGGTCGCCTGGTACCCATAGAACAAGCTTCGCTTAGTTTTGGGCTAGGATGATGTGTGTGAGATTGTCCCCTATATATATTTATAGTCCCCTATATATCTGTATTTCCCTGTACAAGTACTCCATCTGAAAATCAACTTTTATAAAGCTAAACCAAACTTAATTAACACTCAGAATAGCGACGACTGATGCAAATTTAAATGTGTTTGAGAAGATAACTTCTTGTGCCTCAAACAACTTTTTACAGAGGTTCCAACAGAAGCTAGTAAAGATTTTCTGCTGCCCGTAATATTTCGGTTATGTAACACTAAAGTCGCTGTGAATATAAGTTAGTAATCAGGAACACGCGAAACACGTCCGCGCGCATGACGGCCAGAAAGCAACTTTTTTCAAAAGTTACTTTGGTGAATTGTGAAATAAATCAACTTGTGCTGAGAGGAACGAGCTAAAATTTGTTTCGTTTTTTGTAAGCATGTAGTTCTTATCCCTTAATTGAACTATTTGTACAGACGCCAGCACATCAAGCTACCCCAATCTTGCAAATTTCCCCAATTGAAAGGGAACCTTATGCTTTTGTGATAAAGTTCGATGTGATCAAATAAGTTTGAAAGTGACATTTGAAAAAAACGTAACAATGTGGCTGACGGTCACGAGTATTAGGTACTAGCCCACCTTAAACCGTGGAAATAATTGAAAACAATAATAATAAAGTCCTCCTAGCCGAATTCGGCCACGGCGGCCAGTCACAATGGAGACTGGTCATCTGCGCGGGTCATATTATAGTGCACAAGTGTACAGGGGCACTTTCTATTCCATCACTCTCATGATCCAATGGGACGACTAGCCACACGACCGGAAAGGGGTCAGGCACAGGACCGACGGCTATACGTGCTCTCCAAGGCACGGGGGTAAAATACCGCCAATTCCCAGACTTCGAGCTGATACTAAAATTTTCTTAACATTTTAAATGTTAAGAAAATTTTCTTAACATTTAAAATGTTAAGAAAATTTTCTTAACATTTAAAATGTGAAAATAGATTTAATCCCAAATTAATTATTTTCCCGATCCAGGATTTGAACCCAGGACCCCATTGTCTGCGGTTGAACACGCTACTGCTTATTCCTTCGGAACTGGCAACAGAATCTTTTTGTAAATTATGTATGTCATACTGCTATTGCCAATCCGTCAGCGAGGCGATAATACTCGTAGCTGTTACCTACAATACATCCTCCAGAAAGGTGTTAGCAAGGGCATCCTAAATTTGAGAAACCATTGGGAATCCTTTCTAGCTAAACGGTAGAACGCCTGCCTTTCCATTTTTACACGCTTTATATTAGCTTCACTTGTATGTTTGTAACAAACTCCTTTGACCCACTTCAAACCGTCAGATATCATTCAAACTTTTTAAATTTATCAAGGACTGACAATATAAAAATAAGATTTTTATTAATTTATATACATTTTATCTATAAGTAGTCGATAAGGCAGGAATCGATGATAATTTTAACTTATCAGATAATAGGTATCAGATAACACATTTTCGAATACCAAATAGAATTTTAATTCAAAAATCAAATAATAATATAAAAACACACTTTTATAAATAAACTAAGCTAAAAAAGAACAAAATAAATATCAGTTTTAAAAAACTAAATACACGCTTTTTATAGAAAACCAAATAAAAAATAGAAATTAATAAATTTTAATTTAGAATAGTGTAACTTTTTTTAATACCTAAATATTAATTCGTGATAGTGTAAATAAGATAAACAAATATTGTTAAAAGCGTGGAGTGCTTTTTAAGATATTATTGAAATGATATTCCTCTTCTCATACTGTCCATTATATATTTATAACTATATACACCGTGTTCGCTTTTTTTTCAATAAAACATATTACTACTGGTCTCGAACCAGCCCCGATGTCGGTAGGGTTCTGGTTCGAGACTAATAACGAGAGAGGATTATACTTATTAAATTTACGCTCTGCATTGAGAATAAAACTACAAAACTAACATCGTAACCAATTTACAACATTATTGGTTTTTTCACTAGAAAATAAATCACTGTAGGTATTACAATGGACTTTATAAAGTGCAATTTACGCCACAAAGCACTTCCTGTTCTGAAGAGAGTTAATTTGTGTGACCCATGAAGGATGTAAAAATACGCATTGAAATGAGAACCCTGCTCCTTTTTAGAATCGGCTAATCGACGATTTGTTTTGGGATCTGATAGTTAAAATGCACTATAATATGCAAATGGCTAGCCTCCATTAATACTAGCCATTATGGCCCAATTAGAGAGGCAGACACTGTACTATAAAAATATATAATTAAAATACGTACTGAATAGAAAACCCTTCTCTTTTTTAGAATCGGCTAAAATCGACGATTTGTTTTGGGATCTGATAGTTAAAATGCACTATAAAACGTGTAATATGCAAATGGCTAGTCTTCATTGATACTAGCCATTATGGCCGAATTAGGGAGGCAGACACTGTACTATAAAATATATTATAAAAATACGTACCTACTGAATAGAAAACCCTTCCCTTTTTTAGAATCGGCTAAAATCGACGATTTGTTTTAGGATCTGATAGTTAAAATGCACTATAATACGTGTAATATGCAAATGGCTAGTCTCCAGTGATACTAGCCATTATGGCCGAATTAGGGAGGCAGGCACTGTACTATAAAATATATTATAAAAATACGTACCTACTGAATAGAAAACCCTTCCCTTTTTTAGAATCGGCTAAAATCGACGATTTGTTTTAGGATCTGATAGTAAAATAAATGCACTATAATACGTGTAATATGCAAATGGCTAGTCTCCAGTGATACTAGCCATTATGGCCAAATTAGGGAGGCAGACACTGTACTATAAAATATATTATAAAAATACGTACCTACTGAATAGAAAACACTTCCCTTTTTTAGAATCGGCTAAAATCGACGATTTGTTTTAGGATCTGATAGTTAAAATGCACTATAATACGTGTAATATGCAAATGGCTAGTCTCCAGTGATACTAGCCATTATGGCCAAATTAGGGAGGCAGACACTGTACTATAAAATATATTATAAAAATACGTACCTACTGAATAGAAAACCCTTCCCTTTTTTAGAATCGGCTAAAATCGACGATTTGTTTTAGGATCTGATAGTTAAAATGCACTATAAAACGTGTAATATGCAAATGGCTAGTCTTCATTGATACTAGCCATTATGGCCAAATTAGGGAGGCAGACACTGTAGGTACTATATAAAAATATATTAGGTCTTTACCTATGAAATTGCCGTTCTGCAGTACTGGCCATTTCAAATCAAAATAATTTTTGTTTGGCTAAGAATTCTAATTTCAAATTAATTTTATTTTAAAAACATGGATTCTTTTTTCCAAAAGTAGTCATTTCTTTATTGATTAGTGTTACATTTTCATCGCATTTCAATCTTTTTCGTCATCATGGATACGTTAAAAATTCGAGTAATTATGGAATATGAGTACCGTCGTGGCAGCAACGCGGCACAAGCGGCACGCAACATCAACGACGTTTACGGAGCTAACACTACAAACCAACGCACCACCTGTTATTGGTTTGCTCGCTTCCGTTCTGGAAATTTCGACCTGAAAAATGAACCTCGCGGTCGTCCGAAGACTTTGGTCGACAATGACGAATTAAAGGCGGTTGTGGAAGCTGATGATACACAATCTACGGCTGAATTAGCAGCAGCTTTCGACGTTAGCGTCAAAACAATATTGGTCCATTTGCGTCAAATTGGCAAGGTAAAAAAGCTTGACAAATGGGTGCCCCACGAACTCAATGATCGCCAGCGCGAAGTACGCGTCGAGACGTGCCTTGCACTGCTCAACAGACACACAAATGAAGGAATTTTGAACCGCATTGTTACCTGCGATGAAAAATGGATTCTGTTTGATAACCGCAAGCGCTCAGCAAGTTGGTTGGATCCTGGTTCAGCACCTAAACAATGCCCTAAACGAAAACTTACCCCTAGAAAAGTGATGGTCACTGTTTGGTGGTCTAGCGCCGGTGTGATTCATCACAGCTTCTTACCAAACGGGGTGAGCATTACTGCAGATGTGTACTGTGAAGAACTGAGCACAATGATGGAGAAGCTGGCGCATCTCCAACCAGCATTGGTCAATCGCTCGTCTCCGCTGCTCCTGCACGACAACGCGCGACCTCATACTGCACAGCAGACGGTCTCCAAGTTGCAAGAACTGGGGTTGGAAGCTCTCCGTCATCCGCCCTACTCACCAGACCTTGCGCCTACAGACTACTACTTTTTCCAGAATTTGGATAACTTCTTGGCGGGAAAAAAATTCAATACCCGAGAGGCAGTACAAAATGCCTTTGAAGAATTTGTTGCCTCCCGTCCAGCTGATTTCTTTAAGAAGGGCATCAATAAACTGCCACTGCGATGGCAAAGATGCATTGATTGCATGGGTGATTACTTCGATTAATACAAATAAAAAAATTCATGAAAAAAATTCGTTTAAATTTTTTCATACAAAACGGCAATTTCATAGGTAAAGACCTAAATAGAAAACCCTTCCCTCTTTTAGAATCGGCTAAAAGCTACAATGTTTTGGGATCTGATTCCACGATAATATGTCCCGCGCATATTACTAGTCTCTATTGATACTGGCCATAATGGACAAATTTTGCTAGGAGGACGCTGTACACACGGCTACACCTCAAGCTACACATTTCCAGTATAAGCTGATCTCACGTTGTATAGGATTTCCATACAATGACAGGTCAGCTTATATTGGTTATGTATAGCTTGATTTGTAGCCGTGCGTACTATACATTCAATGCCTTAGATTTCAATACAATGGTTGCAGTCCGTTGATGTCCGATGTTGTGTTTAATTTATTTGTTTTTTTTTTTTATCTTAATAAATTGTAGCCTATGTGTTATTGGGATATACAACATTTAACTTAATTAACGCACACCCTGAAAATTATTTGTTCAGAATCCTTTACTGAATCGATTTATATCATTTTTAATATAGTTAATTTTTTATTTCAAAATAATTAAAACTACGGAAATTATTGTTATTTTAAACCTGTACAGTCAAAACAAATTGAAATGGACCGTAAGTCAAAGTAATAAGACTTTTAAATCGCAGTTTTATTTGTATTGATACAAATTCCATCATTCAACACAAAATAAAGAAAAATTAACGTTATTCCAAGAAACTAATTTAGTAAATAACTATGCATATACATGTTAAATTAAAAATGTAGTGTATGTATTATGATTACAACATAATATTCTAATTGGGGTGTCTGAGGGTGTGCGTTAATTACGTTACGTGTTGTATAAGCTATATTACTACAAAGTTTCATCAAAATTCGTAGGGTAGTTTTTGCGTGAAGAAGTAACAAACATACACACTCACAAACTTTCGCTATTATAATATTAGTGTGATATTACTACAAAGTTTCATCAAAATTCGTTCGTTAGTTTTTGCGTGAAGAAGTAACAAACATTCACACTCACACACTACTAAAAGTATAGAGTAATACATTACGGAAACCCAAATTGAGTCAGTTTCCAAACATACAAATTACAAAATAGTATAATATTCGTAATATGAAAATCTTCTGATTGTCAAACGTAATGTAGTGTGAAAATGGGATCATGATTCGAGTTTAAACACGTCGTTTATTCTATAATATATTTTTTATTATAATTATAATAAAAAAGGCTCAGATATGCTATAAAACCAAAACATTTGATTAATTAAATATTAACATTTTTACACGGCATACCGTTTATATAGTAGAATTGATTACACTTCGGAATTGTAGATGGCGTTGACTGGAAAGTTAGATGGCGGTATGGTTTCGTTCACATCGTTTGGTAGGGTTTGCAAGCAATAATTCACTTTAGCGCGTGTAGCAATATCACAGCGTAGTTTGCTAGTGATCCCAGATAATATTTTTGTAGTCTTCTATCACTCTATGTGATGAAGATGAATAAAACTAATATATACTAATGATTATGTCCTCCTAGCCGAATTTCGAACATACCGGCCAGTCTCAATATAGTTTAGTCACCTGCACGGGGCATATTATAGTGCCTGCCTAAGTGTGCGTCCAAACATAGGAGCACTTTCTATTCCATCACTCATGATCCGATAGGACGCCTACCGACACGACCGGAAAGAGGTCAGGTACAGGACCGACGGCAGACTTCGGGCTGATGCTGAGAAATTTTTCTTTTTACAGAAAGGTACCAAAATCACTAGGGGCCCGACCCGGGATTTGAACCCAGGACCTTGTTCTCCGTGGGTGAACACACTACCGCTAGACCAACGAGGCAATAATTAATATAAATGGTAGTAATGACACATTTTTGAAGTAAAACTGCTTTACGTACGCTTGACTTGAAGAGTTAGCCGATGATAGCATGACGAGAGCGTTAAGAAAGTATGATCGGGCGAGGAGAACCGAAACTGAGACGGAGATATATGTTAGTGAAGATAGAAAGAGAGAGGTGCGAACTCACATTTTCATTCTCTCATAGCCGAGTCGTGTGGTCTATGGCTGCTTTTGAACCAGGGGCTCTACCGGCTAAGTCGCCGAACATCGTTTTCGTTAATGGCGTTCAAATAAATAAAGGTTAAAAATGACTTAATCAATAGTTATCGGTTGCAACGTTGACAATCGATTCTGGACCATTTATGACGTCACATGTGGTCATGGAAGCCGATTTAACGATTGATCAAGTCATTTTTAACATTTATTTATTTGAACGCCATTTAAGAAATCGAAAGCCACTTAGCCGGTAGAGCCCCAGAGATGTGGTATTCTACGTGTCTATGGATGCGTTTTATATCCACCCATCATATTCATTGGTGCAAATAGCTTAGCACTGGTAGAAAAATATTCAACTAAGATAATAATATGTTTTTTTATATGGAAGATGGAAGGATGCATGTTATGGATGTTTGCTCTAGATGCGTGCTATTGCTGCGTGCTATGGATCGTCGCGAGTTGTGTAGCTACAATAGAAATGAACTGAACGAGTCGGTAAAGAGTACTATCGATACATCGCATAGCTCGAGCTAGGCGCCTACCTCGCGCAGCTAATTGGCGGCGAGCGGTGGTGCATATTCATAGCACATCTTACTCGCACCGCTACATAGCTTAGCATCAGTGCAAACGAACACATAGTTTCGTAGCTTAGCTTTTATCTCTGGTGGAAAGGCACCCTTAAGCACATTTTATTTTATTTTATGCATTGGGTAAGTTGTGTTATCATTGGAAAGGGCTTCATTTGCTAACTGCCTTTGTTCTTTTATCTCTGTTGGCGTGGTTGGCAAAAGCTTGCTTTTCACGCCGGAGGTCGTGGATTCGATTCCCATCCAGGACAGATATTTGTGTGCATGAACATGACTGTTTGTCCAGAGTCTGGGCGTAATTATCTATATAAGTATGTATTTACAAAAGAAAATGAGTATATCAGTGTAATCTATATTGGCCTTTTAAAACTTTATTTATTTATTTAACAAAATATTATTTATTACACTAAACAATTGAGATTAGGTCCCACACTAAGTTCTAGACTTGTATCACAGGAACCAGGTAAACATTGGACAATTACGTAAATTAAAATAGCAGGCAACAAAACTATACTTAATAATAAAATTAAACGAAATAAGAATGTATTTTATAATAAACTAGCGGCCCGGTACGTGCTTCGCTACGCTTTTATGTATAAGTACAAATTGTTTGTATATGGGAGTATCGAAAGATGTTGATTTTACACCTTTTCAAGACTATTTTTAAATTTTCTCTACGTACAAACCTTCCCTGGACTTCCACGAATAATTCAAGAGCAAAATTAGCCAAATCGGTAAAGGCGTTGTTGAGTTATAACATTACAACGAAAAGTGGCATTGATTTTTATATATATAGATGTGTGTGCATGTTCATGGGGTGGGTGATTGTGTGTGTGTGTGGAAGCAGGTGTGTGTGTGTGTTGTGTGATAAGATAAAGCATGTGGGGATAAGTCAAAGTCAAAGTCAAAGTAAGTTTATTCCGTAAAAATTTTACATTTATGTGGAATCGTCATATTTTTTTTACCCTACCGTGCAGTGCATGACGTGGCAGCTACTGAGAAACACTGCCAGAAAACTCAGTAGGAATCCTTTTTTAAAATAAAATATACTTAAGATTAATTACAATCATGTGTGTTGACTCAGAACAACTCCATCCCAAGCACTTTTATCACTTAAATAATCAGAAATTTTGTAATATGCCCTGCTACACAATTTGGCTTTAATAATTCTTTTAAACTTATTCGTAGACAATTCTCTAATATCATTGGGAAGTTTGTTATAGAATCTTATACATTGCCCCATAAAAGAGTTACTTATTTTGTGGAGACGGGTAGTATGCAGTATGAGATTATTCTTATATCTAGTATTTACATTATGTGTATCGCTCCTTTTACAGAAGGAATCGATATTTTTATGCACATATAGTAAGTTTTCATATATATACTGAGATGGTACAGTTAGAATGTTGACCTCTTTGAATTTTTCTCTTAGAGACACTCTCGGGCCAAGATTATAGATAGCTCTTACAGCTCTTTTTTGCAATATAAATATGGTGTCAATGTCAGCAGAGCTACCCCAGAGAAGAATTCCATAGGACATTACACTATGAAAATAACTGAAATAAACCATTCTAGCTGTGTCAACATCAGTCAGCCGTCTAATAGTTTTCACTGCATATGCTGCAGAACTTAATTTGCCGGACAGTTTTTCTATTTGTGGGCTCCATTGTAGCTTTGAGTCAATAGTGATACCCAAGAACACAGTTGATTCAACAGGGTCCAACCTAGCTCCATTAAGTTGTACATTGGTTGTCGCCTGTTTCACATTCGGTGTAGTGAATTTAATGACTTTAGTTTTCTTATCATTAAGCACAAGATTATTGGCATTAAACCAATGAACAACTTTAGAGATTGCATCATTAACATCGTCAAAATTGCTTAATTGTCGGTTTATTTTGAACGTCAGGGAAGTATCATCTGCAAACAACACAATCTCATGCTTATCCCTTACGTAGTAAGGTAAGTCATTTATATAAATTAAAAACAAAAATGGGCCCAGAATTGACCCCTGTGGGACGCCCATTACCACTGGAGATCCCGGAGATATTTTACCGTTTATTTCGACCTTCTGAATTCTATTGCCCAAGTAAGAAGTCAGAAGTTCGAGAGCCTTGTTCCTAATACCGTAGTGGTGTAATTTTCTGACCAGAGTATCATGATGAACGCAATCGAACGCTTTGGACAAATCGCAAAAGATACCTAATGCATCTTGCGAGTCTTCCCACGCCGCGAATATACTTTTTAATAAGTTGACCCCTGCATCTATGGTTGAACAACCCTTTGTGAATCCAAACTGTTTCCGGTGTAGTAAATTATGTATATTAAAGTGTCTGAGCAGCTGGCTAAGCATAAGTTTTTCAAATATTTTACTAAGAGTGGGCAGCACGGAAACAGGTCGAAAATTTGAAGGGTCTGAAGTATCACCAGCTTTAAACAAAGGAATGATTTTACTATACTTCATCAAGTCAGGAAATACACCTGATGCAACACAGCAATTGAACACAGTAGCTAAGTGTGGGGCGATTATAGTAATAATTGATGAAACAGTCTTAACAGATAGACCCCACAGATCCTTTGTGTTTTTCATATTAATACTCTTGAAAGCATTTAAAATATCTTTAGGGCTAACCACCGAAAATTCAAAAACTGTGTCACACGACCCTACGCTTTGCTTGAGTATCTGCTCAGCAGATGTAGAAGCACATGAAAGAGAGTTAGTAAGTATGACTGGAATATTCGAAAAATATTTTTCAAACTCAGTCGCAATCTCCAAATCGCCTTTAATATCTATGTTGTTTATTACTAAGTTAAAATCACGACTACGTATTTTTGTTTTACCTGTCTCAGCATTAATTATCTTCCAAGTAGTTTTGATTATATTTGTAGAAGATTTAAGAATATTTTTTATGTGCAAAGATTTAGCAGCGGTACAGGCTCGTCTAAATGTTTTGGCATATTGTTTCACATATTCTTGAAACTCTGTATTATGATTATGGGATCTTTCTTCATACAATTCATACAACCGATTCCGACTTTTATAGATGCCTGGAGTTGCCCAATCACTGAATACCAGACGGTCACTTACAGACAGTTGTTTGGGTGTGAACATTGTGCAGAACTCATCATTAATCAAATTGAATAAAGAGTTGTACAAGTGATCCGGATTATCATGATAGGGCAGCCATGCTATTTGTTTTACTATATTACATTTAAATTTGTCTAAGCGGTTTTCACTAAATGGAATATAGCTTATAAGTTTTCTTTTAATTTTTGGAGCATTTGAATAAGTTACCAACTGACCTGAATGATCTGACTGAATTTTATTGATTATTGATTTAAATAAAGGTTTTACAGTGCTAAATATATTATCAATGCATGTAGCACTTGTAGCAGTTACTCTAGTTGGTTCTGTAAAATTGTGATATAAATTATAGGATTTAAACAAATTTAATAAATTGCAACTTATTGTGCTTTTCTCCAAAATATTTATATTAAAATCTCCACAAATAATAACTGTTTTATGGCTGTTAGATAATTTATTTAATGCATCCTCCATAATATCTGAAAAAGTATCAAATGGTGCACAAGGAGGTTTGTAAAGACTCAAAACAATAAATTGCTCCAACTCAACACATGAAATCTCTACAACTCGCTCAACAGAGAGGCTCACAACATCACTCTTTCTTTAAACTTTAACAACTTATTTATTAAAATTAGAGAGCCACCATGAATATAATAGTTATATAATAAGTTCCGTCTCCTCGAATGATAGAGTAATAAGCCAGTCCTACACAATGTGTATAGGTAGTATATCAGTTATCTGGTTTCCATAGTACAAGCTCTGCTTAGTTTGGGATCAGATGGCCATGTGTAAATAATGTCCCAGCATATTATTTTTATTATAAACAAGATAGCTCCTTGCTGAATTCTGGGCGTTAAAATCCCTCAAACCGTTAATGTCAGGAAAAGTCCCAAAGACCTTTACAAAGTTTCACCGAAGTTCATTTGTATGCTAGTGGAGGCGTGCAGTAAGCCAAAAGTCACAATAACAGGCTGACATTTTAATCTAGAGTATGGAACCATTCCAGTTTTTGTTAGTTGGTCAAATTGGGTACCCCAACGATGAAACTAGAATGTACGAATATTAAACGCTAATTGGTCGTACGCATTTTTCGTGCAAAAATTCAACAGCTTTTTTCCGTTCCTCTCATTCTTGCGCATAAACTGTTTTTAATATGTAAAATGAGGTTGTTATTGTTAAAAAAAATATCCAATCAAATCTATATATACATATTGAAATCAATGCCACTTTTCGTTGTAATGTTATAACTCAACAACGCCTTTACCGATTTGGCTAATTTTGGTCTTGAATTATTCGTGGAAGTCCAGGGAAGGTTTGTACGCAGAGAAAATTTAAAAAAAGTTTAAAATAAACATCTTTCTATATTTTTTTGTTTGAATAAATGAACTTAATAATATTTTTTTTATTACTATGCCTTATACGTAGCGAAGCACGTACCGGGCCGCTAGTATTTTATATTATTATACTTATTTCATTTTATTTGGAATGCCAACAGCACTTAACATGATATAGAAAAATAGTACTTAAATACTAGCTGTACACCGCGGTTTTAAAATTATATAACAACTTTATAAATTATAGTCTATGTGTTATTTGGATATATAAGCTATATTACTACAAAGTGGACGCATGACGTCCACTGCTGGTCAAGTGCCTCCCCCATGAACGGGGTGATAATGCCATAATCGCCACGCTTAGCAGACAGGTTGGCGATCGCAGTGAGACGGTCATATGGTCATAGTACTCAGAAGAACGCGGCTGCACGTACTCGGTATACTACTCTGTCAAGAAAGTACCGGGAAAAGATCAATAATATACAAAATGTTTGTTATTCATCCACATTTATTTTATCACCTTCAAAGTATGCTCCTTCAGAAACGATACACTTACGCCAACGAATAATCCATTCATCAAAACATTTTTTAAACGCTGCTTTCGGAATTGAGTTCAGTTCTCGCCGCGAATTCTCCTTTATGTCTTCTACCGATTGAAAACGGGTACCACGAAGTAGTAATTTGAGTTTAGGAAAAAGAAAGAAGTCAACTGGAGCCATATCTGGTGAATATGGTGGTTGCTGGATGGTATTTGTTGAGTGTTTGGTCAATAATTCGTTCACAATGATGGCCTTGTGCGAAGGCGCATTATCGTGGTGCAAAATCCAATATCATATAATCCAAATCTATTCTTTCCACAAATCTGGCCTTTTTCGTCGAATTTGCCGCCGAACTTTCTGTATCGCATCGAATACTGTAGAGTGTGTAGGTTGTGCAATAACGCGGACGAAACACCTCTACACCTGCTCTGTCACTGTGAACCACTGATGCATAAAATTCTTGCACCAGGACGATGTTATTGATACTCCTGCCAGGAAGATTCTGCAATTTATCTATATTGGAGGGTTAGAACTTCCCTGCGAGTTTAGTTGGAGCGGCGAGCACAATATTTCATCACTGGGCGCAGTGTTACCAGGACCTCCGGGGATTGGAAATAGCGGCCACCAGAAGAACAAGAATTAAAAGACCCATAAATAGTTTTTCTCAGTCTGGGTGTAATTTGTGTCCGTCTATTTTATATATATCCGTATATTATTGAAATAATGAAATTTATTCAGCAATTGGGTATTAACATACACTTGTACTTGTCAAGCTCACAATGCAGTACATAAACATAGTCGAATACAGTATAAAAATTACAAAAAAAAATATTAGTCCGTCTGTTTTCTCAGATATATTTCTTAAATCCTAAAATAAATAACAAGTTACTAATCTATTATTTTGAAATTTAGTTGTACTATATTAAAATTAAAGAAAATTAAAGGCGACGACTGTATAAAAAAAAAATAGTAATGTTATGAGTACCCCTGTGTTTGCGCACATGCTTGTGCACTATAATATGTTTTGCGAAATTTTGGTGGCTAATCTTCATTTAGAATGGCCGCCGTGGCCGAAATTTGGCCGGGAAGATATCATCATCATTCTTATTGCGCATATATAAAAACGATAAATAGAAAATCTAATATTGAAGGGATACCTGATTTCGTATTAAGGACCTTCAACGAAATATATTTAAGAATTTTATATATTAATTGTACACAAATTCTTCGATTGTAGATTAGCTAACATGAAGTAATCTGGTTGGTATTTTACGTGGACTTAATATATTTATATTTATTGTGACTTAATAACATGTCTTCGATCCAAATAACAAATTTGGAACGAAGATAAAAAAATTATTAATTCTTCTTTTTACACTTAAACATAGAAGAGTTCACAGATTTATTTATAAATATATTTTGTATAATTAACTTAAAACGTGGTGGGTAGTTATCGTTAACTTAAAAGTAGGTTTAAGATGCCAACAAAGCATAAATTCGTGAAAATATCACACAAATCTTTGATAGAAAATAAACTAACTTAAAATTCTTACATGTAAAATTTACCTTACCTTTCTCAATTCATTTTAAGCTGAATATAATGAATAAAACTAAATAATAACATTTAGCAGGCAGGGGCAGTTGTAAAACATGTTATCGGCAATATGTTTATGAAGAATAAAAATGCAGCCATTTTATTAACTAAGTACTCGTACAGACATCAAGCTATCCCAATCTGTCAAATTTCCACAATTGAAAGTGAACCTTATGCTTTTGTGATAAAGTTGAAAATCTATAAAATAAATTTGACAGATTACTGGCGTCTGTACCAATATGTAAAACAACAGCCGCACGTGCCTATAATTTACATATTTGTGTGTAGCAACCCAACGCGGTGAGACCAAAGATATTATAATAGACGTACAGGAGGACGGTTTGCATTTCAGTTGGCTGCCGCACCTTTGAGGTGGCAGACGCTTAAACGTGTAGCGGCCAACATCAAACTAAATATGAGGATAATATTAATGTATTGGTATACGGGGTCAATATTTTGATGGACATGCCACCGGATGAAATACTGATATTTATTATTTATTCCCTGTGTCGGGGGGTACCCTCCGTAATACTAAAAACAATATAATAATAATAAATATATTTACAAATGTATAATTGATGGATACAAAATACACCCATACTCAGAATGGTATTATTATACATTCTGCATGTACTTTATATTATATTGAATGCCTCGTTGGTCTAGCTGTAGCGTGTTCAACCGTAGAGAATGAGGTCCTGGGTTCAAATCCCAGGTCGGGCCTAAAGTGATTTTGGGAGTTGGCGGTATTTTCGAGTACTTTCGATAGTTTTAGATAAGTACTAGCTGTGCCCGCGGTTTTACCCGCGTTAAACTTTATAAATTATCACAGCTCCTCCCCCGAAGGTTCTAGCGTGATGATAGGTATGTTGACACGACCTCTTAGGCATAATTTGAAGTAAATCCATGCAGTACGTTTTGAGTCTAGCCCGGACATACATACTGACAAACAGACAAAAATTCTAAAAACTATATTTTTGGCTTCGATATCGATTGTAGATCACGCCTCGAGTATCCTTTAAAAAAATATTAATGTACAGTTTTGACTTTCCTACGATTTTATTATATGTAAGTATAGATTATTAAAGTCATATTTAATTCTAAAGTCTAAGTCTAAAGTTAAAATAGAAGTCGGGTCGACAACACCTACAAAAACTAAATTCCGTACCTTTTATGTACAGACGCCAGCACATCCAGCTACCCCAATCTGTCCAATAACTTTTATAGATTTTCAACTTTATCACAAAAGTATAAGGTTTACTTTCAATTGGGAAAATTTGACAGATTGGGGTAGCTTGATGTGCTGGCGTCTGTACATCTATCACAACTAGGCAACTGTATGTCTCAATATCTAGGGTTGTTATAGATTTGAAATTGAGGGTATTTTGGATATTGCCCATCCCACTTTGCTTAGCTTGCTACGTACTGTCATAGTATAAGTATGTATAGTAGTTTATTTCCTTTCTACCGTGAATTCTACCGATATACGCTACACGCGACGACACGAACGCTTCTGCATAATGAATAGATAAAAGGATTACCCAGCGTGTAACAGAACAGAGGTATGTGAATAACGTAGAACATGCCGTATAGCTGAGAATCAGTCTCGTATAGTGATTTAGCCATCTGTATAGTTCACTGTCACATGAACTACAGATTATCTGTATCGCTAGTTTAGTTGTGAATCTAATCTAATAATATTTAAAACTTTAAATTTCGATAATTAACCTCGACAATAACTTAATATCATCATCATCATCATCATGTCAGCCGTATGACATGATGATTATGACACTGCTGGACAAGTGCCTCTCTCAAGAATGGGGGTATATTCCATGAGCGCCACGCGTTGCTAACGGGTTGGCGATCGCAGTAAGGGTCGTAGCACACGCACACTAATCGGAATCGTAACGTAATCGCATCGCCTCGGGCAAGCTCAAGAACCGCGGTGCAGTGCGCGGTCAACTTGCTGTCGGCTTTCCGTACCCTCGCTTACGGCTATCCGAACGCTACCTTACGTATCTTCGTCCACTCTCCGCCCGTGCGGTCTTCGTTGCCGCACGTGCTGTACGATTCACGAGAGAGGCGACCGTGAAGTTAGCCTTTGCAAACGTTCGCGCATGTAAGCTCGTAAAATAAAAGTATTATTCATTTTATTTTAAACCAAAATACGAATAAAAAAATTATTGAATTAACAACGTCTAGCCGTCAACCAGTCAGCGGTCGGCGGGCCGTAAGCGCGGCGTCGCCTAGCTGTAGCCGAGTCGACGGGGCGGAGCTTCTGATCCGCTTACGTTACGTGGTTACGTAAAGTGGACGACTGTTTGACGCCGAGGAGAAAGGCGAGGCGTGACGATCCCTTTCCGTTTTGATATGTGTGCTACGACCCTAAGACGGTCATAGTACTCAAAAGAACGCGGCTGTCCGTACTCTGTATATATTCCCTCGGGACGACTTCATAAGAACTATAACTTAATATAAGCAAGCTGAATAATCCTACTTCCTACTAATATTATAAACGCGAAAGTTTGTATGTATGGATGGATATTTGTTACTCTTTCACGTAAAAACTACCCAATGGATTTTAATGAAACTTTACAATAATACTATATAGCTTATATACATCAGAATAACACATAGGCGACAATTTATAAAGATATTGTGTGAATTGTCCAAAATATGACGATAAGTGTCAAGTAAGTAGGAAGAAATCTACCATCTGCGAGCTATTCCGGCGTGCACTGCCAAAACCTACTTCTACTAATTCTACTAATATTATAAATGTGAAAGTTAGTGAGTATAGATGTATGTACTCTTTTTTTATTATTATTCGTTTATTTCGACCAACAAGTGGATCGTAATAAGTACTTACATTAAATAAAATTAGAGAAATAAGTCAAAACACAACACAAAATTGCATTAGAACTTAAAAAAGTAAATTGGCAAAGTCAATAAATTAAAATTACATGTATGAATGTCACGAAAATTAAAATATTAAAATTAATATATAAGTCACGATCTTTGCACACGTCTTTTGCCTCGATTACTGTCATTATATTCTTCGTACATGCTCGCCGGTTTAGGGTACTTTTGACCTGCCCTTTCTTGAGAACGTCTCCGATTTGGTCAGAGAATGTTCGACGAGGTCTTCCCCTTCCGGTTGTTCATGGAAATCCGTTGTCTCTGCCTACCCCTCTGGGAAACAGGCGTGAGTCTATATATGTATGTATGTAATATATAAGTAAGAAAATATGGACCGATAATAAACAGTTATGTGTTGTCCCTAATTCATTTAATTTTTGTTAGTGTCACTACATTAAGCATGCAACAATCGTTAATGTAGTGACAGTCAAACCTCTCAGCCATTATCCTCAGGATGGTGTTGGAGCTGGCGCTAACCCTACGCCCCAGAGATGTGCACCGTTTTCACATCGTTACATAAAAGCAGTGACACAGTGATGACTTACGTAGGAACAGAGACGTGGTCGCGCACTATGGGCCTTATCAGGCGGCTCAAGGTCACCCAAAGAGCAATGGAAAGGGCTATGCTTGGAGTTTCCCTGCGAGATCGAATCAGAAATTTTGAGATCCGCAGGCGAACCAAAGTAACCGAATTGCCAAGCTAAAGTGGCAGTGGGCAGGGCACATAGCTCGTAGAGCCGACGGCCGCTGGGGCAGAAAGGTTGTCGAGTGGCGACCACGAACCGGAAGACGCAGCGTGGGCAGGCCCCCTACAAGATGGACCGATCTTGTGCGGGCCGCTGGAAATCGCTGGATGCGGATAGCGCAAGACCGGCAATTGTGGAGATATTTGGGGGAGGCCTTTGTCCAGCAGTGGACGTCTTTCGGCTGATATGATGACATAAAAGCAGTCAATGTGCGCCTCAGCGATCATCCTCGACACACTGCAGTACCGAGGCAGTCCCAACAATATTCTGTAGGTATTGTTGAATTGGACTCGTAGGGTGCTGTACTGTTTTTGAGTATAGTTAGCCGTCAGGGCGCTCGAGTAAAAACAAGTGCAATATGCTCTGAAAAGAGCGTTTTTTACTTCTTTCGAGCACGCCAAAACTACTTAATAAACGCGAGTGAAACAGCGGGGCGCAGCTTGTTAAATCATAAATGAAATATTATATCTAAATGTTTTAATAATAATAATAATATTTAGGGACAATGTCACACAGATCATCCTAGCCTCAAACTAAGCAAAGCTTGTACTATGGGTACCAGGCGACGATATACATACTTAAATAGATAGATAAATACTTATATACATTGAAAACATCCATGACTCAGAAACAAATATTCGTGCTCATCACACAAATATTTGCACTTACCGGGATTCGAACCCAGGACCACCAGCTTCGTAGGCAGGAGCACTACCAACTAGGCTACGGTGACCGTTTAATACAAGTAGTGTGCTTAAATATCATTATTTTACCTAGAAATAATTATGTTTACTTAACTATATTACTAAAACCATTTAATTATTTTCTTTCTTTTAAAATCCACCTTGTTACTACCGCCTGCGCCTTAGGTTCAGCGCAGACCGAGAGGAGCGCAGCGGAGAGGAGTTTATTAAGGCACTAGAAAATCAACTTTAAAATTATTGAAATAAAGTGCATGTATGCTTGAACATTATAATGCGCGAGACTGCGCGAGCATTTTGTCAGGTTCAAGCATATATGCACTTTATTCCTATAGCTCTAAAGTTGATTTTCTAGTGCCTAAATAAAATCCTCTCCGCTGCGCTCCTCTCGGTCTGCGCTGACCCTTAAAGTCTTCGAAGCTGCTCAGTTCCTTTCCTATAAGCAGTTTTATTGTACTCTAAACAACCTGATTTTAAGGCTATATGCACATGAGGTAACATGTAGGTATGGTATGTATTCCTGTGTTGTGGTTGACTGTACAATCGTTCACATATAACAAGCAAACCGCAGCTCGGTCACAATGGCGCGCTTAAAATGTGCATGGATAATTTGAAGTACCCTTTGTACTTCAAACAGATTGCAATTGACCAGTGCCGACACTCACCGGCTAGGACTAGTAAGTCTGGTAATTCAAAATCAGATAACTATTCTTTTTCTCGAATTAAGCACACTGTGTGGTTGACGTCAATGAAAATCAGAGCAATACTTATAAGGAAAGAAATACTTTTATCTATCTATAACTATACATATAATAAAATCATAGAAAAGTCAAAACTGTACATTGAATATTTTTTAGAAGGATACTTGGGGCGTGATCTACATTCGATATTGAAGCCAAAAATATAGTTTTTAGAATTTTTGTCCGTTTGTCTGTATGTATATCCGGGATAAACTCAAAAAGTACTGCATGGATTTACTTCAATTTTTGCATGAATATTACTAAGAGGTCGGGTCAACATATAGGCTACATATCACGCTACCACATTCGGGGGAGGAGCTGTAATAATTTATAAAATTTAACGCGGGTAAAGCCGCGGGGCTCAACAATATCTACCAATTATAGAATAGAATAGAACATAACAGAACAGCACAGAACATAACAGAACAGAACAGAACAGAATAGAACAGAACAGAACAGAATAGAATAGAAGAGAATATGTACTCTTTATTTTACAAAGCCTTTTACTGTGTACCATAAATGGATCCCAACTTCAGCATTAGCATCAGCAAGAATAGCTGTAGCGCTGGTATTCTAATTGGCACCAGTTCACCATCCCATCTCATCCTGTATGGGGCGTAGAAGTCATCCCGAAGAAAATCCAGAGCACGCGCAGCAGTATCTCTCTGCATACTATCATCATACTGCGATCGCCAGTCCGCTTTTAGGCTGATTTCAGAGTTGCGCCGGCGAGCGGCGCCGTCCAAACGCGCGCGCTTACAATTACACTAGATAGTAGTTGCGTTTCATAGTCACGCAGTTCAAACGCGCCGCCGGTGACACGCGCGCCGTCGCCAGCGCTGCCCGAGCTCCTCTACTGGCAGCTAGCGTTTCAGAGTGACACGTCTCGCACGCGCCGTTGCGTACACTTAAAATGGCTGTTGAGACGCGCTGGCCTCCGGCGCGTGCCGCGCGCGTCACTCTGAAATCAGCCTTAAATGCGTGGCGACTATGGCATATCCGTCTAAATTATGGACACAAATCCAAAGTCCAATGGGAGGTCTTTGTTCATCTGTGAATTTGGTCGACTGAAATGATGATGCTTACTCTGACGCTTATTCCAACACACGTGTGACTTATTAGCAAATTATTGGTTAAGCAAAAATTTTCTTTTTTTTTATACTAATTAATATGTATATTTTTTTTATTATTTTTGTGACGTGGACCATTTAATTTCTGAAGACATAGATTTACAGGGTGTTCTATAATAACAGACGTGGATGCTGCTGGGGTTGTACCGCTACTGCAATGGAATAAGAGTAGCCTCGTTAGTAGCCTATGCTTATCCTCATTATGTAACTGAACGATGTACAGAAGCAAGCACATCCAGCTACACCGACCTTTAAAATTTCTTTAATAGATTTTCATCTTCATCACATAAGCATAAGGTTCACTTTCAATTGGGGAATTTTGACAGATAGGGGTAGCTTGATGTGCTGGCGTCTGTACAACATAAAGTTTCCATATACACAATAAAACAAAGATTTATTTCCTATACAAAATGTCGATCAGTATTTTCTGTTCTTCTCAATATGTTCAATTTCAAGGGTCCTTAAATTTCCTTTACCGTTGTACCTTGTAAAGGGTTTTGAATAGGGACGCGCTAAATTTGAGGGCACATTTTGACAAAGCGATAGCTGTCAAATTTGGCACAGTTACATATTTAGCAGTGACGTTTTGCCATAGAACGTAACATGTTTCAACAACGCGTATAAAAATTGTTTTCTATTTACACCGTGGAGGTACTTATATAAAGGACTAGCTATGCCCCGTGGTTTCACCCGCGTTAAATTAGTTTTTGCATTTATGTTATTAGTAGGATGTGTACCTCTAGCGGCTTTGGCAGTGCACGGCGGAATAGCTCACAGATGATAGTATTTTTCCTACTTACGTTGACACTTATCGTCATATTTTGGACAATTCACACAAAATCTTTATTAATTGTAGCCTATGTGTTATTTTAATGTATAAACTATATTACTGTAAAGTTTCATTAAAATCCCTTCAGTGGTTTTTACGTGAAAGAGTAACAAACATCCACCCACCCATCCGTACTTACAAACTTTCGCGCTTATAATATTAGTAGTATTTTTATATAGCCATTATTTTCGTTCAACAACGTTTTTAAATACATATCCAGCAGTAGATCTCCCACTTATTCTCCGTTCCGTATGTTTTCGATTGGACATAAATTTAGTTCGACCCCATTGTATAAAAGATAGATGTTCGACGCTTAAATGTTCACGGCTTGTAAATGGCAGTAACATTACAAATAAACACTGCTCCAGCTCAAATGGGCATAACATCGAGTCGATTGCCGATTTTATAGGTTCCAGTATTAAAGTTGGTGAGAAATATCTTGTGAAACGTTAAGTTAGATGGATTTTGTACCGCGAGCTTTATATACACTCAGTTCAATTGATTTATCCCCTTACTTATCGTATGGGCAGTGGTTAGTGTCGGAGTTGTTCAAGCCGCCCAAAAGTTTATTTTTTATTATTTAATAAAGTACTAAGTATAGTACTTTATATGTATTACAATCTAGTCTAGAGACTAATAAGTAATTTTATATTAACCTAAACTTCTACATAAACATAATTAATTCTAAGAATCAGTCCACCGACTTTCCTTAGTCATATTTTTTAAGGGGAAGACACTTTGTTCATGTGTTCTTTATAATTACATTATTGCTATTACTAATCTCTAAATACACTTATCACGGCACTAGTTCATAGGGTTTTGTTCTCTTTAAACGTCTCACTAGCTCTGTAATGTCTAGGCCCAAAAGTACCCTGACATAGTTTAACGACTGTTTACTAATGTCTACAACCGGGACCGACAGATTAACGTGCCCTCGGAAGCACGGAGACGCTCAGAAATTAAATCACTGCGGCGGTCACCTATCTATGGACTAACCTTGAGCCAATTTGCTTAACCTCGCCGATTCTTACGGCCCGGTGAGAGCATCCAGCTATGAGCGCCTCGTTGAATATGATGTATACGCTATATTAGTATAAAGTTTCATGAAAATTCCTTCAGTAGTTTTTGCGTGAAGAGTTACAACCGTTCATACATCCATCCTCACAAACTTTCGCATTTATAATATTAGTAGAATATACGGTTAATTCCGTGTTGGATAGGGTCCCGCAGTCTCCAGTTTCTGTATATTTTATCTGTATCATACTTAAAAGGGTGAGAGCATCCAGCTATGTTTCGAGTTTCCTTGCGGGATCAAATCAGAAATGTCGAAATCCGCAGGCGAACCGAAGTCACCGACATAGCCCGAAGAATTGTAAAACTGAAGTGGCAGTGGGCGGGGCACATAGCTGGTAGATCCGACGGCCGTTGGGGCAGAAAGTTTCTCGAGTGGTGACCACGAACCGGAAGACGCAGCGTGGACAGGCCCCCTACAAGATGGACCGATGATCTTGTGCGGGTCGCTGGAAACTGCTGGATGCGAATGGCGCAAGACCGGCAATTGTGGAGATCTTTGGGGGAGGCCTTTGTCCAGCAGTGGACGTCTTTCGGCTGATATGATGATGATGATAATTAAAAGGGATTTTTCTCCTATACATATCTGATCTATTATTTACATGGATATTTTTAAAATAACTTCAATACATTTTACAGGTCGCAATACAACAGTTTACATGCGTATTTATATTCTAGTGTCGGCTTTCTATTTTTAAAACGTAATAACTAATATTGAATTTAATGCTAAACGAGGATGTATTTGTAGTATTGGATCTATGGAGTGGAGTGCACCGGGTCTGGCTGGAGCCAAAATAAATGTATTAATGTAAGAACCTCTGATTGCGATCTTACTCCTAATTCGGAATTCTTAATGTCAACTATTTATGTTTTTGTCCGAACTGGCGCACTCCGCAGTCGAGTTAAAAGTTTCAAGTACATTGGCGCTCATTATTATTTTATCAAGTAATAGAAAGATAGAACCGTCCTGCCTACGCAAATTAAGGTCTTGTGTAGTGTTTTGTTTTTATTAGATGGTGCTCACACAAAACTTTGAATTAAATTTAACCTACAATTAAATGCACTTAGTGACTGTGTAAACTAGTTTGAAATTTAATTAAGTGAACCTTCTGTGCGTCTTCATTCTGTAAAGTTCAGTTCAAATACCTACATGTCACCAACTATTTTACCCAGAGGTAAGGTTGCATTTTAGATTCCCTTGAGCTGACTTGCAAGTTCTCTATCTTAATTCGATTCACTATCCAGACACAATTGCTCCGGACTTTACCGACGTGAAATCTGTATAGAAATTTGTTTTTTACATTTTATTTGAACCTCAATGTAATTAAAGTAAAAGAGAAGCCACATTAACGTTGCAAATAAAGGCGGTTATTAGCTTTTGTGTTAAAATAACGTACCTAATTGGATTCTACAGCAAAACGGAGAATAAACTGCGAAAAAACTCGGTTAAGAGCGTTTGTTTGGTATGTTAAATTATAACAAATATTATGTGTATTTGTTGAATTGTGTATTGATTATTATCAATATATCATAATTATTATAAGAATCGAATTGAGTGGTCGAATCGCTTGAGCACATGGAGCGGGATATCTCGAGGTTGGTGGGTTCGATTCCGACCGCATTTAAACCTATTATTATTATTGTGCTAGCCTATGATAGTGTCCCACTGTTGAGCAAAGGCTTCCCCCTAGGTTTCCCAGATTTCCTCATCTATTGTAATTTCGTACCAGTCGTTACAAAATGAGTTCAGGTCATCACACCAATTCCGTTTCGGCCTACCGCGTCGTCGTCGCAGCGTCGGCCATTTTGAGGGACCCAGTTACATCTATAAAATTAATTATTAGAAACTCAACATGAAAATAGCTCCAACTTATTGCGATAATAAGTTCGGCACCAATTGACAGACAGCCACTTCTTCTTAGGTACAGACGCCAGCACATTAAGCTACCCCAATCTAACAAATTTCCCCAATTTAAAGTAAACCTTATATTTTTGTGATAAAGTTGAAAATCTATAAAAGAAATTTGACAGATTGGGGTAGCTGGATGTGCTGGTGTCTGTATGAAACCTTAAACAACACCATCCTTACACAATCTCAGCAATAAAATCATGGAGTACTTTTACAACTGTAACGAATTTTGAGAACAAAATTCACGTTCACATTTTTATCATCTGCATAAAACTAATGAAGATTTATACTGCATTAAGCTTTCGGTAATGCAAGGTTAGATATTACCGTAAATGGGTTTTTAATGTTTTACAATTTCACAACGTCCGTATAAAACCAAGGTGAAGGCATTTCGCTGAGCCGCCGAAATGGATTATACTTTTTATTTGGTTGAGTAGCTTCTGTAATTATTTTATTCTGTAATTAATTGTAACTAGCTTGGAGAGAAAGAGCGAAAGGAAATGTCTGCTCGCACCTCTCTCTCTCTTGCCCCTATTATGAGATGAAATAAACCATTTTTATTATTATTATTATGTCTTTTATTCCGTGTCATTCTTATTTCATACATTTACAAATATCTAGTTACAAATAAAAATATACATTTATAAATATAAAAAATAGAGATCCAATCGGCAACGGGAGCAGGGTCCATGCTACCGATGGTCAAGGCTCCAGAGAGAGGAACCTCCTCACAATACGCGCCGTCTCCAAAAGAACTGCCTTCTGAACCTGACCCTTGACCCAACTGCCTAACGCAAGCCTCTTAAGGTGACGGTCGAGGCTCTTGGCAATTAAACCATGGGCAGAAACGACAATCGGTACAATGATCGCCGAGTCGACGTCCCACATGTCAACAACCTCGCGTGCTAGGTCAAGGTATTTAATTTCCTTGTCTTTTTCAGCTTTCACAAGGTTGTGATCATGTGGGACAGCAACATCGACGATCACTGCCCGGCGCTCTTGGCTATCCACCATCACAATATCAGGCTTATTGGCAACAATAGTCCTATCTGTGATGATGTGATTTCGTATATTATTATTATAATATACGAAACGTAACGTCTCGTACGTGTGTATGTTTTTGGAGTATGAACACATCACGGACGGTCTTGCGTGGGTTTCGAACTCGGGATACTAAGTGACGAGGTCATTGTCTTAACCGCTGCACCATACGTGCAGTAAAAAGTATTTATTTTTATTTTTGTAAACATAAGTATATGTGCATATGTTACATGGTGTTAAAAATAACAAAAGGAATTGAATATGCCATGTTCAGCCTCTAAAGTTAGTGTTCAAAATTTGGAGAACCAAGTCATAAGTCAATAATAACATTGTTACTGATATTAATAAATGGCTTTATTACATTATAGGTATTTAGTTATAATGACATTTATTCATCTCAGTTTATTCATCACAATTTATTACATATGTACGTAGTAGGTACGTGGTAATGATTTTAAAATAAGGAACAAGTAATCTCGAATTAGAAATAGCATCACAATTAACATCGAAAGAAATATTATAGTTTATCAGATTATACTTTTAGATTATAAAGAGGTTTAGTTATTTAATACATTTACTTATTTGAAAATAATCTTCATCATCATCATCATCATAATAGGTCTTTACCTATGAAATTGCCGTTTTGTATGAAAAAATTTAAACGAATTTTTTTCATGAATTTTTTTATTTGTATTAATCGAAGTAATCACCCATGCAATCAATGCATCTTTGCCATCGCAGTGGCAGTTTATTGATGCCCTTCTTAAAGAAATCAGCTGGACGGGAGGCAACAAATTCTTCAAAGGCATTTTGTACTGCCTCTCGGGTATTGAATTTTTTTCCCGCCAAGAAGTTATCCAAATTCTGGAAAAAGTAGTAGTCTGTAGGCGCAAGGTCTGGTGAGTAGGGCGGATGACGGAGAGCTTCCAACCCCAGTTCTTGCAACTTGGAGACCGTCTGCTGTGCAGTATGAGGTCGCGCGTTGTCGTGCAGGAGCAGCGGAGACGAGCGATTGACCAATGCTGGTTGGAGATGCGCCAGCTTCTCCATCATTGTGCTCAGTTCTTCACAGTACACATCTGCAGTAATGCTCACCCCGTTTGGTAAGAAGCTGTGATGAATCACACCGGCGCTAGACCACCAAACAGTGACCATCACTTTTCTAGGGGTAAGTTTTCGTTTAGGGCATTGTTTAGGTGCTGAACCAGGATCCAACCAACTTGCTGAGCGCTTGCGGTTATCAAACAGAATCCATTTTTCATCGCAGGTAACAATGCGGTTCAAAATTCCTTCATTTGTGTGTCTGTTGAGCAGTGCAAGGCACGTCTCGACGCGTACTTCGCGCTGGCGATCATTGAGTTCGTGGGGCACCCATTTGTCAAGCTTTTTTACCTTGCCAATTTGACGCAAATGGACCAATATTGTTTTGACGCTAACGTCGAAAGCTGCTGCTAATTCAGCCGTAGATTGTGTATCATCAGCTTCCACAACCGCCTTTAATTCGTCATTGTCGACCAAAGTCTTCGGACGACCGCGAGGTTCATTTTTCAGGTCGAAATTTCCAGAACGGAAGCGAGCAAACCAATAACAGGTGGTGCGTTGGTTTGTAGTGTTAGCTCCGTAAACGTCGTTGATGTTGCGTGCCGCTTGTGCCGCGTTGCTGCCACGACGGTACTCATATTCCATAATTACTCGAATTTTTAACGTATCCATGATGACGAAAAAGATTGAAATGCGATGAAAATGTAACACTAATCAATAAAGAAATGACTACTTTTGGAAAAAAGAATCCATGTTTTTAAAATAAAATTAATTTGGAATTAGAATTCTTAGCCAAACAAAAATTATTTTGATTTGAAATGGCCAGTACTGCAGAACGGCAATTTCATAGGTAAAGACCTAATATCAGCCGGAAGATGACCACTGCTGGGCAAATGCCTCCCCTAAATATCTTAATAATTATAATACAACGGGACAATGTCACACAGATCATCGTAGCCCCAAACTAAGCAAAGCTTGTACTATGGGTACCAGGCGACGATATATATACTTATACAGATAGATAAATACTTAAATACATAGAAAATATCCATGACTCAGAAACAAATATTCGTGCTCATCACACCAATATTTGCACTTACCGTGATTCGAACCCATGACCACCAGCTTCGTAGGCAGGAGCACTACCAACTAGGCTACGGTGACCGTCAAATCAATTACCGGTCTTGCGCTATCCACTACTAGCGGCTTCCAGCAACCCTAACAAGATCATCGGTTCATCTTATATTTCGTCTTCCAGTTCGTGAAAATAATCTTACAGTCAAATAATAAAAATATTTGGTTGAAAATTTTGATACTGGCGTCCTCCTGGTCGAGCTTCGAACCTGGCGAATAGTCTCACGGGAGCTTCTTAGATTCACTAGATAGAAGAATGCATGCAAATTATAATCATAATTATCCTGGGACATTATTTACACACGGCCATCTGATCCCAAACTAAGCAGAGCTTGTACTATGGAAACCAGATACCTGATTACTACATATACGACTTCTTTTGTAAATAAATACTTATCAGCTATAGTAGATATAATAGAATCGTAGGAAAGTCAAAACTGTAAATTGAATATTTTTTTAAAAGGATACTTGAGGCGTGGTCTACAATCGATATCGTAGCCAAAATATAGTTTTTAGAATTTTTGTCAGTTTGTCTGTATGTATGTCCAGGCTAAACTCAAAAAGTACTGCATGGATTTTTGCATGAATATTTACTAAGAGGTCGGGTCAACATATAGGCTACATATTATCACGCTATCACCTACGGGGAGGAGCTGTGATCATTTATAAAGTTTAACGCGGGTAGAACCGCGGGGCACAGCTCGTAATAGATAAATTACAGCAAGACTCGGGACAAACAGAAATATTCATGCACACGAATATCTGTCCTGGATGGGAATCGAACCCACGACCTCTAGCGTGAAAGCAAGCATTTCCCAACCACGCCAACAGGCCTGTCAATTATATTTTATCCTCGTATGAAGGATATAATTACGTAACTCTTGACATTTTATTACTTGTAAATTAACAATCATATCCGGAGGCTGACTTCTGCAATATTGGATTTATAAATCAAGTTACAATTGGCTGTATTTTAACACCACAACGGCTGATGTTTACAAAAAGCGTTGAAATGGCTTGCTTTATTTGACTACTCGTATTTTCGCTGTAGAATGTGATATCGGTATGGAAAAATATTCTCAATTTCAATTTTTTTGTGGCTGTGATTACGGCAATTTTTTATTGTACAGACGCCAGCACATCTAGCTACACGAATCTGTCAAATCTCTTTTATAGATTTTCAACTTTATCACATAAGGTTCACTTTCAATTGGGGAAATTGGACAGATTGGGGTAGTTTGATGTGCTGGCGTCTGTACGTTGCTCCATAAATTTATATACACAATTTCAATAGTAATTTTAGTAATATTGATGTTTTTGCGAGTAGTGTAAGTGCATTCCATAAGCTTATACTGGCGAATGCCCGTTCAACGCCATAACGGTACAGTTGAGGAATCACCTTTACTAAATATAGTATGTAGTGAAGATAGGTATAACTGCTGTTGTAAAAGTGTATAAAACATCAAGGTTAAGAACTTTATTGTTGATGTATTATATTGTTCATACTATCTTTTCTCTTATTTTTGCATAATTGTTCGACTCTCAATTTGAACTTACTCATATGTTTTAACTTCATCTGTGGTAAACGGTGTGGATATCATAATTAATTATATTGTGTAGCCTAAACATTATTATATTGTAATATTGTTAGTATCCCAATAAAAAAAACCTTTCCGGTGAGTTGACTCAGATACTCTCTGGGTGACGTAACCCTCCTTCCTCCGAATCCAGGCCTCGAGGTGAGTCAGAATGGCACCGATGCGACGGTACGCTGGCGCGCGCTCCGTAGCAATTCGAGCCGCACGCCCCATTGTACAAGAACGCGCCGGTGTACATCCCACCTGTACGCAATGAGCGCGCATTTCACCATAAACCGTCGCGTCAACTGCTGCCAGGAGACCTGGTGCAAACAAACTTAAGCTAACTTTTCATGTACCGATGTTCAATTTATTAACCTGACAAAAGGCTTCCCCCAAAAACCAATAATGGCCGGTTCCGCGCTGCCCGCATCATGCGGTTTCCCGCGACCCAAGATCGTCGGTCCACCTCGTTGGGGGGCTGCCCCCGCTACGTCTACCAGTTCTTGGTCGCGACTAGAGAACCTTTCTGCCCCAGCAGCCGTCGCTTCTACGAGCTATATGCCCCACCCACCGCCACTTCAGTTTAGCAAATTTCTTAAGCTATGGCGGCTACTTTGGTTCGCCCGCGGATTTCGACGTTTCAAATTCGATGGTCACTTCTATGGGCCTGGCAATGGATAAGACTATGCTCGGAGTATCCCTGCACCATTGAATAAATCCTTATAATATTATGAATGCGAAAATTTGTGAGTGTGTATGTTTGTTATTTCTTCACGCCTAAACTGCTGGGGCGATTTTAATAAAATTTGGTATGGAGTTAGCTGACACCTTGGATTAACACATAGGTTATATTTTTTTTAGTTTAACGCGTTTAAAATCGCGGGGCTCTGCTAGTACTACATATACTACTTTTCTTTTGTAAATACATACTTATATACAAACTACACACAGACTCAGGACAAACAGACATGTTCTTGCACACAAATATCTGTCCTGGGTGGGAATCGAACCGGCGTGAAAAGCAACCATTTGCTAACCACGCCAACCGACCCGTCAAAATAATAATAAAGAAATATTAAATAAAAGTAATAAAGGAATATTATTATTATTATTATTCGTAAAAAGCTTGAAAAACCTGCCAATGATTATTGTAACCACTCAACAATATAAACAAATATAGAACTTCTATCCAATGTGCCGTGAATGGCGCCACGCGGAATGCAATTATTGTTGCGGAATATGATTCAGGACGTTGGAATAGAAAATATGCATTTCAATTTGTTATTTCTAGCGAACGTGATTTGCATATAGGAACGGAAGGATAGTAAGTAGTAGTTTATTGACTTGTATTTAGTATTGGATGGAAGCAAATCTATATGTTTTACAAGTTTTTAAGCTACTTTACAAAATTACATGACATTATTATGTTATAAGCTTTAAACCGTAAGAGTTAATATTATATATGACTGCCTCGTTGGTTTAGCGGTAGCGTGTTCAACTGCAGATAATGAGGTCCTTGGTTCAAATCCCGGGTCGAACCGTAAAGTGATTTTGTGATTTTTCCGTAACAAGAAATTTCTCAGTATCAGCCCGAAGTCTGGGAGTTGACGGTATGACACCCCCATGCCTCGGAGAGCACGTTAAACCGTCGGTCCTGTACCTGAACTCTTACCGGCCGTGTCGCTAGTCGTCCCATCGGATCATGAGAGTGATGAGACAGAAAGTGCCCCTGTGTTTGCGCACACACTTGTGCACTATAATATGTCCTGTGCAATTAGCTAGTCTCCGTGGCCGAAATTCAGTCGGGAGGACATTATTGTTATTATTAATATTACATAGACAAGTTGCTCAAAGGGCGGCCTTATTGCATAAAGCGATCTCTTCCAGACAATCTCATGATAATCTATATGCAGTTAGTGTGCAAGCAGAGACAAAGATGTGGTATAACCACAAAAAATACTTTATACGAGAGGAATATATTATTTTTATACTATACTAGATGTTTCACCGCGCTAAACTTTATAAATTACCTATAGCCTATGTGTTATTCGAATATAATAGGCTATATTACTACAAATTTTCATCAATATTCGTTCAGTTGTTTTTGCGGGAAAGAGTAAAAATCATCCATCCATACTCACAAACTTTCGCATTTATAATATTATAAGGATTTATTCAATGGTGCAGGGATACTCCGAGCATATTCTTCTCCATTGCCAGGCCCATAGTAAGTGACCATCGAATTTGAAACGTCGAAATCCGCGGGCGAACCAAAGTAGCCGCCATAGCTCAAGAAATTTGCTAAACTGAAGTGGCAGTGGGTGGAGCATATAGCTCGTAGAAGCGACGGCTGCTGGGGCAGAAAGGTTCTCTAGTCGCGACCATGAACTGGGAGACGCAGCGGGGGCAGGCCCCCAACAAGGTGGACCGACGATCTTGGGTCGCGTGAAACCGCATGATGCGGGCAGCGCGGAACCGGCCATTATTGGTTTTTGGGTAACCCTTTTGTCCTTTTGTGTACAAGAAAAGTTAACTTAGGTTTGTTTGCACCAGGTCTCCTGGCAGCAGTTGATGCGACGGTTTATGCTGAAATGCGCGCTCATTGCGTACAGGTGCGATGTACACCGGCGCGTTCTTGTACAATGGGGCGTGCGGCTCGAATTGCTACGGAGCGCGCGCCAGCGTACCGTCGCATCGGTGCCATTCTGACTCACCTCTAGGCCTGGATTCTGAGGAAGGAGGGTTACGTCACCCAGAGAGTATCTGACTCACCTCACCGGAAAGGGGTGTTTCGGTGAGTATCTGAGCCGGATCGGCCGAGAGGCGACGACATTGTGTTACCACTACGGTAGCGACTTGAACTCAGCCCAGCATACGCTGGACGAGTGCTTGGCCTAGGAGACTGGGAGGCGAGTTCTGGTCGCTGCGAATGTTCAAGTTATAGTGGTGGATCAAACGATATTCAATTATTTGGCATTCGATTTGTAATAGTACACCCGATACGTATTTGCGATTGGAGGGCAATAATGCACAAATATTGATATCGCTTGAAGATAATTAATAATATGGCTGGAAATATTGATGATTTGCTATTTCTTTACTACCGGAACAAGCTATTTAAACTAATCAACAGTAGAAATTAGGTTTTATTTTTATTGGGTAAACTAACAATATTACAATATAATAATGTTTAGGCTATACAATATAATTAATTATGATATCCATGCCGTTTACCACAGATAAAGTTAAAACATATGAGTAAGTTCAAATTGAGAGTCGAACAATTAGGCAAAAATAAGAGAGAAGATAGTATGAACAACATAATAAATCCACAATAAAGTTCTTAATCTTGATGTTATACACTTTTACAACAGCAGTACCTAACTTCACTACATAATTAGTAAAGGTGATTCCTCAACTGTACCGTTATGGCGTTGAACGGCCATTCGCCAGTATAAGCTTATTGAATGTACTTACACTACTCGCAAAAACATCAATATTACTAAAATTACTATTGAAATTGTGTATATAAATTTATGGAGCAACGTACAGACGCCAGCACATCAAGCTATCCCAATCTGTCCAATTTCCCCAATTGAAAGTGAACCTTATGTGCTAAAGTTGAAAATCTATAAAAGAGATTTGACAGATTTGGGTAGCTAGATGTGCTGACGTCTGTAGAATAAAAAAATGCCGTAATCACAGCAACAAAAAAATTACAAATTGCGGATATTTTTCCATACCGATATCACATTCTACAGCGAAAATACGAGTAGTCAAATAAAGCAAGCCATTTCAACGCATTTTTGTATACATCAGCCGTTGTGGTGTTAAAATACAGCCAATTGTAACTTGTAAACTAAAAAAATAGTTTATGAAATTCTAAAAATGCAAACTATTTATTGAATTATTAATTAGTAGCTGTGCCCCGCGGTTTTACCCGCGTTAAACTTTATAAATTATAGCCTTTGTGTTAATCCAAGGTGTCATCCATACCAAATTTTATTAAAATCGCTCCAGCCGTTTAGACGTGAAGGTGAAGAAGTAACAAACATACACTCACACACACACACACTCACAAACTTCGCCTTTATAATATTAGTGTGATTATTTATTGATTTTTTGCATTTCATTAGTAACTTTCTGGTCGAGAATGGACTTAATCTTTACTTTTTCTTTTAGCTTTTCATTCGTTCATACGTCCTTCTAGTTCATCCCTCTGTTTTAAAGCAAATATATAAATTATAGCAATAGCTACCTAAAGACATAACTGCTACACTTCGACTTATAAACATATATCGAAACGTAGCAATTTGCATTGTATACTTCAAACTATCTAATTTATTATTTATTTCATGTACATATATTGTTGTTGGATCTTGAGTCCTAAATCATATCCTATAGTATCCTGGGACATTATTTACACACGGCCATCTGATCCCAAACTAAGCAGGGCTTTTACGATGGAAACCAGACAAGTGATATCACACTAATAATATTAGTGTGATATCACCGCGGGGCACAGCTACTAATTAATAATTCAATAAATAGTTTGCATTTTTAGAATTTTATAAACTATGTTTTTAACAACTGACACCTCACTAAGGGCATCAATCCCTGAATCGTGAGGTACTTTGCAACCACGCAACTCATGGACACAAAGCAGACTCACAATGTTGAATGGTCGTCTACCACCGTATCTAAACAAATAAATAAAATTGGAGTGTCTGTTTGTAATATTGAAATAACCGGTTTTCACTACATTAATATGAATATATATACGGTACATATACCAAAATGATTTTTTTTTAAATTTTTGTCTGTCTGTCTGTCTGTTGGTTCCGGCTAATCTCTGAAATGGCTGGACCGATTTTGACGGGACTTTTATTGGTAGGTAGCTGATGTAATAAGGTGTAACTTAGGCTACTTTTATTTTACAAGAAAAACGAAATAAACTAATTAACACGCGGACGAAGTCGCGGGCACAGCTAGTGCTAAATAAGAGAGGTAGGAGTTCATTCGCTCAAGGAGCAGCCTGACTGGGGTAGTACCTTCACCTTACACAATACATTTCTTAATATTAACATTAATCATTTTAATGTTGTTTTTCTGCGTGTAAGTAAGGTCACCAGTGCTCATTGGGGTGGGGAAGGGGTCAGCAACACTTGTTTGCTGACTTTTAAAGGCCGGCAATGCACCCGCAACACTTCTGGTGTTGCGAGTGTATATGGGCTGCGGTGATCACTTACCATCAGGTGACCCACTTGCTCGTTTGTCACCCTCTGATATAAAAAAATAAAATACTATTTACCCCGCACTACCACACTGTGGAATCGAATAACTATATGACTTTGTAATCGTCCAGAAACCGTTTCTTAAAGACTATGCACTTGTGGAAATCTTTGGGGGTAGCCTTTTTGTCCAGTAGTGGACGTCTTTCGCCTGATATTATGAGGCAGTAACGATGTGAGAACCATAACACTTTCTTTCACCTATTACGATAACTATTTTTACACTTATTGTGAGTCACATATGGATTCAGTTCACAATCAGCGAGTCACATATGGATTCAGTTCACAATCAGCGTTACAGCTAACTATGGCACAATGCTGAACTGCGCCCTCTTAGGTTCTCTCATTTTTTTATATAGTTTTCTGTTGGCTTTGGCCACTGTATAACAATAATATCCTGGGACATCATTCACACACGGCTATCTGATCCCAAACTAAACTGAGCTTGTACTATGGAAACCAGATAACATAAATTACTTTTCTTTTGTAAATACATACTTAGATGTAGATAACTAGAATGTCATGTAGATTTTTTTCCACTTATCGTCATATTTTAGACAATTCACACAATATCTTTAGAAATTGTAGCCTATGTGTTATTCTGATGTATAAGCTATATTATTGTAAAGTTTCATTAAAATCCATTCAGTAGTTATTATGGGAAAGAGTAACAAACATCCATCCATCTATCCATACTTACAAACTTTCACGTTTATAATGTTAGTACGATTACACAAATACTTAGGACAAAGAGACATGTTCATGCACACAAATATCTGTCCTTGGTGGGAATCGAACCCACAACCTACGACATAAGAGGCAAGTATCGGCAAACCACGCCAATCATCCCGGCAAATGAAACAGTATCTGAAGTTCAGATAACAAATAATATCCTGGGACATTATTCACACACGGCATCTGTTCCCAATCTAAACTGAGAGCTGGTACTATGGAAACCAGATAACATACATATGTTACTTTTCTTTTGTAAATATATACTTAGATATAGATAAATAGCTTACATGTAAATTATTTCCTACTTACATGACACTTATCGTCATATTTTGGACAATTCACACAATATCTTTATAAATTGTAGCCTATGTGATATTCTGATGTATAAGCTATATTATTCTAAAGTTTCATTAAAATCCATTCAGCAGTTTTTTATTGGAAAGAGTAACAAACATCCATCCATCTATCCTTACTTACAAACTTTGGCGTTTATAATGTTAGTACGATTACACAAATACTTAGGACAAAGAGACATGTTCATGCACACAAATATCTGTCCTTGGTGGGAATCGAACCCACAACCAACGACATGAGCGGCAAGTATCGATAAACCACGCCAATCTCAATCTCAAAAAAATACTGTAACTGAAGTTAGGTAAGGCAAAATAATAATAATACCATTTTAAGTTTACACAATCACTAATAGTGTCACGAAATCACTCATATTAGTAGACACACAGTCTAATTGCTGTCGCCATATCTACGAGAACCAATTAAGACTACATTCATTATGAAAATATTTACTCGAATCTGTGTGTATTACGGGAAGGCTTCTTGGCAAATATGTTATGCCGTGTGTACTGTATATTTTACATTTAGAACTAATGACAGGGGAGCAAATTAATGAACAGTGTAACACGAATGCGACCGACCCGTTAGCGTGGTTGGTAAATGCTTGACTTCCACGCTGCAGGTCGTGGGTTTGGTACTAGTAGGCAATAGTGTCATATGCCTTTGGGACGGGTTCGCCAACACGACCTTAGAGAGGACAGGTGCCAGACTGACGGGTTTACGTACTCTCCGAGGCTTAGTAATATGACACACCCACAACTCTTAAACTCCGGGCTGCTGTTAAGATTTTTTATTAACAGAAACATTATAAAAAGCGCTTTTCACCCGACCCGGTGATTCGTACTATCACTACCTACATTTGGAAACGATTACTATCAGCTAAATATAGTTGAAAACATTACTCTTTACAATTCATCCCGGTCGGGTTGGGTCGCTGACCTATCGACATTTGGGATCGACGATACTAACCCACCTACCTTTCTGTAAAGTCACCTTCTCATTAGTATGTGGGTACTCGGGCAAAACAAACTATCTTCGCATAGTCGTGTAGTTTTAGTAGCTGTATAATATTTATTCTCCTTCGTTCGTCTTTCCTTTAACTCCTCTTAAGTCCGTCCGAAAACATTACATGGTTGGTAGATACGCTGCCTTTCACGCCGGAGGTCGTGGGTTCGATTCCCACCCGGGACAAATATTTGTGTGCATGAACATGTCTGTTTGACCTGAGTCTGGGTGTAAATTATCTATATAAGTATGTATTTACAAAAGAAAAATAGTATATGTAGTATATCAGTTATCTGGTTTCCATAGTCCAAGCTCTGCTTAGTTTGGGATCAGATGACCGTGAGTGAATAATGTCCCAGCATATTATTATTATTATTATTACACACAAAACACCTGCATTAATAACTACTAAAAGTTTTTTTTTAAGATATCGCCCGCGCTATGGTATTTAATCCCTGTGTTATTTAATCCCTCTAATTGGACCAAATCCCGTGTTCATGCCCGCTTGAGTGTGTTTCGCCGGACCGTCTCAACTGGGTCGTGTTAAAACCGGTAGTAGATGAACCCACTGAGTTTGTTGCGCTGGGTCTTCTCAGTTGGAGCGCATTGGATCCGGTGGTAGCATTAAAGCGCGACCGTCGTTATTAACACAAGGTCCGTCATACTAATAATACCTTAATATAGACAGAACCACTGACAATATGTAGTAAAAATATTAGAGTTTAACTAGATTATTAAACATAATTTCTTGACAATAACTTGATACGAGCTAGCTAAATATCATTGCTATAATAAAATAAATTTTATAAATGTTTTCATACAATATGTACCTAAATATCTATGTTACTAGAAATAATAATGTATACAACTATATAACTAGGTACAAACATGTTCTGACTAATTACAAGCGCTTTTTGAAAGTCTACGTGAATAAAAACCTTTTTTTTTATTTTTGTTTTATTTTATTGTGTCGCGGGTTACTTTACAAACATATAATTGACGGACACAAATTACATCCAGGCTCAGAACAAATATTTATGGGTCCCACAAATAGTGGTCCAGCGCGGGACTCGAACCCGCGACACGAAGCGGCGAGGCGACTGTCTTAGCCGCTGCGCCACACGTGCAGTCAAAGTTTTAATAATGTATATAGTAAGGTTTCTTGAATTAAGGCATATAAAGCTCTCCGTAACATTTTGTTTTATCGAATTTTTTGCCCAAATTTATGAAAAATCTTTTTAAAATCTTTCAATAACTTTTGCAATTAATCGCGAAGAATCCCTCCGTGATCGAAGATTTGGAATTCTGAAGTACCTACCTACTTTTTGATTAGTGTACTGTTTGTTTTATATCAAGTTTAGTAAGTAAATAATCTGTAACTAATTTAAGTTTCATCCCAACGTACAATAACAAACAAAATAAGACTAAGTTCAAGTCTGCAAAGGTTGCAATATAGGCTCCTCATGTGTAAAGCGAGCAAGTACATTTTTAAATATAAAAATCGGCCAAGTGCGAGTCGAACTCGCACATGAAGGGTTCCGTAGCAGCAAGTATTTCAGCTGATTAAATGAAAGCAAATTGCGGTTTATAACGTATTAAAAAAAACTACTTGCTAGATCTCGTTCAAACCAATTTTCGTTGTTAGTTTATATGGTAATGTACAACATATATTTTTTTTAGTTTTATCATTCTCTTATTTTAGAAATTACAGAAGTTATACTCATTTCACCACTTTGGAAGTGTCTCTCGCGCAAACTATTCAGTTTAGACAAAAATGATATTAGGAACCTCAATATTATTTTTGAAGACCTATCCATAGACATGTATGGGTAGGACGAAAAAAACATTTTAAGTTTAAGTTCTATAGATGGCGTCCCCCCAAAATTATTGTTATTTTTCTATTTCTAAAATCTTAATGCGGTTCACAGATTACACCTACTTACCAAGTTTCAGCAGTGCAGCTCTTATAGTTTCGGAAAAAGTGCCTGTGACATACGGACGGACAGACAGACATGACGAATCTATAAGGGTTCCGTTTTTTTTTCCATTTGGTTACGGAACCCTAAAAATACCCAATTAATATTAACCAAATCTAGTCTTCCAGATTGGCAATCATTTTTTTTTTATTAAGAAGTTAGTAGTTAAGAAAAACTGCCGCATTTATTACGGGGAGTGGTTTGGTAATTTTGGTTTTTATGATGCAAAGGTATGTCAAACATGTACCAACTAAACCTTACCTGCCGTTGACTTCTCGGTTGCACCAGAGGGGCAGCCTTGGTGCTTTGATCGGCTGCAATTATTCTTCTCCATAAGAACTTTAACTGTTCTAAATTTCAAACTCCTAGTCCTCGTTTTTGATTCACGTATTACAACTATAATGATATCGTCTCAGAGCATTCACGTCATAAATAAAGGTTTATACTAACTTCAGCCTGGTAGTCTTTTTGCCGAAATCAGCTATTCGAGTTTTGGAGGGCAGTCTTATGTTTCAGACTCTCTCGCTGCGTTTTACACCTAAAATAGCTCATTGGCAAATCTTCAAATTGGTCTTCCAATTCTGATTCCGAGACCAGGTTTTTGTCGCATAGGTTGGAATGGACAAATACAGAACAATGACATTGGAAGGTTGCCTTACATTAGCTCTATCAAGAACCATCATCACAGCTGTAAGAGGTCCACTTTTGGACAAAAGCCTACCCCAAATAACAACTTAGGGGGATATGCCTTGGCAGACGAGTTGGCGATCGCAGTATGACGGTCATAGAATGAAGCTGCTGCCCTTCCTCTGGTAGATATTCCCTCGGGTAGTGTTCTATGCTCCCCACAGGATGAGATAGGCTATTGCTATTCAGGTATTTGCCACCGTAATCACACAGCAAAAATATACATACTACTCTGTCAAGAAAGTATTGGGAAAAGATCAATAATATACAAAATGTTTGTTATTCATCCAAATTTATTTTATCACCTTCAAAGTATGCTCCTTCAGAAACGATACACTTACGCCAACGAATTATCCATCCATCAAAACATTTTTTAAACGCTGCTTTCGGAATTGAGTTCAGTTCTCGTCGCGAATTCTCCTTTATGTCTTCTACCGATTGAAAACGGGTATCACGAAGTGGTAATTTGAGTTAAGGAAAAAGAAAGAAGTCAGCTGGAGCCATATCTGGTGAATATGGTTGTTACTCGATGGTATTTGTTGAGTGTTTAGTCAAAAATTAGTTCACAATGATGGCCTTGTGCGAAGGCGCATTATCGTGGTGCAAAATCCAAGAATTTTCTTTCCACAAATCTGGCCTTCTTGGAAAAAAATGCTCAAATAATATTCTTTATTTACCATTCGACTTTCCGGTAAGAATTCAGAGTGCACAACACCGCGATAGTTAAAGAAAACAGTCAACATGACTTTGACTTTTGATCGACTTTGGCGTGGTTTTTTCGGTTTCGGTTCAGTTGGAAGGCGCCACTCCGAAGCTTGTTGACTAGTTTGCATGTCAAACTCGTAAACCCACGTCTCGTCACCAGTAACAATGCGTTTCATGAATGTTGGGTCGGAATTGACTCGTTCTACCATGTCCTCAGCGACTTTCATGCGACTGAGTTTATGGAGAAAATTCAGATCTTTTGGGACTAGCCGAGCGGAAACATGTTTCATACCCAAATGATTAGTTAAAATGGTACGAATTGACTCGTGAGATACAGAAAGTTCGGCGGCTATCTCTCTCAGAGTTGAATGACGGTTTTCAGTCACTATTTCCTTCACTTTTGCGATGTTAACTTCAGTTGCAGAGGTTGATGACCTACCAGAGCGAGGCAAATCTTTCATCACATCTCGACCGCTTTTGAACGCTTTGAACCACTCATAAGCACGAGTTTTTGAAAAAGTCGATTCACCGTAAGCCTTTTGTAACATTTTCAGTGACCGAACACGAAATTCCATTAGCGAAACAAAATTTAAGACAAACTCTTTGTTCGATATTTTTGTCCATTATGAAATTCGCAATACACACTATATACGATATTACTAAAACCAGCACTGTATTTAATATAAATAACAGATGCAACTCAAACTCCACGCCAAAATGGAAAACAGTTGTGCCAATCTAACAACAACAAAAAAAACAAAAATTTGAATTTGGAACCATAAACAAATCATCCATTTTTTTGACTGAATGTATACCGTATGAATAGAATTCGATAAGATGAAGAATAAAGTTTAAAAAAGAAAACATAAATAAAGTCTTTTTAGACTGGACTATTCGAAATATGCGTAGTATAACTCGAACAAAGTTGTCCCCAAGACACATCTAGAATGCTAATTGTGCGAAACTGTTAGACTATGTAAATATTTCGTCTTAAAAGTGGCTAAAAGATCTATGCGCCGTCCGCAATGTCGACGCTTTGTTATTTACTAATCTGCTTGCTCCTTTCACATGATAAAATATATTATATTGATATCCCTCAGATATTTTATCGCATACATATTGTCTGAAGGTTGCAAAACTCCGGCCACATATCAATATGCGGTATCATACTTGACTGACCGCATTTGGTATAGCATACCTATGAAACGAAGGATTGCAATAATACATAAGGAAATAGAAATTTATTGCGATCTGGTACACCCAGTTGCTACAAATGCAATTCCAGAGACAATACCGATGTATTTTTATATTTGTCTTTCATTTCCTCCTTAAAGGAATCCAGAACCGATATTCTTTTATTGTCAAATTTAATAGCTTTTCATGCTAGTATTGTTATAGAGGGGGTTTACGATTATTGTAATCGTCTATGCTTTTTGCTGTTTAGAGTCATCTTGGGTTTGACCTTTAAGAGACTATCGACAAAAAAATACTGCACTTGAGTGGGAGCGGGTGTAATTAGGATAGAATAGAACTTTAATGAATAATTAACACGTTTATACAGAGTTGAGAGAATTAATTAATTAATTTGTATAATACAAATATGAACGTTTGAAGTCACTGGACTAGGCTAAGCCTGTCCTGCGGGGAGCTTGGACAAAGTTGTAATAATGTGAATGTATTTAGATTACAAGATAAATCTGGTAACATAAAAGTGTTTAACAAATAGTTGATGTTACATTATAAACAATTAATAGAGACAGAATTATCTATTTGAGTATGTATTTACGACAGATAAACTTTGTAAAACTACTAGACTTGGCGCTGAAACTGGAAAATTTTATTCATATAAATCTCAAAAGCATCTCGGGTCCATGGATGGCACCTTTTCTCAGTTATACAGATGGCACCTTTTCTCAGTTATACAAATTCAATTAATTTGTGAATATATGTAGGTATTAACATAGGTATTACTATTAGGTAGGTATGTCGACCTATCCACCCGTAGACTTCTCTTGGGGCCTGCGGGCGAGCCCTGAGAATGCGGGAATACTGCTATGGCGCTCCATTTTGCACCATGCCCCACGTGGAATGGGGCAAGCGCACTGAGAGAATAATTACTTGTCCTCCCAGATCACCAGCACAGAAACTGCGCCAGAATCAGAAACAGAATATCTCCGGAGCTGCTTAACTAGATGACACTAGAAGAAAGTTCTATATCTGCCGCCGCAGCCACGAAGGGGAGTTGGAGTTGGCTACATTAGATTCATATTAAATAGTACAAAAGTCTGTCCACTATTTGAGTTCTCTGCTTTTCACAGCTGTATTATACAACATGTAACTTAATTAACGCACATCCTGAAAATAGTTTGTTCAGAATCGTTTACTGAATCGATTTATATAATTTTTAATATAGGTAATTTATTATACTAAAATAATTTAAACTACGGAAATTATTGTCATATTAACCCTGGACGGCCAAAACAAATTGAAATGGACCGTAAGTCTAAGTAATAAGACTTTTAAAATCGCAGGTTTATTTTTATTCTTACAAATTCCATCATTCAATACAAAATAAAGAAAAAAAACTTTATTCCAAGAAACTAATTTAGTAAATAAGAATGCATATACATGTTAAATAAAAAATTCAGTGTATGTATTATGATTACAACATAATATTCTAATTGGGGTGTTTGAGGGTGGGTGTGCGTTAATTACGTCACATGTTGTATATAAATAGCGGCAATATGATGCTAAGAAACTTAGTAGTAATCGTGCTCCTTGCGGAATCTGGGCTGCAGTGGCTAACCTCAATGGAGACCAGCCAACTATAAAAGACATACTATAGGTAGAAGTGTTTGCGCAAACACATGTGGACTCTCTATTCCTCCACTTCATTAATCCGCTGGGACAGCCATCATGATCGGGGAGGGATCAGGCACAAGAACGACAGATTTGCGTAATCTCTTAAAAACGGGAGTATAACACTGCCAAATTCCTGACCTGATAAATTCTAATAACACATTTTATCTGTGGTTGGAAATATTACTGCCAGACTATACGAGGCAGGTAAGTTTATTAAAATCCATTATAAAAGTATAAACTTCTGAACCATGTTTTCACCCTACCTTAATTGCCAATGGAAAATTTCAGTAAATATTTTATGACATTTGGAAAAGGGGACAAAATGGGGCTCGATATAAAAGGGTTACTTACTTATTTGTACATACGCAAGAGATATATGATTTTATTATATCCCTTAGTTTTCGAATTATGATGAAATTTAAAATAATAATATCTAGGGACAATGTCACACAGATCATCCTAACCCCAAACTAAGCAAAGCTTGTACTATGAGTACCAGGTGACGATATACATACTTATATAGATAGATAAATACTTATATACATAGAAAACATCCATGACTCAGAAACAAATATTCGTGCTCATCACAAAAATATTTGCACTTACCGGGATTCGAACCCCAAACCACCAGCTTAGTAGGCAGGAGCACTACCAACTAGGTGACTACGGTGACCGTCAATGTGGTCCAGAATCAATTTTCAACGTTAAAAACGATTGAATAAATGATTTAGTAATTTTTAACGTCCATCTATTAGAACGCTGATGACGATCACGATGATTGGCTACTTAGCGGATATAGATTATCTTAAGCGAATAAAGATCTTATCTTTTCTTAAGCTGTAACCCCGCTGTGATCAATTTTAATTGTATTTGTACTTTTACTTCGAAAAATGGAGATAGCTGTTGTCAACATAATCAGAGATTGGAAGGAGAAGGAGTTGTGCAAGCCGAATTTTATAATTGGGGTAGAATATTGAGCAGTAGCCTTAAGAACGCCTTCACACTAGCGTTTGTCCTTCGTAGGCGTTCGATAAACGGATGCGCAGCGCAGACGCCGCCGCTACGCGGCGCTGCCGTCCCTTGCCGCGGGGTCAGTGCAAGGGTAAATGAAAACGCTGCGTTAGCGCCGCGTAACTACAGAGTCATGTTATTACGCACTAGTAAGTTCTGCACATTAAAACTTCGAGATATTGTCCACATACAATATTTAATCGAACAAAGTAACGTTCTATATGACCTTCGTACAAGGAATTCCTCATTAGTAATCTCCTACCCTATTTATATTTTTATCAGTGATAACCATTTGAAAGTCTTAATATATCGATTAATAATAGTTTTTAGATGTAAAATTATTACATCTAATAATTTTACATTTCCATTGTGATTATTAAATAAATAATCACAATGGAAATATATAATTATAATATAGCAGCTACGTCATAACCGTAGCGCGGCTATTGAGTACTTGATAACACAGTACAATGTTACGACAACGCAATTGTGTGACGTCTGTGCCGCGTTGTTACGGCGTCTGCGCTGCGCATACGTTTATCGAACGGCTACGCTGGACAAACGCTCGTGTGAAGGAGCTCTAAGTTGTGTGCAGCGAATACTTGCGATTAGTTTGCTGCATCTGAAGATCGTGCGACAAGCTTCTATCAAATAGTATACCCAAGTTTATAACATTGTCACTGTCAGGGATAACAATGTTATTGAAAACTATTTGAGAGAGTTGCGTCAAGTTAATTATGCTGAGCTTGCGAGAACTTCCAATGATTATTACTTCAGTCTTAGAGAGTTTCACCGTGAAATTGCTTATTGAAATATCGCTTACGTTAAAGTTACGCAAAATAATACTTTTTAAAGTATACTTATTTAAGCATTCTACACGTGCAACCTGTGAACCAGATGTAGTCAGAGGGCATGTATATTATAAAAATGCACTTTGGGTTGTTCTGGGGTTGTCGTCGTGCACCGCACTGTATCCCTAAGTGTATTTATTTATTGAGGACAGCCAGTAATTGTTACATTTTTCTTACAAATGAATAATACAAGAACACAAATCCTAATACACAATTTTTAAGGCGTCACCGCATGCATTTATTATTAAAACAGTAACACTGGAATTAAAAAATACTACAGCTAGATATTAAAAACTAATTAATTATATTACCTTTTTTGTTTTTTGTCTTTTTAGTAAGTAGGTAATATTGCATTAATATTTTTTTTATTTAGAAAACCTACAGCTAATTGAATAGGTATAAGGTTGTATGTTTAAGTTAAGGCCAATTATAAGTTTTCACTTATACTATTTTAATAGTTAAATTTTAATACTATTTTAACAACAGAAAATACTCTGGCAGTGTTTCTCAGTAGCTGCCAGTACTAATTATTTTTTTAATAGTCGTCGTGAGCTTGAAGTTGTACACTGCTCAACATGTGTTTATTTGCGATCTGTGTCCTCTGGCTCCAGCAACTGTCGTTTATTAGTCGGTCTGAATCGTTTCTTTTTTGTTTGTTTTATGTAATAGGATGGCAAACGAGCAAGTGGGTCACCTGATAGTAAGTGATCACCGCCGCCCATAGACACTCGCAACACCTGAGGAGCTGCAAGTGCGTTGCCGGCCTTTAAGAAAAGAATAGGCTCGCTTCTTGAAGGTTGCCATGTCATACCGGAACGGAAATACCTCCGCAGCTAATTGATTCCACAGAGCGGTAGTGCGCGGCAAAAAGTTTCCTGTGAAACGCACAGTGGTAGATGACCATTCATCCAGGTGATAAGGGTGAAATTTCCACTATTGGCGGTAGAGGACACATAGAGACGCCACGTCTTTCCGCAGGGTAAGAGGATCAAGCCAAATAGTGGGACTCCCGTCGTCAGCGACCATTCGAGCTGCACGATGTTGTATGCGTTTTCCAGACATTATACGTACATACATTTATGATTTTCTATTTTCATATACAGATTTACGCATGACATTGCGGAAAATTTTATAAAAAACTTAAAACTTAAACTAATTCCTACTTATTGCCAAGTCCTGTAAATACCTTGCATCAGCAAATTCATCCCCTTTTACATTGGTAACCATTATTTAACATCTTAACAGAATATTTTTTTAAATGCCTAATCAAACATTCCCTCGTCCTGTCCCAACATAACAGAGGCCTCTGTTCTATCTTACAAAATATCTAAATTGAACCGGCAGACATTTTAAGTTGTTATTTTAAGGATTGCGATTAAATTTGTGTACTTGGATATTATTTAAATTGAGAGAACAGAGAAGTCTCCCTCTGCTTATTAAATAAACTAAAAATAAAAAATAATAAAAAAAGGGTTTTATTCACATAGACTTCAAAAAAGCGCTTGTAAATAGTCAGAACATGTTTGTAGTAATACAGTTATTATTTCTAGTTACTTATTACAGATATTTAAACACGGAATGTTAAAACATTTATACAATTTATTTTAAAATAGTAGTGATATTTAGCTAGCTTGTATTAAGTTTTGTCAAGGAGATTATGTTTAGGTTTAATTATTGAAATTTATATTTTACCACATATTGTCGGAATGGTTCTGTCTATATTAAGGTATGAATTCAGTATTATTATTATAACGGACCTTGTGTTTGAAATGACGGTCGCGCTTTAATGCTACCACCGGATCCAATGCGCCCCAACTGAGAAGACCCTATTGATGGATAAAATTTCACCAAATGTGACGAGTATACTTAAATTTGTCACTTTTGGTGACTTGTTTTCCAACAGGTTAGTTGTAGTGCATATACTGATTGGAGGAACATATTGCACTCCTCCGGAGACAAGTTGTCAATATATAACACCGGGTTAGCTAGGTAACCAGGTAGCTGCACCTGGCTAAAGTGATGGGAGTAACTGGCGTCACCGGTACAGAAAAATGCTTATCAATATCCTTTATATTGATAAGCATTATATGCACTACAACTAAAAAAAGGACCTAATGATATTCAAATTAGTCACACATGTTCCCAAAGCCGGAACATTGCGATGCAAGTGCAAATAATTAGGTTTTAGGATACATATTTTAATGAAATTGATATGAACACTAAAACATGAATTAAAGCAAGTGCAAATTAGTAATTACTTTCATATTATCATGTTAAGCAACACGCCTATTAACCCACTTCAAAAAGGAGAGTAAATTAAACTTTATCTTTTCATATATGTCACGCCATTACTCCGTTATTTACGAACCGATCTTGATAAATATTTTTGGTAATGCGAAGAGTAATTTCAGCTATTACTGCGCTACTTTATTTACTGCGCTAGACTACTCTGTGGAATCAATTAAAATAAGTATTGTTGCTGTGTGGTAACGGCATAGAATATCATCACTCCATCTCACCCCGAGGGCGCCGTAAAAATCGTCCGAGGGACTACCTACCATAGAACGGGCAGCAGCGTTTTCTGTGAACTATGACCATCAAACTGCGATCGCCACCACGTCTGCCAAGCGTGGCGATCATGGCATATCCTACCATTCTTTGGGGAGACTTTTGTGCAGCAGTGGACGTACTTTGGCTGACATGATGAAGTATTGTTTAAAGGTGTCAAATAAAATCATGTAATATATTATTAAATAGATTTATTATTCCACTTTGTAAGGTCAGACCAGTGGTGCCAACACATATCCAAGGTTTCTTCATAACAAGTGACATATGACATGGCAACCTTCAAGGAGAGAGGCTATTCCTTTCGTAAAGTCCGAAAACGCCCTTGCCTTTTGTGGTGCGCGAGTATGAATGGGCGCTTGAGGTGGTAGGTTCACAAACTTGTCTTGATATGAAATAAAACTAGTTTGTATGATCATGTAACTCAAAGAAATAAGATAGTTTAATATATATTTTTTTATTTTCGGGATTAATCCCTCCCTCCTACCCACCACTGCAATTCCTGAAAGCCAGGATCAACAGTGGCACACAATGCATTGACACCGAGCGGTGAGGCTCATTTCTCAGGAATTGCTATACTTGTCTTGGATATATTTCTTAACATAAAGGCATAATTAAAACATAGGTATATAGCAAAAGCTTGCGAAACGGTCGACTGTACATAGAATATTTTATATTGAGGGCAAAAAATAATAACAATCACTTTTGGATACCTTCAAGTAAATTAATAAGTTTCAGATAAGTCTTTACAGACAGTTTATTTTTGTTATAATTTCTTTGTAAGTTCAAGTTCCAAAGTTGACTGATGCTGTGATTCTTTTACTTTTATCTCATTGCCTCGATGGATTTTACAACTACCACTCTGTGAAATTAACTGCGAAGGTGTTTCCGTTCCGAAATGACGTGGCAATCTTCAAGTAGCGAGGCTATTCGTTTCATAAAGGCCGGCAACGCACTTGCTACTTCTCTGGTGTGGCGAGCGTATATGATAATGGTGATAATTAGAGAGAGATATAGCAGTGTCTACTACTGGATGCGAATAGCGCAAGACCAGCAATTGTGGAGATCTTTGGGGGAGGTCTTTGTCCAGCAGTGGACGTCTTTCGGCTGATATGATGATGATGATGATAACAAAAGTGCCGTTTACCGACTTAACCTAACCTCACGTGGACTTCTCTTGGCGCCTGATGCCTCCCTTTTGCCTTAGATGGTCGGGACACGTATAGGTGAAGTTAAGCATGGCACGCAGATGGGTGTCCGCAAAGTGATTTCGGCGTTTTGGTGAGGTCTGTCGATTTGGCTGCAGTAATTATAAAACAGCTGTTAGGTCATGCAAGAAACCTACTCGTATGTTCGACTAATACATTTATTACTTTCAGTTTTCAGTTTAGATTTACGCTTTGGATTGTAAATACTTTAAAAGTAATATTTGAGAGCAAATTGAGATTTGAAAATAGCACGAACAAAAGCAAACACGTATCTCATTATATTATATATATGGCCTTTGCGTCTGTTACAGACGATTTACGATTTACGATTGTCTGAGAGACATTTTTTTGGTGGCTAAACAGGAGAGCGACATAGCCTGCCACAGGCCTGACAAGAGAAGTTTGCGGTGGTTGGTGCCGAGCCGCTTTCATGTCGCTTCTGTCTTTTATGAGCAAGTACTCCGAACCAGGCTTCGTCACAGATCTGACGACCCTCCACAACACGTTTGCGCTATTCAACTCTATTTTTAGCGAGCTTTTCCCAGCTACAGTGGTCAATTTTAATAACCCATTTACTGAACCGGTTTTTCCATCACGGCCGATAACTCTTGGAATATTGAATTAATCCATAAAATGCATTCATTCATTTGAAAAAAATGGATAGAGTAGTTAAAGTCAAAACTATGATTAAAAAACAATTGAAATTTATAACGGCTACAGTTAAAATGTAATAAATAAAAATACCTGTCTTCCTATAACTGTTGGTTTAGTTTAGATTCGATTCCCACGTGGAAGAATCTTGTGATAAGCACGATTGTATCTTCTGTTTCTGGGTGTCATAAATTTGTAATATGCATTATTATCATCATCATCTTCATATCAGCCGAAAGACACCCACTGTTGGATAAAGACCTGCCCCGAAGATTTCCAAAATTGCCAGTTTTGCGCTAGCCAGATCCAGCGGCTTCCAGCGACTCCCACAAGGTCATCGGTACATCTTGTAGGGAACCTGCCCACGCTGCGCCTTCCGGTTCGAAGTCGCCACTCGAGAACCTTTGAAATATATATATGTATTTAGTAATATATAATAATAAAAATAAGTCGGGTTTTCCTTCCTGACGCTATAACTCCAGAACGCACGAACCGATTTCCACGGTTCTGCACTCGTTGGAAAGGTCTCGGGCTCCGTGAGGTTTATAGCAAAGAAAATTTATAAAATTTAAGGCGGGTAACACCGCGGGGCACAGCTAGTATATGATATAAGTCTTTGATTTTTTACTGCACGTGTAGCGCAGCGGCTAAGACAGTCGCCGTCATTTCGTGTCGTGGGTTCGAGTCCCGCGCCGGAAAACTATTCATGTGGCCCATAAATAGTTGTTCTGAGTCTGGATGTAATTTGTGTCCATCTATTATTTATGCTTGTAAAGTACCCCGCGACACAGGGAATAGATTCCCTAGTGTGCGCAATGTCTTAAATAATCTATAATAAGTATGTATTTATAAAAGAAAAGTACTATATGTAGTATATCAGTTATCTTTTTTCCATAGTACAATTGGATTTGGATCAGATTCTTCTGTTTCATTACGCTCTTGTCAGAGCAGTCGTGGTCACATCGAGGCATCCACGTCGATGGTAAAGGTGGACACAGCTTTCCGCACGATCTCCCGCCATCTCTCTCTGTTGGCGGACTGTCTGGCATAGTCAGATACGCAGCTTCCTACTGCGGATTTTACTTGGTCTGTACATCGCAAAGGTGACCTGCCACGCGATCTGGTTCCCTCTACTTTTCCCTGCACAACCAGTCGTTCTATGCAGTCACTTCATCTTCTTAGCGTTTCGATGGCAAACTCGTTAAATTTTTGTGGCCCAGAACGTTGCCACACTTATTGCCCTGCTTGTGGCATTTTTAAGATCGTGCCATGAACATGTGGCAGGGCAGGCTGGACAAGCTATTAGATGGGCCATGGATTGGACCGATGCTCCGCAAATACAGTCCATTTTGGGCTTGCTCGACAGTCCCCACCTAGACATGTTTTCTTTGCTTCGGAGTCCGGAGTCTGTTTGGGGACTTCCAGATCGGCCACGGTAATTGATGTCCAGGCGGGAGGCTTTCGGAAAGCGTGACAAACTGATCCATGAATCCTTTTTGTGCACGCCAAATGCTGCATCTCGCTGTTGAGGGATCAGTCGTTAGTGGCGTGGTGCATTTGGCAAAGCTATTTCGGCTTTTAAGCCTTTGCGGCGGTAGCCTATGCCCATAGAGGGGGTGCCGGGGATCACCATCCATTTTAGCCCTTTCTAGGGAGCTTGCTTACAGTCCTGCGAACGTGTGGTTCGTTATGCAGTCATTATCCCGTCTAGAGACATGTCCGAACTATTGCAGTATGCGCGACCTTACTATGGTCGATAGACGCTGCGTGATGCCGAGGCCTAGGTGGATCAAATGGCCGTGTGTAAATATTATTATTAGTTCTGACCATAGTACTGCCTAGTTAGAGATCAGATGGCAGTGTGTTAGTTGTTCCAAGATATTTAAATATTGTGTGGGAACGAAGGCATGGCATTTTATTCTCGTCCTCGCTTTCATACCAGATAAATGGTCGCAAGTTTTAAGGAAAATGTGATATTATATGAGATGCTACAATCTAAGTTATTATGAGGTGGGATAAATAACTACGGGCCATTCTATCATATGAGTTCAATTTTCCTTATAGCCGCGAAAAACCCGGTAGCGTTTTTAAGAAGGTGAAAAGGAAAATAGACGTAGTACATGGCTAAATATAACATCTATTATCAAATGCTCAAGTTTGCGCCAGCTAGCAGTTTAGGTTAAACCGAAAATAAATTGTTCAACATTATATTTTCACTCAATTTACATATAGTGGATACTATAAATATAAGCTAATAATTTACAGATTACAAACTATTATAAATAATTTACTTGTACACATCCTAAAATCACTGCATCTCCAGACCTTGCCCTTAATTAATCGATTTCGAAAAATAAATCCGGCCAAGTGCGAGTCGGACTCGCCCATGAAGGGTTCCGTACCAGCAAGTATTTCAGTTGATTAAATGAAAGGTAAATTGCGGTTTACGATTTGTGACGTATTAAAAAAACTACTTACTAGATCTCGTTCAAACCAATTTTCGGTGAAAATTTGTATGGTAATGTACATCAATTTTTTTAGTTTTATCTTTCTCTTATTTTAGAAGTTATAAGAGGTGGGGGACACACATTTTACCACTTTAGAAGTTTTTCAAAACTAAATTGTTTGCGCAAGAGATCGCGCAAACAATTTAGTTTTGAAAAAAATTATATTAGAAACCTCAATATCATTTTTGAAGACCTATCCATAGTTACGCCACATGTATGGGAACGATTAAAAAAATATTTGAGTAATAATAATAATATAATAATAATAAATTTATTTTCACCACATCAGATTCATTTAAGTATACATAGTGCTTAGAAATACAGTACGTATAACATACTGGTACAATAAAATATGGAGGTACATTACGATGCTAGGTCACATACATTTGTGTGGTGACTAGCATCTTCGCTAAGTTATTTTTAAAATAACTTGTTATAAAGATGCTAGGCCCAAACTCCCTGAAGAGCATACTGACATCGGTAGCTAATAGTAATTTTTACATTTATTTAATATTAGAAAAATATATTTATTTTCTTAATTATGATGATTATTAGTGATTAAAAATAGAAGTTAAAATAATGATTAGTAATTAACAAAGCATGCAATAAATTGTGAGTGTGTGTGTGGGTGTGTGTGTGATGTGATTTGTGAATGTGTGATGGTCCGATAGATATTAGTTAAATTTAATTGAGTGAGCTTAACATGTTCTCCGTTTCGTCATAGTTTTTAGTTAATAACCATGTTGTAACTGACTTTTTACATAGATGTTTGGACATTGGAAATATGTTTATTTTCTTATTTATTAAATTATATAGGTGAGGTCCTAGGTAGCATTGAAATCTTTGGGTAAAGGAGAGGTTACATTTGTAAGGGTCGCATGGTTTATCTCTTCGCCTCTTGTTTGATGGTTGATAAGGAGTGCTACTGTGTTGAGTTAAGATGGTACTCAGGATAAATAGTTGCCTAACTGAGAGGACCTCACAGGACTTGTATAGGGCGACAGTTGGGTAGAGGATTGGGCGAAATGTAGCTGCTTTTAGGACAGCTCTTTGTGCTCTTTCGAGTTTAATAATAATGGATTTAGGCGCACCACCCCAAACAGAAACACAATAGGATAAGAGAGACTGACAAAGTGCTAGGTAGATCCTCATAACTAATCGGGCCTCGGCAATATGTCGAAGTGTTTTAAAGACAAAGATCAATTTTCTCGTTCGAGAGGCTAGTTGGTCAACGTGGGCAGAAAAATTTAGACTATCATCGAGAGTAACGCCTAAGTATTTAATAGTGTGGGTGCGTTCGAGTGTTGGGCAAACGCAAGACTGGGGGTCTTTTAACTGACATGCGTGAGCGAGTATGCAAAGCGAGGTGTGAGGCTGGTTTGGTTGTCGCAAGTTGTATGTGATCATTTTCGTTTTCTGTGAGTTTAGGGTAAGTAAGTGTTCTGATAACCAGTTCATGACAGTATCAAGCCCTTTTTGTGCCGCACTGTAAGTATTTAACCAAGTGTCTCCCGTGAACGTAAGAACTGTGTCATCCGCAAACACAATGATTTTTCCGTTTGGTAGATTGAGGTTGCAAAGTTGGTTTATGTATGCAAGAAAAAGAGTGGGTCCTAACACGCTTCCCTGTGGAACGCCGAAAGTAATTGGAAGTTCACTGCTCGTATAATTCTGTATCTTGACACATTGGGTCCTATTGCTAAGATAATCATTAAAAAAATTTAGTGGAAGATCACGAATTCCAAGTTCTTCTAGCTTATTCATAAGGATGGGAATAGAAACCGTGTCAAAAGCTTTTGTTAAGTCGAGGAATATTGACAGTACTTTTTGTTTTTTGTCAATGTGGTGGACCACGTGGTTAATTAATTCTGAAATAGCGTTGTTAGTCGATTTTTTGCTTCTAAATCCGAATTGATTCGCAGATATTAGTTTTTTATCTTCAAAGTATTTTATCAGTCTTTTGTTAACAATTCGTTCAAGTAATTTTGATATAGAGGGAAGTACCGCAATAGGCCTATAGTTGTTGACACAACCTCTATTCCCACTCTTATGAATAGGACGTATTACAGCTTTCTTGAGATATGAGGGAAATGTACCCGTGTTCAGACAAAGATTAAAGACATAAGTAAGAGGTGGTATAAGCAAGTGTTTGTAGCGTTGCAGAAACTTGGTAGAGATATTGTCCCAACCAGTGGCGGAGTCAGTCCTTAAGGACATAAGAAATGTCTCTACCTCGATTTCTTCAGTCTCCAGCATAACAAAAGATTGCGAAGGAGATGAGGACGAATAGTCCTTTGTTGAAGTGTGACAGCGTTGTCGAGCACTAATATCGTCAGCGAGTGTTTTGCCAATATTACAAAAATATTTATTTATATAGTTTACTGAATTTATGGGGGAACCGGAAGACGTAAGTAGATTGTCTAGGGGTATTTTTAGTTTTGTGGTGTTTGTGACTCTTTTGATTTCCTTCCATAATCTTTTATTGTCATTGCCAGCTTCTCTAAGTTCGGCTCTGACATGCTCTCTCTTTACTTTTTTAATTATTTTGTTACAGTAATTTCTATATCGCTTGTAGGTTAATATTAAAATGGGGTCATTAGGGGTGAGCTTTAGTTTTTTATGCATAGCATCTCTATTGCGCATACAACGGAGCAAACCTGCAGTCATCCATGGTTTCAGGAATCGCTGATTTTTTGGGAGTTTAATTAGTTGGGTGTGTAGGTTTATAACTTTCATTAGTTTGTTTGTAAGAAGAGTTGTAGCTAAATTAGCGTCTTTACAACAGTATAACTCATGAAAGTCCATTTTAGTCATATCTATATCCAAGGTAGAGTAATTTAGCTTGGATACTACTTTATTTTGAAGTTCCTTTTCCTTCGTCTTTAGGCAAAGTATTACTGCGTAGTGGTCGGTCACGGTAGAGTTAACAACCATAGTTGAAGCCGTCAAATTAGTTTTAAGCAAGACATGATCTAAGCAAGCATTCTCCCGGGTAGGAAGTATGTGTGCCGGTAGTAAACCATGAAAAGCCGCAAGGTCCAGGTACTCCGATATTTTGGCAGGGCATGGGGAACCACCAATGTCAAGGTTAATATCTCCGATAACTGCTATGTTCCTAAATGAAGAGAGATTGTTCAACAATGAATCCAACGAGTTCAGAAAGTTTGAAATATCTGGAAAGGAGGGCGGACGATAGATACATATAAAGACCTTAACAGTTCCAACCTTAATTACAAGACAACTAGCATCCATAAAAATTGGCTCCTCCACTGAATAATTCATAAGGTTATTAATGTAAATGACCACCCCATCATTTTGATTCAGATGGTTATTTGTCTGATAATGAGAGTAGTTATCAATTGTTGGAACTGAGCATCCTTGTTTTAGCCAACACTCTGTTAAGACGACTATCTCATACTCTATCCTAGTTCTATGAAGTAGTGTTAAAAAGTTATCTATATTAGCGTTGATTGATCGGATATTTTGACATATTAGTTTTAATTGACGCTCAGGCCGTGAAATTAAAGTTGCACACTCTTCAGGTGTACAAGTAATAGAGCTAGAGACTGATATTTGGTCTAGATTTTCAGTGATTTCATTTATATTGTCCACTATTAAGATGTTTGTAAATGTTTCCAATCATAGGGTGGGCATTTGTGTGGATTACTGTGGCCGATATATAGATAACGATTCTTTTATTCAAACGTGTTGAGCAGTCGGTATGGTTAAAATATAGATATGTAGGTGTATATAAATCGGAACCGTAAGTATTTTGTGTAGTATAAGTGTGAGTGGTGTCGATGTAGGTGTACTGGTAAATAGCAAATATTTGTATTAGTAATTTTTCACAATAATTTTCAATTATGATTAATATTTGATACATGCAATTTAAATTAAAGACTAGTCACTCTTTACATAAAGTCGCAAGTTGAGTTTCGTGCTTTATGTACGTAGTGTTTTCATACTCCGTCTTCTTTACTAGAACTTTTCCATCAGTGACCCAACAATACTTGATCTTATTTTCTTTACGCATTTGGCGAGCAAGATAGAAAAGTTTTCTGGAGTTATCGGTGAGGTGTTCAGCCAAGTAAATAGGATGCCTGTTGTTTTCTATGCCAGCATGAGACATGTTCAGTTTATTGTTGGGGTTTAATTTATTGTGGCTCTTTATTGTATGTAAGATCGAGTTTTTTACAAATAGGTGGGATAGCTGAGCTATGATTGGTCGATTAGTGTCCTTTTTTCCAGGCAATCGGTATATGTCAAGTATATCCGTCGACTGCAAGTTTATATTAAGTGACCTCGAGATGTTCATTAAATAATTCAATTGATCTAATTTAGTTTCTTGGTCTGTGCGGGGAACATTTCTTAGTTCGATGAAGGTTGACTTCGAGACACGCTGTAGTTCCTCAACTTTTTGTTGGAGACTTATTATGTGCATATTGTTGTTTTTACTTTCATTTTCTAAGGTTTTTATTTTACCGCGAAAAGTGTCATGTTGTTTGGACAAGAATTCCACACTAATTTCAATTTTCCTAAATGATTCCGTCATTTTATCTTGAAAACAATTAATCATATTTTTAATTTCATCTCGAAATTCATAGAAATCTTCTCGTGTAATGCTATTATTCTTTCGCTTTTGTCGTTGACTAACAAATCGCGATGGCGGCGGCGTTCGAGTAACTCCTTCGCGGGTGTTATTGGTGTCCGCTTCCGATACGCTCTCAGATCCCGAGTGAACCATGTTGTACTAGGCGGCCAGTGATGGACAGAGGTGAGACGTGCGTGGACGCAGCGATGCGACGAACGCGCTGTTGTGTGCGTGCGGGGTGGATGCACACAACGCTGGATGATATCGAAAGCGAGTTTCAGTTCTATGCATGGGAAACCCCCAAAATTATTGTTCTTTTTCTATTCTTGTGTGAAAATACAGTTTACAGAATACATCTACTTACCAACAGTACAGCTCCTATAGTTTCGGAAAAAAGTGGCTGTGACATACGGACGGACAGATATGAGATATGACGAATCTATAAGGGTTCCGTTTTTTGCCATTGGCTGCGGAACCCCAAAAAGGAGATTATTAACTGACGGGCTGCTTGTTTTCTACTTTTAGGAAATATCTAATATATAAAAATAAGTCGGGTTTTCCTTCCTGACGCTATAACTCCAGAACGCACGAACCGATTTCCACGGTTTGAATTCGTTGGAAAGGTCTCGGGCTCCGTGAGGTTTATAGCAAAGAAAATTTATAAAATTTAACGCGAGTAACACCGCGGGGCACAGCTAGTTATTTATTATATTTAAGAGAGGTAGGACACAGCGGTCATTCGCCCAAAGAGCAGCCCATTAATAATTTAATGTTGGGTTTTTGGGGTGCTCTGCAAAACTTGTTTGCTGACTCTTAAAGGCCGGCAACTCACCCGCGACTCCCTTGGTGTTGCGTGTGTCCATGGGTGGCGGTGATCACTTACCATCACCTTACTCGTTTATCGCCCTCTGATATTTAAAAAAATTGAAACACAATTTGATTATTGAAACGCAAACAATTTATTTTTATTATAATCGTTATACCTGGCGCCATGTTTCGCCCAGACCTTTTGGCCAGAAGTGGAAATTGCATCCATATTACCTAGATGGATATCCATACCCCCGTGCGTTTCACAAGAATCTTTTTTCGTTATCAATAGCTTATTTCGTTTTCAAAGGCCGGCAACGTACAGACGCCAGCACATCAAGCTACCCCAATCAGTAAAATTTTGTCAATTGAAATTGAACCTTATGCTTATGTAATAAAGTTGAAAAGCGATAAAAGAAATTTGACAGATTGGGGTAACTGGATGTGCTGGCGTCTGTACTTACTGCGCCTCTGATATTGCAGGTGAACTTGGTACGCCACGTGCTTATTTTCTTTGCTATTATTAAAAGAAATATATTCAAACTGTAATGCCTTGAAATTATTGTAGAACAGTGAAACGCAATCTTATAACACTATGAATAAATGGGATCCCAATGTTATCAGACAATTGTCCACAAATTAGTTGAAAAAACAACTATAAAAACCAAATAGTCTAGTATTTTTCAAACTATCTGATATAGCCAATCTGAAATTTAAATGCTCGAAGGAAATAGCCAATATCTAAGGTTACACGTTTGAAGAAATATTTAATTAAATCTTAAGCAAAATGTTGATTAAAAGAGGATTTCTGACTATTTTACTAGTGTTTCTGAACTGTAAATTTATTCACTGCAGGGTAGGAAAAAGAGAATTGCCACTTACTATTTCACCATTGTTTCTGAACTGTAAATTTATTCGCTGCACGGTAGGAAAAAAATCCACATTCATTCATTTGAATTTAAACTTACAGGTTTATAAGTTGTCAATAACGAGAATAAAGTTTAGATATTATTTTTTCCCAAGGTTCTCGAGTCAAATAATGTAGGATCAAAGAACCAACTTAAATTCGTAGAAAAATATTTATGACTATATATTTTACTGGAAAGACTAGAAGACTGGTCATGACCTATAGATGAACAATCAACAAAGTAAAAAGTACGTAGACGTAATTACCTGGACATTAATCTCATCATTTAAGTAGATATTGTTTGTAATAAGCCTTAGATCGTATTTATTTATTTATTTAACATTATTAGGAAGACCAACAGCTTACAATAACTTAATGGATCAGGTATACACAACAGTTAGCCATTTATAGGTCTCCGCGAATATGAATTCGGATATAAGTTAGAGGTTTTGATATTGAAATTATTAAATATAGCAAACTTAAGAAGACATATGCAATATAAAACACATTTGAAATCGGCGGACTAAGTTTAAAGACATAAGCGTTTTAAGTTCTTGACGGGGAGAAAGTGGATATGCTCTATTTCTTTCACGGAAAATAACCCTTATCATGTTAGTTTCCATGGTGCCACTGCGTGTGATATTATAGTATCTACTTATCGTACCCTTATACTTAACATGATTTTAAATGCTTGAACATAATAAGATCATGGTAGATAAAGAAGCGCTGTACTAAATTATGACGTCACTTGTAGAAGTAACTTGTTAGAGGTAATTTCAATTTTGTTCATTTTTGACATCGAATCACTCGATTAGAGTTTTTGCCAGTGCCAAGTAATTTGATAAATCAAGTTATTTGCATATGATTTCAACAATCAAGTAAGTTCCGTCATAATCAAGTCAATGTCCTACACCAGTAAAGTAGTGGAGACTTCAAGGGGATGGACTATGGAGTTTTGAAATCAAGACCGAAAATTACAATTCACAGTAATACGCCTCTTTCCTACTCTTGTGTACCTACGTTGTCGGAGACGTTATGCCTAAAAACGTTATATTCGAATTTACACCAGTTTGGAAAATGGAGCAATGCCTTCATATGTTCTTTTCCGCGTTAGCGCGAACTTCCTCGTCAACTGTTAAATCGAATTCTATTTTTAAAAGACACTGTAAAGACGATGACACTGCTTATTCAGCCAGGTCGTAATTAACCAAGGAGTTCTAAGTGTTTAATTTTTATATGTGATGTTTTACTACTATAATTTTATTTATGTTTAGCTTCGTAGCGTGTGCCGATGTCGGAGATTGTCAGAATTAAATTTTCGGGATGCTGTTCCGAGAGTTAAGTAAGTAAGCAAGCCGCTTACTTACGCATGACGGCGAACAAGCCATGATGCACTACTATAATATAACAGCCGCAACAGCATCCTGGAGGCGTTGTTGTATTGCAAATGGACAGTTGCAGGCTAGGCTCGTCCATAAACCGCTCAAAAACAATATATTCATTTTTAACGTTTTTTTCAGTCTAAGTAATTTTCCCTTATCAATTCCAGATTTTTTCAGTGCTCCCCAGATATATCTTATAGTCGAAGCTCTTTTGGCACAAACTTTTTAAAAAGCATTTCACAAGGACGCAATTCTCTCGGTACTCTATGGGCTTGTCAGTATGCAACAATTATTTATAGGGAACTGAGATACCGATCACAAAAAGTATTCTTATAAAATATTGAGATAATAAAAATGGTAAACTCAAAAACAAGGTGAATGTGGTAAGATACAAAAAGCTCTTATTACAGCATTGTCACACGTTGAATTAGCAAAGACATAAAAATCAAGAGAAAATGTCTATTGGTAGATTGGTAGATTAGGCTAATTTCTTATACATATCTGCATAAAAATGGTGAAATACACACTCACAGAGCATGCATACAACTTCCAAAGACGTACACACTCGACCTCTGCACTTGTTTTAATCAGCCAACAAGAGAAGACTTCTAAAAGCAAAACATGTTCTTCAGTTTGGAAGACTAAGATGTCATCTTGCGCCCCACAGACACAAGTCTCTACAACCTTAGCTACTTACATGGTGTTGCTATCTGGCCACCTAGAATAGATGCTATATTTATATGCTCACAGATGCTATTTTATTGGATACTAGCTGTTCCCCGCGGTTTTACCCGCGTTAAACTTTATAAATTATCCAGCTAACTATTATATAGCTCCTCCCCCTTAGGTGAAAGCGCGATAATATGTAGCCTATATGTTGACCCAACCTCTTAGTAATATTCATGCAAAATTTGAAGTAAATCCATGCAGTACTTTTTGAGTTTAGCCCGGACATACATACAGACAAACAGATAAACAGACAAACATTCTAAAAACTATATTTTTGGCTTCGATATGCATTGTATTCACGCGCCAAGTAACATTTAAAAAAATATTCAATGTACCGTTTTGACTTTCCTACGATTTTATTATATGTATAGATAACCAAGTAGGAAATTTCTAAACATAAGTATGTGATATATTTGATATTCAATAATGTCCAACTAATGTCATACCGTATCGCTCAATATATTTAACATATGGGATGTTAAATATATTGAGAGATACTATCAAATATATTGTGAGGATGGCTCTCAATATATCTAGAGTATGTGTGTTGCTAAATAATAATAAGAATAATAGCTCATGCCAACCACTTATTTCAATAGCAATAGTTCAGCAGCGGTGGTAAACCTTTTTATTGCTGTATTTTAATAATCCTCCTATATAACACAACATATTAAAGGTATTTCAAATATTAAATATTGGCGTTGCCCTCAACGCCTCAAGGTTGTGATTAGATAGACATTTATGGGAATAAATGCCTATTTTATATGTATTTCCATTGCACAGTCATGTGATAACGTACCTACTAACAATATAAAACAAAAATGGAAAAGCAATTACTTCACACGCTTTACATATATTATGTCTTATACAAGTTACATGATACGGTCCGTGACCAAAAGTGCAAGTATAATCTATAGTCACAATAATATAATAAAGGCGAAATAATATTATAAAGGCGAAAGTGTGTGAGTGTGTATATTTGTTACTTCTTCACGACTAAGCAGCTGAAGCGATTTTAATAAAACTAGGTATGGAGTTAGCTGACGCCCTAGATTAACACATACTATATGCTATAATTTATAAAGTTTAACGTGGGTAAAAACTACGAGGCACAGCTAGTTAGTATTATAATATGCTTAACAAGATACTGTTCGCATAACGTAAGCACACGGTGCACGCAAAAGTACGTTACACCGCTTAGAACAAATTTAACAATATTACTGTTATAGTACAGACGCCAGCACATCCAGCTACCCCAATCAATTATCACTTAAGCATAATTTTCATTTTCAATAGGGCAAATTTGACAGATTGGGTTAGCTAAATGTGCTGACGTCTGTACCTACACTTCGTATAAGTTTACTTTTACGACACAGGATCTTAGTCTATAGCCTTGTCAACGATGTCCCAGGACGCAATATTTCCGCTTTAACTCTGCAGATGATTTATTTTCATGTGTCTGAATAAGGGAACTTTTAAAGTTTTAACGGTTTCGTATGCAATATTAATAAGATATTTAGGAGCACTGTAGAACCCTAAAGTTTTAATGGTAATAATCATATGTGGGCGACCGCGCTTCACCCTTCATTGTCCATTTAATCAAAAACTAGATTATTAATTAATGAAAATGAAATGAATTATAGATCCTATCTGTTTTCATATAAGTTGAAACGAAGTTGGTCTGTTAACCTTTGAAATTCATAGATTTATTTAAATATTCTGTTTGCGGCACCTTTCACTTTTAAACAGATATTATGATAGGTTAAGCGATGTTACTAGGGATCAATTACTCAACTGTTTGAGTACTGACATAATTTTTATATTCTCTTAAGATAATATTATTCTGGGAGATTATTCACACACGGCCATTTGACCCCAAACGAAGCAGAACTTGTACTATGGCCACCAGATAATATCTCGGGACAATGTCACACAGATCATACTAACCCCAAACTAAGCAAAGCTTGTAGTATGGGTACCAGGCGACGATATACATACTTATATAGATAGAAAACATCCATGACTCAGAAACAAATATTTGTGCTCATCACACAAATATTTGCACTTACCGGGATTCGAACGCAGGACCACCAGCTTCGTTGGCAGGAGCACTACCAACTAGGCTACGGTGACCGTCCGTGACCATATACTACTTTACTTTTGTAAATAAATACTTATATAGATAATTACACCCAGACTCAGGACAAACGGACATGTTCATGCACACAAATATCTGTTCCGGGTGGGAATCGAACCCACGACCTGCGGCGTAAAAGATAAGTATCAACAACCAACTACGCCAACCGGCCCGTCTCACAACAAGACCATACCTTTCAATAAAAAGGTACTTATTAAGATATTATATTCCAAGTGCTTGGTAAGGTTAAGTACACAGCGTTCGGTCTGTCTGTCTATAGATGGGTGACCGCCAAATTGGCTTAATGTTTTAACGTCTCTGTGATTTGGAGTGCAAGCTAAGCTATCGGTCCCGGTTGTGGTCATTAGAAACTAATCGTTAAGCCATAGTATGTCCAATCACTAAAATGCCGTTACAAAAAAGCATATATCAAGGTAAAAGTCACTTTATTACGTTTGTACAGAGTAGAATTAACCGTGACAAATTTCACTTTTGTGACTACTGTAATACGATAAATAACTAAGAAGTATAAATAACTTAGAAGGTACCTTTCTTAAATCAAATAAGTCTCACATTTTCGAGTACTTTTGAGTAGATGCAGTTTTGTATGGTGGTATAAATTATATAGCTAAACAACAAAAGAAGTATGCGGTACGAATCCTGCCATTCACCTTTCATTACATTACAAATATTAGATGACTGAGAGTAATGTGACTACTGTAATACGATAAATAACTTAGAAGTATAAATAACTTAGAAGGTACCTTTTGTAAATCAAATAAGACACAGTTTCGACTACGTTTGAGTAGATGCAGTTTTGTTTGTTTTCTTCCTGAGAACACTCGCTGAGGATTCCATCGGGTTACATAGACGGCGAATAAATAAAATTTCAATTTGTGCACTGAATTCCCAACTACCTTTCAGTTTTCATTGTGCCAAGCGGATTCTTACTATACGGAGCGTCTTGCGACTATGCCACACGAAGGTAAAGTAGGTAGTTCAGACATTTTATAGAGTAAATTTTTATTGGTTTGTTAGTCAAGCCGGACCCACCTCTCTCGATCAACCTGACTGAGATCTACCATAAGCACGTTGGAATGTTGCCGGACTACGCTGGTCATGTGCCTGGATGCATGTTTAGATTTGGCAACACTGCAATGCTACAAGCAATGATACAAGAGACGCTAAGCGTTGGCTACGAGGGGATTTCACATCATGAACTGTCACGACTCACGACGTTCAAATTATAATGAACTTTATAATCAAGCAACTAGGTTGAAAATAGAAAGTGATTGGAATAAATTTAATTTTATGTTAATATTCTGGGACAAGATCATCGGTCCATCTTGTAGAGGGATTGCCCACGCTGCATCTTTTAGTTCGTGGTAGCCACTCGAGAACCTTTCTGCCCCAGCGGCCGTCGGTTCTACGAGCTATGTGCCCTGCCCACTGCCACTTCAACTTAGCAATTCTTACGGCTATGTCGGTTACTTTGGTTCGCATGCGGATCTTAGCAATTCTGATTCGATCTCGCAGAGAAACTCCAAGCATAGCCCTTTCCATGGCTCTTTGGGTGACCTTGAGCCCATAGTGAGCGAACACGTCTCTGTTCCGTAAGTCATCACTGGCACACACTGGTCGAAGACTTTCGATTTGAGACACCGCGGTATTTGGGACGAGAAGATATTACGTAGCTTCTCGAACGCTGCCCTGCCGATATGGATTCTACGATTGACCTCCTTTTCGAAATTGGACCTACCTAATTGGATGGTCTGTCCTAGGTAAATATAGTTCTCTACAACTTCAAGTGCAGAATCTCCAACCTTAACTAGAGTGGGTGCAACATGGATATTAAATACGCTTAAATTCTCATATTAAATTCGTCCTATGTAACCTAACCAACATATTACGGACGGCAAAACCTCTATTATATCTGGCCACCTATCCTTAATAAAGGAAAGCTACAAGCGGGTTGAGGTAACTCAATTTGTAAGGTATTCTTTTCCTAATTTACACTGTTTCCCTTCTCTGGACCTACAGGAGGTATAAACGTGCGTGTTCATTAATCCCGGGCTAATTGGCAAACAATTGCACTAATTACGTTATCTCTTGTGACGTATTATGCTAAGGGAAGCTTAAGATGAAAATAATATTTAACACCACTGATTTTTAGTCAGGTTTTAAAGAAAAAGAAAAATACTTAGGCTAATAGGACAAAAGTTGACGTAGATCTTTTGATAATAAGCACATCCAGCTTATCAAAAGATCTACGTCAACTTTTGTAAATATCATATGGCCTGGTTAAGATTGCGAGCAAAATTTTACGGATAAACGTGAAACTAATTCGAAAGTGATCGTTTATTACGTAGATCCCCAATTATAGGGGGCTGATAGTAATATCATGCTACCGTTATGAATTAATTTTCGGCACTGAGTTACAATATAGTAAGTACGGCACAGAATATAATCAATTTTATATTGGTAACTAAAGATTTGCGTATTTTATAATTTTCTGTACCTGTGTTCTGTTAAAGTGTGTATAAGAGTGTAAGCTTCATTACTTTAGGATATGTAGTGTGTATGCTCTTCTAGTTTGTAAGTACCAAATAATACTCAGATTGCAGTTTATGCCAATGCGCACTATATTTTATAATTATATCCATTACAATATACGACGTTCTATAGTAGTGGATGTATATTAATTAACTTCCAAATTTTTTATACATTTCAGTTGACTAACAAGCATGCGGCCCAACTGATGGTAAGTGGTCACCGTAGCCAATGAATGCTTGCAACACTAGGCCATCATAGCGCGTTGCCGACCCTTTAGAAAACTTACAACTCCCTTTTTGAAGGGTCCCATGCTGTAGCCTCTTGAGAAAACCGTAACAGGGAATTTCCAACAATAGACTGTATTCATAGTATCAACCGTTAAGACGTCCCTTGCTGGACATAGGTTCCAAAACATCTAGACAACAGCCGTTCTTGTGCTACATGCATCCAGCGACCCTCACAAGAGCACCGGTCTACCTTGAAGGGCAACCTACTCACGCTGCGACTATTATTCTATGTTATTAATCATGTAAGTTTAAGTTTAGTTTTAAGAGAGGTGGGGCATAGCGTTCTTTCGCTCAAAGAGCAGCCCGACTGGGGAAGTACCTCCACCTTACAGAAGACATTCTTCAATAATAATATTAATAACTTTAATGTTGTGTTTCTGCATGTGAGTAAGGTCGCCAGAGCTCATTGGGGTGGGGGCAGGGTCAGCAATACTTGTTTGATAACTCTTAAAGGCCGGCAATGCACCCGTGACACCTCTGGTGTTGCGAGTGTCCATGGGCGGCGGTGATCATTTACCATCAGGTGACCCGCTGGCTCGTTTATCGCCCTAAAACATAAAAAAAAATTAAAACAATTCGGTTTAAGTTTTTCTTATTCGTTGCGGTATCCAAGACAGTTAAAGCGATTCCCCGGGACATGCCTGAGCCTCACCGCTCAGTGTCATATCATTGTGTGTCACTGTTGCAGAGTGGATAAGAGGGAGGGACTAGTCCCGAAAATTATCCGTCTTATCAACCAAATGAAGACCACTGCTAGACAAAGACCTCTCCAAAAGATTTCCACAGTGGAGATGTGTCAAAAGTCAAAAGTGTCATTTGGAGAGATACGGCATAACCGCTACTCTTCGTAGACTGGATGACGATCGCAGTATGATTGTACATGAGACACTACTACCCGTACTCTGGTAGATATTCCCTCGGGTCTTCTATGCCCCCCACGGGAGGAGATAGGGTAGCGATGTTCTATGCCGTCAGCCACATAGCATGACACAACACAATATCTATACATATAATAAAATCGTAGGAAAGTCAAAACTGTACATTGATTTTTTTTAAAAAGGATGCTTGCGGCCTGATCTACTATCGATATACAACATGTAACTTAATTAGCGCACATCTTGAAAATAGTTTATTCAGCATCGTTTACTGAATCGATTTATATCATTTTTAATATAGGTAAATTTTTATTTCAAAAATAATTTAAACTACGGAAATCATTGTTATATTAACCCTGTAAAGTCAAAATAAATTGAAATGGACGGTAAGTCAAATAATAAGACTTTTAAAATTGCAGTTTTATTTGTATTCATACAAATTCCAGCATTCAATACAAAATAAAGAAAAATAAACTTTATTCCACGAAACTAATTTAGTAAATAACAATGCATATCCATGTTAAATTAAAAATTCTGTGTATGTATTATGATTACAACATAATATTCTAATTGTGGTGTCTGAGGGTGTGCGTCAATTACGTTACATGTTGTATATCGAAGCCAAAAATATAGTTATTAGAATTTTTGTCTGTATTTATATCCGGGCTAAACTCAAAAAGTACTGCATGGATTTAATTCATTTTTTTTGCTATTGAATATTACTAAAAGGTCTGGTTAACATAATATAGGCTACATATTATCATGCTATCACCTACGGGGGAGGAGTTGCGATAGTGTATAAAGTTTAACGCGGACAAAACCGCGGGGCACAGCTATCAGTATATTACGACTATATGTAACCTTTTTGGTCTGGCTATAGTCTGTTGAACCACAGTATTAAAGTCCTTATTTCATATTCCGCCCATTAAGAGTCATTAGAATTTTCCTATTAATTCTCAGAAGCACCCCTGAGTTCAGGAAGTGGGCGGTGTTACACCCCCGTGCCTCAGAGAACATGTAAAGCCGACTAATTTGTTTCAGCTTAATACTTGAAAATTTTCAAGTATTATTAACATTTACAGAGACACTAGAAATTAAAATATATGTATAAGAAAATAATTACGTTATAAACATGTAGGTAAAATACATATTGACTCACGCTTGTTTCCCAGAGGGGTAAGCAGAGACAGCCGCTGGGGCAGAAAGGTTCTCGAGTGGCGACCACGAACCGGAAGACGCAGCGTGGGCAGATGGACCAATGATCTTGTGCGGGTCGCTGGAAATCGCTGGATGCGGATAGCGCAAGACCGGCAATTGTGGAGATCTTTGGGGGAGGCCTTTGTCCAGCATTGGACGTCTTTCGGCTGATATGATGATGATGATGAAGCAGAGACAACGGATTTCCATTTATCTCGATCTTTGCACACCTCTTTTGCCTCGTTTACTGTCATTATATCCTTCATACATGCTCACCAGTTTAGGGTACTTCTGACCTGGCCTTTCTTGAGGACTTCTTCGATTTGTTCAGAGAATGTTCTACGAGGTCTTCTCCTTCCGGTTGTACCATTCACACAGGCCAGGTATAGATATACAATAGGTGGTATTAACTCATTCAGTGATCTCTTCCAGACAATCTTAGCATGAGTATATTAAAAAGAGTGGGTAATGATACACTTGTGTGCCAACTAGACTAATATTTGACGCAGTGCCGCTATTATTTATTTATTTTTAAAGACAACGCCCGCATATGGTTATATATACCCTGGGTCGCGAGGTACTTTACAAACATATAATAGACAGATACAAATTAACAGCTATTTATGGGTCACACAAATAGTTGTCCGGCGCGGGACTCGACCCCGCGATACGAAGCGGCGCGGGGCGACTGTCTTAGCCACTGCGCCATACGTGCAGTAAAACTATGCCCTGACTGTTTTGATTTTTGTTGATAAACTAATTTTTGTACAAGTTATGACCGACCAAAACAAGGCCTATTTTAAACTGAGGAAAGTAAGTATTATTTTTAAATAAGAAAAACAAGTGTTAAGGTATTCTCCCAAAAATATGTTACCCAGCTTGACCCAATACCTTTTCTTTAAAAAATTTTACCTTTTAGATATTATGAAATTTATAATTTAATTAAACATTAACTACACAACTAATTATTAAGCATTAAGCAGAGCTTGTTCAGTAAACACGACCTAAAATCCTTATCTGTTTCTGATATTGTTTTTAGAATTTTTGTCTGTATGTATGTCCGGGCTAAACTCAAAAAGTACTGCATGGATTTACTTCGAATTTTGGCCGAAAAACAGACTGAGTAACACCTTTTTTGTAATATTTTAATTAGGGAAATACTTATTTGATTTGAAATTGGCCCAACATTTTTGTCTGTACTACGTGTGAAAATTCAATATTCCAATTTAATAAAACCGGCCAAGTGTGAGTCGGACTCGCCCATGAAGGGTTCCATAGCAGCAAGCAGCAGCAGCAGTATTTTAGTTGATTAAATGAAAGCAAATTGCGGTGGATTTATGGCGTATTAAAAAAAACTACTTGCTAGATCTCGTTCAAAACAATTTTCGTTGTTAGTTTTCATGGTAATGTACGTCGTATATTTTTTTAGTTTTATCATGCCCTTATTTGAGATGTTACAGGGGGGGGACGACTCAATTTACCACTTTGGAAGTGTCTCTCGCGCAAACTATTCAGTTTAGATAAAAATGATATTAGAAACCTCAATATCATTTTTGAAGACCTATACCCCAAATGTATGGGTATAATGAAAAACAAAATGTTTGAGTTTCAGTTCTATGTATGGGGACCCCCAAAATATTGTTCTTTTTATGTATTTTCGTGTAAAAATCTTAATGCGGTTCACCGAATACATCTACTTACCAAGTTTCAACAGTACAGCTCTTATAGTTTCGGTTAAAAGTGGCTGTGACATACGGATGGACAGACAGACAGACATGACGAATCTATAAGGGTTCCATTTTTTTCCATTTGGCAACGGAACCCTAAAAAGGATTCTGTGATTATGAAAGGACTTTATCTACATTTTATATGTATTAGAAACGTTAGACTAAAAGCAAACGATAACATATGAAGTGGATACCCTGAATATATCACATAATCCTCACATCCGACATCCAAATCATTGTTATTATATCCAAAAAACCTCCACTATACCCGAACCTTTTATAAGTAGGTATTACGGGAATACTTTTACTCTTTTCTTTTTCCAGTTTAATACTTCTTAGTTCTAGTTCAGTGGTTGCAAAATCCGGGACCACAGGACTTATCAATTACGTATGTATGTTGCCCATTTAAAAAATAAATACAATTTATGTTTTTCATATAGACTTTAAAAAGCACCCATAAATAGTCAAATCATAAATGCCGAAGTTTACCGAATGGATTTTGATGAAACTTTTTAATAATGTAGGTTATATATTTGATCATACGGAGTTATAATTTTAATTTATGGTAAGGATAGAATGATAATGATAAAGTTCGAATTGTTCTGACTATATAGAGGTTATCTATTCGATTATCTGTAATTCTAATAAATAAATAATGTATTGAATTTGTGAATTATATTAACAACAACCTACGTCCTACAACCTATGTAATAATAATAATAATAATATATAGGGACAATGTCACACAGATCAACCTAGCCCCAAACTAAGCAAAGCTTGTACTATGGGTACCAGGCGACGATATACATACTTATATAGATAGATAAATACTTAAATACATAGAAAACATCCATGACTCAGAAACAAATATTCGTGCTCATCACACAAATATTTGCACTTACCGGGATTCGAACCCAGGACCACCAGCTTCGTAGGCAGGAGCACTACCAACTAGGCTACGGTGTTGGTAATGGGATAAATATTAGCGCTACGTTTTCGGGATTGTATGTGTTCCGAAACACTAGATACTATTTTATAGTAAATAAATTAAAGTTAGGCAATTTTCTATCAAATATTGTGTAAGTTTTCTAAATAAATGTATCTATCGGGACGAAAATTCGCGTATATCTCCTCGTACATCCCTTTCAATCATATTTGGTTCCATATTTACCTTAATTTTTTTTTATTGACTTTGAATGCTTTCCTGTTTTGTTGGACAATATAGGTAGAATCAAACCGGTACTGAAGCCGTCTAGTATAAATTTATCATGCTAATTTGTAGTTCCCGGCTAAGAGGGTGCTATCGGCTAAGAGGCTCAAACGGCGGGTTAATACTATACCTAGTACCGGCCACGCAATAGTCACAACAGCATTCTGAGCACCATTTAAGAGCAAGTTTGACAGCCTTATACTTAGCCACTGGGTGGGCAAAAGTAAGACGTGTTGGCTAATTTAATTTTATCCATGTTTATACTAACATGGACCTGTCTTTAAGGTTAATTTACTAACAATATTATGGATACAATTACCTGAATTAAATGTTTTATTATAATCCCGGGAACTTAGTACATCCCTATTCATGTTTCATATTTCACCAATACTAGCGTATAATATTAACAATGTAAGTATTAACGTTAGACCAAGTTTATCCCATAAAAATGTCTCCTTACTGCCAAAAGTAGGGAACTTTCCCAAGTTTTCGCTGGATATGACTCACAATTTATAACCTTCGGTTTATCTATTAACTTTTTAGTTTCCCTACTTGGTGTTAAGAGGTGTAAGTAGCTTTAAGTTTTACAATAAATTTATCTAAAAGAAAAAATTTTTTTAAAACAGCCTGTACTTTGGCATCCGAACGACTGATAAACATAGTTATAGTATATATACATATAATCAAATCGCAGGATAGTCAAAACTGTACATTGATAATATTTTTTAAAGGATACTTGGGGCGTGTTCTATAGTCGATATTGAAGCCAAAAATATAGTTTTTAGAATTTTTGTCTGTTTGTCGGTATGTATGTCCGGGCTAAACTCAAAAAGTACTGCATGGATTTACTTCAAATTTTGCATGAATATTACTAAGAGGTCGGATCAACATATAGGCTACATATTATCACGCTATCACCTACAGGGGCGGAGCTGTGATCATTTATAAAATTTTACGCGGGTAAAACCGCGGGGCACAGCTAGTATAATATAGATAAATTACATCCAGACAGAACAAATAATCTAACTCATCAAATAATGATTTATCCTGGGTGGGGATCGTACCTGCGACCTCTGGTTTTACATTCAGGGTCACTAACAGTTGTAGGCCAGTCAAGTCTTTGTCCAGCTGTGGACATCACTGGACTGAGATGTATAGAAGTAATCAGTAATCATTTATTTGTTTTGATGAACATAGGTATACAATACATTGGTGTTAATATAAAATATAATTGTAATTGAATTATAATTGAATATAATCGGCGTTCAAAACTGAAGTGGTCGACATAAAATCTTTATATTAATTTTAATTACACATTACATTTTATTACACATGTCAAGGAAACTAATAAGTGGAACCTTTATAACTTTGCTTATCATCTATAAAGTCTGTGATTGACTAGTAACATCTCTGCACTAACAACTCAAACAAACGTTTTTTAAATGAGTCAATGCATTCCTGATGGGTGACGGCGGTATTTTATTGAACATTTTTGACGTCATACCAAGGACACTTTTTGCGTATAAGGCTGTATTGTGGGATGTAGCACGAATGGTATATATATGGAAGTATGTTCTTGTATACTTCTTTCTGAGGCTGACTGTACTTGCTTCTTTCTGAGGGTACAAAAGGATTAAACAATACATTGTACAGAATATTTAGAATATTTAAGTTGGCAAATGAAAAGCCACTTGAGCTTCGAAACGGAATGAATGAAACAAGATCATATTTACGTACACCAAATATGAATCTTATGCAGACATTTTGAAGCCATTCACTTATTTATTTAGAGTTTCCACTGAAACCGATACAAACGTTACGTTAGTTCTATTTGCTGCAAAGGTATATTATTATATTACGAGCTTTTGTTGCGAGTTTTGCTTCGTAACAATGATGAAATACATAATTCCTATTTTTGAGGTACTAAACTTAGGTAAAATACTGTATTTAAAACTATTTCAATTTTATTACTCCACTCAAGTAAAATATTGATTAAAAAAACTAACTTAAATTTTGGGGCCACCCATGTGTCTTTTTGTTCTTTTCTTTGGTACAATAACACAATAAATGTTACAAACAATATTCTCACTGATGAATGATTCTCAACAAAAACTTCTACTTTGGAGCTACCCCATACTAAGTATCATAGCCAAAAGACGTCTAAAGCTGGACCAAGGCCTCCACTACGGCCGTTGTTATGCTGCCAGTATCCAGTGGCTTGCAGGATTCATTAATTCAATCCTCGGTCCACCGTGTAGCGTCCACCCCCACGCTGCGTCTTCCGGGTCGTGGACGCCACTCGAGAACTTTTCTGCCCCAGCAACTGTCTTAAATCAAATAAAATAAAAATAAAAAAGGTTTTTACTCACGTAGACTTTAAAAAAGCGCTTGTAAATAGTCAGAACATGTTTGTAGTAATATAGTTGTAAACATTATTATTTCTAGTAACATAGATATTTAGGTACACATTGTATGAAAACATTTATAAAATGTATTTTATTATAGCAATGATATTTAGCTAGCTCGTATCAAGTTATTGTCAAGAGATTATGTTTAATTATCTAGTTTAAGTCAAATATTTTTACTACTTATTGTCAATGGTTCTGTCTATATTAAGGTATTATTATTATGACGGACCTTGAGTTAATAACGACGGTCGCGCTTTAATGCTACCACTGGATCCAATGCGCCCCAACTGAGAAGACCCAGCGAAACAAACTCAGTGGGTTCATCTACTACCGGTTTTAACACGACCTAGTTGAGACGGTCTGGCGAAACATACTCAAGCGGGCATGAACACGGGATTTGGTCCAATTAGAGTAATTATTTACTAGGCAAACATATTATATGCTCTATCGGTTGTCTGAATGCTCTTAAATCAAATAAACTAAACTCACAAGTACTTACTACAAAATATTCAATTACGTCAGCAGAAATATTTAAAGTTATTATAATATTTGGAATTAAGATCAGAGCAGCAGACGAATATACTTAAATAATAACTTGATTTTAAGATTACACTTGATTTTATCACTTAGCTTAACGTAATAAAGCTTCTATACAGTTATCATAAAATTTCAGATAACCTTTTGAAAGTCCTTTTAAACAATTTACTTTTCCTACATCTCTTGAGACCAAATTAAGGTAATTACAAATAATTTTCTTTTTCATCTTCGAACCGTCTGAGAGGTGTTTTTAAATTGTATCTCTTTTCGCAATTAATCCAAAAATTTGCCGAAAGTAAAGTAACGCCATATTGTGGAACTACGCTACTTCAAGGAATTCTTTTATGATGTACATAATGTGTTTAACAATATTCCGAGATGCATCAGACAAACTACCATTCTCTGGATATAGTTAATTTATAATATTAACATCAGGGGATCAGATGGCCGTGTGTAAATAATGTCCCAGGATAATAATATTTATATTTAAAGAGGAATTCTTTAAATATAAATATTATTATCCTGGGACATTTTTTACACACGGCCATCTGATTCCCTAACTAAGCAGAGCTTGTACTATAGAAACCAGGTAACTGATACACTACATTTATTTTTTGTAAATACGTACTTATATTGATAATTACACCCAGACTCAGGACAAACAGACATGTTCATGCACACAAATATTTGTCCTGAGTGGGAATCGAACCCACAACCTCCGGCGTGAAAAGCAAGCATTTGCCAACCACGCCAACAGACCCGTCAATATAGAGGTATATATTTTTGATGTGTCGTAATGGCGGCGAATATCAGAATATTCCTCACCACATCTCATCCCGTGTGGGGCGTAGAAGTCGAAGGAATATCTACCAGAGGACGGGTAGCAGCTTCTTTCTGATTTATTATTTTTTCCTAGTCCTTACCAATAGTGTACTTTAAAAACCGTAAGTTTTACAGTATGATATATCTACCGACGGCCGATAGGGCACAAAGGTTCTAGAATGGCGACCACGAACCGGAAGAGCAGCCTCCTGCAAGTTGGACCGACGATCTTGCAAGGGTCACGGGAAGCCGTTGGATGCGGGCAGTGCAGGACCGGCTATTGGGCCTTTGTCCAGCAGTGGACGTCTTTCGGCTGATATGATGATGATGATATCTAAGATGGCTGGTGTTAAGATATATTGGTGTAGTCTGGTCATTTTAGTATGGCGATAATGAATCCTACCGAAGTAGGTACTATAGTAATATGCTCCTCAACGAATTTTGGGCATGGTAAGACTTCTTTCGGCTTATATGATAATGATACTGCTGCAGGTCGTGGGTTCGGTTCCCAGCCAGGACAGATATTTGTGTGTATGATGTCTGATTTGTCTGAGTGTAATTATCAATATAGGTGTGTATTTACAAAATAAAAGAAGTAGGTATATGTAATATGTCAGTTATCTAGTTTCCTTAGTACTGAGTTTGGGATCAGATGGCCGCGTGTGAATAATGTCCCAAGTCCAGGATAGATATTATTATACTACACAAATAATGAAGATTACATAATAATTATATAGTTTTTTCAGGTTTTTCTTCAAATGATAATGTTCCGATTTCCGTTTTATCTAGTGTTGTGAAACCTAGCTTCTTGCCAAATTTCATGTTTCTAGGTCAATGGGTAGTGGCATATTTATGATTGATTAATTTGCGCGTTTATTGAGAGGACTTCAAAGCATCATTTTTACAGCTCCAAGGTATAGTTGACCTAAATATTTAATATTCTACGCGTTCAAAAGATATTGACAGACAGTACAGTGTACTCGTAAAACAAAAAATTGAAGATCATAAACATAACTTAAAACTACAATAAAAAGTTTTATGCAAATAGTGATATGAGAAGGTCATATAGCCTATGAGTCTATGAGTGTTATTAAGTACGGTGAGGTAAAAACACTCGTGTCTTTGCTTTGGAGAACAAAGTCGAGACCCACAGTCTACTTAGTAGACTGTGGGTCTCGATTTGTTAAGCCATGTCAGAGGTTTACTGAGCAGCTTAATAACTCTGACACAAGTGTGACTACTGCCCCAACGACAAAGCCTTTGCATTTTTTTTGGTTTATATAAAAAAGGCAAAAAAGATATTTATTTATGTCAAAATTCATCATAATAATGTAGAAAATGTCCTTGCTAAAAGAAATATAATAAATTTAAATATGAATTTTATTGGGATTCGCAAAAGTAGTAAAATTATATATTTACTCACAGTTACGTGGACATCTATTTCAATATCTATATTTATAGTAGAGACACTAGCCATTTTAATTCACGCGTAATATTTCTCAAATACACAAACAGGTTAATTAGCCATCACAAATTCATTAACCTAAAGTAAACCAATTACGTTATCAGATCTTTTAGCTAAATTCCCTATCAAATTATGTAGACCGCTCTTCTTCGCACAAACTGCTTTTGGTTGAATACGGGCTAACTGGCACAATGCCACAGTTAATAAGGCTTCCATATCGAATTAACCAGGTTAAATATTGTACGAATTGCACGTGTTATTTTTCGCTCGCCTCTGGAGTACGAATACCTTATTGTACACGCTTCAAGTAATATCAATGTTATGTTAATATTAGCAATTCTCGGGCGACTTAATCCACGTGCATTTTAAACCTTATTAAAATTATAAATTTGTTAAATATTAACGAAAGGAATTCCTTTATAATTTTTAACTTTGGTCGCCTTTTTTTTCAAATTAAGTTTGTTATTACTTAAAAGTATAAAAACAAACTTAATTTGTTGTGAATTGTTTAAAAAAGTGGTTTAAAATTCTTAAGACGAAAGTTGGTCATTACTTTCGTCTATAGAATTTACAAAACGTAGAAATACCTATACGTTATATTTCGATTAGGTACTCTTTGTTATTTCATGCTACTTACTAACTTTAAAATTGTCGCACATCCATCCATCAGTCCATATGAAAACAGATATACTTATAACGTAATCTGAATATGCAATTTCATGTTTTTTCTTTCATAAGGACAGCTTTCTATAGAGCCGCACAGTCCTTATCTTAAACCTCTAGGGATGGAAAATACAAAATCCTTATATATTAGTTTTAATTTAAAATGTAGTTAGTCATCAAAATTGGTTATAAACGCAGACATTTTGACTGAGCGTTCATAAATCAATCAATCAGAACATTTTTTTATATATATAAATATGTATTTATTTATTATTTATCAACCTTCTTTTTGATAATCTAAACCAGGGAAAAGAGAAGATATGAGATGTTGGGATTAGGCTGTACGTTCGTTTACTAGTTCTGTAGTAAATCATAAAAAAAATTGTATAAATGTGGTGAATACAGGTGTTATTGTTTACATTATTTAAGTTTCACACATTTGCCATATTGTACATGGCATACAAATGTTTTACTTACAAACTAGGTATATTTAACTCAAAATACTAACTTACTAATTTGTGACACACTTAACACTACTGACACAATATTATTGTTATTTTTACACATTTCAATTATTATTTATTATACATTATTATTCATTATACCAAAAAAAAACATTAACAATTATATTCAATTAAAATTTTCAAAGGCAAAATAATAGGTAATAAAATATAATAACAAAAATTTATATAATTCCACATAATTTAGTCTTTAAGTTTTAAATACTCCTCTACCGAATAGAAGCATTTTTCAAATAAATCATTCAATAGCCGTACTCGTATCTTAAACTTTCTAATAGGTAATTCTCGCACACTCTGAGGAAGTTGGTTAAAAATTCTCACAACCATGGCATAACTGTTCCGACTACACAATTCGGTTCTTAATGTTGGGAGAGTGAGTTTGTCTGGAGACCTAGTGTTAAAGTTACAAACATCCTTTTTACACTGAATTAAATTACGATTCAATTTAACGAATACACATATTTCAAATACATATAGGCATGGGACTGATAATAATTTAAGTTTTCGGAACAAAGGTCTACAGGATATACAAGGTGCTACGTTACACATTGCTTTTGCGCAATGAAGACTCGATTAATATTTACAGAGTTTCCCCATAGCACGATACCATACCTCAAATTGGAGACGACAAAGCCATGATACGCTTTTAGATCAGTATCTTTTGTAACAATTTTTGTTAATCTCCACAAGGCATCAGCAAATCTATTTATTTTATTGCATAATGTTGTGACATGTGTCTCCCAGTTGCATTGGAAATCTAATGTTATGCCTAAAAAAGAGATTTCGCTTACTTCTGACAAAGATTCTCCTTTATATTCAATTTTTGAATCTTGTTTCTTTCCACCTTTATTTACAAATTGTATGTATTTAGTTTTATTTATATTTACTTGTTTATTATTGATATTTAGTCAATCTACAACATCCTGTACAGTTTTATTGATATTATCATTGTAATTACATCCCGTCTTGTTTAGTACAATAATAGAAATATCGTCTGCGTAAAGTATACATTCGTGATCAGTTACAGAAGGGAATTCATTAATGTAAAGAAGAAACAAAAGGGGGCCGAGTATACTCCGCTGTGGTACTCCTACCTTAATATAACGTTCCCGAGATTTAACCGTTGTTTCTTGGTTACTTGAATTAAGACTTGTAATTTCAACATATTGTTTTCGGCCATGAAGATAACCAGCTAATTTTTTGAGAAGCAAGTCAAAATCGAATGCTTTACTCATATCAATGAAAAGAAATGTTATTTTTGTTTTAACATTGATATGGTTAACAATATTATTTTATTTATATAAATGCTGCTAATGACATAGATTTACCTTTAAGAAATCCATGCTGTTGCGGAGATTTTATATTATATTTTATAAGAAACGACGTTAATCTACTATTCACAATTTTCTCAAAAATTTTACCTAAAACAGGTATTAACGCAATCTTACGGTAAGTTTAAGACATCCTTAAAATAAACCCATGAACCACACGATGTTCGGCGTCAATTTGATTAACGACTCTGACCGTACTGTGGAGTAGAACTCGATCTTATATCTTAGAATTCATTCAATGCTACATTACTTTACGTCAGAATGACATGGAGGAGGAAAAAAGAGAATGGAGAGGAATGGTAGTATTAATAGTTATTTCCAATTATGTTATGAACTTTTAACAATTATAAAGTGTTGTAACTTGTTAAGGTAACATAGAGTAATTTTAAGTATTATCAATGGCTATTATTAAAGTATAAATGCACTACCCATAACATTTCATAAATTCACTCTTAAGATGGTAAATAGGCATAAAGCTCACCCGATAGTAAGTGGTAACTCACACCCAGAACCATATCATTAACATAATATATTCATTCATCATTACAGCTTAAATAAGTCCACTGCTGGACAAGCCTCCCTCAAGAATCATCTTGAGGGGATATGCCATAATCGCCACGCTTGGCAGGCGGGTTGGCGATCGCAGTATGATGGTCGTAGTACTCAGAAGGAAGCTGCTTCCCGTCCTCTGGTAGATATTCCCTCGGGTCGACTTCTACGCCCCCCACGGGATGAGATGGGGTGATGATATTCTGATTCTGATATTTGTCGCCGTCACCACACATCATTACCTGAAATGTATTCCGTAAGGTGGATGTACTTCCACAGTCAGAATGAAATACCGTTGTACTCTATTTAATTTAAATAACATGCACTTATCTATTCATTTCGTAACACCTGCTTTTTAACCAGGTTAATTATAGCATACCTCTGGTCAAGGTTTTTAAGGTCAAGGACATTTGCTGGCTTATATTTTATTAAGGCTGAATTGATCAATGGTGAAGATAGATGTACTTGTAATAAGAAATAACGACAATTCGATTATATAAAAAATCAACACCCACCCAGAAAATAAATATCTTTTAACGATCTGCTTCCTAGTGTAAAAACCATTAACCTTGAAGCCTTGAATACTATGTAGATAGACATGTAAATTCTTCATAATTATAATCATAATTTGCATAAATGTTGTAAAATATATGGTACGTATGTGTGAAATTTAGTTAAGTCTTAGGCTGTTTTTCCACCAGATATGTGCTATGCTACGTTGCTATAGATGCGTTTGATATCCACCAATCATATTCACTCGTGCACATAGCGTAACACTGGTGGAAATGGATTCAACTAAGATATGTTTCTTATATGGAAGAATGCGTGCTATGGATGTGTGCTACGGATGCCTGCTATAAGTCGTCACGAATGGTGTAGCTATGTGCAGAGCAGAGTACCTAGAATAGAAATTAACTGAACGATCCGCCGTGCGCATCTTACTCGCACTGCTACATAACTTAGCATCAGTGGAAACGGTCAACTAGTTTCATTGCTAAGCTTAAACATTTTCGCAGCATAGCTGCATAGCACATCTCTGGGGAAAAGGCACCCTTATACATTTACCATCTTTAGTTGGTAGCATACAAATATATACTTACCTACTAATTACCGTAGGGATTCTGGCCCAGAAAGAATAATAGGATTAGCCCATATCATCCCGTGTCTGTCGTAAATGGCGACTAACTGATAAACAGTTTATTTTAGTGATGTGATGATACCAGTAACATATTTTTAAGAATCAATATGGATCGTGTGCCGATACATAAAGTACTTTTAAATACCGAATAAACATCATATTCAGTTTGTAATTATTAATATATATTCAGGACAGGCCATCTGATCCCAAACTAATTTGAGTTAATATTATGGAAATCAAACACCAATTGTAAACACCTACATTCTTTGCAAATAAATGATAACTTACTTAAAAAAGAAACTATACTACTTTTCTTTTGTAATTACATATTTATACATATAGATAATTACACCCAGACTCAGGACATACAGACATGTTCATGCACACAAATATCTGATAGATATATCTTCGTAATTTGAATAATGTAAAATTATAAATATCATTGTTAACGTCAGAATAACCTAACTGTCGTTGACAATTCGCATGTCAAGCGCAGTAACTTAGCTAAAAAGTCCGGGACTGTGGCCATAAATAACGTTTGCTTACCATTTAGTTGGCTCAAATATATGGAAGGGTCCAGGGCGCTTCCTTTAGAAAATCAGGGCGGCATTACCGTATCTAAGTATAGTCTGGCGCAGCGGCTTAGACAGTCGCCTCGCCGCTTCGTGTCGCGGGTTCGCGTCCCACGCCGGACAACTATTTGTGAGTCCCATAAATAGTTGTTCTGAATCTGGATGTAATTTGTGTCCGTCTATGATATGTTTGTAAAGTACCCCGCGACACAGGGACTGGATTACCTAATGCCTTTGTCTTAAAAAAAAGTACGAGAACAAAAGTCGCGTTTCAGCGGAATATATTAAATTGCCACTATTTAACCAGGTTTGAAACTTCTTATCTGTCGTTTTCGCAACCACATTTCAAGTCAAGACACGTATTCTAAATCTATATTTCTTGCCGAACATGAATGTAAGCAAGTTTTAAGAACATCTGCTAGTGAAAGTCTGTGTCCATAACAAATTGAATTTATATTAAATGAATCTTACATCAAACGATTCTGAATAGTAGAATTGTACACACGTAGAACATCTATTCATTATAGTAATTTTAAAACTTTCGTACGGACTGCAAGTGTGGAGCAATATTAATGACTTTGGTACTATCACGGTGTCGCCGAGTTTTGAGTCCGATAACCATATTCAATTCAATTCAATTCAAATAATTTATTTCGGAAAAATATCCATATAATGTTAGTATAACTTAGCCTAATGTTAGTATCAATTATATCCTCATATTATATATGTGTCTGGACTCTTACCCACCTGTGTAAAAGGGGAGAGTCCCACCGGTCTGAAAACACATTCAGGATGTTATTGGAGTAGAATCGCAAGTTCCTCCTATTAAGCGCGAGGACTTCGTTCGCAGTTTTGCGGTCGTAGCCCTTGATAGCTTTTTTGGAGTGAGTTAAACCTGGAAGTTTGTGCCAGCGTTTAACAGCTTCCTGTTTGCAATGGTTCCTTAGGGTGTGTTGGACTGTGCTTTTTGGTATTCCGCATATCGGCTCAGGGCCGTATTGGACCAGTTTAGCTCCAGCCCGTGCAAAAATTATGATAATTAAACCTACACATGATCCTTGACAATAACTTAATTTAAGTTAGTTAAATATCTTTACTGTTATAAAATAAAGCTTATTGTAAATTATTTCCTACAATCCGTGTACTTAAATATCTATATGTACCTAGAAATAATTATAAATTAATTTTATATTACTATGAATATGTTCTGACTATTTACAAGCGCTTTTTTAAACTCTACGTGAATAAAAACCTTTTTTATTATTTTATTTATATTTTTTATTAAAACGAGTGACTGTAAATTAAAGTTTTAAGTAACAAAATTATGAATTTACGTTATTCTATAACTAAGTGAGCGCCTGACTGCAAGTTACGAGAAATCAACAGAATAGCAACTAACAAATATTAATTTGAGTTACCTACTTAAAATGCAAAATGAGAGGATTCATAATATTTGAACGACCTAATATTATAAAGGCGAAAGTTTTTGAGTATGTGAGTGTATACCTATGTTTGTTACTTCTTCACGTAAAAACTGCCCAACGGATTCTGATGAAACATTGTAGTAATGTAGTATAGCTTATGTATTTGAATAACACAAAGGCTACAATTTATAAAGTTTAACGCGGGTGAAACCGCGGAAAACAGCTAGTACAATATAAATGCCAAACGAAAATAATAGTATTTAATATTTAACTTATCATTTTATTGAAATCACGTGGATTACTAAACCCATTCAGAATGAAGGTTTATTATAGGTAAATGTATTTATTTACATCCTTTTCTAAACAAGCTGTTTCTTTTTAACAAAAGATAATGGTGTTTCTGAAGCAGGAAAGGTATATTAAACTCCTCAAGTATGGCTTTTCTTTGTTTTATACTAAAAGGGTCAAAGGATTATAATAAAATAAAGACGAAAAGGTTTTTACAATTTATTATTAATATAATGCGCGACCTTTGACCTTAGAATATACCGAAATCTACAAATTACAAGTTCCTCATTTACCTTTATCCCGTATGAGGATGGAGAATACAAGACTTTCTTACTAAACGCTGAGAAGGAAACGCATGTTGTACAGACGCCAGCACATCAAGCTACCCCAATCTGTCAAATTTCCCCAATTCAAAGTGAACCTTATGCTTAAGTGATATAGTTGACAATCTATAAAAGAAATTTGACAGATTGGGGTAGCTGGATGTGCTGGCGTATGTCCATTTCAATAAAAACCCATTACAAGTGACACACTTGCGAAAGAGATGGCCATCACCAAAGTAGGCCCTTTTTTCCCGAAGGAATCCCCGGTATGGCAAGCGTTCATGAGCTACAGTAATCGTTTATCATTAGACTGACTGTACACACGGCCACATATCGAGCTACACATTTCTAGTATAAGCTGATCCCGCGTTGTATAGGATTTCCATACAATGTGAGGTCAGCTTATATCGGACATGTATAGCTTGATATGTAGCCGTGTGTGCCATTAGCTAAATTGTTTGTATAAAAATTTCAAGAAGTTTGCATGTCTATAAGTCTTCTTATAATGGGTTATCGACATTTTATATAAGAATATAACAAAAATGAAAAAAAATATACTAAAACTGTCTACTTGTGATAAATCAATTAATACACAAATCTGCTTAATAATCCTACTAATATTAAAAATACGAAATATGGATAAACCTACGGAATGGATTTTAATTAAACTTTGAAGTAATATAGCTTACTAGTCGTACCCCGTGGTTTTACTCGCATTAAAATTTATAAATTATAACCTACGTGTTATTCGGATGCTTATGCTATATTACTGCAAAGTTTCAACTAAATCCGTTGGGTAATTTTTGCATCAAAGAGTAGGTAACAAACAGTCATAAAAGCATCCATACTCACAAACTTTCGCATTTATAATATTAGTAGGATATATTCGAATGACGTATAGGTATAATCTTTATACTTATACTAGCGGCCCGTTACGTGCTTCGCTACGTATAAGGCATAGTAATAAAAAAAATATTATTAAGTTCATTTATTCAAACAAATTTTTTTTTAAATTGCTAAAAGATGTTGATTTTGCACTTTTTCTAAGACATTTTTTAAATTTTCTCTACGTACAAACCTTCCCTGGACTTCCACAAATAATTCAAGACCAAAATTAGCCAAATCGGTAAAGGCGTTGTTGAGTTATAGCATTACATCGAAAAGTGGCATTGATTTTTATATAAATAGATATATAAAAATCAATGTCACTTTTCGTTGTAATGTTATAACTCAACAACGCCTTTACCGATTTGGATTTTGGTCTTGAATTATTCGTGGAAGTCCAGGGAAGGTTTGTACGTAGAGAAAATTTAAAAAAAGTCTTGAACAAGTGTAAAATCAACATCTTTCTATAGCCCCATAAACAAACAATTTGTACTAATACTTAAAAGCGTAGCGAAGCACGTACCGGGCCGCTAGTAATTTATAAAGTTTAATACAAATGAATGAATAAGATACAAGCAAGCAGCAGATAGCCTAGCTGACTCCTTTAATAATTCAAATTATGTGTCTCGGACTTATAACGGTGAACGATAACATTGTGAGCAAATTTGTATGAGATGAGATGTGCTGAGCTCATCTCATCTCATACTGAGCTTCTTGATGAAGTGTAAAATAAAATAAATAAAGTTTAATAGGTTTTTATTCATGTAGACTCTTGTAAATAGTCAGAACATGTTTGCAGTAATATACCTAATTAAGTATACATAATTATTGCTAGTTACATAGACATTTAGGTACACGGATTGTATGAAGACATTTATAAAATTTATGTTGATATTTAGCTATTTAGCTAGCTTGTATTAAGTTATTGTCAAAGAGATTATGTTTAAGTTTTATTATCGAAATTTATAGTTTTAGCTATATCTTTACTACATATTGTCTGTATGGTTCTGTCTATATTAAGGTATTGTACGTGTGGAATCTGTATTACACGCGAGATCCTATCCATCATTGTATGAGCATACCTTTTCCCTGCAATAGAACAGTATTGGGCCGAATTTTATATTTATATATTGTGATCTTGATAAGTGTAAGTGTATGTAAATATCTAAGGGTAATATAAACTTGATGTAATGGAAAGTCTGCTAAATACGCGCGGACCTATCCTCTCTCATTGTAAAACACAAAGAGGGAGGAACGGTCGCCAATCATAGGCTCCTGACCCCGCTTGCCGTCAGTATTCGCTCGCTTTCTCTCATTGAAATGGCGAAATACACTGTAAAAAATTAGGCATACCATATTATAATAATAAATAAAAATAATATCCTGGGACATTATTCGCACACGGCCATCTCATACCAAACTAAGCAGAGCTTGTAATATGGAAACCAAATAACTGATATACTACTTTTCTCTTGTAAATACACACTCATAAATAACTAGCTGTGCCCCGCGGTTTTACCTGCGTTAAACTTTATTAATTATCACAACTCCTTCCCCGTAGGTGATAGCGTGATAATATGTAGCCTGTATGTTGACCCAACCTCTTCGTAATATTCATGCAAAATTTGAAGTAAATCCATGCAGTACTTTTTGAGTTTAACCCGGGCATACATACAGATAAACAGACAAAAATTCTAAAAACTATATTTTTAGCTTCGGTATATATTGCAGATCACGCCCCAAACCCTATTATCCCTTTTAAAAAAAATTCAATGTACAGTTTTGACTTTCCTAACATTTTATTATATGTATAGATTGCACTCAGACGCAGGACAAACAGGCATGTACATGCACATAAACATCTGTCCTGGGTGGGAAATGACCCCACGACCTGCAGCGTGAAAGGAAAGTCTACCAAGCACACCAACCGGCCCGTCATACCAAAGCATTGGCAGGTATAATAATATAATATCTAGGGACAATGTCACACAGACCATCCTAGCCCCAAACTAAGCAAAGCTTGTACTATGGGTACCAGGCGACGATATACATACTTAGATAGATAGATAAATAAATACTTAAATACATAGAAAACATCCATGACTCAGAAACAAATATTCGTGCTCATCACACAAATATTTGCACTTACCGGGATTCGAACCCAGGACCACAATTTCGTAGGCAGGAGCACTACCAACTAGGCTACGGTGAATATGGGAGAGCGCTGAATTGAACCCTGGATCTCTTTATCTTAGTAACAATGATGTCTTCTCGGCCGAATTTCGGCCACGGCGGCCATTCTCAATGGAGATTAGCCAATTGCGCAGGACATATTATAGTGCACAAGTGTGTGCGCGAACACAGGGGCACTTTCTATTCTATCACTCTCATGATCCGATGGGACGACTAGCGACACGATCGGAAAGAGGTCAGGTACAGGACCGACGGCTTTACGTGCTCTCCGAGGCACGGGGGTGTAATACCGGACTTCCAGACTTTAGGCTGATACTGAGAAATTTCTTTTTACGGAAAAGACCCAAAATCACTTTTTGGCCCGACCCGGGATTTGAACCCAGGACCTCATTTTCTGCGGTTGAACACGCTACCGCTAGACCAACGAGACACTACAGTTATACCAAAGACGCAGACAAAACCTCTCACCCTGTACCTTGGTATCTACTTCGGGTATTATACTGACTTAGCTGAATAATAAATATTTTAGCCGAGAAAACCTTCTTGGACTCATCAAAATTCAATCCACGCCTTCTTTCTATTTTTCTCCATGTAGGTACTTACGTAAGCAGTTTGATTTTATAGCATTCTAAATACCCCCTCAGGGAGTGCCTCCTGCACCGATGTACAGTCGACATCATGTCCGTGAGCACACTTGCACTAAGATTACACCGATCTTCTCTCTAAGTAAAACAAAAAAGTGGCCGGCGCGGGACTAAAACCCGCGACACGAAGCGGCGAGTAGACTGTCTTAGCCGTTGCGCCACACGTGCAGTAACTATATATACAAATTGTTATATATACTTGTTTTTCACACACTAAGTACACCTAGACTTGATCGGGGTGCTTAGTTAGCTAGAAAGACAGAACGTCCGGTTGATGTTGGTAATATTACTTCCTAGACTCAGAATAACTATAATACTAATAATAATGTCCTCCAGGCCGAGATTTGGCCACGGTGCGGCGGCAAGTCTCAATGCACAGCGCAGGACATATTACAGTGCACAAGTGTGTGCGCAAACACAGGGACACTTTCTATTCCATCACTCATGATCCGATGGGACGACTAGAAACACGTCCGGAAAGAGGTCAAGTACAGGACCAACGGCTTTACGTGCTCTCCGAGGCAACACCCAGCCTTTAGGGAGATACTGAGAAATGTTCTATAACTACTGAAGAAATCCAAAACCACTTTTCTCTCAATATCTGCGGTTGAACACGCTAGCGCTAGACCAATGAGGCAGTAAGTGCCATACGAATACACTCATTGAGATGAAATAACAAACAAAAATGCATCTAAGTTTAAACTTAATTAGGCACGCTGATGAAAACAGTGGTAAATAAAATATGTTGTGTTAGAAACTGTCTATGTTCGATGAGCATATCCTTCGCTTTACTTTGGTTTAAAGAATATTATTTCTCGGAAATAACATTACAGTAGTTACTTAACTATAATAAACGTTAAAACTAAATCTAACGCACTACTTAACTCGATTAGTCGTCGTTTGATACCGGAACTTAATCGTGTTTTTATTATTTATAGCTGTGCCCCGTGGTTTTACCCGCGTAAAATTTTATAAATTATCTCAGCTCCTCCCCCTTAGGTGATGGCGTGATAATATATAGCCTATATGTTGACCCGACCTCTTAGTAATATTCATGCAAAATTTGAAGTAAATCCATGCAGTACTTTTTGAGTTTAGCTCGAACATACATACAGACAAACAGACTAACAGTATTTTTGGCTTCGATATCGATTGGAGATCAAGCCCCAAGTATCCTTTTTTTTTAAATATTCAATGTACTATTTTGACTTTGCTACGATTTTATTATATGTATAGATGTAGGTGCTTATATTTTTGTTATTTTATGTATATTTATAAATAGTAATATTTATTATCTACGTGTTACTTTCTTGTAGGTATAGTTTGAACTTTTACTTAAATATTGCAATGGATGCGGAACCTTTATATTAGTAGGTAGTTTATTAAATGTTTAGGCTCCCTCATATCGTATATTATTATTTCCGTATAACGTTCTCAATGACGGTTGCTCTACGTCATTCCTTACTGCCATATAATATAATAATAATATCCTGGGAATTATTTACACACGGCCATCTGATCCCAAACTACGCAGAGCTTGTGCTATGGAAACCAGATAACTGGTATACTACATATAGTACGAGACTAAAGTAAAAATAAGGAGACCCTCTAAAACTTAACACGAATCATGCCGGCATTCCGGGTGAATTCATGAATTCTGTTGGACTTCTACCCGAAACATTTACCTGAGCAAGAATGAAACTGTGGATCGTATTATAATTAACACAGAGGAAGACTTCAGTACCGTGAAATCACAAGAATGACTAATATTTTTTCATTCAAAACATAACTTCATATGCATGTTATTATTAGATATTTACTTAGCATTTTTTACCTTTTATTTTTTATTATTAAGTAAACATTTAGTATTATACTAGTACTACCCGCGTCCGTGCGTGCCTTCCAGGGTTGCCAACCGAAAACTAGCGCTAGGTGTAACCCACCTAGCTTGTGCTGAGGTGGTGACCCTTTCAGAAGAATATGCAAGATTCGTAATGTATTGCGTTTTCACAAATCTATGTATGTAATAGTGTTTAATAAAGTTCCAAAGGGAGTTCGAGAGCTTCCACTAATAGGTACAAATGAAAAGAGCACTAAAACAGTGGCTTTTAAGTAATGTTTTTTTATAATTTAAAAGAATTCTTTGACTACAGGATATTATTATATTGATGTTTATTTTATAGTGACTTCGATGTTGACACGGATACTAATATAGATGACATTATTTTTATATTATTATTTTTTATGAACAATGTATTAGAATATTATATGTAATGTTATTAAATCATGTACATCTAGTACATGATTTTATAAAATTTCACATGTCATTGTCGACAAAATATATGAAACTGTTATTCTGATGACTATAAAATCTTGTCTGTACCATATTTTGAGCGAATAAAGATTACTTACTTACTTACTTGTAGAAACTGTGTGAAATATATTTGTGCTCCTCATTTTCTTCTACGCTGTGCTGAATTAAATGTTTTTCATTTCATTTATTGTATTTATAGCTAGTCGGAGATATCGCCGTTGTGTTATACTAAAAGGTCAATTTCGGTGTATTTTTACTTATCTCCCATTTAGGTTAAAGTGGGGGAAGTCCAACGTCTAAACCATGCAACCAGTCGATTTATTCCCCGAAATAGCTTTCGATCAATCAGCCGCTGGGAAATCTCTATCAGATTAGCTGTGAGAAATATTCTGGGGCAAATTTTATAGGCGGATACGTTTTTCTCAATGAATACTCTTTAAATCACCCTTTTTAACCGACTTCAAAAAAGAAGGTTAACATGTCGACTGTATGTTTCTTTTTGTATGTATGGTACGCGATCTCGGCGCCGTTTTTTATTAGTACCTACTTTTAGATTTTCAGACCAAATTATTCGTTCTCAGACCAAATGCAAAAAAAGATGATTAATATTACTGTTCTTTGACGTTTTTATTTTCTCTTGCTAATATATTATACCTAAAATGAATACTTAATCAGATAACCGATCGAGCAAATATTGTTTGCCTGCTAAATAATTTAAGTAAGTAGACCAAACCTAATGAGCAATGGAAAGGGCTGCTTGAAGTTTCCCTGCGAGATCGAATCAGAAATGCTGACATCAGCAGGCGAACCAAAGTAACCGATATAGCCGTAAGAATTGCCAAGCTGAAGTGGCAGTGGGCAGGGCACATAGCTCCTAGAGCCGACGGCCGCTGGGGCAGAAAGGTTCTCGAGTGGCGACCACGAACTGGAAGACGCAGCGTGGTCAGGCCTCCACAAGATGGACCGATGATCTTGTGAGGGTCGCTGGAAATCGCTGGATGCGGACAGCGCAAGACCGGCAATTGTGGAGATCTTTAAGGGAGGCCTTTGTCCAGCAGTGGACGCCTTTCGGCTGATATGATGATGATGATGGACCGAATCTCGTCTATATGCCCCATTGAGTATGTTTCGCCGGAGTGTCCCAACTGGGCCGTGTTGAAACCGGTAGTAGAGACACCCGCTGAGTTCGTTTCGCTGGGTCTTCTCAGTTGAGGCACATTAGATCCGGTGGTAGTATTAAAACGTGACCGTCGTTATAAACACAAGGTCCGACATAATAATAAAATTGAATTCGTACCTTAAAAAAGACAGAACCATTACTACAGATATGTTGGAAAAATAAAGCTAAATTTTAAATGTCGATAATTAAACCTATACATGATCTGTTTGACAATAACTTATATAAGCTAACTAAATATCATTACTATTATAAAATAAATTGTATTCTAAATATTTTCATACAATCCGTGTACCTACCGTATATCAATACGTACTTACCTTGAAATAATAATATATTACTACGAACATGTTCTGACTATTTACAAGCGTTACAATATATACAATGTAAATATGTTTTATTTATTTTTTATTTTTATACTGCGACGCTATTAACACTCGGCCAACTGATCTCAAAATAAGCAGAGCTTGTACCATGGAAATCAGATAACTGATGTAATACATATACTACTTATCTTTTTGTAAATAAATACTTACCTATATAGATAATTACACCCAGACTCACGACAAACATAAATTTTCATGCACACAAATATCTGTCCTGGGTGGGAATCGAACCCACGACCTCCGGCGTGAAAAGCAAGCATTTGCCAACCACGCCAACGGGTCCGTTGTTTAATATTTACATTGTACCTATATATTCATTATGTAGGTACATTTGAACTTGTCCCAATTCCTTTGATTATTCCGCCACATATATCACAACGCTATTTATCGGCTTTTTTATAATCCCATGCTTTTGGAGAATTTTGTGGGAATTTAATACCTATTAACAGGTTTTTATGGCACGAAAGTAGCGTAATCTATACAAATAAATAAAATTGAAGTGTCTGTTTGTAATATTGAAATAGCCGGTTTTTACTACATAAATATGAATATATATACGGTACATACACCAAAATAAAATTTTTTACAATTTTTGTCTGTCTGTCTGTCTGTTTGTTCCGGCTAATCTCTGAAATGGCTGGACCGATTTTGACGGGACTTTTATTGGCAGGTAGCTGATGTAAGAAGGCGTAACTTAGGCTACTTTTATTTTAGAAAAAGTATTTTATTTTACTAAAAAACTAAATCAACTGATTAACACGCGGACGAAGTCGCGGGCACAGCTAGTACTCAATAAGAACATGATTAATCATAAATTTCTCGTCGCAATATAGCTAACGTCGCCACAGGTGGATATACTCTGCTTACAATTTTATGACTTGTAAAACTCAAGGGAATATATCTGTAGTTTTCTTTTTACCAAAAAGCCGTGTTTATAATAATATTTATTAGCAGCTTCTCACCTGTTCTAAGGTATAAATAATATTTAAGGCCAGACATGTAATGAATCCTAGTCATACAGACGGCTCCGGGGAATTTCAATCTAAGAATAGAAAATTTCAAAGTAAGTAAGATATAGAATGAAATATATAATGAATATTTAATGAAATCAATAGAATAATAAACATCTGGGGCTCTACCGGCTAAGTCGCCGAACATCGATTTCTTAAATGGCGTTCAAATAAATAAAGGTTAAAAATTACTTAATCAATCGTTAAATCGGCTTCCATGAGCACATGTGACGTCGTAAATGGTCCGGAATCGATTGTCAACCTTGAAGCCGATTTAACGATTGATTAAGTCATTTTTAACCTTTATTTATTTAAACGCCATTTAAGAAATCGATGTTCGGTGACTTAGCCGGTTGTGCCCCTAACTGTTATCGGTGTTGTTTTCATGTTGCTGTGACTTGTTGACATTATTATTAAGATAATAAATTAATAATAATAATAAATAAATATCCGGGATAATACACATAGTGCTATCTAACCCCAACCATAATAATAATATCCTGGTACATTATTTACACACGGCCATCTGAGCCCAAACTAAGCAGAGCTTGTGGTATGGAAACCAGATAACTCATATACTACTATTCTTTTGTAAATACGTACTTATATAGGTAATTACACAAAGGCCAAACAGACATGTTCATGTACACAAACATCTGTCCTGGATGGGGATCGAACCCACGACCCCCGCCGTCAAAAGCATGCAGTTGTTAACCACGCCAACAAACGTGTACTTTAGTACTCTCAGTAACCCGTTTTGCTACGTATCTATTTATCTTTTTTAATAGATAGTAGCAAAAAGGGTTACTGAGAGTTTACATTTGAGAATAACTCGACTCTTAGCCTGGGAGTCTAGTGGTTAGTGGTCCTGACTGCTTAGCCCGTAGTCGTTTGTTCGATTCCCACCCAGTATAAATCTTTTTGTAATGAGCACCATTGTTAGATCTCTGTCTGGCTGTAATTTATCTAAAATAATGTATGTATATAAAAATATTTACTTAGGTATATTGTTTATCGGAGTCTGGTTGCAGGTACACACGGCTACATATCTAGCTGTACATTTCCATTATAGCTGACCTCTCATTGTATAGAAATCCTATATAATGCGGGATTAGTCTATACTGGAAATAATAAATAATAATATCTGGGGACAATGTCACACAGATCATCCGAGCCCCAAACTAAGCAAAGCTTGTACTATTGGTACCAGGCGACGATATACATACGTATATATAGATAAATACTTATATACATAGAAACCTCAAAAACAAATATTCGTGCTCATCACACAGATATTTGCACTTACTGGGATTCGAACCAAGGACCACCAGCTTCGTAGGCAGGATCACTACCAACTAGGCTACGGTGAACGTCATACTGGAAATTTATAGCTTGATGTGTAGCCGTGTGTACATGCTCTGCCTAACGTGGGATAAGATGGTTAGTATAGTTGTCTCAATTTTTATTAGTAATAAATACCCATCGCCAGTTCAAAATTTCTAATTTAGTCTTATATTTCATAATTAAACTTCTGTAGCTACAAATAAAAGCATTGAAACATCCGACGTGAGTGTTCAATTTTTTTCCGTATAAAACGGTCCAAAGTGTTGTGTGTTTAAAAACGATTCGTATTCATACCCTGCGATCAGATGAAATGATAAAATTTATTATAACTATCGTTCCCGTGAGAAGCTTATGAAAAAATGACTGATATTTTACTTTCATTTATTTTAAAGTTTTACAAAAACAAAAAAAAAGGTCGTTATAGTCAAATCATCATCATCATATCAGCCGAAAGACGTCCAATGCTGGACAAAGGCCTCCCCCAAGGATTTGCACAATTACCGGTGTTACACTATGCGCATCCAGCAGTTTCCAGTGGCCCGCACAAGATCATAGGTCCATCTTGTAGGGCGCCTGTCCACGCTGCGTCTTCCGGTTCGTGGTCGCCACTCGAGAACCTTTCTGCCCCAACGGCCGGCGGCCGTCGGTTCTACGAGCTATGTGCCCCGCCCACTGCCACTTCACTTTTGCAATTCTTCGGGCTATTTCGGTGACTTTGGGTCGCATGCGGATTTCGACATTTCTGATTCGATCCCGCAGAGAAACTCTCAATTGCTCTTTGGGTGTCCTTGAGCTTTATAACAAGGTGAGCGAGTGAGCGACCACGTCTCTGTTCCGTAAGTCATCACAATATAGTCAAATAAATAAACGAAATTGGATTGGCTCGATACTCCGGGAAGGATCACAAGATGCCTATAGATCCGGCAGTACCATACAGGCCACTGTCCACATCCTGTTGAGGAGGTCTTTATCCATTAGTGGATGATGATATAAATGACTTTTTGTATCTTAATACAAACTTCTTCTGGTCGATAGTATAAAGAACAAAAAGGTTAAAAATAATTATATCCCGTTTGAAAATAAGCCGCTTTATACTCACCTTTTAAACAATAATGAGGCTGTGTCAAACGTTTTCAAACCTTGAAACTTCGTATTAAGCCTTTGTGTACTTATCATAATCTCAAGATTTTAAATAGAAGCGTGTTACAACCTTCTTTCTTTTTTTTTTTGGTAAAATATAAAACTTTTTTATTTGAAAACTTGTGACTGATAGTTGGAAGGGGTGACTGGAAATTTATATAAATGTTTCTTGCAAGAATTGATTGTAGACATCCAGACACAGGGATAGGTGAAATTAAATAAAAGCTAGTAAAAAGATTGTCCTTGAGCGTAGCTAAGGCAAATAATAATTTGCTGCAGGTGTGGTATTTCGACCAAATTGAAAGAAACCAAATTGACATGGTTCAGTATATAGTGTAAATTAATAACAAATTAAATTATTTGTAATACATATAGTAATGTTATTTCAGCTAGAGTGACTAGTCCCAACGACAACTAGGAATTTTCTTGTTACATATTACTATATGGTTGCTTGTAGCTAGATGCTCTCACCGGTCTGAAAGCCGTTGGCAAGGTTAAGTAACTAGGCTCGCGCTCAGTCCATAGATGGGTGACCACCAAAGTGGTTTAATTTCTGAACGTCTCCGTGCTTCGGAGGGCACGTTAAGCTGTCGGTCCCGGTTGTAGTCATTAAACAACAGTCGTTAAGTCATGTCAGAGGCCTACTGGGCGGCTTGAGCAATTCTGACACTAGGGTTACCACTACCCATACGATAAGCAAGTACTACTCTGTCAAGAAAGTACCGGGAAAAGATTAATAATATACAAAATGTTTGTTATTCATCCAAATTTATTTTATCACCTTCAAAGTATGCTCCTTCAGAAACGATACACTTATACCAACGAATAATCCATTCATCAAAACATTTTTAAACGCTGCTTATGGATATGAGTTCAGTTCTCGCCGCGAATTCTCCTTTATGTCTTCTACCGATTGAAAACGGGTACCACGAAGTGGTAATTTGAGTTTAGGAAAAAGAAAGAAGTCAGCTGGAGTCATATCTGGTGAATATGGTGGTTGCTGGATGGTATTTGTTGAGTGTTTGGTCAAAAATTCGTTCACAATGATGCCCTTGTGCGAAGGCGCATTATCGTGGGGCAAAATCCAAGAATTTTCTTTCCACAAATCTGGCTTTTTTCGTCGAATTTGCTCTCTTAACGCCGCATAACGCTCAAATAATATTCTTTATTTACCGTTCGACCTTCCGGTAAGAATTCAGAGTGCACAACACCGCGATAGTCAAAGAAAACAGTCAACATGACTTTGACTTTTGATTGGCGTGGTTTTTTCGGTTTCGGTTCAGTTGGAAGGCGCCACTCCGAAGCTTGTTGACTAGTTTGCTTGTCAAACTCGTAAACCCACGTCTCGTCACCAGTAACAATGCGTTTCATGAAAGAATGTTGGGTCGGATTGACTCGTTCTACCATGTCCTCAGCGACTTTCATGCGATTAATTTTTTGGAGAAAATTCAGATCTTTTGGGACTAGCCGAGCGGCAACATGTTTCATACCCAAATGATTAGTTAAAGTGGTACGAATCGACTCGTGAGATACAGAAAGTTCGGTGGCTATCGCTCTCAGAGTTGAATGAGGATTTTCAGTCACTATTTCCTTCACTTTTGCGATGTTAACTTCAGTTGCAGACGTTGATGGTCTACCAGAGCGAGGCAAATCTTTCATCACATCTCGACCGCTTTTGAACGCTTTGAACCACTCATAAGCACGAGTTTTTGATAAAGTCGATTCACCGTAAGCCTTCTGTAACATTTTCGGTGACTCCGAACACGAAATTCCATTAGCGATCCAAAATTTAAGACAAACTCTTTGTTCGATATTTTTGTCCATTATGAAATTCGCAATACACACTATATATGATATTACTAAAACCAGCACTGTATTTAATATAAATAACAGATGCAACTCAAACTCCGCGCCAAAATGGAAAACAGTTGTGTCAATCTAATAACAACAAAAAAAATAATAAAATTGAATTTGGAACCATAAACAAATCATCCACTCCCGATACTTTTTTGACTGAATGTATACCCTCAATGTTATATTTGTAATAAGATACAATAAGCAAATGATGGGACTTCAATGGATATTTCAATGTCGAAAATTAAAATATCTACTAGTAAAATGTGTATATTAAAATGTATTTATCGATTGTGTGGAAATATCGGAAATTAAAATAACGTTAGTTCCAAATCTCGGATAGTTAAAAAACACAAGTTTAATGTATCTAAAATCTAATTATCTACAAAAGTATCATCGAAAGACCTTTATGTCGAAGTACAGACATGCAGCAATTATCATTTATCTCATGGCCCCGGCGTTGCGCGGTTTGGGCGGCCCCACACGAGTTTATCATCGCATATTTTAACGCTCGTCTTTGCTGCTTCGGCTTGCGGGCTGGCTTCGCAGGTCAGCGTCAGCCGCGGCGGCGGGCCTTCAAACCACCTGCTCATCAGCTCGCGGTCTGCTCGACCCCTCCACGATAACTCGGCCTTAAATTACACACTAGAGACGCGAGACGTGTGCCACAGATTACGTGAAGTCGTTTTGCAGCAATTTGTGTCTATCACAAAGTTTTCTAACATAACATATTGACTTTTTATGATACTATTCCAAAGTAATATCGAAAATGCTAGCAACCGGCTACGTAATCGATATTTTTAATACCTTGATAAGTTAATCACCGTAATTTCAATCTAAGACATTTTAATCTGAGGCATAATAAAATAATCACACTAATATTATAAAGGCGAAAGTTTGTGAGTGTGTGAGGGTGTATGTTTGTTAAGCATCTTCTACACAACTGCAGTCTAGATGGATGGCAACCACCAGGGTGACGTTGGGACGTTGGTTTGCAACAGTGTAGAAGATGCTTTACTTCTTCACGTCTAAACGGCTGAACCGGTTTTAATGAAATTTGGTATGGAGTTAGTTGACCCCCGGATTAACAAATAGGCTATAATTTATAAAGTTAAACGCGGGTAAACCGCGGCGCGCAGTTAGTATAAGATAATTTCAAATAATAATAATATCTAGGGACAATGTCACACAGATCATCCTAGCCCCAAACTAAGCAAAGCTTATACCATGGGTAACAGGCGACGATATACATACTTATATAGATAGATAAATACTTATATACATAGGAAACATCCATGACTCAGAAACAAATATTAGTGCTCATCGCACAAATATTTTCACTTATCGGGATTCGAACCCAGGACCACCAGCTTCGTAAGCAGGAGCACTACCAACAAGGCTACGGTGACCTAAATAAAATGCTTTTCGTATTCTATAAACTTCTTAAATTCCGCTGCTGATTATTCTTACCAGAAATGGCAACACTGGAACCTCGTATTTGCGCCGCAGTTCTGAAAGTTCAACTCCGTTTTGTCTTTTAGTGTCCGTTAACTAAAAGACAAAACGGAGTTGAACTTTCAGAACTGCAACGTGCCATTCATGCCTCGGGTTTTCATAGCGAATGACTGCTGTTTAATTTAAAAACATGTACCCTCGCCCTTGTAGCTAATAAACTAGGAATAATAATGATGAATTTCGACCACGGTGACCAGTCTCAATAGACATTAGCCATCTGCGCGCGACATATTATAGTGGCCAAGTGTGTGCGCAAACACTTTCTATTCCATCACTCTTATGCTCCGTTGGGGCGCCTAACCACACGACCGGAACGAGGTCAGGTACAGGACCGACGGCTTTACGTGTTCTCCGAAGGTATAATACCGCCAACTCCCAGACTTCGGGCTGATGCTGAGAAAAAAATATTTTTACAGAAAAGTCCCAAAATCACTTTTGGCCCGACCCGGGATTTCAACCCAGGGCCTCGTTCTCTGCGGGTGAACACTCTTCCGCTAGACCAACGAGGCAGTCTAATAAACTAGTAATTTGGTTTTGACAATGAACTAGATGTCCAGTTATACTTCTGCTAAAACATAGAACTAAAACTATAAAATCTATAGAGATTAATAATACTTACATCAGCTTTAGACGAACTTTAAAATATGTAGTTCGTGCAATAAGGAAGGCCATCATAATGTATCATCATCATCATCATCAACTGCTTGACAAACGCTAGCCCAAAGATCTCCACAGTTACCCGTCTAGCGCTCTCCGCATCCAACTGTTTCTGGCGCCCCGCACAAGATCATCGGTCCATCTAAATAATGTGTAATTAAATTTAATAGTAAAAATATCAAATCTAGTGCATTGATAAACATAACATTGCCTGTTTGCGTGGTTGGCAAATGCTTGCTTTTCAATACGGAGGTCGTGGGTTCGATTCCCACCCAGGACAGATATTTGTGTGCATGAACATGTATCCTTGCCCTGAGTCTGGGTGTAATTATATATATAAGTATGTATTTACAAAAAGAAGTAGTATAGCAGTTATATGGTTACCATAGTACAAGCTCTGCTTAGTTTGGGATCTCATAGCTGTGTGTGAATAATGTCCCAAGATATTATTATTGCGAATTGTCAACAACGGAGACTAGGGAACCATGCAGGAAATTATATGCTATAAGTTCGAGCAGAAATACAGGACCTTTTTTATGGAAAGTCCACATAAAAGCCCACCTCAGTCTGCACAGATATTACTAGCTTGCTATCGTTACTTGACGGGATGGGCTTGCTGACAAGACCAGAGGGTATTCAGTTACAGGACCAGGGGCTCTACCGGCTAAGTCGCCGAACATCGTTTTTGAGAATTGCGTTAAAATAAATAAAGGTTAAAAATGACTTAATCAATCGTTAAATCGGCTTCAACGTTGACAATCGATTCCGGACCATTTATGACGTCACATGTGGTCATGGAAGCTGATTTAACGATTGATTAAGTCATTTTTAATTTTATTTCTTTGAACGCCATTTAAGAAATCGATGTTCGGCGACTGAGGCGCTAGAGCCCCAGGTTCGACTCGGAATTTAACCAAGTATCTGGCAATCTGCGGGTTTCGTGTCGATAAAAGCTCCCGCCTGACCGAGGCTACAGTGTATGTACATACAGCAAAATAAGGAACAAGCATATGCTTAACCAGATGATAAACAGTTACACGAAGCACTGCTTACTTATCGTATGGGCAATGGTTACCCCAGTGTCAGAGTAGTTCAAGCCGCCCAATAGGCCTCTGTCATGGCTTAACGACTGTTTCAGAATGGCTACAACCGGGACTGACAGCTTAACGTGCCCTCCGAAGCACGGATACGCTCAGAAATGAAACCACTTTGGCGGTCCCCCATCTATGGACTGACCGCGAGCCTAGTTGCCTAACCACGCCTATCACTTAGAGAGATCCAGTGAGAGCATCAGGCTATGAGCGCTTCTTACCACGTTCAGATTTGATGGTGTGGAGGTTTATAAAGAGGCAAACCTATACGACAACATTGAGCTTATGATACTTGAAAAATATAAGACTGGTGACTTATATTTTTCAAGTATCATAAATGCATTGCCAACATTTCATCCTTCCGAATGAACGCTAGTTACGCGGAGGACGGCAATTATATGGGAATTAACATAATAATCCTATTAGTTGCAGCGTACACAAAGTTACTACTTGACACTTCTTTGAATACACTTTTACTACGGAAACCATCCTTGCTGCCTTCGTAATAAAACCTATGTAAAGAATGTGGCATGTACCTGCTGTGTGGTGCAGGTACATGCCACATTCATTACAGAGTCTTTATTACGAAGGCAGCAAAGATGGTTTCCGTAGTACAAGTATATTCAAAGAAGTGTCAACCGTATTACCGCAGTCTGCGAAAAGCGTCTTGTCTACCTTTTAAAGATTTCATGTTAAGATGACTTTTAAAAATGTGCAAATATAGCAAGAAGCTGTTGAAAGGATGGTGAAAATTTTTTAGTTATTTTTTTATTTTTTAGTTATTTTAGTTATACATAAGTAATAGGAGTCTAAAGCCACGAATCAAGTACGCTCATTAGTTGGGTACAATAGGCAGTAGAAGTTTCACCACAGAGATTAAAATAAGTTTATTATATTGTAATTAAAATAAGGTAATTGGTTTTAATTCACATGGCCGTTGTATTCAAATTAAAATTCATGATGAATTTATACCGTTAAAATATTACATTTGTGTGGATTGCATGATCTGGCAACTACTGCGAAACACTGGCGGAAAACTCAGTGGGATGTTTTTTAAATATTTTTTCTTATAAAATTACATTTTACTTCAATGTGTTTTAAGAGCGACTCGATCTCAAACCGTTTTGTCACTTAATTAATCAGAAGTTTTGTAGTAATTCCTGCTACACAATTTGGATTTTATAATTCTTTTAAACTTATTCGTAGACATTCCTCTGATATCAAAATTAACTATGTAAGTATGTATTTACAAAAGAAAAGTAGTATATTATCAGCTATCTGGTTTCCATAGTGTGTTAATAATGTACCAAGATATCATTATTATTGTTATTAACTAGGTACAGACGCCAGCACATCCAGCTACTCCAATCTGTCAAATTTCTTTTATAGATTTTCAACTTTATCACAAAAGCATAAGGTTCACTTTCAATTGGGTAAATTTGGCAGAATGGGGTAATTTGATGTGCTGGCGTCTGTACATCTAATTATGTTTGAAGACTTTTTTCAGTTTTCTAGGTAAAGATTTACTTTGACATACAGTTGGATTCTAACGATTGAAAAGTTATTAGGTATTCATTATGTTCAAATGCGGTACAAATTTAAAAAAAATACGTTTAATTTTTTTTCAACACCATACAAAGTGAAATATTTACAATTATAGAATAAATTAGGTAATAATAATACAATGAGTTACATAATGACAATACTATACGTAACATGATAACAATACAATACATACATACATAGACTCACGCCTGTTTCCCAGATTGGTAGGCAGAGACAACGGACTTCCTTTTGTCACGATTCTTGCACACCTCTTTCGCTTCGTTTACTGCCATTATAACAATACTACAAGTTACATAACAACATTACATTATTAAATTACATAATAACAATACATTAAGATACATAAGAACAAAACAATAAGTTATATAATTAAAGTACAATAATTTAAAATATGACCCATTCAAAGTATGTAATGATTGAACTTTTTTATATTTGTTACATTTTCGAGATTGTCACGTAATACGTTCAATTGTAAAACAAGATTCATTCGTAGATAGATACCACCATTGCATTTTGAAAACTGACATGCCGTGTAATTTGGAATGTACGAGAAAAACAAAAGCATAACAGATCTATGACGTACATCTACCGAATGCAAAATTTATGAGGGGACAGAATGGTACGACTAGGTATTTATATATATATATATATATATATATATATATATATATATATATATATATATATATATATATATATATATATATATATATATATATATATATTATAGATGTATTCATATTTTATGTTCTACGAGTTAACCGTGAGTGAGGGCTTGTATATTGCCCATTCGTATCGATACATCTTTACAATCCTGATTAGAACGGAATACACGGACGAGTTTCTCAAAACTTACCTGAAAACTGACCCTCACATGAATATCACGCCCAACAGATAACTCTGGAGACGGATACTTAACTATAGTCTTATTTGTTATACAGCTTGAGAACTCCATGTCTTTTATTGTAAGGAACAGTAGTTGAAGCCGCCTAGGCTAAATGTAAATGAAAACATGTATGGGTTGCAAACATGTTAGACAACAGCAGTCGCTTACCATCCAGTAGCCTATAAGCTTGTTTAGTCAACTTGATAGTATAAACACGTGCATTTTTTTATTTATCAGAGGGCGACAAACGAGCAAGTAGGTCACCTGATGATAAGTGATCACCGCCGCCCAAGGAGTCGCGGGTACGTTGCCGGCCTTTAAGAGTCAGCAAGCAAGTGTTGCTGACCCTTCCCCCCACCCCAATGAACTCTGGCGACCTTACTTACACGCAGAAACACAACATTAAGTTATTAGTGTTATTATTAAGGAATGTCTTCTGTAAGGATTAAGTTAAGTCTCAGAGCATCTTCTTTTGCTTCTTGAAGTACGTATTTCTAACTGCCAACAGCTGATAGATATGTCTGTTTGTTCAAAAGCAAAATCTACGAACGGAATATCTCTAGCAATCAGAGCTCTGATAATACTCAGGAGCTATATTTCGCCTCCTTGCTGACGCGAACAATCAAAATTTAGATGTAGCGAATTCTCGCTCAACTTGTGCAACATTAAATCCTGTATTAAGTAAACACAAATGAATATGAGAATGGAAATGCAATGTTAATATTTGGAATACAGATCTTAATCATCGTCACATGATCTTCTGCACTGATATTTATTATGAAAGTAACATAATATTGTCCTCCTAGCCGAATTTCGACCACGGCGGTCAGTCAGAGGTTAGCTATCTGCGCGGGACACATTATAGTGCTCAAGTGTGTGCGCAAACACAGGAGCACTTTCTATTCCATCACTCTCATGATCCGATGGGACGCCTAGCGACATGACCGAAAGAGGTCAGGTACAGGACCGACGGCTTTACGTGCTCTCCGAGACACGGGGGTATAATACCGCCAACTCCTAGACTTCGGGCTGATGCTGAGAATTTTTTCTTTTTACAGAAAAGTGCCAAAAGCCCTTTTTTTAGCTCGACCCGGGATTTGAACCCAGGACCTCGTTGTCTGCGGCTGAACACGCCACCGCCAGACCAACGAGGCAGTCATGAAAGTAACAACCAGTATTTGAAATCAGAAATTTAATCGCCTGGTGGGTCTCGAACCAGCACCATCTACCGATCCGGAGTAGACGCTCTGCGTTAAGCTACGAACGATACACTCTAGCATTTCTGCCGCTTGTCTTATAGAAGTCCCACGTTTAACTTCGTCGTAAGTTACGTCGTCGTCGTACTTCATATTGACTGGTCTGTGCTTGCGCTCTACGTAAAAAGTAATCACTCGTAGTTAACTACTAATGTTGAACTTTAAGAAAAAAAATACGACATAACTTATCTGTATACAAAAAATAGCAGATATTAAAATAACTCAAACGAAAAAACTTACTTTTGGCTGGTGAAAGCAATGTAGGCTCCTGCTTACGCCAGCGTCGCACCCTGGCTGACACAATACTGGGGAAAGCGTTCATACTTGAAAGCCGCGTCTCTCTCCTCTTGAACCCTTCCGCGTATTCCGTATAGTTTCGCTGTTATGACCACTGTCACTACCGTACCCTGGCACAACCGTACCCAGTCTACCCTACTATTGAAATCAGATATAAATACCTACTACTTTTTGTAAATACTTACTTATATAGATAATTACACCCAGACTCAGGACAAACAGACATGTTCATGTCCGCAAATATCTGTCCTGGGTGGGAATCTAATCCACAACCTCCGACGTGAAAAGCAAACATTTGCCAACCACGGCCAGAAGCCCGTCAATAAATAAGTCGACCCATCATACATCAGACTTCTGAGTCAATAAATAAGTGCCCTTTTTTCATTACTTACCCTCCAATTTACTGATCCAGGATTATTTAAGTATTGTTAGTAAAAGTATTGGGAGTCTAATTCATTAGTGTAAAAGTAAGATTTTATTGCTTAATTTTAATTCAATTGCTGTAAAATTTTTACGTACTAGTTTTCAGTTGCTGTGTGGTGACGGCGGTGGATATCAGAAACTCATCACCCCGTGGAGGGTGTAGAAATCGACCCAGGGAATATCTACCAGATGACGGGCAGCAGCTTCTTTCTGACTACTATGACCATCATACTGCGATCGCCAACTCGTCTGCCAAGCGTGGTGTCTATGGCATATCCCCCAAGATGTTTCTTAAAGGAGGCTTTACTCCAGCAATGGACTTCTTACAGCCGTTATGGTGAGTAGTTTTCAGTATGTTTTTCCTTAGTATAAATATTAGTATATTTCTCATATGTAAATTTCATTGTTATAACTCAGTTGACATATAATTTCAGGCATTTACATATTTAGGCCTTATGAAGCTTTGGAAGCTTAGTAAGTTTAAGAAAATTTAACCTTTAGGTCAAAGCAGAGACTACTCATTTTCTATATTGCTATGTACGTGCTGATAATTTTCGATTGTTGTCGAGTGCATTCACCAGTCGGGAATCAGCTATGTGAATGTGAGCGGTTTGCGGTGGACAGCCAACCGCCATCGATTCGAGAAGCTTAAGCTATTTCTTTGTTTGATTGTATACATACTGAAATAGATTAGCCGTTTGTTACCTGCAGATTGTAGAAATAGTAAACTTTTATACTTATTACTATTACTATTTATTATTTACGACAAATGTTTCGGGAATAACAAAGAATGATTAAAAGATGTATTAACTAACTGATCGTCAGTCCAAGGGCGGATAAAAATAAATTTAAAATCTATATTAAGAAGTATTGCTAAGATTATGACTTTAAATAACTTACAGTTATAAGTGTTAAGTTCAAAGCTGGATAAACTTGAAATACTGTTCATTAGGGTTGATGACTTGCAAACTGAGATATTCATCATAATTATAGCTGAAAGAAGTCAGGTGCTGGACAAGCTTCTTCCAAGAATCTTTTTGGGGGAAAATGCCAGACGGGTTGGCGATACGTCCTATGGAAGATATTCTCTCAGGTCGACATCTACGCCCCCCACGGCATGAGATGGGGTGATGTTATTCTGATTTGCGCCGCCGTCACCACACATACCGATTAAGATATAATAACATAGATGTTATTATATCTTAATTGGTATGTGTTTATTTAGACACCGAGATTGATAAACGCAAAATAAGGGTTATATTATTGCAGTGGCAATGCTAACATAAATAGATATCATCGCATTGATCTTATATATTTTTTCATGGCAAAAATATATTAGAATAATATGCAAAATTAGAATTTGAACGCGGTCCTATATACACTCCTCCTATACATACTGTTCTTATCATTAAATGGGTGGTTTAAACTCCTCAGATACCTTACTAAATGCCATGAGTATTTGGTCAAATCATGAGGTTATCCTCTGCAAATTCAATTCAGAGGCATGGAATTCACTTTTTAATTGTTAGAATAACAAAAAAAAACATTTATCACCATTTAGATGTACTTATCACACACAATTATTCAATAAAAAAAGACGTTTAGTAGATCACGCCCCGAAAAGCTTACTAAACGTGCTAAGAGGAGGCAACCAAGGCTAGGAGAACAGACCGAAAGTTGGAATGTTCTAATTATTTTTATGAACTCGTCAAAGTTGGGCGGTAAGATACTGGCTAAGTGGGAAGAATTAGTAATAACCTTGAAGGGGACGCTTCTACGTTAAAAAATTCCATAAATTCATGATTGACCGTGCCGATGTGCGCGAATCATTAAATCGTAACAAGCACGATAGCAATCTCCTAAACATTCTAAAACACGACGTAATAATAATGTTTAAAATGGTCATGGCAAAAACTACCAACATGGAAACAAAATCATTTCCTTCTGCTAGGAATCTGCTGCAACGACAATTATAGTATTTTGAATTGCCTCACCTTCAAAGGGTAGATGAGCAATGAGAAGATAATAACAATATAATAATAATATCCTGGGACATTATTTAGACACGGCCATCTTATTCCAAACTAAGCAGAGCTTGTACTATAGGAACCAGATAATTGATATACTACATATACCACTTTTTTTGTAAATACATACTTATATAGATTATTACACCCAGGCTCAGGACAAACAGACATGTTCATGCACATAAATATCTGTCCTGGATGGGAATCGAACCCACGACCTCCGGCGTGAAAAGCAAGCATTTGCTAACCACGCCAACAGGCTCGTCAATATGATGATCATAAATTTAATATAAATTGTTTGACAACTGTCTTAGACAGGGACTCCACATGGGTGCTTGATGAATGGTCCACGTCGTAAGTGCAACAAAAGGCACCACTCATCATTGCATCCCCTGCTGCATCCTCTAAAGTAAACAAACTTGTCATGGTAGACGAGCCTAGTCATAAAATAGTTGCGAAAGTATTGTTGACTTTCAAATCGTTGTTCACATCAAGTTCTATTGTCAACTGCGATGATTATAGTTTTAAACACATCGACCTAGCAGAGAGCGAGGATTCGAATGCAAATCTACATTTATTCCCGAAGCATTGAGGAAAAATATTTCTTTAAAACATTCCCCTCTGATTCAGCAAAGATCTCACATTGCAGAATGTTGCAATATTAAAATCAATTCTCTTGATAGCAAGAACAATGCAAATTGTTCACATGACAACATCTCATGGAAGTATGATGCTGTATTTTTCTACAGTGTTTCTTATCTTTAAATACCATGACCAAATTTTTGTAGATTGTTTTTTTTTATTTAAAGACAACACCCACACTACCTAATCCCTGTGTCGCGGGGTACTTTACAAATCTATATTAAAGACGGACATAAATTGCATCCAGACTCAGAATAACTATTCACGTATCACACAAACAGTTGTTCGGCGCGGGACTCGAACCCGCGACACGAAACGGCGAGGCGACTGTCTTAGCCGCTGCGCCACACGTGCAGTCTAAAATCTAAATAATACCTTTAGAATACATCGATCAGATGTTTAATTTCCTCTTGACATTGGCAGAATAATGCCAAGAAAACGACGATTGCGTCTGACAACCCCGAGTTGATGTCAACCCCAAAGAACTATTAACTAGGTTACCCATGGCAGAGAGCACTCGCCTATGGTACGAGTTACCTAGTTAGTCTTAATTTCTATTGCTATTGTCTGGCGACTCAGCGAAATCTAATTTTTTTGGTAATGCAGGAGGAATGCCTACGCATGCCACCCGTAAAAAGTGTCTGTAGATATGTCTGACTCGCAAACTTAACCTAACCTGCCGTGGACTTCTGGCGCCTGAAAGGGGGAGCCCCGAGAACTCGGTTATGCTGGCAAGCACCCTGGGCGGACTCTGAGTTGCCATCCCCAATTGCCGACTCCTGCTAGACCGGCACACCGACTCAGACCCCAAACAGTTCGCTGTGAAAGCGCCTTAGGCTAATTGTAAACGTCCCATAGAAATAAAGCGAATGAATAACTTTCTTCTATTAGTCGCTTAGTAAACGAAAATCTTCTTTCTACTATATAAAAATAAGTCGGGTTTTCCTTCCTGACGCTGTAACTCCAGAACGCACGTACCGAATTCCACGGTTTTGCATTCGTTGGAAAGGTCTCGGGCTCCGTGAGGTTTATAGCAAAGAAAATTTATAAATTTAACGCGGGTAACACCGCGGGGCATAGCTAGTCTACTATATAAAAATAAGTCGGGTTTTCCTTCCTGATGCTATAACTCCAGAACGCACGAACCGATTTCCACGGTATTGCATTCGTTGGAAAGGTCTCGGGCTCCGTGAGGTTTATAGCAAAGAAAATTTATAAATTTTAACGCGGGTAACACCGCGGAGGACAGCTAGTCTACTATATAAAAATAAGTCGGGTTTTCCTTCCTGACGCTATAACTCCAGAACGCACAAACCGATTTCCACGGTTTTGCATTCGTTGGAAAGGTCTAAGACTCCGTGAGGTTTATAGCAAAGAAAATTTATAAAATTTAACGCGGGTAACACCGCGGGGCACAGCTAGTCTACTATATAAAAATAAGTCGGGTTTTCCTTCCTGACGCTATAACTCCAGAACGCACGAACCGATTTCCACGGTTTTGCATTCGTTGGAAAGGTCTCGGGCTCCGTGAGGTTTATAGCAAAGAAAATTTATAAAATTTAACGCGGGTAACACCGCGGGGCACAGCTAGTTATAATGCACGGCACATATCGGATAACGTTTTAACAGGAAATTATAACAGATTCAGGGAAATTTGAAACATTTCTCTTTAAAGTCACATGCGTGGTTCGAATGTTAAACGTTGAGGATAAAAATATGTGTGGATCATACGCGGAGTGGCTTTCAATTCGTGCCTCGAGGGAAATAACGCCAACATGATCTAAGAAAAATATCTCATCCTACCAAGATGAAAGTACCTATTACGGTAACAATGCTCGTGAGATGTATGCATTCAAAATATTTATGGAATAGGTTACCAAGCTTAATAAAAACTACTCAGTAGCGGCCAAGGATTCCGTATGTCACCGTAGCCTAGTTGGTAGTGTTCCTGCCTCCGAAGCTGGTGGTCCTGGGTTCGAATCCCGGTAAGTGCCAATATTTGTGTGATGAGCACGAATATTTGTTTCTGAGTCATGGATGTTTTCTATGTATATAAGTATTTATCTATCTATATAAGTATGTATATCGTCGCCTGGTACCTACCCATAGTACAAGCTTTGCTTAGTTTGGGGCTAGGATGATCTGTGTGACATTGTCCCTATATATTATTATTCATATAAGTTTCAAATATACGATGAGTTACCCGACACCTTGCTACATGAGCGTTCTGAATTACTTATACTGCCGCCATGTTTCGCCACAGACCCTTTCGCCGAAAGTAGACATTTCATCCATATCACATGGCTGGATGGTTGTATACCACCGAGCGTTTCACAAGAAACTTTTTACCGCGCCCTACACCTCTGCGGAAGCATTTCCATCCGGTATGAGACCGCAACCTTTACGAAGCGAGCGGTAATGATAACTTACCATCAGGGGATCCGCTTGCTCGCTCGCCTTAAAAAAATAAAAGATCCACGCAATTAGTCCGTCGCTGACACGATTATTTTTAATTAATATTGATATAATATGTCAGTTAAGTAGTTTGTAAGTTGGTCAACGTCCCAGTACTGACATCTTGCCGTTCGGGTAGGTTAGTCGTCCTATTAAATCCTTATAGTGATTAATTAGTTAATTTACCCGTATACAACATGTAACTTAATTAACGCACATCCTGAAAATAGTTTGTTCAAAATCGTTTACTGAATGGATTTATATAATTTTAATGTAGGTAATTTTTTATTCCAAAATAATCAAAACTAAAACTAGCAGTTCTATTTGTATTCATACAAATTCAATCATTCAATACAAAATAAAGAAAAATAAACTTTATTCCAAGAAACTAATTTAGTAAATAACAATGCATTCACATCTTAAATTAAAAATCAGTGTGTGTATTATGATTACAACATAATATTCTAATTGGGGTGTTTGAGGGTGTGCGTTAATTACGTTACATGTTGTATAGCGCGGATGGCTAGTCTCCATTAAAACTGGCTACCATGGCCGAAGTTTGACCATTATTATTATTTAAATGGCGTGGATGGTCAAAGGTCTTCATTAATTTGTGGGATTTCTTAATATAAATAAATAGACATCTTGGGACAACTAATACACTGCTATCTGATTCGCCATAGTACAAGGTCCCTTCATTAATTTTGTGGGATTTCTTAATATAAATAAATATACATCTTGGGACAACTAATACACTGCTATCTGATTCGCCATAGTACAAGGTCCCTTCATTAATTTTGTGGGATTTCTTAATATAAATAAATAGACATCTTGGGACAACTAATACACTGCTATCTGATTCGCCATAGTACAAGGTCCCTTCATTAATTTTGTGGGATTTCTTAATATAAATAAATATACATCTTGAGACAACTAATATACTGCTATCTGATTCGCCATAGTACAAGGTCTCTTCATTAATTTTGTGGGATTTCTTAATATAAATAAATATACATCTTGGGACAACTAATACACTGCTATCTGATTCGCCATAGTACAAGGTCCCTTCATTAATTTTGTGGGATTTCTTAATATAAATAAATATACATCTTGAGACAACTAATACACTACTATCTGATTCGCCATAGTACAAGGTCCCTTCATTAATTTTGTGGGATTTCTTAATATAAATAAATAGACATCTTGGGACAACTAATACACTGCTATCTGATTCGCCATAGTACAAGGTACCTTCATTAATTTTGTGGGATTTCTTAATATAAATAAATATACATCTTGAGACAACTAATACACTGCTATCTGATTCGCCATAGTACAAGGTCTCTTCATTAATTTTGTGGGATTTCTTAATATAAATAAATATACATCTTGGGACAACTAATACACTGCTATCTGATTCGCCATAGTACAAGGTACCTTCATTAATTTTGTGGGATTTCTTAATATAAATAAATATACATCTTGGGACAACTAATACACTGCTATCTGATTCGCCATAGTACAAGGTCCCTTCATTAATTTTGTGGGATTTCTTAATATAAATAAATAGACATCTTGGGACAACTAATACACTGCTATCTGATTCGCCATAGTACAAGGTCCCTTCATTAATTTTGTGGGATTTCTTAATATAAATAAATATACATCTTGAGACAACTAATATACTGCTATCTGATTCGCCATAGTACAAGGTCTCTTCATTAATTTTGTGGGATTTCTTAATATAAATAAATATACATCTTGGGACAACTAATACACTGCTATCTGATTCGCCATAGTACAAGGTCCCTTCATTAATTTTGTGGGATTTCTTAATATAAATAAATATACATCTTGAGACAACTAATATACTGCTATCTGATTCGCCATAGTACAAGGTCTCTTCATTAATTTTGTGGGATTTCTTAATATAAATAAATATACATCTTGGGACAACTAATACACTGCTATCTGATTCGCTATAGTACAAGGTCCCTTCATTAATTTTGTGGGATTTCTTAATATAAATAAATATACATCTTGGGACAACTAATACACTGCTATCTGATTTGCCATAGTACAAGGTCCTGCTGTGTATGGGACATAGCAGGACCTTGTACTATGGCAACCAGACAACTGATGAACAATAAGGGGTACATTAAAACTGTTAAAAATAGTGGGTACATTATAACTGTAGACAATTAGGTCCAGGGTTAGATAACTGGGTCACGTTAACGTAGTAGGTAATATAATAATGTAACTCTTATGTTACAAAGTAAGTAAAATTATTATTATTTTTTTATTCACGTAGACTTTAAAAAAGCGCTTGTAAATAGTCTGAACATGTTTGTAGTAATACAGTTATTATTTCTGGTTACTTATTACAGATATTTAGGTACCCGGAATGTTAAAACATTTATACAATTTATTTTATAATGGTAGTGATATTTAGCTAGCTTGTATTAAGTTATTGTCAAGGAGATTATGTTTAGGTTTAGTTATTGAAATTTATATTTTACTACATATCGTCTGAATGGTACTGTCTATATTAAGGTATGAATTCAGTATTATTATTATAACGGACCTGTGTTGTGTTTAAAACGACGGTCGCGCTTTAATGCTACCAACGGATCTAATGCGCCCCATATATTCTACAATAATAATAATATTTAGTTTGTTGGGTTGGGTTTTATATTAGACGTGGGATTCATGCACGCGTATGGGCGTATGGACCTATACTGTCGATCGTAAGTTTGATCATGTCGAGCAAATGTGGGTCACATGTACATTAAGTGGAAAAAAAATAGGCATCGGGACAGCTTATCGACCACCTTGGCTTGATACAGACCTTTTTTTGGATGCTGTGAACGAAATTATGAGCACCTTAGGGCACTGTGATCATATAATCCTTTTAGGCGATTTCAACATGAACATTTTAAAACCAGAAGATAATAAGACAAAAAAGCTAACAGAGTTCCTAAATTGTGTAAATCTCAAACAGCTCGTAACCTGTCCCACTCATTTTACTGAAAATACAGAGACTCTTATTGATTTAGTTTGCACAGATTTAAAAGCATTAAGTGTACAAGCTGAGCCATTTAAATCTTTAAATAGTCACTCACTCATTGTATGTCAATTTAATACAAAAAGAAAAAAATATCAGCCGCACGCCATTATTTATCGCCGTGTAAAAAAAATTTGCTTAAAAATTTTTCTAAATGACTTAGAGTGCGTACACTGGGGTAGTATATCGGCCATGAATGACGTCAATAACATGGTAATCGCGTTAAATTCGTATATAACTACCGTCTACGATATACATGCACCCATAAAGCAGATTTTAATAAAAGCACAATCGTATCCTTGGTTGACTGATAATATAAAATTAATGATGAGGTTGAGGGACAACGCCCTGACTAAGTACCGTAAAAACAAGCAAGATTTAAGGAAACAATATTACAAAGAATTGAAAACTTTAGTGAACACGTCATTATACAATAAAAAGGTTGCCTATTTTAAATACAGTGTTAACGATCAGATAAGATAGCCAAATACCCTGTGGAAAAATATTAAGAAGGATGTGCTTCCCAGAAAACGACATTACTTACCCCTACATCTCAACGATCCAGATTTAATAAATATACATTTCTTAGACGTACCCGGAAATTCACACGCAAGTATATCCGACATGACTTATTTCGAGTTTTATCAATACAATAATGACTTATGCTTTAAGTTACGTACAGTAACGCAAGAAGAGGTCTCCAGAATTATAGGTAAATTGAAATCAAATGTTAGGGGTTACGACGGAATTACCCTCGAAATGTTGAACCTCACTCTATCCCGTACCTTGGAGCCTATTACGGACATTGTAAATAGGTCGATCCAGACTTGTACTTTCCCTGACATGTGGAAGATCGCAGCTGTCAGACCGATACCAAAAAAGTTTAATCCGAATGATGTGAAAGACCTGCGCCCAATTAGCATTCTACCGTGTTTGTCAAAGATTATGGAAGAATTAGTTAGTATTCAACTTAGTGATTTTCTTGAGAAAAATGAAATATTACCGTCTCTTCAATCTGGGTTCAGAAAATCCCGGGGTACCGCTACTGCGTTAATTGATGTTACAGACAACATAATTACTGCCACGGATAAGGGAATGTGCACAGTACTAGTGTTACTTGATTTTTCGCGTGCATTCGACGCTATAAATGTCGCATTACTTCTGTCAAAATTGAATTACTATGGATTTGACTATGGAACTAGGAACTGGTTCCATAGTTATCTCCACAATAGGCAGCAATATGTGGATCTATGTCTTGATCATGGTATAAGTAAAACTTCTTCAATATCCTCCTTAAATAGGGGTGTGCCGCAGAGCTCTATATTGGGTCCTATTCTTTTTATATTGTATTGTGCTGACATAACAAAGTGCCTACATAAATGTCAGTACCATATCTACGCTGATGACGTTCAGGTCTGCATATCATTCTACCCCAATGATTATGACATTGCAATGCGACATTTGAACGACGATCTAATTGGAATTGCCGCATGGGCAGAGAGAAATTGCCTAGTATTGAATCCGGCAAAGACAAAATATATTGTCTTTGGCACTAAAAATCATGTTCAAATTCTACCGTCCACACTTAATGTGACACTTAATGATACATTAGTAGAAAGAGTCTATGAAGCTCGTAACCTAGGCCTTAATATGGACTCGGAACTCAGGTTTGAGAGTCACATTGCGGACTCCGTAAAAAACTGCTTCTTTCGTTTGAAGGTACTGTACAGAATTAGACAATTTTTATCGGAGGAAGTGAGAATACAGCTTGTGGAGTCTCTGGTTTTGTCTAAACTAAACTATGCGGATACTGTGTTCGGCCCTCGGTTATTAGCTCGTACAGAGAGACTTATTCAGCGAGTACAGAATGCCTGCGCCCGATTTTGTTTCTCTATTCCACCGAGAACTCATATCACCCCTTATTTAAACAAAAGCTTTATCCTTAAAATGAAGTCTCGAAGGAAACTTCATCTGGCGTGCCTACTATTTGGTGTCATAAAGAACAAGCAACCTAACTATCTGTTTAGCAAGTTGGTCTGGTTATCGGGCGGTAATAAACACACAGGCAGAAGATGCGCACAACAACTATCAATACAGAAGCATAAAACCGCTGGATTTAGAGGTAGTTTTCGCTATGCTGCAAGTAAAGTTTGGAACAACATACCCCTACCTCTTAAAGATCTCCATACGATTGAAAGTTTCAGAAAGCGACTACGACAATTTCTTCTCGACACGCAAAGGAAACTAGATAATGCCCAGCAAGACTCTTCAATTATTTAAATATGTTTATAATAAGTATCTATTTCATTTAGTATACATTTTTTCATTTACTTTTCTTGCGTATTATTATTTCAGCAATAATATATATTAAATATATAATAATATCCAATCCATAGGGATATTTTTTTATGTTGTCCGGGGAAGTGGAGTTGAAGTATATAGGCGGTCAAGGCAAATTTAGATTTACTCTTAGGGAGCTGTTTAATTTAAGTTGATAAAAAAAGAAGGTTGTTTTATATCTTTTTTACTGTTAATTGTGTGTAGTGTGTATTGTATTTTATACTTTTAAATTTTCATTTTATTGTATCTATTCATAAGTATCTATAGTTTATATAAAGCGTAAACTGATTTGCTCTTCTGTGACTCACCTTGGTAGGTAGCTGAAAATCAGCGTTGCAGTTGGACTCTGGCTGTAACAGTGTGCTGAGCTGCCTACCAATTGAACACATTATATATTAATTATTCGTTGTAATTTGTTTCTTTTTAATGTTTTTTGTTTTCTTAATCATGTTTAGTTTTATGTAAGTACCTAAATATAAGATTTGTATAAACTTTATTTTCAATGTGTGTATATGTGTTCAATAAAAACATTTTTTTTTCTTCTTTCTTTTCTTTCTTAATATAAAAATAATAATATCTTGTACAATGGACAATGTCAATATATTACTACTGCGTCGATTTCTTATAAACCGCTGGTTGGAACGAGTCTCTAAGTAAATTAATAACTTTCTTGGATAACTACTACTAATTACTAATAGACTTAAAGTCAGTACTGTCTCTACATACGCTAAACAAGTATTTATTCTTGCGATGTTTTCCTTAAGATATAGATAATTATATTTGAATACGCAGATGAATTCGAAAATTTTGGGGTGGCTTTGGATTTGCACTCGATACCTCTAACCCCACAGTCCAACGGTCTAACCACAAGGCTATCTCATACTAACGAACACGACTAACTGTAGTTTAATTCAAATTCATTAAAATATTAAATATTAACTCGGAGTCGATAGTATTAGAAACACTTGCCACAGAGAACATTTTCGAGCCAGCTATGGGGTAAACAGTGGATTATTGGAGTGACAAAATATAGAGACCTGAAATTCAAACGCGAGCACATAATTATATGTCTGTAAATGTACTGTCTAGGGCAATGGTTAGCTCAGAAGCTAATGACAAAACAGAGACTTAAGTGAAACTACGAGAGTAGTAGTTTGTGGTATGTTCTTGGTTCGTTTCAGTTTGTGTGAAATTCCATTCGGGCTTGAGAACGCACCACGATTATTTAACTTTGTCACCGCATTGTTAGACGAGTGAGGTTATAGCTCTTGCTTTCCATAAACAAAGCAAACAACGTAACAAACACCTCACCACAAAACTCGTATATTACGAAACTCACGGTCCATGAAGACCCATTACAAATAATTTGTTATTATTAATTTGTATTAAAATCGAACGTCTGTAACTAACCTTCAAATTGGGCTATTTGCATTTTTGATAAGGTTTATATTTATGTATATATATTTGTTGACATCCCATTATGCCGTACGAAGCGTTTTGCTTCCTCTTTCATCATACGCACGGCTAAGCTGTGGAACAACCTCCCAAACGACGTGTTCCCAGACTCATATAACATGGGTTTATTCAAGGTTAGAGTGAACAGGCATCTTATGTGTACGCGCGATCTACCTTCGACTATATCTTCACTTACCATCAGGTGAGATCGTGGTCAAGAGCAAACCCATTTTCGACGAGGTTAAGCGACTAGGCTCGCGGTCACTCCATAGATGGGTAACCACCAAAGTGGCTTAATTTCTGAGCGTCTCAGTGTTTCGGAGGGCAAGTTAAGCTGCCGCATGCCGGTCCCGGTTGTAGCAATTAGGCGACAGTCGTTGAGCCAGAGACCCACTGGGCGGCTTGAACAACTCTGACACTAGGGTAACCACTGTCCATACGATAATTTATTCTTAAACAAAATGTGAGCGTCGTAATTAAACGGATGCTAGGCTGCAGCCATGTTGCATCGTACCAATTGTATAAATAACTAATGGTAACTGACTACGACTTTGGCTAGAATAAACAAATAAAGACATTACATTCATACATCACAAAACATCTGCGAGTGCGGCGTGTCACTCCAAAGTATGGCACATTTATCTGATTGTCCCACCTGTCCAGTCTCTTGTTCCCTTCAGGACTTGTATGATACTTCAGCCAAAGCCCGTTGCCCAATTTTGGGAGGATAAAATTTAATTCTTAGCATCGACACGATAAAAAGAATTTTAAAAAGTGACGAGTAACTCAAATAATTGAGTTTATGTTGGATTCAGCCAACCATTCAAAGCTTGGTTTTTTCGGTTTCGCTTCAGTTGGAAGGCGTCACTCCGAAGCTTGTTGACTAGTTTGCATGTCAAACTCGTAAACCCACGTCTCGTCACCAGTAACAAAGCGTTTCATGAATGTTGGGTCGGAATGGACTCGTTCTACCATGTCCTCAGAGACTTTCATGCGATTGAGTTTTTGGAGAAAATTCAGATCTTTTGGGACTAGCCGAGCGGGAACATGTTTCATACCCAAATGATTAGTTAAAATGGTACGAATCGACTCGTGAGATACAGAAAGTTCGGCGGCTATCTCTCTCAGAGTTGAATGAGGATTTTCAGTCACTATTTCCTTCACTTGTGCGATGTTAACTTCAGTTGCAGACGTTGATGGCCTACCAGAGCGAGGCAAATCTTTCATCACATCTCGACCGCTTTTGAACGCTTTGAACCACTCATAAGCACGAGTTTTTGATAAAGGCGATTCACCGTAAGCCTTCTGTAACATTTTCAGTGACTCCGAACACGAAATTCCAATAGCGATGCAAAATTTAAGACAAACTATTTGTTCGATATTTTTGTCCATTATGAAATTCGCAATACACACTAATATGATACTACTAAAACCAGCACTGTATTTAATATAAATAACAGATGCAACTCAAACTCTGCGCCAAAATGGAAAACAGTCGTGCCAAACTAACAACAACAAAAAAAAACAAAAACTTTAATTTGGAACCATAAACAAATCATCCATTCCCGATACTTTTTTGACTGTATGTATTTGTTACCATAATTTCGCAACTTCGTTACCCTAAGAAAATATACAGCAAACTAGGGAAAGTTTCTTGCATATCTGTTGTAATTGAGACAAGTTCACGAATATTTGCTGGAATGAACAATGAACATCCTCACAACTCTCATGAGTGGTATTTATGTTGAGTCAAAGTCACTGTAACAAAAACGATAACTTTGTAACAAAGGGAATTTATGTAGACGCATATACTGACTAACAATGAGAGTAAAATGTGTGACGGGCCGGTAGGCATGGTTGGTAAATGCTTGCCTTTCACGCCACAGGTCATGGGTTTGACTCCCGCCCTGGATACATATTTGTGTGCATGAACATGTCTGATTGTCCTGAGTCTGGGTGTAACTATCAATATATTTATATCTCTATCTATATAGATATATATATATATATATATATATATATATATATATATACAGTTATCTGGTTTCCATAGTACAAGCTCTGGTTAGTTTGAGATCAGATGCCCGTGGGTGATTAATGTCCACCACTGCCGGACAAATGCCTCCCCAAAGATCTCCACAATGGCCAGTCTTGTGCTGCTCGCATTAAGCGGCTTCCATCGCACAGTCCATCTTGTAAGAGTCCTGCCCACGTTGCGTCTTCCGGTTTGTGGTCGCCACTTGAGAACCTTTCTGCTCCAGCGGCCGTCGGTTCTACGAGCTATGTGCCCCGCAATTCAATTTGGCAATTCTTTGGGCTATGTCGGCTATTTTGGTTTCTGATTCGATAACTATATAACTAGTATATTGACTGAAAAATTCTCTTCTGACTTTTTTTGGTTCAACCTGGAATTTGAAACCAGGACATAAAAAACAAAGAATTCAATTAGCAGTTTAAGCTGTGGGCATGTACCATACCTGTTAGAAATAATAATGTATCTCAAAATAGTCCACTTATAAGAATGTGTAAGCAGTATAATTCTATATGCTCCGAAACTGACATATTTCATGACAGTATAAACACCTTTATAAAAGCTTTGATTAAAAAAGAAAGTCTACATTTAAAACCTATCAACCCTTTATAAACTCAAACTATTAATTTTAGCATGCCAATTATTGTGTATTATGTACAATTATTGTATGTGGACTTAAATTTCAATTATCTCGTATATTAAAAATATATATGAAGCTATAATATAAGTGCTGTGTACAGTTATAATTAATACAGGTTAAAATTTTGCTTATAAAATAAAATATGTAGAACTTCAAAGAATCTGTTATCTGTTCCGGTACCAATAAAATAAAATAAAATAAAATAAAGATGGCCACTGCTCGACAAAGTCCACCCCCTAATATCGCATGATTTGAGGAGATTTGCCATAATCGCCACGCTTGGCAAACGGGTTGGCGGTCGCAGTATCAGTACTACTATTTTTGAATCTCCAGGTCAGCTTTTCTGACTGAAATTGATCCTGAAGAAGGCCAACTCCTTTACGCTGACTTGTGGATTGGCTTCAGGTGGAACTGTCATCCGGGCCCCACCGCCCCGCAGTCTTTAGTGTACATTAAGATAATCCTAGTACTCCAGTTAGGATACACTCGCAGCAGCGAGGGTATCCTAACTGGGATCCAGGGGGAAATCTTCAAAATGATAACACACGAATAAAACACCAATCACGTATTTTATTTAATAATTATAAACTAGTTTCCAAAATTCATTCTTTAGTACTTTACTTTTGTTACTCTTGACAATCATCATTCAAACATTAAATTATAATTTTTATTGATTTAAATTCTATTCTAACTTTAAAACCTATGTCCAGCTATTTTCCAAGAATGAACAATTTTATAGATTCTACTCTCAAAAGAGGTTTATTTTATAGGAGGGTTATTTCAGACCACCGGAGCAGCATAACCGTGTTCTCGGTGCTTCCCCCTCCAGGCGCCAGAAGAAGTCCACGGCAGGTTAGGTTTAGTCGGTGCGACTCCGACATACCCACCCGCAGACACATTTTGCTGGTGGCATTCTCCTTGTCCTACAAAAAAAGGAGGGTTATATCAGGTAATATCATTACATTACATCACTCATAAGACGCTGCTGCCCGTTCTCTGGTGTTTATTCTTTTGATGCAACTTCTAAGCCCTCCACAGGATGAGATGGAGTGGAATATTCTTGGCCGTCAGATACACAACCGTAATGGTTTAATGCGATGTTATTCCAAAGCAACCCTGACATAAGAATAAGAACGTTTTCATAAATATGTAATTACGCCATTTCAAATTCAAAGACATTGTACATATATCAGGCCATGCCACTGGGCGCAAGCTAGTTATACAATATTTAATTTTATATTACTAAGTCGGCGAAAAATTATAAGAACCATTTGATAGAAAGAAGTTACAATAACATCTACATAAACAATACCTAATAAAATTTGAGTGGAATACCCCCCACTGTGGCCACGTTCTGGGCCACAAAAACACAAGCAGGGCAATCACTGTGGCCACGTTCTGGGCCACAGAAACACAAGCAGGGCAATCACTGTGGCTACGTTCTGGGCCACAAAAACAAAAGCAGGGCAATCACTGTGGCCACGTTCTGAGCCACAAAAACACAAGCAGGGCAATCACTGTGGCCACGTTCTGGGCCACAAAAATTTAACGAGTTTGCCATCGAAACGCTAAGAAGAAGAAGACGCCGCTGGTCGTGGAAAGGCTCCCAACATGGTTATATCTAACTTTTTTAAATCAGTTGTCAAAAGTAGAAATTAGTAAATCGTATCTCAAAAAGAATCCAAATCTATTACAAGTATCTAATAAATATACGCTTATAGCCAGATACTCTCATCGGTCCGTAAGCGATTGGCGAAGTAAGGCAACTAGGATTGCAGTCAGTCCATAGATGGGTCCTTCGGAGGGCATGTAAAGCTGTTTGTCGCGGTTGTAACCGCTAGGAAACAGTCTTTAAGCCAGGAGGTCAGAGGCCTGATAAGAGGGTGGCTTAAACAACTCTGACACTACGGTGATCACTACCATATATATGATCACTATAAGTGAGTAACTCATAAATTTAATAACTTTAGAATATCTTACAATCTACAATAAGGCCATTGGCCTTGGCATTTATTTTTGGTTTTCTTTATTTACTACTGTCTTATTTGTGAGACATTCAACAGTATGTTGGTTTAGTGATTAGATCTTCAGGTATTTTTACTCTTTAAACATCGAGCCTTAGCATTTGAAGGTGAAAATAGCATGTAGACATTTCTTTTGTGTCATGAATAGACGCACTATTTCCATTGCGTGCCCTATTTACTATTTCATATATTATGATGAAGCAAATACCTATACCTACTAGATACCCCATTACCGTTAAGGTGTGGAGCTATTTTACTGTTTTAGGGCAATAATTAACTTGTTGCTGTTGTATAACGTTTAGTTAGTTGCTTAAATTAAGTTATTAGTTAAGAGCCTTCTGCGCCAGCCAACTGCTCGTTGCTACAATTCTTTTAATTTTTAATATGATAGAACTAAATTTTAAAATAATAGATCAGTAACTTGTTATTTATTTAAGGATTTAAGAAAATATATGTGATAAAACAGACCGCACTAACGGACAAATAATTTTTTATGTTCTTTTATACTGTATTCGACTATGTTTATGTAGTATGTAGTTTGACAAGTACACGTGTATGTTAATACCTAAGTGCTGAATAAATTTCTTTTTTTTTCATCATTATAAGTATGGTAATTGTCCCCTTTGCAAACTTCTTCGTAAGCTTTGGTTTTTGGAAGCGTATGAATAAATTGCCACCAAAAATGTGCAGTCCGATACCGGTGTCAATGAACTAGAAGACAATGCCCACATGATTTGAGATTTTTCAGAACTTTGTTTCCAGCATGGAAATTAAAGTAAAATCAGCACATCAAGCTAATCCCAATCTGTCAAATTTCCCCAATTGAAACTGAACCTTATACTTTTGTCATAATGTTGAAAATTTATAAAAGAAATTTGACAGATTGGGGTAGCTGGATGTGCGTCTGTACAACATGCCAAATCGACATTACCAAAAATAATTATGCCACTAAGTAAATCCCCAGGCCATGTCAGGTTCAGTATTGAGCACCTCCGATAAGCCAGACCGCATTTACCTCGATTTCCTGTTATGCTTTACGGTTTCTATGTAGGCGATAGTTATGAGCCGGCATAGATGATCCGATAACTCAAACATACCTGGTGATCTTATATTAGCAGTTACATCTAGACCTATTTCTTTAGCTGCCATGATCTCGATATAATGGGCGACGAATAAAAGATTCGGTTCTTTAGTACATGGGTTGCAGGGCAGCTTAAAAGTATTATGATTGCAAGTAGGTTGGACTGCACTTTATATAACTCGTTGTTGTGCCATCTCCCATGGCATATAAGTAACTTCTACAAATCTATGTAAATCATTGTTACTGTCATAAATAAATAATATTCTATTCTAAGGTCAGTCAATAATATTGTCTAATATAAAAAATTTTGACTTATTGTTGTATTGTTTGTTACACGTGGTTTGTTCAGTTTACTTATTTTATTTTCGTTTATTGGCTCACCAACAGTTTGTTAACACTTGCTAAAACATTTATTTCGCAGTCTTATTTACAATAAAATTTACTAACCACGCTTTCAATTTAATTTCATGTTATTTATTTTTCTTTCACTTCAAAATAAGGAAGTGATGAACATAATTTATCCTATATGTTATTAATAAAATCGGGCGTTATCCAAGATAACAAAAAATTTAAATGAAATTGTAGTGTTAATTCCGTTATGATGCAATTTTCAACGCCCCGCCGACCCCAAAAAGTACGATGCAGTACCTCATCGAGCATTCGAATGGACGATTCGATGAGTTATTATACCTCGTGAACGGTCTGTGGACTAATGAAATACGTGTTCAGTTTCATTTTGTTGCAATTTGTTTATTTATTGCAATTTTTTTAACGGCCGCAGGGCTGCGCATTGTTTCCTGACTCAGTTAAACTTATATTTAGCGAAATTGATACCTTTATATTTTTACTTAAATTTAAAACATAATGACCGTAAAATTGAAGCTCGTTGTGCAGAAATTATCGAGTTCATCTATTGCAGAAATTAAGGTAAGGGTGGGGATTATTAGAAATTATCTCTGTTGCAGATAGTATGTATTAACTACTTTTAATTTTCTTAATTTTGGCAATCTTATGACATAGATCATTTTTACTAAAGGATTGAAAATTTCAGTCTATATGAATGATTTACAATAGTTCAAAATTAAGGTAATTTCTGCACATTACAATAAAACTATTATCAGTAATTTAATTGAAACGTACATGATCCAGCTATACGACGTCCACGCACCGTTAAAAGCCGTAAAAATGAAACATTCTCCAGCGCCTTGGCTCACGCAGGACATTAGGAAGTGGATTGATAAGAAAGCTGCGACTAAGTCAAAATATAAATCCCATCCATCCGCTGAGAACAAAGATAAATACATCTCGGCCAGGAACCAATGTCATAAGGTGTGTAGGAATGCTCAACGCCAACATATTCATAGCTCTGTGCAAAATGGAGACCCAGCAAAAGTCTGGAAATATTTGAGATCAATGGGGATAGGAAAATCACGCCAAATTGACACTCCCAATAATTTAGATATAAATTCACTCAATGGTCATTTCTCAACTTCGTCCAATTTTGATAGGACAACCAAATTAAATACCTTACAGTATCTTTCATCAATTCCTACCCCTGATCATTCTCAGTTTGTCTTTAATCAGTTCTCCACTTGTGATGTTAAGAAGAGCGTATTATTAATTACGTCCAATTCTGTTGGAAGTGATTGTATCAGTCGTAATATGATCCTTCCTATCCTCGACGAAATCCTACCGGTTCTCACCCACCTCCTCAATTTCTCCATTTCTACCGCTACTTTTCCATCAACATGGAAAAGTGCTCATATAATCCCACTACCTAAAAAACGAAATCCATCATCCTTTTCCGATTATCGCCCCATCTCCATACTACCATTCCTTTCCAAAGTTCTGGAACGCCTCATCCACAATCAACTAAGCTCCTTCCTCTCTAAGAATGTCTTACTTAATCCTTCCCAGTCCGGTTTCCGTCCAGGTCACAGCACAGTCACCGCTCTTGTAAATATTACGGATGATATTCGACTAGGCATGGAGTGTGGAAAGTTGACAGTGCTTACGCTGCTTGATTTTAGCAACGCGTTCAACACTGTGGACTTTGACATTCTGCTTGGCATACTACGCTCACTTAACATATCTCCAATGGCAATTGATTGGTTTCGTAGTTACCTGTTTGGCCGTCGGCAGCGGATTCGCATTGACGATACCTACTCGTCGTGGTGTTTCACCAGCGCTGGCGTGCCACAGGGTGGCGTTTTATCTCCACTACTCTTTACTGTATTTATCAATTCGATTACCTCTCGGTTAACTTCTTCCTACCACCTTTATGCCGACGACTTGCAAATATACACCCAGACACCGGTAGAGCACCTTAGCGATGGTATTGGTATCATTAACAGTGACATGGCAATTATCAACAAGTGGAGCACAGACCATGGTCTTACAGTAAATCCCTCTAAAACACAGGTTATTGTGATAGGCAGTTCTCGCATGCTCAGAAAAGTTGACTGGATCCATACCCCTCGAGTAATATTTAACAAAACAGTAATACCATTCAGTGATAGGGTTAAAAACTTGGGGGTATACTTTGATCAAACACTGTCTTGGGGTCCACAAATAGAACAGACCAGTAGTAAATTATATTCTGCAGCCGGATCATTAAGGAGGTTACGTAATTTTCTCCCAACTGCCACTAAAATTGCACTAGCACAATCCCTCCTTCTTCCAATCCTTGACTATGCTGACGCCAGCTATCTTGACCTTACGGAGGACAAACTAGATAAACTCGAGCGGCTTCAAAACTTCTGCATAAGGTTCATATTTGGGCTCCGCAAACATGATCACGTTTCCGAATTTCGTAGAAAACTCGAGTGGTTACCCATTCGCCTTCGCCGAAATACTCATATACTCTCTCTTCTTTACAGTATTTTATTTAATCCCACGGCTCCCTCTTACCTGAAAGTTAGGTTTGAATTCCTATGTGATACACATTTCAGGTCCTTGAGATCATCAGAGAATCTAGAACTCCAGTTGCCCACACATTCCACTAATTTCTTGGACAAATCATTCACTGTACAGGCTGCTCGATTGTGGAATTCACTCCCTCTGCATATCAGACGCGCACAAACTTTGACATCTTTTAAAACACTTTTTAAGAATCATTATTTATCACTGTAATTCTCTCAGCTTGCGATCTTCCACCTTCCTCAAAAACTTCCTTAGTCTTCATAGTTAGTATTAACATTTATTATAGTATATTAAAAAATATTTATATATATATTTATATATATGTATATGTTATATGTTTATATATAAATATTCGTACATAGGTACATATATATGTAAATTAATATAAGTAGATGCACTGCCAACTACCACTTTGTCTCCCTGCATTGCTTTGGTTCATCCAATCGGTTGTCTGGAAGAGATTGCTATATTAGCGATAAGATCGCCGTTCGTACCTCATAATATAAGTTAACTTACATATGTTTCAATGTATGTTCCGATTTGGTGCAATAAAGTGTTATCTATCTATCTATCTAATTTACAAAATTACGTAGAAAATAATGGGTTTTATTTTATTTTAGCACGACAGTGCTTTTGTCTAAAGCACAGACCATCTCACCATTCTTTGAATTATATATAAATGACATAAAATTATATATTGTCATGATTGTGGTTGTAATTAACTATATAAGTATGAATTTACATAAGAAAAGTAGTATACTTATGTAGTATATCAGTTATCTGGTTTCTATAGTACATGCTCTGCTTAGTATCAGATGCCCGTATGTAAATAATGTCCCAGGCTATTATTATTATATCCCCCTCTCCACTACCGTTCATTTCGTGCGATCACACTTTCCATAACTCTCGTCACGCATTCCAGCTTACTCCCCAGGTCAAGTTACTCTCAGTTTTACTCCAAAAAGCTCGTTGCGTACTACCAATTCGGATATAATTTAGGAACGGTATAATACTATCTATATTCTAGTCGCTCATTTACTGATCTCAGCTTCTGTCGCGATTGGGGGCGATTACGCTCCCCTTATGTTACCATGAGTGTATTAAACTATACACGTGGGCATGATATAATATTAAATGCACCTCAGCAGATAAAAGTGTATATATAATCGATGTGCTCTTACCTATGACAAGACTATTTCTAAATTTATTTAAAGAGGCTTAACCAGGCTTTGCTATATTATTACTCATTGTTTTTGAAAATTTAAGTTTAAGGGTGAAAAAAATTCTTTAAATAAAATTTGAAATGTAATAGTCTTGTGATAGATTACACCTCCCAAATCACACGTTGCAAATACGTTTGTACAAAATCAAATTGTCTGAATATAGATTTTTATTGTTTTAGGCTGGAGAGAATAAGTTTCAGCGAAAAGAACTACCGGGGTTTCATTACGGCCCAATTGAATCGGTCCGGAAAAACTTACTCACGGCATATGCACGAGATTTGTTCCAGTTAGTAAAATTATTTGGCAGACGAACACAATATTTACTCAATGTCGCTCGAATAACAGTAATATTAATAATGTTGCGACGGAACCAACAGTTTTGAAATTTATATTTCATTAAAATGCGAATAATCCGGGTTTATAAATATTAATAATTTTCTTTTAAGCCTATCTGATCTTGTTAGGGTTCCGTAGCCAAATGGCAAAAAACGGAACCCTTATAGATTCGTCATGTCTGTCTGTCTGTCTGTCCGTCCGTATGTCACAGCCACTTTTTTCCGAAACTATAAGAGCTGTACTGTTGAAACTTGGTAAGTAGATGTATTCTGTGAACCGCATTAAGATTTTTACACAAAAATAGAAAAATAATAATAATTTTGGGAGTTCCCCATAAATAGAACTGAAACTCAAAATATTTTTTTTCATCATACCCATACTTGTGGGGTATCTATGGATAGGTCTTCGAAAATGATATTGAGGTTCCTAATATCATTTTTTTCTAAACTGAATAATTTGCGCGAGAGACACTTCTAAAGTGGAAAAATGAGTCCCCCCCCCCCCTGTAACTTCTTAAATAAGAGAATGATAAAATTAAAAAAATATATGATGTATGTACATTACCATGTTAACTAACAACGAAATTAACATAAGAAGTGATTGTCCGTTGATCATAACTTGTACTATGGCAACCAGATAACTGATATAAGTACTACTTTTCTTTTGTAAATACATACTTACATAGATAATTACACCCAGACGCAGGACAAACAGACATGTTCATGCACACTAATATCTGCCCTGGGAGGGAATCGAACCCACGAACTTCGGCGTGAAAAGAAAGCATTTGCCAACCACGCCAACAGGCCCGTCGAAATTAACAACTTTGAAAGGTAAATGAAAAACAAGTTTAATTAAGCTATGATCAAAGGACAATCAATAATTATGATCGAGAACTGTGTAGGGAGTGAGAGAAAGCTCATTGTGTGAGTAAGGCCCATCCCTACTAAGTGCTGTTTCATCATCATCATCATATCAGCCGAAAGACGTCCGCTGCTGGACAAAAGCCTCCCCCAAAGATCTCCACAATTGCCGGTCTTGCGCTATTCGCATCCAGCAGTGCTGTTTGCTAGATGAGAAATGATACCCGTGGGTGGACGCCTGGCGGGGATAACTTATCGATTCGTAATTGATTAGGTAGTTATCGACCACTGAAACTTGAACATTATTAAAGTACTAATATCGCGTAAAAACTGGGGGTTGAAAGTAATATTAAGGAGTACCTGTATGGATTTATAAAAAATCTACAATCATAAAAACATCTAAATATGTAACAGTAGGATGAAGAGGTTCCGATGATACGAGGTCAAAGCTACGTACGTCCTTTATTAGTAAGCCTGTATAAGTAGTCCTGCGGAGGAGTACGTATGAGATTTATATTTTTGTATTTAAGCTTCTGATAATTGCTGTCACTGCGTTGCATAATCATAGGGATTTAGTACAGGAACCAACGGCATCAACTTCCACTTCGTGAATTTTAGGTTTACTTCGAAGCCTAAGTTTCACGACGTGGAAGATCCAGCCGTTGGTTCCTAGCTGGTCTAAATCTCAAAGATTATCCCACACAGTGAAAGCAATTGGCAGTAGCTTATATCATAGTGTAGCGGCCGGCGGTTGGGCAGGTCATGCGCCGGCGGAAAATCTCGATAGCGACTTTTAAGAACTAAAGCGAAACGGTACAGCGCCATCTACAAAATATCGCAGGAACTAATTTCCGTGACGACTTTTATTATTATAATATAATATTTACATGGGCCACTTAGGTATAAAAAATATGTGTGTTCCCTTTGTCGTTGATTGTAGTTTTACAGCTGTCAGCAGTATTTACAGTTGTCTGTGATGGTTATAGAGATAACACAGCTACATCCTTATAGTCAGACGACCGCTGTGACTCAGTCCAGTCAAGACCAGGTCCCCTCCCCTTGGAGTATAGTCCATATTAACAGCATAAAATATGATAAAATAAAATAAAAAATTAAGCAAAAATATGTGCGGTGTGTGTGGTATGTGTGTTTTTAGTATATTTACTTCTTGCGCAAGGATACCAGGTACGTAAAAAAAAAAACAAAAAAAAAGGTTTTTATTCACGTAGACTTTAAAAAAGCGCTTGTAAATAGTCAGAACATGTTTGTAGTAATTCAGTTATTATTTCTAGTTACTTATAATAGATATTTAGGTACACGGAATGTTAATACATTTATACAATTTATTATATAATGGTAGTGTCATTTAGCTAGCTTGTATTAACTTATTGTCAAGGAGATTACGTTTAGTTGAAGTTTTTAATATTATGTATTGAAATTAAAGTTGTATTTATATATTGTTTTATTATATGCACGTTTATGTTTGATTGGTCAATAGCTTTTCAGTTTCGTCAAACAGAGATGTTCATGCACACATATATCTGGCCTGGGTGGTCATCGAATCCACGACCAGTGCAGTGAAAGTCAAGTGTTTACCAACCCCGCCAACAGGTCTGTCAAGACACTCAATTAGTCTAGACCTCTGACCGTTTTTCTACCATTACTATAAACAGTTTTTTTTAAACTTTAACTACATCTGTATGAATAATTTCTTTCTAAATATGCCTACCTACTTATTTAATATGATTTTTGCAGGTAGAAGATTTTTTATTTAATCGGATCCCATTAAAAAGGTCTTAATAAACAATTATAAAGTTTTTGTTTATAAACCTTTCCCTAGATGGCGTTACTGCCGAATTAGAAGTCGCTATGGTTTCGTTACACGATTTCAATGTATACCTTAACTTATTAACGGTAGTAACTAAAAAACTGAAATTCCATTGCATTGGGGTTATTTTTGAAATAGAACCAACACTTTATATGAGTGTTGCGTTCTATGTAAGAATAATAATTTTCTGGGACATTATTACACACCGCTATCTGATCCCATGGAAACCTCAAACCAGATAACCGATATACTACTTTTCTTTTGTAAATCATACTTATATAGATAATTACACCCAAATATATGCATCTAAGTGCATCGAACCCACGACCTCCAGCGTGAAAAGCAAACATTTGCCAACCACGCCACCAGGCCCGCCGTCATAGTAATATGCCACCCAGGACAGATATTTGTTTGCAGATGTTGGTCCTGCCTGAGTCAAAGGCATCCTCTGCCAGTCAACCTTGAGATGATGCAGAAAATACAAAGTAGAATAGATCTATATAAGTATTTATAAAAGAAAAGCAGGCAGTATATAGTATATCAGTTATCTGATTTCCATAGTACAAGCTCTGCTTATTTGAATACTTTAAAACTGTTATTTGAATACTTCTTAAATCATAGTTATATTATTAAATAAGCCATTTATTACTTTTAGCATTTTAAACCTTCAAAACTTAAAACATGTTTCATATATCTTGAAAATTAATTGTATAAAAAGTGCGAACCGGTATCCGGTCCAATATGCGTTTATCGCTCCGTCACCGCACCATGGTTCATAACATCGAGTTTATACATTCGAAAATCATATTTAGTAATAAAACTATGAATACATTGATGAAGTATTTAGGTAAATAAATGAATAATTTAATATATTAATTATAATAAGCGCCATCTGTTGGAGTTGTCCAATGTAATTATTGGCGTTCCAGTCATTGTTAGCCGTGTAGGTTTTCGGTAAGATGGCGTTAAAAGCGACTTAAGTAGATTAAGAAAAATATCGAATGGATTGTATGTATACGAGTCTGAAAATTTCGGTGCGGCGGCGAGCGCATAGTCGAATACTTATAATGGGGTATAGAAGGCCAACTCTCGCAATTATTGTTAACATCTACATGTTCACAAAAATTGTCTGTGCGCCATCTGTTAGTCTTGTTTAAACATGCTAAACTGAAAACAAGTTTCTTAGATCATGAAAATGAATTGTACAAAAAGTGTGAATTGACCCCACGAACCACAGAGTATCCGGTCCAATAAGCGTTTATCGCTCCGTCACCGCACCATGGTTCTCAACATCGAATTTATACAATCCATTCGATAATCATATTTAGTTATAAAACTATGATTAAATAAGAATTTAGGTAAATAAATTAATAATTTAAAGCGCCATCTTTTGGAGTTTTCCCATGTAATTATTGGCATTCCAGCCGTTGTTAGCCGTGTAGGTTTTTTGTAAGATGGCGTTAAAAGCGACTTAAGTCGATAAAGAAATAATAATATATCGAATGGATTGGGTAAATACGAGTCTGAAAACCTCGGTGCGGTGGCGAGCGCATAAAGGAATACTTATAGTGGGGTATAGAGGGCCAACTCTCGCAATTATTGTTAACATATACATGTTAACAACGATTGTCTATGCGCCATCTGTTAGTCTTATTCCGAAACTTTTTGTAAATACATACGTTTAGATCTTTAGCTTCAACTATTCATCAAAGCAAAAATTTATAGGTATAACACAATATCAGCAAGAGATCGTAATCTCACCCATCACCCTTTCGTTAATATAAATTATCGACAAAATGCATACGGAATATAAAAATGGTAGGTAGTCTTCGCGAAGGGTTGAGAGTATTATAGAATGTCACTTTATTTGCTTTGCAAGATAGGTGATAGGTATTACATTAGTCTACTCAAATACAGCACATACTGCCGACATATTAAGGATACTATTGATTATTGTACAGTTAATTAGCACTGTTATTCGTAGTTTACAAAATATCAACAGACGATAATGTATTGTAGGTACCTTTGAACATTTCTCTACCATTATTTAGCTAAAAAGGCTTCAAATACATGTGAATGAAGGATTAATTTCTTAATATAACGGTTTATACAAAATACATGATCACCAAATTTTGCTTGAATTCCCTAGATGGCGTTACTGCTGAATTAGAAGTCGCAAGCGAAGTGTGTCCCGACTTGTATATATACCTTGAAAGGAACTGATTGCTTAGATTTCAATTGAAATAGTTGTACATTTTTGTAAGAGAACCATCGCCTATATGGGTGATGTGCTCTCTAGATACAGAACTTATCAATGGTAGTCTTCGCCAAGGACAAAGAGTACTATTCAATGTCACATTATTTTCTTTGCTGCATCGGCATCAAAGTATCACTTTGATGTACACACGGCTATATTACCAATATAAGCTGACCTGTCATGGTATGGAAATCCTTTACAACCTGAGATCACCTTATACTGGAATTGTATAACTTGATGTGTAGCCTACATATTAAAGATACTATTGATTGCTTTTTTTAGGCAATTAGCAAACAACCTTCTTTTAAATAATAAAAATGTCCTCCCGGTCGTATGCGGCCACAGCCAGTCTCAATAGAGATTTGCCAACTGCGTAGGACATAATTATAGTGCGCAATCACAAGGGCACTTTCTATTCCATCTCTCTCATGATCCGAGGAGACGACTAGCGAAACTTCGCCTGACCGTCTCAACTGGGCCGTGTTGAAACCGGTATTAGATGAACCCGCTGAATTTGTTTCGCTGGGTCTTCTCAGTTGGGGCGCATTGGATCTGGTGGTAGTATTACGGCGCGATCGTCGTTAGAAACACAAGGTCCGTCATAATAATAATATTTAATTCGTACCTTAATATAGACAGAACCATTCAGACAATATGTACTTAGTAAAATATAGCTTAAACTATATTTTTCGATAGTTAAACCTACAATAACTTAATCATCATCATCATATCAGCCGAAAGACGTACACTGCTGGACAAAGGTCTCCCCCAAGGATCTCGACAATAGCCGGTCCTGCGCTGCCCGCATCTAGCGCCTTCCCGCGACCCGCACAAGATCGTCGGTCCACCGTGTAGGAGGCCTGCCCACGCTGCGTCTTCCGGTTCGTGGTCGCCACTCGAGAACCTTTCTGCCCCATCGGCCGTCAGTTCTACGAGCTATGTGCCCTGCCCACTGCCACTTCAGTTTGGCAATTCTTTGGGCTATGTCGGTTACTTTGGTTCGCCTGCGGATCTCAGCATTTCTGATTCGATCTCGCAGGGAAACTCCAAGCATAGCCCTTTCCATTGCTCTTTGGGTGACCTTGAGCCGCCTCATAAGGCCCATAGTGAGTGACCACGTCTCTGTTGCATAAGTCATCACTGGCAACACACACTGGTCGAAGACTTTCGACTTGAGACACTGCGGTATTTGGGACGAGAAGATATTACGTAGCTTCCCGAACGCTGCCCAGCCGAGTTGGATTCTACAATTGATCTCCATTTCGAAGTTGGACCACCTAGTTGGATGGTCTGTCCTAGGTAAATATAGTTCTCTACAACTTCAGTGCAGTGCAGAGTCTCCAACCTTAACTAGAGTGGGTGCAACATGGATGTTCGTTATGATTTTTGTCTTATCCATATTCATTTTCAGACCCACTTGTTTAGAGACTCTACTGAGGCCATCGAGCATTGTACTGAGGTCGTCAAGGGTCTCAGCCATGACTACTATATCGTCGGCACATCTAAGGTGGGTGATGTACTCGCCATTGACATTGATGCCAAAGCCTTCCCAGTCCAGAAGCTTGAAGACATCTTCCAATGCAGCGGTGAACAGTTTCGGAGATATGACGTCTCCCTGTATTACGCCTCGCTGCAATTGAATAGGTTTCGAGTTCTGGTCCTGAAGTCGGACTGACATGGTGGCGCTTTCGTACAAACACTTTAACACCTGGACATACCGATAGTCAATTTGGCACCTTTGAAGAGACCTCAGCACGGCCCACTTTCTGTTTTCTCTTTCTTAGTCCACAAACGCTAAGCATAATGGCTGGTTAAACTCCTCGGTCTTCTGTATAACTTGCCGCAGCGTATGTATGTGGGCTATGGTACTGCAGCCTTTTCGGAAACCGGCTTGTTCGGGAGGCTGGAAGTCGTCAAACCTTCGTGCGAGACGATTCGTAATGACCCTCGAAAACAACTTGTATACATGACTCAGCAGTGAGATGGGTCTGTTATTCTTCAACAGGGTTATATCGCCCTTTTTGAAGAAAAGCACCACCACACTCATGTGCCATGCTTTTGGCGTTTGACCTTCGACTATGACGGAGTTGAATAACTTCTGAAGGGCCCGCAGGATCGGTGTACCACCCGCCTTCAGAAGCTCAGCTGTAACTCCATCATCACCCGGCGCCATGTTGTTTTTCAGTTGTTTGAGAGCCATTCTAATCTCGTACAGGCTGACGTCCCGGATATCTTGGGTGTAGTGTCGGGTTAGTCTTGCTCTTGGATCTGAGGCATGACTATTGACAGGAAGTCGCGTTTTCGTGTACAACTGTCCGTAGAACTTCTCGATCTCTCCTAGCAACTCACGTTTTGACGTGACGATTCTACCATCCTCAGTCTTCAGCTTCGTCAGTTGGCTTTGCCCAATAGACAAATCTTTTGCGAACACTTTAGAACCTCTATTCCGCTCGATGGCCTCTTTAATACTAATAGTATTAAGTTGGCGTGTGTCACGAGTCAGAGACTTTGAGATTTGTCTGTTGAGCTGCCTGGATCTGGCAGCATCACATGAGGATGTTAGAATCATTTTCCGCCTTTCTTCCATAAGCTGTAGGGTATGGTCGGAGATCTTTTTGGTTCCATTTGTACGTCGGGTTTTGTAGAAGTTAGACCCGGCCGTCTGGACAGCTTCCACGAACCTGTCATGGTATGTATCCACTTCTTCACAGTCTGCTAGGCATTCGAATCGGTTCTGAAGTTCAAGTTGAAAGGGTTCGGGGTTTTGGAGGTGGAACGGTATGGGACGGAGCGTAGACTTCATCAGTCGGGACCTCTCGAGTTTGACATTTAGGTTCAATGAGCCTCTGACCAGTCTGTGATCGCTCCCGGTCTTAACCACATTGATCACAGAGACATCAGAGACTTCTACTTGTCTCCTCGTCGACAAGATGAAGTCTATCTCGTTTCTAGTTTTCCCATCGGGGCTCACCCAGGTCCATTTACGATGCGCCGGCTTCCTGCAGAAGGAATTCATCATAAAGAGACCCTCCTTCTCCATGAAGTCAGCCAACATCTGGCCTCGGGGGTTCCGATCCCCGGTTCCAAATGGCCCCACTTTCAGCTCATCACCGATTCGTTTGCCCAGCTTCGCGTTGAAGTCCCCCATGACCACAGTGAAATAAGAGTTCGAGGTATGTATGGCTCTGGAAATGTCCTCATACATGACCTCTACTGCATCATCGGAGTATGTCGAAGTGGGTGCGTATACCTGTATAACCTTCAGCGAATACCGCCTGGTGATTCTGAGTATAAGGTACGCAACCCTCTTCGACACACTCTCGATTTTCACTACGTTGTTCACGTTGGACTTGTGGACTATGAACCCGACACCACCTTGGGATAGTTGGTCACCCTCCCGGTAATAGATCAGGTTTCCGGATTTCAGTATTATCGAGTCCTCCCCCTCTCTTCGGACTTCAGATAATCCTACAATATCCCAATGTAACCTGCTCAGTTCTTCCCCCAGTTCGGTTATCTTCTCGTCGGACCGCAGTGTACGTGTGTTAAACGTTGCCAGGGCCAGAGGTCGTCGTTTTTAGTAACGTGGAATCTGCCGGGGATTCTTAGCACCCCCTGCCCTGCCGTAAACTTAATATAACTTAATACAAGCTAGCTAAATTTCATTACTATTATAAAATAAATTTTGTTCTCTGGTAGGTATTCCCTCGGGACTTCTTCGCCCCCCTCGTGATGAGATGGGGTGATGATATTCTTCGCCGTTGTCACCACAAACAACAGGCAATATTAGAAGTTAATTATCTCGTACTGAAAAGAGTGAAGAAACCTATAGACTGCTTTTCCACCAGAGATATGCTATGCTACGTTGCTATGGATGCGTTTGCTGTCCACCAATCGTATTCATTGGTGCACATAGCTTAGCACTGGTGGAAACGGATTCAACTAAGATATGTTTCTTATATGGAAGGGTGCGTGCTATGGATGTGTGCTATGGATGCGTGCTATGGACGCCTGCTATGGGTCGTCGCGAGTGGTGATGCTATGTGCAGAGCAGGGTACAATAGAAATGAACTGAACGAGTCGTCATGCGCATCGTCCTCGCGCAGCTACTTTGCGGCGGCGCATCTTCATAGCACATCTTATTCGCAACGCTATATAGCCTAGCATCAGTGGAAACGGTCACATAGTTTCGTAGCTGAGCAGCTACGTTCACCCCGGAATGTAAAAGCTCTTTAACGTTCTCGCAGCTTAGCTGCATAGCACATCTCTGGTGGAAAGACACCCTTATCAGGCCTGAGTTTTGTCCTAAAATGTTCTTAATGGGATGTGAAAGTCTGCCAACTCGCACTAGACCAGCGTGGTGGACATTGGCCATTTGAAACTGTGAAAGGGCTCCTTGCCCTATAGTGGAAAATTATGGCATGAATTGTGTTAATTCCAAACGATTCTATATAAAACGTAGATCTAAAAATCTATATTCACCTAGAAAAAGCCTTGTGGATTCCGGTCTAGAAAGAATAACAGGGCCACCCCTTACTATTCCTGGGTGTCTTAGAAGGTGACCAAGCGATCCAGGCAGCAGCGCCACCTGTGTATCAGCTACCACCTAATTGCGGTGTCGATGTCGCATGCCAAGCGCGGTGACTAACGCAAACCCCCTCTAAATGACAAGGTTATAGCAACATTTATCATATCAGCCGAAAGACGTCCACTGTGGGACCTTTGGGGTAAGCCTATGTCAAGCAGTGGAATATATCAGGCCGTGATGACAGTCGCCAACTCACATGCCAAGCGCGGTGACTACGGCAAATCCCTCCAAATGGTAACTTTAAAGAAACCTTTGGGGGATGCCTAAGTCCAGCAGTGGTCGATACCAGGCTGATGATGACCTAGAAATACTTATGTTTAGTTAGCTATAAAACTACAAACATGTTGTATATCAAAAATAACACGCGCTTTTTAGGGTTCCGTAGCCAAATGGCAAAAAACGGAACCCTTATAGATTCGTCATGTCTGTCTGTCTGTCCGTATGTCCCAGCCACTTTTTTCCGAAACTATAAGAGATGTAGTGTTGAAACTTGGTAAGTAGATGTATTCGGTAAACCGCATTAAGATTTTTACACAAAAATAGAAAAAGAACGATAATTTTGGGGGGTCCCCATACATAGAACTGAAACTCACAATTTTTTTTTCATCGTACCCATACATGTGGGGTGTCCATGGATAGGTCTTCAAAAATGATATTGAGGTTTCCAATATATTTTTTTCTAAACTGAATAGTTTGCGCGAGAGACACTTTCAAAGTGGTAAAACGAGTGTCGCCGCCCCCCCTTTAACTTCTAACATAAGAGAATGATAAAACTAAAAAAATATATATGATCACCATGCCAACGAACAACGAAAATTGATTTGAACGAGATCTAGCTAGTAGTTTTTTTAATACATCATAAATTGTAAACCGCAATTTGCTTTCATTTAATCAACTGAAATACTTGCTGCTACGGAACCCTTCATGGGCGAGTCCGACTCGCACTTGGCCGGTTTTTTAGGTGAGAACCAATTACAGGTAGGTATAATCCACTCCACTTTGGATAAGGCTTAATAACATACTTGTCATGCCATTTTATCAGTGTGTTTTGTTTTTGGTAGGGGAGTAATACCAGGAGGAGCTTGCGACAGTATTGATTATAGCAATCCTGCCGTCGGTCCTGTACCTGAGCTCTTTCCGGTCCTGTCGTTAGTCGTCCCATCGTATCACGATGATGATGGAATAGAAAGTGCCATGCACATAGTTAATGCTGTAATAGGTCCCGCGCATATGGTTAGTTTCTATGAAGACTGGCTGTCATGTGTGAAATTCGACCATATTATTTGGTACAATATTATTAGTTATACTGATGACATGGTACTTTTATCTCCATCAATAAGATGTTTACGTTGATAGATATGTTAGCGAAAATATATGTTTGTTATACAATATTTTTAACATCGGACTGAAAATAGGTATATATAGTTCAACCTCTTAATACTTACACTGCGAAGTCCTGTAGCCCTAGCGTTAGTCCAGGTAAACGGTTCACAAGTGCTAGTTGGGCGGCAATTTAGGTATCTACTGAGTCGCATACTCCTTGATGATCTTGCAGATGATATCGACATAGAATCATAAGGAAGTGCACTCTCAATCCGATCTAACGTGCTTGCACGGATAATTTACGTGGAATGCAGGTATAAAAAACACTGTCTATGTTATTACACTTTTCTTAACTATGGACATCATTAAGAAAAGCTACATGTAGCTACAGTGTACCATGAGAGTGCAATACAACGATGCCTACCGTACTCTAATGGAATTTCCCCGCTACTGCAGTGCAACTGGTATATTCGCGAAGTGCCTGATTTCCATGCAATCGTCCGATAGCATATTGCATCTATATGGGGCAGGATACAGAACTCACATAATCAACTGTTAAGGATCATCATGTTTGCAGTCTGAACCATAATTAAGATTGCTATAAGTAGGATATAACTATAGTTTTAAATTTATTTTGTTGTGATATTCTTATTTTTGTTTTATATTGCACACAGAAAATATACAGTTGTAAAAAGGGTGTTTATAAAAGTCATGTACAGACGCCAGCACATCAAGCTACCCGGAGCCATAATCGGACCCAAAAGTCAATTTCAATAACGAGTTTACAATACCAGACAGTCAAATTTTTAAAGCTTGAAGCTAAAACGTAAAGACGGCGCCTTAACCTATCAGCGAAAAAGCTTTTTAATGTTACGGTAAATTATTTGTCAATGAGATAGATCTCAAAGGGCATGCAAGAGTTTACAAATGTAAAAAGGCCAATTCCTGGCAAGATTGATTTCAAGTAGATTAAGGTAGATTTTCTCCGAACAAACTTTAGAAATATATTACAGAGGTGCGTAGGAATAAATTAATGTTCTTACTTCATTTCTCATCTAATGGCATAAGGGGTTTGGTTAACTTGCGGCATATATTTTAACCAATGACTGTAAAAAGTCGCGTAAATTATATATATCTATCTGTGCCCCGCGGTTTTACCCGCATTAAACTTTATAAATATATCCTATGTGTTAATCCAGGGTGTCAGCTAACTCCATACCAAATTTTATCAAAATCGCTCCAGCCGTTTAGACGTGAACAAGTAACAACATACACACTCACACACTCACAAACTTTCGCCTTTATAATATTAGTGTGATATTCGCAAGTATGAAATAAACTACAATACAATTAACTCTTAACTACATTGAAATTAAAACAATGTCCCAATATTATATATATTATAGATATGACACATTCAGGAGACCTCTTTGTACGAGACACACACCTGACAATCTTAATGTAAAAAAGGAGGTCCAGTCTTCAGACTCTAGTTAGTTCAAGGACTACCCTGTTCCCAGGTTTAATTAGAGCTGTATTTTAGAGAGCATCCCAAAACATATGTCGAAGGACTTCGGTAGTGAATTTTCATAATTTATTTATGTTTCTCGGCTGTAATATTGTTATGCCTTTTATTAACTTTAAGCTATGCTAATCATAATCATCTTCGATCTTCGCCCTGGACGCCTATTTGTATGACCCACATACATATTTCGGTTTAAAGAATTTATTTCGCAGAAACAACATTACAGTAGTTCACTTAACTATGAGAAGCATTAAAACTAAATCTTATGCACTACTTAACAGTATTAGTTGTTGTTCAATACCGGAACTTAATCGGGTTTTTATTTTTATTATTTATGTATGTACGTGCTTATATTTTTGTTATTTTATGTATATTTTTAAATAGGAATATTTATTATCTATGAATAATATTATAATATATATTATATTTTGTTCGGTACTTTACCAACATATAATGGGCGGACACAAATTACATCTCAGACGACTCAGAATAACTATTTATGGGTCACACAACTAGTTGTCCGGCGCGGGACCCTGCGACACGAAGCGGCGAGGCGATTGTCTTAGCCGCTACACGTGTAGTCAATTAGAAAAAAATAAGTTTTGGAAACACACCTCTCTAGAACTTTTGAACAAACCTTTGTGTCGGGATTAAATAGACAAGCTTCTAGTATTTATTTTTAATACGACGCGACGTTTCACTTCACCGGAAAATACAAGCGAGCGAGGGCTAAGCCGTCTAGTAAAGGGTCTTAACCTAAGTAACCCTAGGCAGTGGGCACCCTCTTTGAGGTTCAAACCTCAGTTCACATCGGCTACTGACGTGGAGATGTATGCGAGTGTCGATTCTTATGGATGTTTTGTTTTATGCAACTTCCGCCAATCTTCTGATTAAAGATCGGTAATCAATAAACTCTGAAATTTAAGCCGTGGAAATATGTGCATCAATTTGTCTGCAGGGATCATGATGATAACCTCGACCGCTGGTCAAAAGCCTTCCGCCAGAATAAAGATATGCTTTCAATGCGCACCAGCAGTATAGTATATACATACATAACAAATTACTTCTATCTTAATTTGTTTCTCTTTAGTTCCCTTAATTCTAGAAACTCCGTACGCTTAAGCCTCTTATTTTAAATAAGATTATTATTATTTTCTATAAATTCACTATGTTAATCCTACTAATATTATAAATGCGAAAGTTAATGAGTATGGATGTTTGTTACTCTTTAACGCAAAAACTACTGAACTGATATTGATGAAACTTTCTCAAGTACAACGATTAACGATGTACGTGTACATAGTGCATATCCGAATTGCCATGCGTTAATTGTTGTACTTTAATGTATAAGTGTACCTATTGATAAATTTAGTCTAAAATATTATTTTACAAATGTAATTATGTATTTTAATAGCATGCTTTTTACTCTGCTCTGTATTGCTAATTGCTGTAAGCTGTTATTTGAAAATTGGACCACAGTATAAATTAATCAGTAGGTTGAATTTAAGGTTTAGTTGTCTTCGACCAGTGTGTGTTGCCAGTGATGACTTACGGAACAGAGACGTGGTCGCTCACTATGGGCCTTATCAGGCGGCTCAAGGTCACCCAAAGAGCAATGGAAAGGGCTATGCTTGGAGTTTCCCTGCGAGATCGAATAAGAAATGCTGAGATCCGCAGGCGAACTAAAGTAGCCGACATAGCCCAAAGAATTGCCAAACTGAAGTGGCAGTGGGCAGGGCACATAGCTCGTAGAACTGACGGCCGATGGGGCAGAAAGGTTCTCGAGTGGCGACCACGAACCGGAAGACGCAGCGTGGGCAGGCCTCCTACACGGTGGACCGACGATCTTGTGCGGGTCGCGGGAAGCCGCTGGATGCGGGCAGCGCAGGACCGGCTATTGTGGAGATCCTTGGGGGAGGCCTTTGTCCAGCAGTGGACGTCTTTCGGCTGATATGATGATGATGATGTCTTCGACTTTGATTACCAAGTAGGTAATAAATGGCACTTGAACGCAACGAATCCACCACTACCCAACGCTAACGCAGTTCTGTCTGTTAGACCTTAAGAACTTCTTTTGAAGAAACACTGTATACCATCTCATTCACATCACCCACAATCATCAGCCTGAAAGCGGCCACGCGTCGCTGAACCCGCCCCTCCTGCAGCATCAGAAACATATATCCAACGCCCACCGTTGGACAAAATTAAAGGGTCCGCTGGTGGTAAAAATTCCCGAAATTCCCCACGTACGCCCTGAAATTGACCAGCAAGAGGTACGATTTTACCGGTTCCAAAAGAGAGCCTGTCCTGTTTAAAGCTAATATAATAATAATAATATTTAGGGACAATGTCACACAGATCTTCCTAGCCCCAAACTAAGCATCGCTTGTACTATGGGTACCAGGCGACGATATACATACTTATATAGATAGATAAATACTTATATACATAGAAAACATCAATTACTCAGAAACAAATATTTGTGCTCATCACACAAATATTTGCACTTACCGGGATTCAAACCCAGGACCACCAGTTTCGTAGGCAGGATCACTACCAACTAGGCTACGGTGACCGTAGCTAAGCTATGAAGGTGTGATAAGGTATGCTCGTTTCGCTCCCACGTGTCCTGCTGGCGTCACTCATATCTCTGGTGGAAATACACCGTAATACTATTATGATCGTGACGTGTTTTTCTTTTAACTGTGGATCAACACTATAAATGATATAATGAAATAATAAATGCAGCGACAATAAGTCGCATATTGCGTTGCTTGCTTATCGTATGGGCAGTGGTAACCCTAGTGTCAGAGTTGCTCAAGCCGCCCAGTAGGCCTCTGACATGGCTTAACGACTGTTGTCTAATGACTACAACCGGGACCGACAGCTTAACGTGCCCTCCGAAGTACCGAGACGCTCAGAAATTAAACCACTTTGGCGGTCACCCATCTATGGACTGACCGCGAGCGTAGTTGCTTAACCTCGCCGATCGCTTACAGACCGGTGAGAGCATCTAGCTATGAGCGTATATTGCGTTGATAATGTTTGTTTTGTCGTCAACGACTAAGTAGGTATACAGTTTTAATTTGGCCCATTTATTATCTACTTTTATGGCCACTTTTTCACTTATAATAAGGATTTCTCAATTCGCGCGTTCGAATTGTACTATTGAATATCTTTATAGTCATTTATTGTTTTTTTCTGACAACAGATGGCACGAATCCAGAACACGTTTCCATCCATATATAAAACTTAGCTTAGTTAAACCCGTTTCTAATAGTGCTAAGCTATATAGAGCAATGAAGGTAGGTGGATATCAAACCCAACCACAGCAACGTAGCATAACTTATCTCTTTTTGTTTATCAGAGGCTTATATTTTTGAAGTAAAACTACTTTTACGCGCAGCTATCTTAATCGGGAGTGATCGCCAACGGTCGGAAGCGCTCGGGTTACGTCCGCCTTGCGGCTGCAAAAACGTCGTGGGGGGTATCTCGATTGCGGCGGTGGTACACGTCTGTGATTGATGTCTAATATTAATTAAATATTGAAAAATAAAAGTGTTTGTACTCTTTACACTTCTTTATAGGTACACGTTTGACTTGGAGGGTAAGCTGATGAATGGGTAACGAGAGCGTTCCGAAAAGTGTGATCGGGCGAGGTGAACTAAAGTTGAGAGGGTGATATCAGTTGAGAGTTAGAGGGAAAGAGACCGAGAGAGTTACGTTTCAGCTGCGAGCAAACATTTTCCTTCTCTCATTATCTCATAGCCAGTTAAGTTTTATATATTATCTAAGGTTTACTTCAGTCGTGAGGTCTAAAGTACACCGGTTTTATTAACATGACTTTTACAGGTTATTCTAGGAAGCTTTCACTGCTTTACCGGATAACAGAAGCGAGCGTGGGTTGCAAATAAAACTCAACTCCAAGTTCATTTGGAGCGCCAGAGGTAACCCTTTTGGAGATTGAACATCGACTCTCGACGGTTAGGCTCCGCGCAAACGGGCCACGAGTGGCTGCCGCGTGCCACGTCTTTTGGTACCGCGCAAACGAAGGTGTTCGGTGGTTGCTACAATTTCTAACTCTCCTGCTGTAGTTTCACGAAGGATTAAGCAATAAGTTGCCACTGGTGGCGTGTCGCAGCCACTCAGCCGCGAGTGGTCGCCACTCGCTACGCGTGTGCGGCGTGTCCATACTAATTGTATGAAAAATCTCGTGAACTCTTTGTCGCTAGCCACCAGTGGCTGCCACTGGTGGCCCGTTTGCGCTGAGCCTAACTGACTTGGAGATGCATGAGAGAGTGGAATGGTAGAAAGATTTGGGTGCAAAACTAAAATTAACGTCACTTTAAGGGCTTATGCACGCCACGTTTTTTAAACGACGGCGCGCATCTATCCCACATAGCAGTTTGTTTTTGTTTGTATCGATACAAACGCGCGTTAGGCTGATTTCAGAGTGACGCGCGTGGCACGCGCCGGCGGCCAGCGCGTCTCAACAACCATTTTAAGTGTACGCAACGGCGCGTGCGAGACGCGTCACTCTGAAACGCTAGCTGCCAGTAGAGGAGCTTGGGCAGCGCTGGCCGACGGCGCGCGTTTAGACGGCGCCGCTCACCGGCGCGACTCTGAAATCAGCCTTAACGGCGCGCTTAAAAACGGCCTAAGGTAAAAACGCATTGTAATCTAGCGAAAATCTAGCCAAAAATAATAAATTCCTCGTGGTACAAAGCATCTTCGCGTCTAGGAAAGTTGGCGATGAAGTTACCGTCACTCTTATCAAGAAGATTCCTCAATTTATCTATGTTGCAGGGTTAGACAAGTGAAGTTGGGTTGGAGCGGCGAGCGTAATATTTCAACACTAGACACTGGACGCATAACCAGTAAATTACATTGAAACACTGCTTTTAACATAACATAAACACCTTTTGATGCTGTACATTTATGTTATAAAACGTTATTGTTTAAAACAGTTTAGATTTAAGAAGATGTAATAGCTACTGGATGTCCATAAATAAATAATAATATTAGGTATAGAAAAAATCTCTAGAAAATATGATAATATCAATGGGAGCTTGTCATTTAAGTGGGACTAGATATTTTATTTTAACATTATTTTATTTTTTTACAGTTACCAGAAAGAAGAAGACTGAGGCGCTCATAGCTATTTGCTCTCACCGGTTCGTAAGCAATCCGTGAGGTTAAGCAACTACGCTCGCGGTCAGTCTATAGATGGGTGACCGTTTAATTTCCGAGTGTCTCCATGCTTCGGAGGACACTTTAAGCTGTCGGTGCCGTTTGTAGTCATTAGACAAAAGTCGTTAAGCTACGTCATAGGCCTACTGGGCGGCTTGAGCAACTCTGACACTAAGGTTACCACTACCCATACGATAAGCAAGCATTGAAGACACCATTTTCGTGCAAACAGGGTTGCATTCTCCATTCCATTATTTTCATAGTTAGAAGAAAATTGACTCCGTCGTTGGTCTAGCGGTAGCGTGTTCAACCGCAGATAACGTGGTCCTGGGTTAAAATCCTGGGTCGGGCCGAAAGTGATTTTGGGTTTTTGCTGTATAACGAAATAATCTTAATATCAGCCCGAAGTCTGGGAGTTGGCGGTATTATACCCCTGTGCCTCGAAGAGCCCGTAAAGCCGTCGGTCCTGTACAAGACCTCTTTCCGATCGTGTCGCTAGTCGTCCCATCGGATTATGAGAGTGATGGAATAGAAAGTGTTCCTGTGTTTGCGCACACACTTGAGCACTATAATATGTCCCGCGCAGATGGCTAGTCTCCTTTAAGACTGGCCGCCGTGGCCGGATCTCGGCTAGGAGGACATTAATATAATTAGAAGAGACGGCTTATCAGAAGAATCGGAAAGAGAACATGAGGAGAATACGAGAAGCCGTAGGGTAGGTCTTCGTCTCCGGACTTCTGATAGAATACTAATATCCAATAACTATTTTTCATCTGTTAATGTTTTTAAACTTTCGCGATTTGCACACATTTTTATATATTGTGGACACGGGTCTCAATCGCGATAACAATTTAAGGCAAATCATTACCTTTAGGTTACCCGACGTTTCGGTGAGGATTACACCAGCCGTGGTCATGGGTCGACCCATGTTCGTGGTCGATTTGCCTTATATTCTTATTGCGATTGAGACCTGTGTCCACAATATATGACATTATTTTCGTCTGAACCAGTATTTTAAAAAAGCTCTAACCAACAGCTGCGTGGGCGGAAATGTTCGTTCACAACGAATCGGAAGACGCAGCGTGGGCAGGCCCCCTACTAGAATGCAGGTAATGCAAGACCAGCAACTGTGGAGATCTTTGGGGGAGGCCTTCGTCCAGGAGTGGGCGTTTTTCGGCTGATATGATGAGCTCGTTATCTATGAGCCCTCTGCTCAGCAGACTTGTTGGGTAATCGATCATTAATAAGACCTAGTCTATGAGCCCTCTGGTCAGCGGACTCGTTAGCTAGATGGTCATAAATAAAGCGTTTATTTTCTTTTTCGTGGTGTTAATGCTCTAGTCGCACGGTAGCTAGTCTCACAGTGTGTAGCGGGGGCTCTGGGTATTTGTGAACGATCTTGCCCCGTTGTACACTGAGCGTCCGCGAGACTCCCGGGGAGGGGAGGGGCCTGAATGCCTCCCCGCTCCCCAGTACGCACAAGCGTTTTACCTGAGCTACAGCAGGTTACCTTTCCCGGGAACGCTGGCGCCCGAAAGAAATGAACTCAACTCGTTCCCTCCCACAGACGCCAGCGGTCCCAGAGCATAAATAAGGCCTAACCTATGCTCTTGCTGTTCAGACTTTCATGAATCATTGGTTGGTTGATAACGCTACCAATGTGGAAGTCAATCTCTAGTAATTAACAGGCATGCCAACTAAATTAAAACTCCTTTCAACAGAAGTTATTATTTTTATTACCTTTATAAGGTAGTAAGTAGGTTTCAAAATTATTGGTCTTGAACTTTATTACGTGCCAATAGAGTTCTAAAAACGAAGATTTAAAACGGTTCATCTTCATCATCATCATGTGAGCCAAATTACGTCCACAGCTGGACAAAAGCCTCCTCAAAGTATGCCATAATCGCCACTCTTGGCAGTCGGGTTGGCGATAGCAGTTTGATGCTCATAGTTCACAGAAAAACGCTGCTGCCCGCTCTCTGGTAGGTATTCCCTCGGGACGATTTCTAAGCCCCCACAAGATGAGATGGGGCGATGATAATCTATGCCGTCTCGACCACACAGCAAAGGGTAATAAAATTTTATATAGCATATAAAATATTACCCTGTGTAGAAAATATCAGGAATATTTGTAATTTCAAGAACGTGTGAAATGTATATGGCCTTAATATTTTTCCCGTAATTTGGTAGCACAGTGCTGAGTTACCGCCGGAAATTTGAGCGCCATCTTTCACCCAGTGTGTATACAGCTGTTGTTTTTCTGATTTATACTTTTAAGAGCTCTGCGGTTCTACTATAGGCCCATTAGTTCTACAACAAGCCTTTTGAGTAAAAACACTTTAACAAATTTATTATTGAGGACTCTTTTTATATGATAACTAGCTGTGCCCCGCGGTGTTACTCGCGTTAAATTTTATAAATTTTCTTTGCTATAAACCTCACGGAGCCCGAGATCTTTCCAACGAATGCAAAACCGTGGAAATCGGTTCGTGCGTTCTGGAGTTACAGCGTCAGGAAGGAAAACCCGACTTATTTTTATATAGTAGATAATAATAATATCCTGGGGGATTATTTACACACGGCCATCTGATGCCAAATTAAGCAGGTCTTGGACACCAGATAACTGGTATACTATATATACTACTTTTCTTTTGTAATCAACGCCGAACATCGTTTTCGTGATCGGCATTCAAATAAATAAAGGTTAGAAATGACTTAATCAATCTTTAAATCGGCTTCCATGAGCACATGTGACGTCATAAATGGTCCGGAATCGATTGTAAACGTTGAAACCGATTGAAGGAAGGGTTTAGTATTTTTTTTACCTTTATTTAATTGAACGACAACCACGAAAACGATGTTCGGCGACTTAGCCGGTTTCAAGCGACAAGAATTATTTTTTCTGGCATTAAATAGATCCTGTTACAACATTTAAGGCCCACTAGCTTATCTGATAAGTGAAATGTACTTCTCAACTACTCCGAAATCCTTTTACCGCTATTTGCATTAATTGACGGAGTATAGCAAGGGATATGTGTTTACTCATTTGCGATCGTATCTTGTGTATGTATGATGTCTTTAGGGGGAGATGGGCGTGGTGAACATGCTCCACAGGATAGATAATTACCTCGCAATCATGGACTGCACGTGTGGCGCAGTGGCTAAGACAGTCGCCTCGCCGTTCCGTGTCGCGGGTTCGAGTCCCGCTTCGGGTATCTATTTGTGTGACCCATAAGTAGTTGTTATGAGCCTGGATGTAATTTGTGTCCGTCTATTACATGTTTGTAAAGTACTCCGCGTCACAGGGATTAGATTCCCTAGTGCGGGAGATGACTATTAGCAAAATAAAAATAAAAAAATTACCTTGTTTAAGTTGTCGTGATATCATACCACAACTTCTTGCGAATGATGTATCTAGGGAAAACTGACAGAAACATGAACAGACTTATACATTTATTTCTAAATATATTATATTTCTAAATACGTATACAACATGTAACTTAATTAACGCACATCCTGAAAATAGTTTGTTCAGAACCGTTTACTGAATCGATTTATATATTTTATTCCAAAATAATTAAAAGCACGGAAATTGTTGTCGTATTAACCCTGTACAGTCAAAACAAATTGAAATGGACCGTAAGTCAAACTAATAAACTTTTATAATCGCAGTTTTATTTGTATTCATACAAATTCCATCATTCAATACAAATTAAAGAAAAATAAACTTTATTCCAAGAAACTAAATCAGTAAATAACAATGCATATAGATACATGTTAAATAATGGGGTGTTTGAGGGTGTGCGTTAATCTTGACAATAACTTGATACGAGCTAGCTAAATATCAATGCTATAATAAAATAAATTTTATAAATGTTTATGTAAAAATATCTATGTTACTAGAAAAAATAATGTATACAAATATTACTACAAACATGTTCTGACTATTTACAAGAGCTTTTTTAAAGTCTACGTAAATAAAAACCTTTTTATTTTATTTTATTACGTTACATGTTGTATATTATTGATAAATGATTCGTACACAAAACAAATAACTGTGCTCATCACATAAATATTTGTCCTGGGTGGGGATCGAACCCACAACCTCTGGCTTAGCAGTCTAGGTCTCTAAGTACTAGACCAACAGGCTAATCAAGAAAAGTGTACCAGGCGAGCGATAGTCTGAATTGCACCCTTAGGGTCAGCGCAGACAGAGAGGAGCGCAGCGGAGAGGATTTTATTAAGGCACTATAAAATCAACGTTAGAGCTATAGGAATAAAGTGCATATATAAAATAAAATAAATTGTATAAATGTATGGAAGTGAAAGTTGGGTATGGCAGAAAAAGAATGAAAGTAAAATAAATGCAGTGGAAATGAGAGCTCTGAGAAGTATGTGTGGTGTGACTTTGAGAGACAGAATTCGAAATACTGATATAAGAGAGCGTTGTGGTGTGAAAGAGGATGTAGTCACAAAGATTGAAAAAGGTATGCTGAGATGGTTTGGTCATTTAGAAAGGATGAATGAAAGAAGATTGACAAAAGAAGTATACCTGGCCTGTGTGAATGGGACAACCGGAAGGGGAAGACCACGTCGAACATTCTCTGACCAAATTGGAGATGTTCTCAAGAAAGGGCAGGTCAGAAGTACCCTAAACCGGCGAGCATGTATGAAGAATATAATGACAGTAATCGAGGCAAAAGAGGTGTGCAAGGATCGTGACAAATGGAAGTCCGTTGTCTCTGCCTACCCCTCTGGGAGACAGGCGTGAGTCTATGTATGTATGTATGAATGTATAAATGTTTTAAGATTCCGTGTACCTAAATATCTGTATTAGTAAATAGAAATTATAACTGTATTACCAAAAACATGTTCTGACTATTTACAAGCGCTTTTTTAAAGTCTACGTGAATGAAAACCTTTTTTATTTTTTTTAGCCTGTATTGTCCCACTGCTGGGCAAAGGCCAGTTTTTTATTTTATTTTATTTTATTTATATGCTTGAACCTGACAAAATGCTCGCGCAGTCTCGCACATGATAATGTTCAAGCATACATGCACTTTACATAAATAATTTTAAGTTGATTTTCTAGTGCCGTAATAAAATCCTCTCCGCTGCGCTCCTCTCTGTCTGCGCTGGCCCTTAGGGTACCGTACTAATTAACATTTTGTTATTTCTTCAAATAAAGTCAAAGTGTGTTGTTTGAGTATGTTTGTCATAAATCGGGTTAAACAATAAACTTATCTTCACAGTTTAGCCAATATCTCCGATTGCAAATATTCTACTTTCTATTAATATTATAAATGCGAAAGTTTATGAGTATGAATGCATGGATGTTTGGCTTTTTAACGCAAAAAACTACGGAATGGATTTTGATGAACCTTTCATCATCATCAGCCAAAGACAAGACATAAATGAAATATAGCAAATTATTAATAATTAATTAAATCATTACGACATTATATATAACTATTTTAATTTGTAAATTAATTTATTGGACATGACATGACATACTTATTGTATCTAGATGTGAATATTTGTATACCGTAAACGATTAAATGTGAGAACTAAACTAATATTATGTTAACATCTTTGTACTTACCACATTAACACAAATAAATAATAAAAAAAAATAACGTCCACAGCTGGACAAAAGCCTTCCCGAAGAATGGGGGGATATGCCATAATCGCCATGCTTGGCAGATGGGTTGGCATCGCAGTTTGATGGTCATAGTTCACAGAAAATCGCTGCTGCCCGTTCTCTGGTAGGTATTCCCTCGGACGATTTATACGTCCCCCACGGGATGAGATGGGGTGATGATATTCTATGCCGTCACCCCACAGCAACCTTTGTAGTTATCCAGCTGTTGTTATATAACCAAATAACATTTAAGCTTTTATAAAGTTTAACGTGGGTGAAACCGCAGGGTACAGCTAGTCAATTTATAATTATGAAATGTTAAAGTTTTTTTTTATCCTGGGACATTATTCACACACGGCCATCTGATCCCAAACTAAGCAGAGCTATAACTGATATATTACATATACTATTTTTCTTTTGTAAATACATTCTACTATATAAAAATAAGTCGGGTTTTCCTTCCTGACGCTATAACTCCAGAACGCACGAACCGATTTCCACAATTTTGCATTCGTTGGAAAGGTCTCGGGCTCCGTGAGGTATATAGCAAAGAAAATTTATAAAATTTAACGCGGGTCACACCGCTAGTACTAATATAGATAATTTACACCCAGACTCAGGACAAACAGACATGTTCATGCACACAAATATTTGTCCCGGGTGGGAATCGAACCCACGACCTGCGGCGTGAAAGGCAGCGTATCTACCAACCACGCCAACAGGTCCGTCTAAAGTATATGTGATCTTATAACTTAATAAGCCGTCTGGTTCCCGGCCGAGAGAGAATAACAGAGGCACGGCGGACAGACTTAACGGAGACATACAGTGCACAAGTGTGTGCACAAACAGCACTCTGATGATCCGATGGGACAACTAGCGACACGACCGGAAAGAGGTCAGAGGAGCACTGACAGTTTTACGTGTTCTCTGAGGCACAGGGGTGCGAATACCGCTAACTTGCAAACTCCGGACTGAAATTTGCATTGTAAAGAAAATCTCGAACTCATTTCTTGGCTTGACCGGCGATTTATATCGTATCGATAAAAAGCCCGCTCAACGCGGACGGGGGCCGCGTTATGTCATTAACGTAGAGCGAAAGTTGCACAAAACTCCCTAAAATGATGATCTTGCCCTCTCTCCGCCAGTAATCGCCCAGAGTCGAGGTTCGAACCCCACAGGGGGTGCCCTCCGGCGCGGGTTACTTAATTGCTAGACGGCTCGAGCCCTCTGCTCGCCTCTATAGTCCGGTGAAGCAGTGAAAGCCTCCAAGGCAAACTGTAGCGTCAGGTCAAAAAAAATAAAAATAAAAGACCGGCGATTTGAACCCAGGACCTCACTACTATAACTACACCGATATGGCAGTCTGAAGTTACTTATAACGTTTTTAAAAATCAAAGTTAATTTCACAACAGGAGTATTGTTGGCAAGTTGCATCTAATTAGAACTGACTGGTGGAAAAGCTGTTTAATAGGTTCTTGTGAATTTGAAACTTTGTTTTCCGTAAACTTCAAAATCGGCTCTAAAATAGTCTACTACGAAAAGGCCTTATAACTTTGTGCGAGTTAAGTACCAAGTTAGATATTTCAGATATCCTGGACACATTCTTATTCAGTTGTAATAAGTATTTATATTACTAATCTATTTTAGTCTAGTCTAAATTCGTCACTTGTCAACCTTTATTTAGCTAATTAAGGTCCGGTTAACTTTGACTTATTCAATTCACAATTCACATTGATTTGACGTCGTTTTTATAACGTAGGTCTTAAGGAGGGTTTTTGTATGGCAAGTGTATAGTATAACTTGGCGTCACATGTACAGACACCAGCATATCCAGCTACCCAATCTGTCAAATTACTTTTCTAGATTTCCAACTTTATCACTTAAACATAAGGTTCACTTTCAATTGGGGAAACTTTACAGATTGGGGTAGCTTGATGTGCTGGCGGCTGTAACAGTACATATGGGCTTTTAGTCCGGTCTATTTAAGCCTAAAATCAGGAGGAAGGTTACATAAATTCCCATAAAGCTGAATATTGGCATAGTTGTTCAAAACATCATTATAAAGAAAATCTCAAAAGTCCTCATCGTTCCGAGGTGTGCTAAAAATTTGGCACGGGGTCAAAGGTCAAAAAAATGAGTTTTTTGCGATTTTTAGCGAAACGGTGAGTTTTTTCGCAAAATTACCCCAGTACAAAATTGTAGATCACGAAATTCTCTACAAAAAATATATTAATAATTTTTTTCCTAAAAGCCACCATTTTGGAGATATAACGTTCCGAAAAGTTGGATCAGTCGTAATCCCTCTATTTTGCACACGTACGCCACATATGAAAGTCACTAAAGGTGTAATAGAACTAAAATAAGTTCGCTATTATTTATTGTAACTTGCTTATGTAAAATATAAGTTAAACTACGAGAATCTCAGGTATAATGAAACCCCGTTCCTAAATTTGTACGTCAGTATAACCTTGGGATAACATCTGTCTTTTATTCTATTGTCCGCGTGGCTAGGGTCGTATACCTGCTTTATGTTGGCATGCCCAATATATGAAATACATACCGTTAGTCTTGAGCGCCACTGCGTAGGGAAAACATGTGCTTATCTTAACCTATCTTTTAACCTATTTTGTGCGTTTTAGATTTTTATAAGAAAAATGTCAGAATATTGTTTTATTTGTACTCATCTTTTAACTGAAAGTGAAACTGTAACTGTTGATCGTGGTATGAAGACACTGATTAATGCAAGTGCTGAAAGAGATGATGGATACTCGGAATTTCTTAAAAAACAAAAATCTGTGAAAGGGTGTAGTGCAAAATGTGGTTGCAGAAAAGTTGGACTGTTTTGTTCCCTGGCATGCACACACTGTCAAGGCCGATCATGCTCGAATGTTGAGTCACCAACTCTTGAAGATTCGTTTGATACCGATCAGGAATCGCTATTGGGGCAGTTTACGTGTGAAATAGAACAAGAAGAAGAAGAAGAACAAGAGGATGAACAGGAAGAAGAAGGAGAAGAAGATCAAGAAGAAGAAGAAACAGAAATCTTGGACAGTTATGAATCAGACGACTAACTTTTTATTTTAAGTATTTTATTTAATTACACCGCCGTTGTTTTTGCCCACTATAATATATAATATTATTTTGCAATAGTTTTAAAACATATAAAATCTCAGCAGACCCGTGGAATAGGCCTACTGGGGAAACCACGTTAAAAAAAACGCGCTTTGTACACTACCTCATAGGTGGCGTGGAAACGTGTGCAAAATAGAGGGATTACGACTGATCCAACTTTTCGGAACGTTATATCTCCAAAATGGTGGCTTTTAGGAAAAAAATTATTGATATATTTTTTGTAGAGAATTTTGTGATCTACAATTTTGTACTGGGGTAATTTTGCGAAAAAACTCACCGTTTCGCTAAAAATAGCAAAAAACTCATTTTTTTGACCTTTGACCCCGTGCCAAATTTTTAGCACACCTCGGAACGATGAGGACTTTTGAGATTTTCTTTATAATGATGTTTTGAACAACTATGCCAATATTCAGCTTTATGGGAATTTATGTAAACTTGAATGTGTAAATAGACCGGACTATTTGATATAACTTAAAAATACACTTAGAAGATGGTGACCAAGGTCTACCGATACTTTAAAAGCTTCTTCTTCTATGTGGCCAACCCTTTAAAAGTAGTATTGTACTAGTCTACGTGTAAGCAATCATAATATTATTATAGAACACATTACTGGCAATATTAAAGATCCTAAGTACTAAAATCCTTAATTATTAAAAGACAAACGGAAATTATATTTTGGCCCGGTGTAGTCATATCTCAATAATTTATTGCTTTTTCATGCAAATGTTTTAGGTTACATGAATATTATGAGTAAATTCCATTGTTAATTTGGAAATTAATACGAAAATTTGCTGAATTTTCTTCTTGATATCTTGATATTTTCGCCAAAGGTATATCAAAGAATAAGTACTTTATATGTCCGAAAACTTCCATGTAGTATATTACACAGATATACATGGTTACGGAAGCTGTCCATCACAGTGATGATGCAGCCTATTCTGTTTAACAGCAAGGCAATGTATTCTCTTCTCACACGATGTGGCTCTCAGGCAGTGGCCAGTGATCTCATGATCTAGTCCTTCACCGTTTAAAGAACAAAGTCAAAGTCAAAAATCATTTATTCCATAAAAAAATTACATTTATGTGGAATCGTCATTTTTTTATCCCACCGTGCAGTGCATTTTATGGCAGCTACTGAGAAACACTGCCAGAAAACTCAGTAGGAGTCCTTTTTAAAAATAAAATATACTTAAAATTAATTAGAATCACGTGTGTTGACTCAGAACTACTCAATCCTAAGCACTTTTGTCACTTAAATAATCAGAAATTTTGTAATATGCCCTTTGCCCTGCCCTGACCTGCTACACAATTTGGCTTTAATATTATTCATAGACAATTCTCTAATATCATGACAAATAAATTTATAATACGCATCTATACATATAATAAAATCCTAGGAAAGCCAAAACTGTACATTGAATATTTTTTTAAAGGATTCTTGGGGTGTGATCTACAATCGATATCGAAGCCAAAAATATAGATTTTAGAATTTTTGTCTGTTTGTCTGTATGTAGGTCCGGGCTAAACTCAAAAAGTACTGCATGGATTTACTTCATATTTTGAACGAATATTACTTAGAGGTTGGATCAACATAATATAGGCTACATATTATCACGCTATCGCCTACGGGGTAGGAGTTGTGATAATTTATTAGGTTTAACGCGGGTAAAACCGCGGGGCACAGCTAGTTTATAATACATGAATTCAAACAATCTGTGGTGGGCGCCTTTATTTTTGAATCAGATACCACTAAGGGGAGAGCCCCGGGAACGCGGAATTGTTGCTCCTTTTTGCGCCATATCGTATGACGGCAGTAAAGGATACTTGTCTGACTACCGTAGTAACTCTGAGGGATTAGCTCACTCTCGAACTCATTCGGCGGTCTCGTTTTGTAGCATGACTGCCTCAAAGGAGACTACGGCGTCACATTTGATGGAGTTATAAAATATAATAATGATAAATCCCGTCCGAAATCTGCAACCAGGACAGAAAAGAGTCCTGGTCACTGATTTTGGATGGGATTCGTTTAAAGATACGAATTTTAAACAATGGCGTGGTTTTTATACAGTCCATTGAATGTTTTGTTTTCCAAAAGTATTTTTAAAAACCAATAGAAACAATTATATTTCTCAAAACTTTAAAAGCCATTCCCCAGAAGGGTTGATCATTCAGCAATGTAGTTCCTATATATATTTATCAATTTAATATTTATAAGGAAAGGAATGCTGAGAGGGTTTGGCCATTTAGAAAGGATGAATAAAAGAAGATTGACCAAAGAAGTATACCTAGCCTGTGTGAATGGAACAACCGGAAGGGGAAGAACTCGTCAAACATAGACCAAATCAGAGACGTTCTCAAGAAAGGACAGGTCAGAAGTACCCTAAACCGGCGAGCATGTATGAAGAATATAATGACAGTAATCGAGGCAAAAGACGTGTGCAAAGATCGTGACAAATGGAAATCCGTTGTCTCTGCCTACCCCTCTGGGAAACAGGCGTGAGTATGTATGTATGTATGTAATATTTATATACATAGATGATGTTATTCTAAGTTATGATAGTAAATAGTAGTACACACGGCTATATATCAAGCTGACCTCACATTGTATAGAATCTCGACGCAATGAGAGGTCAGCTTATATTGGAATGGTAGCTTTATATGTAGCCGTGTGTTTGTACATAGTAATAATTCCTAAAACTTACTAAAGAAGTACGTACTTGCATTCTACTGAATATGTTCGTTGTAATATTTTGCTTAAGGCTTATTCAAATCTTGTATTTTACTGACCCAAAACTGTCTAGAACACTTCTTGAACTTAAATCGTACCTTCTAAAGTTAGTAATTATATTTCACCCTCCTACTCACTATTAAAAACCCGTAGCAGCCAATATTGTTGTAAGGAAATAGTATTCCTATTGAAATATTCTATTACAAATATTGAAATATTATAATACAAACTAACTGTGCCCCGAGGTTTTATAAATTATCTCAGCTCCTCCCCCGTAGGTGATAGCGTGATAATATGTAGCTTATATGTTGACCCGACATCTTAGTCTTAGTCTATTGCGAAATTTGAAGTACATCCTTACAGAACTTTTTGAGTTTAGCCCGGACATACATGAAGACAAACGATAGACAGAAAAAATTCTAAAAACTATATTTTTGGCTTCGATATGGATTGAAGATCACGCCCAAAGTAAACTTTTAAAAAATATTCAATGTACAGTTTTTACTTTCCTACGATTTTATTATATGTATAGGTGATCACAGGTCTGCGATGAAAAAGTTTTTTAAATAAATTCATCACAAACATGTAGATGTTGGTCTGTATATAGCAAATATAAACTTTGTTTTAACGTATCACGTCGCATTCTTTTTGCATATAGATAAATATATAAACGTTCGTTAGATTGGTAAGTTAGTTTGGTTATGGTTATGGTTTATTTTACCTAATCGCTTCCATGATCTATATTTCTATTCTATACTCTATGACCAATCATCCTATAGTCTATTGTTACTAACATGCCTTTCCCGTGTGAGAAAAAGTAACAAAAAAATATTTTATGTAGTCTATGTATGACCAATCATAGTGGTTTAAACCGCCAAAAAAACGTGTAATAAAAGATTGTTCTATTAAATCTGTAACTAGGAGTTGCAAAAACAATGCAAATGTATTTTGCTATATTTGCAGACAATATACAATAGTTAAGCAAAGATTAAAAATAATAGACTTTGTAAAGAATGCTTATTATGCTTACTTCGGAATAATATTATGTTACCAAGAAAGACAGTGGGCTCCGCATACGGTATGCCGGCTATGTGTTGAAGTGTTAAGACAGTGGACTTACGCTAAATCAAAACCATTGTCATTCGGTATTCCTATGTTGTGGCAGGAACATAAAAATCATACAGATGGTTGTTATTTTTGTTTGACAAATGTAACAGGATATATTCTAAAAACCGCGCCAAAATTATGTATCCTGATGTTGCGTCTGTAACAAAGCCAGTTCCACATGGGCCCGAATTACCCATACCAGTTCCTTCTAACACTAACAGCTTCAAAACGTCGTATCTAAGTTTCTAGGCAACACAAAAGATCCTGAGTATAAAAATATTGTGCAGGAAATGTTAAACGCCTATAAAAATTAAGGCTGTAATATGAGTCCGAAAATTCATTTTTTGAAGTCTCACATTGATTGTTTCCTAAAAAATCTAGGCGACTACAGTGAAGATCAAGGTGAACGGTTTCATCAGGACATAAAATATATGGAAAGAAGATATCAAGGCCGTTGGGACGTTAATATGATGGCGGACTATTGCTGGATGATACACAGAGATGAAATAAAAAATCATAAACGAAAACCAACAAAACACAGCTGTTTTCGAAATAAACACGTTACCATTAATTTTTTTCTTTATGTATACCTTAATGTAGTATTTTCATAGCTACATACTCAATAAAACTTTACAAAATATTCACAAATGATTCTCGTTAATTTGATTAAGTTTTTGTTTTGTTATTTTTCGTATTCAAATCCTATATCATCTTAATCTGATAAACGTGACGTGGTATATATCATATGAATGCCGTTTTCTATTACTTTTAAGACAATTAAAACAAATGTTTACCATTTAATAAAAAAACTTTTCAAAAAAAAAAATTCCCAGAATTTTGTTATTATATTATATTCAATACCCATAATCATACCCATGTTATAGTAACATTATAGCACTTACCACCATCCGTGGTTCACTTACAGGGTTGCCAACTGAATAACAGTGCTAGGTGCACCTCACCTGCATTTTGCTGAGAATGTGACTTTTCAACGGAACATACAGGGGCTATTTTACTTCCTTTATTTGGTTTCAATTTTTATTATTTTTTGGGTTTCTATTATGCTGATACCTTATACAGAGCCCGCACATAAAGCTACCCCAATCTGTCAAATTTCCCCAATTGAAAGTGAACTTTATGCGTTTGTGATAAAGTTGAAAATCTATAAAAGAAATTTGACAGATTGGGATAGCTGGATGTGCTGGCCTCTGTACCTACTACTATCTTGTGTGTTCGCGTTGAATATTTTTTTTATATAAAATAGGATGGCAAACGCGCAAGTGGGTAACCTGATGGAAAGTGATCACCGCCGCCCATGGACACTCGCAACACCAGAGGAGCCGCGTGGGGCGTTGCCAGCCTTTAAGAAAGGAATACGCTCCTTTCTTGAAGGTTGCCATGTCATACCGGATCGGAAAATATGTAATGTAATGTATTTCTAACAATTAATTAATTTAATAGCCTACACAGTATATCAGTTTTCAAAGTACGGATATCCATGGCGTTGTAATAGTATGATTGGCGAAGTGCCATCAAAACAGCCCGATATGAGCAGTATTATAAATCGTTCCAATCAAAACGGAACGTGTAGCACGATACAGGTACATGCACTTTAACCAGGCTTCGCTATACACTTTCTCATTGTTTTTCGACCTTATTGCAAAGTGATAAAGTTGAAATTGATGTTGTCCCGTATAGTCCACCGGCTGTTTAAGGGTTAATGACGATTGCAGTTTCTACGTGTTTTATCGCTATGATTCCCGTGCACCTGTCACTTATCGATACGACACAGTTTCGGCTTTAATTGCTATTTTAACCCCTGACACATAAAGAGGCATGTTATAACGTCGGGTAACCAAGGTAATGATTTGCCTATATCTTTATCGCGATTGAGACCCGTGTCCACAGTATATAAAAATGTGTACAAATCGCGAAACTTTAAAAACATTAAAGGGGTGTTATAAGTTTCACATCTGTGTGTGTATGTGTCTGTTTGTGGCATCGTAGCTCTCAAACGGATGGACCGAATTCGATGCGGCTTTTCATTTTAAAGCCAATGTCCTTGCGGTGGTTCTTAGCTATGTTTGGTTAATATAGCTCCAGCAATGTAAGAGTATCAGCTCTTTTCCAAAATTATGTAATTATTCCTGTTGTCGAGGGTTTTCCAACAGTTAGGTTAAATCAGACAGAAATTGACACTTTTCATTCTATTAGGAACCATTTTTTAAATAGAAGAATATAAATCCCGACCGGTACTATTGTAATCATTTAGTAGCTTTTTACTCCGTATGTCCTAGGTTCTTAAAACGATTAATTCTCTAAGGAATTTTGATCCAAAAGTAAAAATATATATACCACAAGCGTTTTTAGCACAAACTTAATAGTACATTTTCTACTGAATTATTCGAACATAATTATATTAGTGAACCGTTAAAGTCCGTCTTGGACCTTTTTTATAAGAAGCATTTAGGGAGTTTGGGATCAGACGGCGGTGTGTTAGTTGTACCAACCTATTTATAATATCTAGGTAATATCTAGGGACAATGTCACACAGATCATCCTAGCCCCAAACTAAGCAAAGCTCGTACTATGGGTACCAGGCGACGATATACATACTTATATAGATACATAAATACTTATATACATAGATAACATCCATGACTCAGAAACAAATATTCGTGCTCATCACACAAATATTTGCACTTACCGGGATTCGAATCCAGGACCACCAGCTTCGTAGGCAGGAGCACTACCAACTAGGCTACGGTGACCGTATTTATATTATAGATATTTTATTTATTTATAATCTTTGTGTATTCAGCAGGAGATGTTGGCACGAATAGAATAGAATGTGTCTTTATTTTATTAAGTAGTTAAATAAATTGTTAGATGTCATAAATAAATTTTATTTTACAACGGCTTTTTGTAATTTGGCGCATGTTGGGGACGGATTTTTTGCAACCTACTTTTATATTCTTCTCACACAATATAATGATTTAATTATATAAAATAAGTGTGAGGAGTTGTAGATTTAGGATCCCATCAGGTCTGGACCTGAAGTTCTAGGAGTGACTTTACAAGTCAAAACCTAGGCTTCTGGGGAGGGTTAGTCTCTTGTGGATGAAAGGGACAATTCAAATCCTCGATAAAATAAAAACCGTTTTGGAACAACACTATTAATGTTCCATGGCAACCTCGTTATATTCCATTCTACGGCAAAATTCACACCCATGCAATTTCAAAGCCGCTAGTGCCGTACGAGTGTATGATATTGGTACGATAATAGTATTGGAATGAAATATTTGTCATTTTATTTAAAAAAAAAGTTTTTTTTTCTTTTCTCAGAAATTGAACATACCTAAGGCTAGTCTGTTGTCGGTCGCCGCACCTTTACATTACACAAAATGCCGTCTGCCGCAAAATTGATCGTCATGGAAACCAGATAACTGACATACTACATATAATAATACTTTTCTTTTGGAAATATATTATTACACTCAAGACTCACACAAACAGACATGTTCATGCACACAAATATCCTGGGTGGGTATCGAACCCACGACTTCCGGCGTGAAAAGCAAGCATTTGTCAACCACGCCAAAAGGCCCGTCAAACATAGTATATCACATCTCTGTTGGAAAAGTGCTCTTACACTAAATTATAGTAACATAGTACATTTTACCTTTACTTGTACAACAGCTTGCTTATCAGTCCAACACTATACATTAGCTGATAAGAATTTTAGATTTCAAGACAATCTTATTGGTAATAGTGTAAATGACAGAAGATTATAGGCCTGAATAAGCAGTTAAGTAGTTCTACTGAAATCTTTGGCATTCTATTGGTGTATTAAATTTCGGTGAGCGAGATAACTTGGAAACTATTAGAATGAAAATTTCTTAGAAGCACAATTCCGCATTCGTTCCAGTAGAAATCTCATAGATTGAGCAGGTAAAAAAATGAAACACTTAATTAATTTATTTTCATTAAATGTCGGATGTGTTTGCGCATTGCCACGATCTTACCACGAAGATAAGTGAATATGAATAGTGATATTATACCCAAAGATTGTCAATAGGTATTAACGCGACTAAACTTATTGTTATTTTCCCGACGTTTCGAACAAGTTAGATTAGATTAGTTTGATTATGTATTAGTAAAGCATCGTTTTATACTCATTAATTACTTTACTTATTTATTTTATTTATTGAAAATTTACAGCGACATATAATTTCATATAAAGTAAGGTAAGCAATAGTGAGCCAATTACAAGCTTTCTCTTATCATCATCATCATATCAGCCGAAAGACGTCCACTGCTGGACAAAGGCCTTCCCCAAAGATCTCCACAATTGCCGGTCTTGCGCTATTCGCATCCAGCAGTTTTCTCTTATAGACCCATAATATTCTTTAAGTGTCACAAACAAGGAATAGACTAACTTACGAATTACCTAGGTGTGTGTAAACACAATATTTACGCATTACAATACAATGACAACAAGATACTAAAACAATACAAACACAAAATGTCTGCCTTTACTTAAAAAAGTTTTGAAATAAACATCTCCGAACTGAAGGGTCGCTGGTAGAAAATATATGTATATCGCTCGCCTTGCATAATTTATAGAGAGAGATATGTTAAATGAATGAGAATCCTAAAAATATCACACTAATATTATAAAGGCGAAAGTTGGTCAGTGTGTATGTTTGTTACTTCTACACGTTTAAACGGCTGAAGCGATTTTAATAAAATTTGGTATGGAGTTAGCTGACACCCTGGATTAACACATAGGCTACAATTTATAAATATTAACGTGCTTAAAACCGCGGGACACAGCTAGTATCGAAATAATTAACATGGAAATAACATTAAAATGACATCACAACAGATCATTATCGAATAAACTACGGCGTAGGGTAGCTCCTCCCGGCCGAATGTCGGCCGCGGTGGCCATTCTCAATGGAGATTAGCCAATTGCGCAGGACATATTATAGTGCACAAGTGTGTCAAACGTCAAATCCGTGCAATGTGTGTGCGCAGACACAGGGGCACTTTCTATTCCATCACTCTCATAATCCGATGGGAGGACTAGCGACACGACCGGAAAGAGGTCAGGTATAGGACCTACGGCTTTACGTGCTCTCCGAGGCACAGGGCCGTAATACCGCCAACTCCCACACTTCGGGCTCATACTGTGAAATTTCTTTTTACGGCAAAATCCTATAATCACTTTTTGGACCGACCCAGAATTTGAACCGAGGACCTCATGCGATTGAACACGTTATCGCTAGACCAACGAGGCAGTCGCATTATTGAAAATAGAGCAAGGCATACAAAAAAATTGTTCGTAACAATACCACAATAGGCTGCAATCAATATAAGAGGTAGCGGACATCGTCGAGCGAACCTTTTCTTCGCGTTTCTTTCAATTCGGTAGCCATCATGACAACCGGTGATCAAACAAAAGCGTTTTCCTTTGATACCCAATGGTACACTGATCTTTTAGAGTAGTTTTAGTGGGCATACTTTGGTAAATACATCATACTTCAAACAAATGGAAGATTGCACAGATAGTATTATGAACAGAGGCTTGCAGCCAAGCAGCTAACTTGCTATTTCAAACAACTTAACGTATTATATATTATGACTAGCTGTGGGCAGCGCTTTCCCCCGCTTTGAACTTTATATATTATAGCCTATGTGTTTATCGGGTACATATAATAAAATCGTAGGAAAGTCAAAACTGTACATTAAATATTTTTTAAAAACGATACTTGGGGTGTGATCTACATTCGATATCGAAGCCAAAAATATAGTTTTTAGAATTTTTGTCTGTTTGTCTGTATGTATGTTCGGGCTAAACTCAAAATCTACTGCATGGATTTACTTCAAATTTTGCATGAATATTATTAAGAGGTCGGGTCAACATATAGGCTACATATTATCACGCTATCACCTACGGGGGTGGAGTTGTGATAATTTATCAAATTTAACGCGGGTAAAACCGCGGGGCACAAGTCCCTAGTTATTATTATTATTTTAACATTGTGATGCTGAGTGTTGATTTTGCTGTGTGGTTGACGGCATAGAATATCGCCACCCCATCTGACCCAGTGGGGGTCGTAGAAGTCGCAGCGAGGGAATTTTTCTTAGAGAACCGGGAGCAGTAACTCTCTGTGTACTTTGACTATTATACGGCGATCGCAGACCCATATGCCAAGCGTGACGATTATGGCATATCGCGCCAAATGTTGGAGTCTGTCACACAGTGTATACTAGCACGAACAACGCCGTTTACGCTATCTTCACATTACTAGTTTCCTACAAAAATTGTACTTTTAACTTTAAGATAGATATTATGCACAAAATCCTTATTGATTGAATAAAGATTATTATTATTATTAAATAAATAAATAAAATAAAAAAGGTTTTCATTCACGTAGACTTAAAAAAAGCGCTTGTAAATAGTCAGAACATTTTTGTAGTAATATATAATTAATTTATAATTATTTCTAGGTACATATAGATATTTAGGTACGCGGACTGTAGGAAATAATTTACAATAAGATTTATTTTATAACAGTAACGATGTTTAACTAACTTAAATTAAGTTATTGTCAAGGATCATGTGTAGGTTTAATTATCAAAATTTAAAATTTTAGCTATATTTTTAATACATATTGCCGAATGGTTCTGTCTATATTAAGGTACGAATTAAATGTTATCTATATAAATCTATATAAATGACGGACTTAAGTCCACTGTAGAAATATTATGGGTAGGCCTTTGTCAAGTAGTTCGGCTGACATTATGATGATGCTGAGTTTTGAGAGCTTTATGAGCAATACCGGTGTGAAGTGATGTGTGTGTTGATTTTTTTTATTATTTATTTATTATATTAAGTATAAAAACACATAAAACAATACAAAAGTAGACCAAAAACCACTAAGGTTTGTCCGGAATACTAGGTACAAGTTCTATTTAAAACTAGCGAAACATATATTATAATCTATACATATAATAAAATCGTAGGAAAGTCAAAACTGTACATTAGATATTTTTTTAAAAGGATACTTGGGGCGTGATGTACTGTCGATATCGAAACCAAAAATATAGTTTTTAGAATTTTTGTCTGTGTGTCTGTTTGTCTGTATGTATGTCCGGGCTAAACACAAAAAGAACTGTATGGATTTACTTCAAATTTTGCATGAATATTACTAAGAGGTCGGGTCAACATATAGGCTACATATTATCACGCTATCACTTACGGGGGAGGAGCTATGATAATTTATAAAATTTAACGCTGGTAAAACCGCGAGGCACAGCTAGTGTAAAATAAATAATAACTAACAACCATATTTTAAGTGACAAATTAATACTATGAGACGGAAGATAACAATCTTTTTTTTTGCAATGGACCCGATTACAAAGATCCTATTTATTAGTGAAGTACAATATACTACAGATAATTCTACAGCGTGTTAAGGAAGTGTACTTTTAACGAAAGTTTGATGTTTGTTTCTGTAATATTGTTTATTTTTACCTGGAACATTATTGGCACACGGCCATGTTAACCCAAACAAAGCAGAGCTTGTACTACGGAAACCTTCTTATATTAAATCTTCTTATATGCTGAAACGTGTGATCGAAGACCTAAGTTGAATTTGTTTCCAGAATTCTTATTACATACTTACATACATAGACTCACGCATGTTTCCCAGAGGGTATGCAGAGACAACGGATTTCCATTTATCACGATCTTTGCACACCTCCTAACCTAATATTCATGCTTTATTTATCCTTTAGAAGTTCTGGTTCATTCAGGACCCTTCAAATGCATCGGGCCGCGGCGATCCATGATTCCTTACAGAGCTAATGTAGGAGAAAACGATTTAACGACGATCATGGGAATACAAAATTTCAAATAGAGTTTTAGAGTAGTTGTGTATACTAAATCAAAGAAAACGAACGCACTCACGAGTTTACTCAATAAATTAATTAATTATGACATAGTATATGACTTATAAATTGGATAGTGTTGATTTATAAACAGAATGAATTTATAGTATAAATAGCATTACTTTATTGTTTGTGTATCATTTGTGTCTGTATAATCTGTCCATTCTATTTTTAAATCTAAACATCCTGTAAACCATGTTTCGACGTAAATAAATAAAGAATATTATATTATAATATTTTATATAATATATATATATATTATATATAAAAATCAATGCCACTTTTCGTTGTAATTTTATAACTCAACAACGCCTTTACCGATTTGGCTAATTTTGGTCTTGAATTATTCGTGGAAGTCCAGGGAAGGTTTGTACGTAGAGAAAATTTAAAAAAGTCTTGAAAAAGTCTAAATTCAACATCTTTTATCAATTTAAAATATTTTTTTGTTTGAATAAATAAACTTAATATTATTTTTTTTATTACTATGCCTTATACGTAGCGAAGCACGTACCGAGCCGCTAGTATAATATGTAATTTATAACATAAAACATTCAAAAATTTTTATAATATATAACATTTAACGGTACTTAGTTTCATCATAAATAGAGTAGTTTTTTATTTGAATATTTAAATGAAGGACCTAATTATTATTTTGTCTCATACTACCAAGTCGATCAATACACAAAGTTAGTTTACTTGTTGGTTGAGTGTTTACAACAAGCAACACGTACATAACTTCACAGTATGACGGGCCTGTTGGCGTGGCTGGGAAATGCTTGCTTTTGACGCCGGAAGTCGTGGGTTCGATTCCCACCTAGGACAGATATTTATGTGCATGAACATGTCTGTTTCTCCTTAGTCTGGGTGTAATTATCAATATAAGTAGTACTACTCTGACCAGAAAGTACCGGGAAAAGATCAATAATATACAAACTGTTTGTTATTCATCCAAATTTATTTTATCACCTTCGGAAAAGATACACTTACGCCAACGAATAATCCATTCATCAAAACATTTTTTAAACGCTACTTTCGGAATAGAGTTCAGTTCTCGCTGCGAATTATCCTTTATGTCTTCTACCGATTGAAAACGGGTACCACGAAGTGGTAATTTGAGTTTAGGAAAAAGAAAGAAGTCAGCTGGAGCCATATCTGGTGAATATGGTGGTTGCTGGATGGTATTTGTTGAGTGTTTGGTCAAAAATTCGTTCACAATGATGGCCTTGTGCGAAGGTGCATTATCGTGGTGCAAAATCCAAGAATTTTCTTTCCACAAATCTGGCCTTTTTCGTCGAATTTGCTCTCTTAAACGCCGCATAACACTCAAATAATAATCTTTATTTACCGTTCGACCATCCGGTAAGAATTCAGAGTGCACAACACCGCGATAGTCAAAGAAAACAGTCAAGGATTTTTCGGTTTCGGTTCAGTCGGAAGGCGCCACTCCGAAGCTTGTTGACTAGTTTGCATGTCAAACTCGTAAATCCACGTCTCGTCACCAGTAACAATGCGTTTCATGAATGTTGGGTCGGAATTGACTCGTTCTACCATGTCCTCAGCGACTTTCATGCGATTGAGTTTTTGGAGAAAATTCAGATCTTTTGGGACTAGCCGAGTGGCAACATGTTTCATACCCAAATGAGTAGTTAAAATGGTACGAATCGACTCGTGAGATACAGAAAGTTAGGCGGCTATCTCTCTGAGAGTTGAATGAGGATTTTCAGTCACTATTTCCTTCACTTTTGCGATGTTAACTTCAGTTGCAGACATTGATGGCCAGAGCGAGGCAAATCTTCCATCACATCTCGACTGCTTGTGAACGCTTTGAACCACCACTCATAAGCACGAGTTTTTGATAAAGTCGATTCACCGTAAGCCTTCTGTAATATTTTCAATGACTCCGAACACGAAATTCCATTAGCGATGCAAAATTTAAGACAAACTCTTTGTTTGATATTTTTGTCCATTATGAAATTCGCAATACACACTATATATGATATTACTAAAACCAGCACTGTATTTAATATAAATAACAGATGCAACTCAAACTCCGCGCCAAAATGGAACACAGTTGTGCCAATCTAACAACAACAAAAAGAATAAAAATTTGAATTTGGAACCATAAACAAATCATCCATTGCCGATACTTTTTTGACTGAATATATGTATGTACAAACGAAAAGTAGTAGGTATTTCCATAATACGAGCTCTGCTTAATATCCTAGGATATTATCTTATTATTTAAATGTAATTGATATAATTTAGAAGCCTTATAGAAGTTTTATATGATAAGTATAATTTTTGGACTGTACATACTAAATGGTCCATGCAGGCGGATTTTGGGCCTGAAAGTAAACTAGGGAGTTTATTCCCGCCACAAAAAATCTACATGTAAAAAAGGCACCCCTTTCAGGTTCGTCTACCGTGAAGATGCATAAAAAGGTCCGTTTTTATGGACATTGATATGTGAAGAGGCGGCCGTCTGATTGGGAGGGCATTTTATCAGTTCAAATGCAAACTACTTGTCGTAGAGGGCCAATGAGTATTTACTATGTTACGGACTAGTTGTGCCCCGCGGTTTTACCCGCGTTAAACTTTATAAATTACTAGCTGTGCCCCGAGGTTATACCCGCGTTAAACCTTATAAATTATCACAGCTCCTCCCCTTTAGGCGATAGCGTGATAATATGTAGCCTATATGTTGACCCAACCTCTAAGTAATATTCATGCAAAATTTTAAGTAAATCCATGCAGTACTTTTTGAGTTTAGCCCGGACATACATACAGACAAATAGACAAAAATTCTAAAATCTATATTTTTGGCTTCCATATCTATTGTAGATCACACCCCAAGAATCCTTTAAAAAAAATATATGCAACGTACAGTTTTGACTTTCCTACGATTTATCATATGTATAGATAGCCTATGTGTTAATCCAGGGCGTAAGCTAACTTCATACCAAATTTATTAAAATCTGTCCAGCCGATAAGACGTGAAGAAGTAACAAACATACACACTCACACACACATAGACTTCGGCTTTATAATATTATTGTGATTGTAAATTTAATAACTTTGATTAATTTTAGATAGACCGTGTTCTCGTTATTTAGGTTAAAGATGTTCCTGGTATGACGGTCCTTCGTACGCACGGCTACTTATCAAGCTATACATTTCCAACATAAGCTGACCTTTCATTGCATGGAAATCATATACAACGCGAGATCAGCTTATACTGGAAAGGTATAGCTTGATGTGTAGCCGTGTGTACCATCAGGTAATTCAATTAGGAAATGTATTTGACTTTCTCGGCTACCATACGGCTTGTACGGTACCTATGTATGGCTGAGTTCTTCGGAGAACGTGTAAAGCAATCGATCTTGGTTGTCATGACAACATCTAAACATCCATACATATAATAAAACGTAGGTAAGTCAAAACTTTACATTGAATATTTTTTTTAAAGGATACTTGGAGCGTGATCTTCAATCGATATCGAAGCCAAAAATATAGATTTTGGAATTTTGGTCTGTTTGTATAAATATATGTCCGGGCTAAACTCAAAAAGTACTGCATGGATTTACTTCAAATTTTGCATGAATATTACTAAGGCGTCGGGTCCACATATAGGCTATATTATCACGCTATCACCTACGGAGGAGGAGCTAGTCTATAATAAATGTTAGAAATAGTCAGTGGCCTAATAGAATAATAATAATATGAATATCCTGGGATATTATTTACACACGGCAATCTGATCCCAAACTAAGCAGAGCTTACTATGGAAATCAGAAAACTGAGATACTATTATATATACTACTTTGCTTTTGTAAATACATATACAAAAATTACACCCAGATTCAGGACAAACATACATGTTAATGCACACAAATATCTGTCCTGGGTGGGAATCGAAACTACGACCTCCGGCGAGAAATGCAAGCATTTGCCAACCACGCCAACAGGCTCGTCCGTGTATTTGTCTCGGCTACCATGCGTTGCATGGCTGAGTTCTTCGGAGAACAACTTAAGCAGTCAATCATGGTTGTCATGACAACATCTATGATAAATGTTATAAATAGTCAGTGGCGTAATAGAATCAGACATCTGTTCTAAGCATCGTAGGTCAATAACTGTCAGTAAGATAGCTGATCCAGGTTTCTTATTGAATAATGTTCAACGGGCTTCTAGGTCAGATGGCGGACCCTTTTATTATGTTAACTAGCCACTTTAGGTAAGACTGGAAGGCAGGCGAGCCACTAATAGAGAACAAGCAAGAAAAAATGTCCATACTTCTATATAATATTATAAAGAGGTAACGTTTTTTTATTTTAATTTATTAGGTTCACCAACAACAAGTTTATACAAGCTCATTTGAAACATAATTATATAAGTAACGATTGCAGTATAACTTATTACTTATAGGTAAACTCCACATGTACAAAAGAATGACACAGTGAAACATAACTAGTATCTTAGAACTACTCAACTATTATTAACTTAGTCTACATAATTAAAAATTTGTTATATAGTAAATCATATTTACAAATTTCAAATATGGTAAAAGAGAAAAAAAAACATCTAATCAAGCATAAATAACAGTAATATTAAGTAAACAGAATTTAAAAGAACATTTATAACGGCTTTGTGTTTAGTGAAGGGATCAGCGTGTAAATCAATAACGTCACTATAATTGTTCACAATTTTAGTCATCCTTGCATAGGGATACTGTTCTCAATTCTTGTCAAAAATCTCCATAATTTGTGAGTTTGTGACGTTGTAAGGGTTAATCTCTGGATCTACTGAACCGATTTTCAAAATTATTTCACCAATAGGCAGCTTAATCATTGTGGAGTGTCATAGACTATTAAAAAAATGGGCAGGGACAAAAATATAACGAAGTCTGAGGGCACGGCTACTTTTTTAATAAAATTCAACGCCCGTAAGAGTGAATAAATCCCTGTCGCGGGTGACTTTACAAACATACAATTGCCGGACACATACCACACCCAAACTCAGAACACCTACTTTGTGTGTCCCAGACACACAAATAGTTGTCCTCTGCGGGAATCGAACCCGGGACATGAAGTGGCATGGCGACTTATGACTACGGAGACTAGGAAAATGTATGCGCAAACACAGGGGCACTGTCTATTCTCTCACTCCATCGATGGGATGGGATAGCTAGTTGCCGCCATCGGGGCATTTAGAATAGAATATAATAAAGTAATCTCATAAATGGGAAATCATTAATTTAATCATCCGGCGGGTCTCGACCCAGCACCTTCTACCAATCCGGGGTTCCGCTCGGCGTTAAGCTATGAACGATACACACTGGCAGATCAAATTTAGGATTCCCTTGCTAACACCCTTCAGGAGTATATGTAGGTATTATCCATCGGCGTTGTGTTTTTAGAAACATGGCCGACTACAATATGTTCACAGTTGCATGTGAAAGATCATATCATATATATAACACCTTCCAAAGTATTACATTTGAATTTTGTAGCATTATTTGCAATGCAAAGCATTAATCTAATCTCAAAAATGAGAAATCATAAATTTAATATCAGCAACTCAATATCAGGGTATCTATCTAGCATGTGGATTGGTTCCCCTTATTCAAAGTCAAAGACTTCATTGGTAGATGTAAATAGACGCGAGTAATCGCCGCCATGTTAGCTACCGAGTAGTTCAAATGGTTAAGCTTGTTCTCGTAACTTAGTAAAACCTGTTTTATAACATTCTTCTCCTATTTTTGAGCCCATCTTAAATGTTAGGTGTGTTGGTAATACTTTAATACCTATACTTAATAAGCGAGTTAATTTAGCGCCGGCAAGTTAAATGGAGACAGGCCATTATGTCGTCGACCGACCCTATTATATGAGAAAACTTCGACCAGACGAAAGCCAGACAAAATTTATTGCCCAACGGCTGATGCCTATTCCGTGTATAAACTTATCTACGTACCTACTTAATAGATCGTATCTGCTATCAATGGATTCAATAATGTTGAATATTTGTACTTTATAGTTAACTTTATGAAACTATGTACCTTAATCAATATTTTTTGTAAACTCAATTATTTTGAATTGTTTTTAGGGTTCCGTACCCAAGGGGTAAAACGGGACCCTATTACTAAGACTTCACTGTCTGTCTGTCCGTCTGTCACCAGGCTATATTTCATGAATCGTGATAGTTAAACAGTTGAAATTTTCACAAATTATGTATTTCTGTTGCCGCTATAACAAAAAATACTAAAAAAATATAAAATAAATAATTAAGCTTTTTTATTTTATCTTTTATTTAAGTTTTTTCGCGAGTCCAACTCGCACTTGGCCGGTTTTTATAATACACATATTTTATCATAGAAGACAATGAAAATGTACCATTCTAATATACCAAATATACACAAGTGCGTCGAGTATTGTGTAGGTAACCGACGAAAATATTTCCTGTTTTCTTATAGATACATACATTACTATATATACCCTAAAACTAATATTTAGTAACACAAAAAAAAACTTGAGAGGTTTCAAGGGACTCCCGGATGGAACGAAGTTATATCTTATTATTTATTATGTACAAAAAACCTGTATACACCCAACAAAAATAATCGTCGCGACACCACCCTGTTCAATGCGAAATAGAAATGAAAATATCTGGCTTGCTTTCTATAAGAGAGAAAGAGAGAGAGAGACATACAGAGAAACATGCGCACGCCGCATAGCTGCAAAAAGTGTCGTGACAACTTTTCGTAAGATTTTTTTCTGTCTAGCCCCCTTTCACAACGCGCGATAAGGAACCTCTTTCCAATAATAAATAATGTCTTCGTGGCCGAATTTCGGTTACGACGCCCAGTTTCAATGGATAAATTAACCAAATACCATATTACAGTGACTTCACTTATAGCGTAGTGGTTGAGGGGTCATGTCTTGTCATTACTTCAATGCCCCCGTAATTCGGGTTTGTTCTCCACACAGGACATCTACTTGTGTGACCAATATACATTTGTCCTGAGAATAATTGTAGAGAGTGTACAACCTCACCAATTATAGACAAATTGCACTCAATAATAATCTCAAATAACTAATACCTACTCGTGTATATCACACAAACTTGCAATACCAGGCTTTAGAGTCAGCAAAACGAATAAATCATTTTTAGGAAATTGTATTAGGTTTTATAACAAGCTTCCTACTCATATTACTGATCTGCCTGACACAAGTTTCAAAACACATATTAAAACGTGTACTTATGGCTAGGGGTTATTATTCCAGTAAGAGCGTACATCGATGACAAAGACGCCTGGCGCTCACCACCTACCTGCACATTGCTCGCTGGAGATCTTGTAGCCATATAGACATGACCTCTTCATGTCTCAATTACTAAAGTGATCTGCTTCAAATCTTATTGCATAAAAGTTAAAAATCTTAGAGAAATATTCGTTCATATTTTCCATTAGGGATTCCGATTCAAGCGAAGCTAGTTTATTAAAAACATACCTATATTTATATTCGGAGTACAGGTTTGATAGAAGTTATTTACAGAAATAAAATGGTCTGCAAGATTATGGAATAGCATTCCTAGGAGCTGTGGAAGAGCATTTTAAAATATAAGCAAACAATAAGATACATTTTGCCCGTTGATTAACTAAAATCCCGTAGCAGTTCATTTTGATTAATAGGTACAATAGTTAGTTATTTTATTACGGGAATACTAAACAGTGATCGGCTCGATTGCCACAGTGATTAAATTATATTTATAAATTGCTCCGTCTGCGGCTATGCCCGTGTTAATTATTCGGCTGTCTATAACCAATCTTACTATTCAGAGGCAACTTTTCTAGGCAGATTAATTTTATTTGCCCATACAATTCTAGTATCGTATTTTCATGGATCCTTAATAGCCATAGCTCCTAGCAGCAAAACAGGAAACATAGCTTTGGTTGAAAGAAAGCGATGTATTTGTATTATATTTCGTATGGATAAACAATGGAGAATAATCCTTAAAATAAAACAAATAATTATCTAAACCGGTGCCCAAACAATCAAGTAATAGCATAACATAGAAAAAAAAAAAACCTCGAATTCACCTCCTTGCTTTAAAGTCGGTTGATAATGGCAATATAAGGGCTCTCAAAGAAAAGATTTACGCACAAGAATTCGCGTAATTTACGACAGCCACATCGTATGTTAAAGATAATATTCTCACGTGAGACAAATGCTCGCAACGTGGACTTGACATGAGGTTGTAAAATAAATAAAGGGACAATACTGGTGCCTTAAACCTTGTACACACATGCCAGGGCTGTATCTGGGGCGGATCTTAAACAATAACTACCAAGCTTTAAGTTATAAGAATAAGTGGCTACGGTAAAAGTAAAATAAACAGTGTTTACTGATCAGAAACATTAAAACACATAACATTATAATCACTGTTTAAAAATCTTAAAACTAACATCAATGTTTCTTTTAAACAATTATGTTTGAAATAAAAATTTTATGGAACCATTCCAAAAGCATTTTGATTAAAAAAGTATCAGTACCGGATCACTAACAAACATACTAAAAGACTTAAACTGTGTCCATTTGCATGTAGTAATGTGGTACTTTATTTATCGCTAACGCGCACTTAGTGAAGTGCTCTATTTTTTGGTAAGGCGCTAGGCGGTGGGAATGCCTACGCATGTCACCCGCAAAAAGTATCTACGGGTAGGTATGTCAAACTCGCACCGATTAAACTTACCTGCCGTGGATTTCTCTTGGCGCCTAATGGTGGGAGCCCCGGGAACGCGGGTATCCTGCTCCGGTGCCCTCCCTTTTGCGCCATGTCCCAGATGTTCGGGACACGTACCCTGGGAGGGCTCTGTATTAGTGAAGTGCCCTGTGCATAATAAACAACCACAGACTATAAAACAGGTCTTGAAATAAGATAAATAGAACATACGATAATATTAATATGACATTATGTAAATATTGTTTCTGTACATTTAATAAAATAAAAATGAATGGATAGAGTTATTGTTCTTTACTATTGGTTTAATTTTGACTAAATTCCTTGCAAATAATTAATCATCGAATCATAGGTCTAGGTAGAGTAATATATAATATTAAGATAAAACGATAATTAAATAAAAATAATACATGAACGATTAATATTTAAACTAAAAATAGATGCATTAATTCCATTGACAGTTATTCTTAAATAAAATCGTTACGTGTGAGTGCGTCACTAATTTCGAACTGTCTCAAACTGTCAAAAAGATAATAATCGAATGGACTGAGTATTATGTCGATTTGATAACACCCTTCTTTTGAAATTAAATAACAAAAAATTTTATAGTTCATGTTAGCAACTCTGCTTTATATATATTTTTTATGAATAAACTATTGCTTAATTTAAGTTTAATCTCAAAATAAATATTTAACACACAATAAGTACTTTAAACTATCAATTTGTGTGTACCCACACAAGTAAAGCAGTTTCATCTAAGTTCTTTTAATTAATATACAAATAGCAAATATTATAGCAAATAATATCACCACCTTATTCCATACAGGGGGGTGGTAAAACTGACCCATAGGAATATCGCCCAGAGAACGGGCAGCAGCGTCTTTGTGTGTACTATGTCTTTCATACTGGGTTCGCCTACCCATCTGCCAAGCTTGGTCATTATGGCAAAGACCTATGCATTTGCATTTATACAGTTTTTGGGAGGGCCTTTGTCTTACAGTGGACCTTTCGGCATGTGTGAGTCCATACATATCAATGGACTCACCAAACTTTTGAACTGTTTGGATTGATGGAAAAAAGCGAAGAGCGAATAGAGCACAGCGGCATTTTTGCTGGGTAAACTTGATTTGTTTACGTCCTGATTCATTTGCCTGAGGTTTTGGCAGCAGTTTGAATATGGAAGTAAAGTCATGTATGTCGCAATAGTTATCAGTAGTTTCAGGTAGTAAATGCTTACCATCAGATGGTAAGCATAGGTGGCCAAGTATACTTGTTCGCTGTCTTGGAAGTATAAAAAATTACTTCTCATTTGATTTGTTTCGTACTGTGCATATTTGATGGGATTTGTTCACATGTGTGTCAGACTGACTAATGCTCAGAGAGAAGTACCTTTTATTTTTGATGAGACAGGGGGATTGCCAACGCATGCCCCCCGCAAAAAAACTCTGCGGGTGGGTATGTGGGCCTCGTACTGACCAAACCTAACCTATCCTGCTCCGGTGCCCCCATTTTGCGCCATGACCCAGATGGTTGGCACAACTACTGCGCCACAAACAGATCACTATCTTCCCGGAGCTGTTTGAACGTCGCGGCAGTAGAGTACACTTCTCATACTGCCACAACAGCCACGATGGAAGTTGGGCTACCGGCTGCTGCCGCCGTCCCTATGCCTCCTCCGTCTGCGAGTGGGATCAGCTTGCTCCCGATCCCGCTAGACAGCCTCCTTCTGGAGCTTGACTGCTTCACAGAAAGAGACCACGACGTCCAACCAGTACTCGCCTCTCAGCTCTCCCAGGGTCTACGATTCGCCCCCTCTATGGAGGTGTCGTGCGATCCATGGCCCTAAACGGAGCGCCCGTCTGGTCTGAACACCTCCCGCTGCAGAGCTATTCTAAATAGCCTGCAGCGTGTGGTGACCATACGGATCGCACGAGGATTCCGTTCGGTATCTTTTGAGGCAGTGTCCCTCCTAGCACGTCACCTACGATTCGATCTACTGGCGGCAGTCGCCGCAGCGGTTTTGATCGAAATACGCGACCGTCAGGGGATCGGGGGGAGCCAGACCAGACGCTCATTGAGTATAGACGGGATGCACACCGGCGCGTACTAACACACTGGCGTAAGCAACTCGAATTACGCCTGATCGCACGCCAACTTGCCGATGAGGCGATGTTGGCGGGTGAATCCACCAAATGGGATGCCGTGCTCTCCTTCTGTGAGGCAGTCATGCTCCAGAAGGAGGCCGCTGAGCGGGATTGGGAGCGAGTCGATCCCGCTCGCTGACGGAGGAGGCGTCGTCGGGGCGGCGGCAGCAGCCGGTAGCTCAACTCCCCTCGGGGCTGCGGTGGTAGTATGAGAAGTGGCCTCTACTGTTGACTTGTGAAAGCAGCTCCAGAAAGCCAGTGAACTGATTGTGGCGCACTCACTGTGTCGGACTGGCAGGTGTCGGCAGTAGGCAAGGCAAATCCAGAGACATCCCAGTGTACGTATCCCGACCTTCTGGGACATGGCGCAAAAAGGGGGCACCGGATTAGCATACCCGCATTTCTGTGGCTCTCACTTTAGGCGGCTAGAAAAAAAACTACACGGCAGGTTAGGTTTAGTCGGTGTCGAGTCCGTTATACCCACTCCCAGACGCTTTTGGCGGGTGGCATACAGAGGCAATATTATTACCTATTATCACTTACCAAAAAAAAACATGCCTTTGGGAACTGCCGATAGAACTCAAAACTATTTTTTATTTCTCATACTCGGAAAGAAATATAATAATAATAATATAATAATATCTCGGGACAATGTCACACAGATCATCCTAGCCCCAAACTAAGCAAAGCTTGTACTATGGGTACCAGGCGACGATATACATACTTATATAGATAGATAAATACTTAAATACATAGAAAACATCCATGACTCAGAAACAAATATTCGTGCTCATCACACAATACTTGCACTTACCGGGATTCGAAGCCAGGACCACCAGCTTCGTAGGCAGGAGCACTACCAACTAGGCTACGGTGACCGTGAAATGTTTATTTGTTCCGAGTAGCGAGTGGAGAGTAAGTAAGAAAAAAATGCTGCGGTGAGGTGAGTGTATAAGTAGCCAGTTTGAATTAGAAAATAAGACCCTGACTCTTACAAATATTCGATCAGGTTACGTGTCCTGAAGCGAGTTTAATATTGTTTGCCCATCCCAAAAAGTACACAACGCCGCTAAATCAAGGTTTACTTCAAAAATAAAAGGTAGCGTTCCTACCTATCCTATTTTTCAACATTCACGAAGAATATCTGAAATAATTACATTCTATATATAGAGCACAACACCCATGTAAGGTGTTGGTTCTATTTCAAAAATATACCGCATCGCAGCTCTCGTCATTTTTCTCAATACGTTCAGTTCCATTCAAGGTAGTATATATTGAAATCGTGTCACGAAACCATTGCGACTTCTAATTCGATGGAAACGCCATCTAGGAATGGCTTTGGAAACAAAAATTTTACCTTTGTATATTTAGACCTACTTTGATGAGATACTATTAAATAAGAAATATTTAACTGAATAAATCATTTCTATGTAGGTATATCTATTATTGAATTATTCATTCAGATGTAGTAAACGCTGTGTTACAGTATAGTCACGGAATCGAGCGTTACTCCAGTCACAAATTTTCTGAGCTATAAAGTAAGCTCCTTTTAAGATTTACATCTAACACCTTTTAAAATAAAAGATTGATTATTTATTTTTCTTTAGATAATTATAGCTATCGAGAACAACGCCCACACTTAAATTATGAATAAACAATACATAGAATTACTTATTTGATATTTTTAATATAGTACATACAATACATGGAACTGGCTGTGTGGCTCCCATCTCAACCCTTGGGGGTTTTAGAAGTCCTGCCGAAGGAATATATAAATAAAAATACTGGACAGTTGGCGGGTTAATTAAAAAACATGGCACTTTCTTACTTACTTATCGTATGGGCAGTGGTTACCCTGGTGTCAGAGTTGTTCAAGCCGCCCATTAGGCCTCTGATATGGCCAACGACTGTTGCCTAAAGGCTAAAACCGGGACCGACAGCTTAACGTGTCCTCCAAAGCATGGAGATGCTCAGAAACTAAATCACTTTGGTGGTCACCCATTTATGGACTGACCGCGAGCTTGACCTCGCCAATCACTTACGGATCAGTGCATCTGGCTATGATGCACACAAGATTATCCATATGAGGGACCTCGAGTCGGCAGTTATTGGGCCGATATTGACCCTGCCCACAGTAGAAGCCAATAGCCGCGGCAAACATTTAAAGACGCATGTATTAGGATCAAGAGACTGTATCTTATTTTCTGGGAAAATACCTCACTGTGGAGCCCTAACCAAGTGTCACTTTGGCCCCATTAATATATAAATCCGGTATTAGCTGGTAGTAGCTTTGCTTTTTTCAGTTTATGAAATTCTATTTAAAGTTGAAAAAATGTTACAATAAAACAATAGTAATACGACATTTGGAAGGAGAATTTTTATGTCCAGCGTTTCTACTACATATATAGTTTTACTTCAAAACTTTTACGTGAAGTAATATTATGACAAATCGCAAAGCAATGAGCACATGATCATAAATGAAGTAAAGGTAAGTATAACACTATTAAGTTAGCCATATATATATATATTCGACGGTCACCGCAGCCTAGTTGGTAGTGTTCCTGCCTATGAAGCTGGTGGTCCTGGGTTCGAATCCCGGTAAGTGCAAATATTTGTGTGATGAGCACGAATATTTGTTTCTGAGTCATGGATGTTTTCTATGTATTTATGTATTTATCTATCTATATAAGTATGTATATCGTCGCCTGGTACCCATATTACAAGCTTTGCTTAGTTTGGGGCTAGGATGATCTGTGTGACATTGTCCCCAGATATTATTATTATTTATAAAAAAAAAAAAAAAAAAAGATTATTTAACCCCACTTCACTCAATTTCTTTAGTATACCTTCTCACTACAGCCCTGACAAAACACTCACGTTATGAAATAGGATAACTTTGTACGAGAAACACCCACTGGAAACTAGTGGCGAGGTAACAACAATGGCCGTGTGACATCTCTTTGCGATCGTTCTCGGCGCAATTACTACTAAACTCTTAAAGCCGTCACCAGCATACATTCAACGTTTGGTACGCACGGCAACATATCAACCTATACATTTCCAGTATAAGCTGATCTCGAGTAGTATAGGACCTCCATACAACGAGAGGTTAGCTTATATTGGAAATGTATAGCTTGATATGTAGCCGTGTGTACAAGTACGCTATAGATTGGGCAGGTCAATTTTGAAACACTTTATTAGCCTATGATCTACCAAACCCTAGTAATAATAATAATAATGTGCTTCCGACCAAAATTCGGCCACGGCAGCCTGTCTCAATGGAGACTAGCCAATTGCGCAGGACATATATTTATATTTATTTTTTTAAATAAATTGCGGTATATTAATATTATTCATATTCATTTGTTTAAATAACAACTATAACACCTAGCTGATAGCATCCTTGGGCACGAATTGGATATTTATATAAAATAGATGATGTAAAAGTAAGTCAAAATATAATTAAAATAATACTTTTGACACATTTTCCCCGCGTATCACATGCTCGGTCTTCCAAAGCCTTCCAAAGCCTAGCCATATTATTTAACCCCACTTCACTCAATTTCTCTTGTTTACCTTCTCACTACAGCCCTGACAAAACACTCACGTTATGAAATAGGATAACTTTGTACGAGAAACACCCACTGGAAACTAGTGGCGAGGTAACAACAATGGCCGTGTGACATCTCTTTGCGATCGTTCTCGGCGCAATTACTACTAAACTCTTAAAGCCGTCACCAGCATACATTCAACGTTTGGTACGCACGGCAACATATCAACCTATACATTTCCAGTATAAGCTGATCTCGAGTTGTATAGGACCTCCATACAACGAGAGGTCAGCTTATATTGGAAATGTATAGCTTGATATGTAGCCGTGTGTACAAGTACGCTATAGATTGGGCAGGTCAATTTTGAAACACTTTATTATGATGCCTATGATCTACCAAACGCTAGTAATAATAATAATAATGTGCTTCCGACCAAAATTCGGCCACGGCCGCCAGTCTCAATGGAGACTAGCCAATTGCGCAGGACATATATTTATATTTATTATTTAGTTAAATTGCGGTATATTAATAAAATAAATTAAAATAAATAAAATAAAAAAGGTTTTTATTCACGTAGACTTTAAAAAAGCGCTTGTAAATAGTCAGAACAAATTTGTAGTAATACAGTTATTATTTCTAGTTGCATATTACAGATATTTAGGTACACGGAATGTTAAAATATTTATAGAATTTATTTTATAATAGTAGTGATATTTAGCTACCTCGTATTAAGTTATTGTCAAGGAGATTATGTTTAGGTTTAATGATTGAAATTTATATTTTACTACATATTGTCTGAATGTTTAATATTATTCATATTCATTTGTTTAAATAACAACTATAACACCTAGCTGATAGCATCCTTTAGCACTAATTGGATATTTATATAAAAAATGTAATGTAAAAGTGAGTCAAAATAATAAAACTTTTGTCACATTTTCCCCGCGTATCACATACTCGGTCTTCCAAAGCCTTCCAAAGCCTAGCCATATTATTTAACCCCACTTCACTCAATTTCTCTTGTACCTATACCTTCTCACTACAGCCCTGACAAAACACTCACGTTATGAAATAGGATAACTTTGTACGAGAAACACCCACTGGAAACTAGTGGCGAGGTAACAACAATGGCCGTGTGACATCTCTTTGCGATCGTTCTCGGCGCAATTACTACTAAACTCTTAAAGCCGTCACCAGCATACATTCAACGTTTGGTACGCACGGCAACATATCAACCTATACATTTCCAGTATAAGCTGATCTCGAGTTGTATAGGACCTCCATACAACGAGAGGTCAGCTTATATTGGAAATGTATAGCTTGATATGTAGCCGTGTGTACAAGTACGCTATAGATTGGGCAGGTCAATTTTGAAACACTTTATTATGATGCCTATGATCTACCAAACGCTAGTAATAATAATAATAATGTGCTTCCGACCAAAATTCGGCCACGGCCGCCAGTCTCAATGGAGACTAGCCAATTGCGCAGGACATATATTTATATTTATTTTTTTAAATAAATTGCGGTATATTAATATTATTTATATTCATTTGTTTAAATAACAACTATAACACCTAGCTGATAGCATCCTTTAGCACTAATTGGATATTTATATAAAAAATGTAATGTAAAAGTGAGTCAAAATAATAAAACTTTTGTCACATTTTCCCCGCGTATCACATGCTCGGTCTTCCAAAGGCTTCCAAAGCCTAGCCATATTATTTAACCCCACTTCACTCAATTTCTCTTGTTTACCTTCTCACTACAGCCCTGACAAAACACTCACGTTATGAAATAGGATAACTTTGTACGAGAAACATACACTGGAAACTAGTGGCGAGGTAACAACAATGGCCGTGTGACATCTCTTTGCGATCGTTCTCGGCGCAATTACTACTAAACTCTTAAAGCCGTCACCAGCATACATTCAACCTATACATTTCCAGTATAAGCTAATCTCGAGTTGTATAGGACCTCCATACAACGAGAGGTCAGCTTATATTGGAAATGTATAGCTTGATATGTAGCCGTGTGTACAAGTACGCTATAGATTGGGCAGGTCAATTTTGAAACACTTTATTATGATGCCTATGATCTACCAAACGCTAGTAATAATAATAATAATGTGCTTCCGACCAAAATTCGGCCACGGCAGCCAGTCTCAATGGAGACTAGCCAATTGCGCAGGACATATATTTATATTTATTTTTTTAAATAAATTGCGGTATATTAATGTTATTCATATTCATTTGTTTAAATAACAACTATAACACCTAGCTGATAGCATCCTTGGGCACGAATTGGATATTTATATAAAATAGATGATGTAAAAGTAAGTCAAAATATAATTAAAATAATACTTTTGACACATTTTCCCCGCGTATCACATGTTCGGTCTTCCAAAGGCTTCCAAAGCCTAGCCATATTATTTAACCCCACTTCACTCAATTTCTCTTGTTTACCTTCTCACTACAGCCCTGACAAAACACTCACGTTATGAAATAGGATAACTTTGTACGAGAAACATACACTGGAAACTAGTGGCGAGGTAACAACAATGGCCGTGTGACATCTCTTTGCGATCGTTCTCGGCGCAATTACTACTAAACTCTTAAAGCCGTCACCAGCATACATTCAACGTTTGGTACGCACGGCAACATATCAACCTATACATTTCCAGTATAAGCTAATCTCGAGTTGTATAGGACCTCCATACAACGAGAGGTCAGCTTATATTGGAAATGTATAGCTTGATATTTAGCCGTGTGTACAAGTACGCTATAGATTGGGCAGGTCAATTTTGAAACACTTTATTATGATGCCTATGATCTACCAAACGCTAGTAATAATAATAATAATGATGTCCTCCCGACCGAAATTCGGCCACGGCAAGAGAGAGACTAGCCAATTGCGCAGGCCATATATTTATAAATTATTATTTTTTTTTAAATTGCGGTATATTAATATTATTCATATTCATTTGTTTTTTTTTATATATTAATATCTGGGGACAATGTCATACAGATTATCCTAACCCCAAACTAAGCAAATCTTGTACTATGGGTACCAGGCGACGATATACATACTTATATAGATAGATAAATACATATATACATAGAAAACATCCATGACTCAGAAACAAATATTCGTGCTCATCACACAAATATTTTCACTTACCGGGATTCGAACCCAGGACCACCAGCTTCGTAGGCAGGAGCACTACCAACTAGGCTATGGTGACCGTCAAATAACAACTATAACACCTAGCTGATAGCATCCTTTAGCACTAATTGGATATTTATATAAAAAATGTGATGTAAAAGTGAGTCAAAATAATAAAACTTTTGTCACATTTTCCCCGCGTATCACATGCTCGGTCTTCCAAAGCATTTGTGCCTAACGTTTTAAGGCTGGAAGCTGAAAATCTGTGTTACAGTCTACATAGACTGTAACGATATGCTGAGCTGCAGCCTTTTAGACACATATGGAATTATGTTTGTAGTTATATTTAGATTTGTATTGTAGCTTTTTTGTACTTACCTATACCTGTTCTCGCTGTTTTTGTTTATTTCTTTGTTTAAAGTAGGTAGTATATATCTGTGTTGATTTTAATGTTTTTTATGTTGTGTCTAACAAAACTTTTTTCTTTCTTCACAACTGCGTGCGCAAACACAGGGGCACTCTCATGATCCGATTGGACGCCTTGCAACACGACCGGAAAGAGTTCAGGTACAGGACTGATGGCTTTACGTGCTCTCCGAGGCATGGGGGTGTAATACCGCCAATTTCCAGACTTCGGGCTGATACTGAGAAATTGCATTTTACGGAAAATCTTTTCCCAAAATCTCTTTTTGACCCGACCCGGGATTTGTACCCAGAACCTCATTATCTGAGGTTAAACACGCTACCGCTAGACCAACGAGGCATTCGAACGCTAAATGCCAATGTTGAATATATTGTCTTCTAACGTAAAGCTCCTTTAAAACCGGCCAAGTGCTAGTCGGACTTAAGCATGAAGGATTCCCTACCAGTATCTATAATAAGGGGAAAAAAAACCAAGTGCGAGTCGGACTCGCCCATGAAGGGTTCCGAAACAGCAAGTATTTCAGTTGATTAAATGAAAGGTGAATTGCGGTTTACGATTTATGACGTATTAAAAAAACTACTTACTAGATCTCGTTCCAACTAATTTTCGTTGTTAGTTTGCATGGTAATGTACATCATATATTTTTTTAGTTTTATCATTCTCTTATTTTAGAAGTTACGGGGACTTACTCATTTTGTCACTTTTGAAGTGTCTCTCGCGCAATCTATTCAGTTTAGAAAAAATGATATTAAAAACCTCATGTCATTTTTGAAGACCTATCCATAGATACCCCACATGTATGGGTACGATGAAAATAAATTTTATGAGTTTCAGTTCTATGTATGGAGAACCCCCAAAATTATTGTTCTTTTTCTATTTTTTGTAAAAATCTTAATGCGGTTCACAGAAAACATCTACTTACTAAGTTTCAACAGTACAGCTCTTATAGTTTCGGAAAAAAGTGGCTGTGACATACGGACGGACAGACAGGACGGACAGACAGACATGACGAATCTATAAGGGTTCAATTTTTTGCCATTTGGCTACGGAACCCTAAAAATCGTCGTTTCTTGTATGGGAGCTCCCTTCAAATATTTATTTTAATTTAATTATTTATGTTTAATGTGAAAGACGCGCTTGGCTGACAAGTTGACGACAGCACTGCGATAGCTATTGTCTACACAGAGAACCCACTGCCAGCTTTCTAATAGGTATTCCCTTGGAATGAGTACTAAGCCCCCCACGGAATAAGATGGGATGGTGATACTAGTCACCACCCAACATGGGGTGTTAAAATAATGAACTAAAATTTATTCAGCGCTTGGGTACTAAAATAATCTTGTTCTTGTCAAATTATAATTGCGTGTCACGCTGTCGACATGGCTGTGTCTGAGAGCGTTCATGCAGAAGCTCGATACGTTGCTCGCGACGTGACGTATTGTCACGCGCGACGCGTCACTACAAAAAATCTTTGGCGCCACAATGGAGACCGTCCATTATTCAGCAATTATATGAATAACAACCGGCCAAGTGCGAGTCGGACTCAAGATTTTCAAATTCTTATAGTAGGAGAGACGTGGAAGATCGTCCTTCACCGATCTGATAACCAGATGAGACGTATTTTTTATCAAATATTTTTTATAAACAAATATGCCTATAATTGCTTGCCTATCGAAAAGTGCTCATGGCTATTTTTAATTAAATTAACTTTTATCGATTTTTTTTCATATCCTTCATACTTTTGATAACCAAATAAAATTTATATCACTGATAGTTTTTAATACACAGAATATGCCTAAGTATGCTTGCCTACTCATTTAAGTGTATAACTACCTGGCAAGCAGGTGTAAACAGGTAAGTCAAAATAGGTAACTCCATCGATCTGCTAACTTATCAAAAGTTATCTCAAATTTTAGATTATTTTATTTCAAAATTAGTCATATAAACTTGCCTGCGAAAAATCGTACTTAAAGTACTGTTGCCAGGCCAAAAACTTTTAGAGTTTTAGCCACTTGATAGGTGCGACAGAAAAAAGTAGAGCGTCCGAGGTCCGTATGCTAGAGCAGGACACAACATAGCAGCTGCTCGCTACCTGACCGTAGAACGTATCCGAGTGCGCATGCTCGTGTATAGTCGGAGTCGGAAATTATTTATTAGTTTCAACACGTGCTAAATAACATTAATTTTCAAGAATTGTGATTTTAAAAATGAGTAAAAAGTGTTTTATATGTGGTGAAAAAAAAACAAATTATTGACTTTAATGAACGTTCATTTAAAACATGCTATTTAAAATTGGCTTTCCGTAAAAAACATTGCTTTAAGTATGGAGATATTGAATTAAGCAAAGAATCGGTGGATTTTCTTAGTTATCATTACACGTGTTTCAACAAAGTCACAGTAATAAAAAAAAATTGTACCGCCAGTAAAATTTCGTGTTACGGGATATTTTATGTTTTAATTGGTGGTTTGTATTTTTAGAACTTGGGATATAAAACTTATAGCCAGTTTTATTTTAAGGTTACTTTTGGTAATCTGTGGGTCAACCCCATGACCGTGGAAACATTGCAGTTCGAAAATCACTCTTACTGCCTAAGTAATAAAGATACTGTAAATATCAAAGTGTGTCTACTGATATGGCAAATTATTTATTTTCGATTATTGCATAGCTGTAAGTATGTATAGCGTAAAATAATATAAAAATTGAGATCAAAATTAGTTGTAATAAATTGGAGTTCAAAATTACTGACAAGTGTAAATAGATGCTGTCTCTGTCACTCACATGTGCACGAGCATGCGCAGTCGGATACGTTCTACGGTCAGGTGGTAGCGAGCAGCTGCTATGTTGTGTCCTGCTCTAGCACACGGACCTCGGACGGTCTACTTTCTCTGTCGCACCTATCAAGTGGCTAAAACTCTAAAAGTTTTAGCCTGGCAACAGTACTTTAAGTACGATTTTTCGCAGGCAAGTGTATATGATTAATTTTGAAATAAAATAATCTAAAATTTGAGATAACTTTTGATAAGTTAGCAGATCGATGGAGTTACCTATTTTGACTTACCTGTTTACACCTGCTTGCCAGGTAGTTTACACTTAAATGAGTAGGCAAGCATACTTAGGCATATTCTGTGTATTAAAAACTATCAGTGAAATAAATTTTATTTGGTTATCAAAAGTATGAAGGTGATGAAAAAAAATCGATAAAAGTTAATTTAATTAAAAATACCCATGAGCACTTTTCGATAGGCAAGCAATTATAGACATATTTGTTTATAAAAAATATTTGATAAAAAATACGTCTCATCTGGTTATCAGATCGGTGAAGGACGATCTTCCACGTCTCTTAGACTATTAGCAATTTCTAATGCGTCAATCAGTATCAAAACCGAACAGTTCGTATTTCACTAAAACTGATTGACGATTGTCCTAAATGTTATATTTCAAAGGTTAATTTGTACTTTATTTGAGTTAAAATTGCATCCCTCAACGTCAGTAAAATAAATATGACATAGATAGATAAGCATTGTAACATAAGTGTTTTTTCGTCTGTACATTTCGTTTCATGCTTTTTTGTTCAAATTACGTCATATTTAAAAAATAATATATACCTATACATATAATAAAATCGTAGAAAAGTAAAAACTGTACATTGAATATTTTTTTAAAAGTATACTTGGGGCGTGGTTTGCAATCGATATCGAAGCTAAAAATATAGTTTATAGAATTTCTGTCTATCTGTTTGTCTGTATGTATGTCCGGGCTAAACTCAACAAGTACTGCATGGATTTACTTCAAATTGTGTATGAATATTACTAAGAGGTCGGGTCAGCATATAGGCTACATATTATTACGCTGTCACCTACGGGGAAGGAGCTGTGATAATTTATAAAGTTTAACGTCGGTAAAACCGCGGGGCACAGCTAGTATATAATAAAAAAAATTGTTACAACAATATTCTATGTGTTTTATTTTTCCTTTACGGCGCATTAACTTAAAGCGATATCTACCGGCGATTATTGCATGGCATATTGTAGTGTACCAGCAGTGGGTCGTATTTAGGGTTCCGTAGCCAAATATAAAAAAATGGAACCCTTCTAGATTCGTCATGTCTGTCTGTCTGTCCGTCCGTATGTCACAGCCACTTTCTTCCGAAACTTTAAAGACTTGATAAGTATATGTATTCTGTGAACCGCATTAAGATTTTCACAGAAAAATTGAAAATAAACAATAAATTTTGGGGGTTCGTCATACATAGAACTGAATTTTTTTTTCATCCAACCCATACATGTGGGGTGTCAATGGATAGGTCTTCAAAAATGATATCAAGCCTTCTAATATATTTTTTTTCTAATCTGAATAGTTTGCGCGAGAGTCACTTCCAAAGTGGTAAAATGAGTGCCCCCACCCCCCCCCGTGACTTATAAAATAAGAGAATGATAAAACCAAAAAAAAATATGATGTACAATGTACATTAACATGCAAACTACCACCGAAAATTGGTTTGAACAAGGTCTAGTAAGAAGTTTCTTTTTAATACGTCATAAGTCGTAAACCGCAATTTACCTTTTATTTAATCAACTGAAATACTTGCTGCTACAAAACCCTTCATGGTCGAGTCCGACTCGCACTTGACCGGTTTTTTATACAAGGTTTTCCACCTCCCCTGTACTCCGCCGGCGTCGCAGCGACGGCGTAGCGGCAAATTTATTTTTAATCCAATTTTATTAAACTGGTAATATCTTTCGAATGAAATGTACGATTAAAAAAAATAAATAGTTATTAACAGTTATTTAATCAACCTTGCTTGAGAAATACCTACATAAATAGGTAATGATTAAGGCAACGGTATAAATCACTTGGTCGATTTTGGTCTGAATTTCTATTACATTTTAAAATGTTAAAAAGTCGTTACAGTGACATAACTACAACAGTTAGACACATGCTATCGCGACATTTTTTGTAGATATTTATATGTTCTTTAATATTGTGGAACATTATTTTTGTCTATCATCAATAGTTTTCGTAACGCATGCGATTAAAGATATTTTATAGGCTTTTTTTACACCTTGGGTAACATTATTCTAGTTTTAGTAGGGATCCTTATTTATTTCTTGCAATTAAAATAGCCTATATTTATCAGTAATAATGTAGCATTCAAATAGTGAAAGAATTTTTAAAATCGGTCCAGTACTATTCGCGCCTATTCGTTACAAACATACATACAATCGTTTCCTCTTTATTATATTAGTATGGATTTGTACCTATAATTAATGTATAGTTAATTTGTAATATTACAATTATTATTTTTGTTCTGACTGTTTTCAATTTTATAATTGTTTTTTAAACCGATGGGACGACTTGCAATAAGACCGAAAGAAAAAAAGAAGGAGGAAGAAAGAATGAAACAGGATAGGTTACGACCGCTTTAAGTGCTTCCCGAGGCACGGGGGTGTAAATACCGCCAACTCGCTTACTTCGGGCCGATACTGGGAAATTTTACAGGATAATCCCGAAATCACTTTTGCTCCACCCGGTATTTGAAACCAAGAGCTCGTTATATTGACTAGAAGATTGCGTGACCATTTGGATTTTTCGGAAAGCAATTGCTATTACGATTTATTTATAAATATCGGCTTTGTATCGAGTTATCATTCAACTTTTTCTTTGGCATGAGATCAAATTAACATGCGATTGTAACGTCAGTAGTAGAAGAAATTGGTACTAAATTATTTTCCCCTCATTTTCAACCCGACTACGTAAAAGGAGTGTTTCAGACAGTCAACTGTTATTGACGATCTATGTAAACACTTACAAAGACCTATGTATACACATTACACATACAAAAACTGTCAGAAACAGTTGACTGTCATATGTATGTTGGTGTTTAACTCGTAAGTCGTAAATTACAGAACCGAAGGGAAGAAAAACTATGAAGCAATTAAGACACATTTACATATAATTAAACTTTTCTTTCTTTACTTTTTTGCTACAATTACGAACACATACAAGAAATATTTATCCAATGTATAGCAGCAGTTTGAAAATTATGACGGACAAACATTTTGATTACGAAGAATATTTTTAACTATATGTTTACTCAATTGAAACTTAATAAATGCATTAAATATAAATTAAACTAAAATTAAATGGTTTCGCATGGTTCTCGGGGAACTTGCCCGGAAGGTTGGCAGCATTGCCATCCAGCGTGGCAATGCTGCCAGCCTTTCCCTTGACCAAAGTAAAAGCCCGTCTTCTGGTTACGGCGCCCGAAATAGTATGTGCGCATATAAAAAAGTGCGGAGCAGTCTCCTGGGACTGCCGATAGACGTCAAAAGTTTAAGATTATTATATAAAATTATAGTAAACTAGCTGTGCCCGCGACTTCGTCCGCGTGTTAATTAGTTTATTTCGTTTTTTTTAGTAAAATAAAAACTTTTTCTAAAATAAAAGTAGCCTAAGTTACTCCTTATTACATCAGCTACCTGCCAATAAACTGCCGTCAAAATCGGTCCAGCCATTTCAGAGATTAGCCGGAACAAACAGACAGACAGACAAAAATTGTAAAAAATGTTATTTTGGTGTATGTACCGTATGTATATTCATATTTATGTCGTAAAAACCGGCTATTTCAATATTACAAACAGACACTCCAATTTTATTTATTTGTATAGATTTAATCGCACGGAAGTAGATGTATGCACATATTATTATATACACAGTATACCTACAGTTCATGGTAAGCGTGCGGTAACTATGACGTGAGTTTCACGCTTTTTGTTCACCCAAAAAGTATATAAATATACACAGAACACCTATAGCTCAAGAAAAGCGTTTGGTGAAGATGACGTGAGTTCCATGATTTTTGTTCATGTATTTAGTACTCAAAGCGCCTATAAAAGTTTTCACTTCAAAAATACTTTTACTGCCAACCTTACCTCCGTATGAAAATATCACGTCTCAGTACAAAGTTATATAATAACGTTGAACATAATGTTTTATGTCACGATCTAATACTACATAAGTCTTCAATATGTTATCTTGGCAACGTGTCTTTTTATCATCCGCTCAGATATACATATGGATTATAAGCGACAGCAATATGTAGTTAAAATATCTAGAAAAGTATCTTGATATTTTTCATAATCGACAAGGACACTTCTGTTTCTTTCTCGTTATTTAAAATTTGTATTTTTTAGTGAAATAGCTTAGTTACATTTTAATTCTAATGTCCTGGTACATTATCCACGCACGGATCCCAAACAAAGCAGAGTTTGTAATATGGAAACCAGATAACTAATAAACTGGTATTACCTATACTACTTTTTCTTTTGCTAATAAATACCTATAAAAATATTTTCATCCAGACTCAGGCAAACAGACATGTTCATGCACACAAATATTGCCATTAAACTAGATGCTGACATTTTTTATAATAATGTAAGTGAATTTATATGCTACTAGCTGTGCCCGCGGTTTTACCCGCGTTAAACTTTATAAAATATGGCCTATGTGTTATCCTAACTATAAAAATTAGCCTATGTTCTTTCTCAGTATCTGTATACCAAATTTCATTCAAATCCGTTCAGTAGTTTTGGCGTGAAAGAGTAACAGACAGACAGACAGACAGAGTTACTTTCGCATTTATAATATTAGTTAGGATTGTAAACTTTATTTAATTATATTTAATTAGTTCTTAATATAATATATAATAATAATATTAATTTTCAATGTACCTATGGAGTAGTTCACTACACGATTTGGCTCCATAACTGGTTCCATAAGTGTGGTGAACATTTGCTTAATAAATAAATCAAATATGTCCTGGGTCAGAATTGAAACACACGACCTGCGGTGTGAAAGGTAAGTGTTTACCAACCACGCCATTTTTTATTGTATTACATGTGTCAATGAGTTTCACGAAGTATATTAAATACACAAGGAAATAGAAAACGAACGTGAAATACGAACCGTTCGTGAAAAAATTAAAATAATATTATCCTGAAAAAACCCTTACAAAATATAAGAAAACTTCTAAGTCAGAAGTACTTAACTCTGTACTTATGTGTACTTTGTTGAAATTTAAAGAACAATATGATTTATTTCTTGTCGAAATAGTAAAAGTTAGGGCGTTTGTGCGTTTGATAGGGCGATCTTTACTCTCGACGACACGATAGTGTCGTCGCCATATACTAACAATATGCCTAAACGTGCCTAAAAGCTCTTACGGAATTATTTGCATAATATTTTGGAACGTAGTATTTATCTGTATGCTGAATGTACTGTATCTCAAAACAAGTCATGTGAAACTGACATATAACTATATTATAATTTCCATTAAGTTACTCATAAAGTACTAATAGTTTACGCACCGCCATTCCTAAAACGAGGCTTTTAAATGTTTATTTTATTGTATGTTTGATACGCGATTTCCGTTCTTTGTGAAATTTTAATAATGATTACATTTAACAATTATTAAATTACGATTTTAATTATTCTTTGGATAGGAATACTTTCGGTAGAATTAGAAATTTTGTTTCAATCAATTCAATGGCGGTCACCGTAGCCTAGTTGGTAGTGCTCCTGCCTACGAAGCTGGTGGTCCTGGGTTCGAATCCCGGTAAGTGCAAATATTTGTGTGATGAGAACGAATATTTGTTTCTGAGTCATGGATGTTTTCTATGTATTTAAGTATTCATCTATCTATATAAGTATGTATATCGTCGCCTGGTGCCCATAGTACAAGCTTTGGTTAGTTTGGGGCTAGGATGATCTGTGTGACATTGTCCCTAGATATTATTAATTGTCTAGAAAAGAAGGTAAAGTGAGTTTTATGTTTTAAAATAATAATTATATCTTTATGTTATCATGTTCGCCGAATGACGTCCACATTAAAGGCTTTCCCAAATGATTTCACCAATGGAGCTTTGCCCATTATATGGGGAGATATGCCATAATCGATACGCTTGGCAGGCGGGTTGGCGATCGCAGTATGATGATCATATTACACAGAAAAACGCATCTGCCGGTTCTCTGGGTCTACTTCAGACCCCCCACGGGATAAAATGAGGTGGCGATATTCTTTGCCTCCACCACACAACAAAGAACTGTAAACTTGTAAACTTTTCTTGAAAAGGTCACATTATAAATTGTAAACTTACTACATAGCACAACCACTTGCAACATAACAAAATGTAAACTAGCCATTACAATAAATAGTTAGGATGCAATCAAGTAAAAATGTGGCTATCATTTTGCGGGTCAAATCAGATTTAGAAGTTGTGTACGTGTGGTTTGGTGGGCATTAGCGGGATTAAGGCGGCTTCAAACTCGGAATGTTTTGTTGAGTAGCCCGGAATAATGGTATCTAATAGTACAAGAGCCGGTGTGGTAAAACTTCCAATTATCCTATTGCGAGGATGCTATAATACCTGGTGCATTCCCACTACGCGGTGGAAGAGAAGGAGTATCGTTAAGTACATACATAGACTCACGCCAGTTTCCAGAGGGGTAGGCACAGAGAACGGATTTCAATCTATCACGATCTTTGCACACGTCTTTTGCCTCGATTACTGTCATTAGATATATTCTTCATACATGCTCGCCGGTTTAGGGTACTTCTGACCTGCCCTTTATCGTTAAGTCCACAAATTTAATCACGATAGGAACTACCAATTAATCTGACAGGTCAGCTACCCACATTTATAACTACGAACCCAGTAGTTATTACAATCTTATAATAAAATTGCCTCGTTGGCCTAACGGTAGCGTGGTCAACCGTAGATAATGAGGTCCTGGGATCAAATCCCGGGTCGAGCCAAAAAGTGAATTTTCGATTTTCTTGATAAGCGATTTCTCGGTGGTTCGAGTTGGACATAAATATTATAATATAATTAATTCTAAATTCTAATTCTAAGGGTAATAATTCTGCCTTACAGAATACATGAACCCGTAATAAATTAACTCGTGTATGTGTACCAACATCTTATTAGAGAGTTCTAAGCTAACTGGGCTGTTTTTTTTATTCAACAATGTATGTTGAATAATAAAAACAGCCCAGTTAATAAAGTCTCTTTTAACTTTATTCATTCACTAGCTGTGCCCCGCGGTTTTACCCGCGTTAAACTTTTTAAATTATCTCAGCTTCTCCCCAGTAGGTGATAGCGTGATAATATGTAGTCTATATGTTGACCCGACCTCTTAGTAATATTCATGCAAAATTTTAAGTTAATCCATGCAGTACTTTTTGAGTTTCGCCCGGACATACATACAGACAAACAGACAAAAATTCTAAAAACTATATTTTTGGCTTCCATACCGATTGTAGATCACGACGCAAGTATTCTATAAAAAAAATTCAATGTACAGTTTTGGCTTTCCTACGATTAAATTAGGTCAGAACAAACAATATTATATGTATGCATGTGTACGTGTGTGTGTGAAATAAAGAGGAAGAGAGAGATTGATTTGATTGATTTTAGTTTCGGCATCATACTTACTGCATAATTATACAATGTGAAGACAAACTTAAGACACATAAGGAGTTTTATTTAGATGTAAAATAAAACAAACTTCATAGTATCGCAGTATTGATAAGTAAATACTTTCGTTACCGATTAATTTACTTATTGAAATTGACAGTAAAACATTATATAAGGATAACGGAGGGCCTAAACGGTTTGAATGTTGTACATCAGAACATTCAGGGCCTGCCCGGCAAGGAGTTAGAATTAAGTTTATTTATTGAAAACTGTGATGTCCATGTTTTATGTTTAACAGAACACTGGCTTAAAGAGTCTCAATTATTATATTTTAGTACTGATAAATACATAATTCAAAGTGCGTTTGTGAGAAGGAAAGCAATCCATGGTGGCTCATTAATTATTGTATCAAGTGACATAAAATCTAAGCCTAGACCAGATATTGTGAATCTATCGGTCGAACGCACTATTGAGTTGTCTTGTGTTGAACTAGAGCACCAAGTAGTATTGTGTGTTTATCGTCCTCCACTTAGCAACTTCTCCATATTTGAATCTGTTATGGAAGATGCCCTTACAAAAATATGTTGTACCAGGAAGGGGCTGATTGTGTGTGGGGATTTCAATGTAAATATTCTTCAGGCCACCCCTACAACGGACAGTCTTTTAAACCTTTTTAAATCATTTAATTTAAAACATATATTTTATGAACCCACTAGGATCACATCACATTCATCCACTTGTCTTGACAACATTTTTTCTAACTGTGAAGCAATGAATCCTAAAATAATAAGTCATCTGACATCGGATCACTGTGGTCAGTTAGCAGTATTTGAAAATTATAAAAAGATAAAAACATCTCATGTAACCTGCCAACCAATCACTAGTTATCGGTTACATAGTTTCAAAGAGAGTATTCTATCTAAGCTGAATCCCGCTCTGCTGGAAAATAACAATCCAGATAGTAATTATACATCCGTTTTTAGTGTCATTAAAACTGAGTTTCAGAGTACATTTAAAACTAAAAAACTTAGGATTTCCAATAGTAAATTTAATGAGTGGGCAACTCCTGGTATATATAAAAGTCGAGCGAAATTGTACGAGTTATACGGTATGAAAAAATACAGATTTGACTCAGATTTTTTACAATATGTCAAAAATTATTCAAATACGTTCAAAAAAATATGCACTATGGCTAAATCTAATTATATTAGTCGAAAAATACAAAAAGCAGATAATAAAATAAAGACCACTTGGAACATAATTAATAAAGAAAGTGGTAAGAATATAAGACGTGATAATTATTTGGAATTAAAAATACATAATACAGTTATTAGTGATAAAGCTGACGTAGCTCATGAGTTAAATAACTTTTTTGCCGCCATACCTGTAACCACCACTCGCTCCTTAAACTCCTCCGAAATTGGCGCCGAACTGCTGTTACGTAATAGCGTGCCAGAATGCAATGTAATTTTTAATTTTGAACATGTTACGGTATCTGATATATATGATATTGTTAAGACGCTTGAGCAAAAAAATACAGGTGACTTATGGGGTATATCAGTAAGGATTTTAAAAACCATAATTGATGTAATAGCGCCTTACTTAATGGTTATTTATAATCAGTGTATAGATACAGGTACTTTCCCCGACCTAATGAAATGCAGTAAAATCATACCATTGTTTAAATCAGGCTCTAAAGACGATCCCTCTAATTATCGCCCCATCTCCATTTTACCAGCATTCAGTAAAATATTTGAAAAACTCATACTCAAGCAGTTACTCAAGCATTTTAATGTAAACAACCTCTTGCACCAGAACCAGTTTGGGTTTACTAAAGGGCGATCTACAACAGATGCAGGGATTGCACTAATAAAACATATATTTGATGCATGGGAGAAGTCACAGAATGCTTTTGGAGTTTTTTGTGACCTTTCAAAAGCGTTTGATTGCGTTCACCACGACACGCTATTACTGAAATTACGACACTATGGCGTAAGGGAAGTTGCGCTTGACGTTTTATCCTCTTACCTTAATCAGAGAGTTCAGTGTGTCGACGTAGGTGGAGTTAAGTCAAATGATCTACCTGTCACTTTAGGCGTGCCACAAGGGTCCATTCTTGGTCCCTTTTTGTTTTTAGTGTATATTAATGATTTACCACATTATTTAAAAAACTTCTGTGATGTAGTACTTTTTGCGGATGACACTTCTCTTATCTTTAAAGTAGATCGAAACAGAGATAACCTTGATGAAATAAATAGTGCTCTCACACTGATAACCGAATGGTTTACGGTTAATAACTTAGTTCTAAATGCCAAAAAAACGAAGTGCGTTAAATTCACCACACCTAATGTGAGTAATGTTGGTCCAGATCTGGTAATGAACAATGAAGTGTTGGAATCTGTTCAATCTACATTTCTGGGCTTAACTTTAGACAGAAAACTTCAATGGGGTACTCACATATCCGGCTTGGCTGGAAAATTAAGCTCTGCTGCTTATGCTGTTAGAAAAGTTAGACAACTTACTAACATAGATACTGCGCGCCTGGTTTATTTTAGCTACTTCCACAGTATTATGTCTTACGGTATACTACTGTGGGGTAAGGCGGCTGACATCCACAGTATCTTTATTCTACAAAAACGTGCAGTACGAGCTATTTATCAGCTAGGTGCGAGATTCTCCTTAAAAGAGTTTTTCAAGAAGATAAATATATTAACGGTATCTTCGCAATATATTTATGCTAATATAATTTATGTGCGGCAAAATTTGAATTTGTTTCAAAAGAGAAGTGACACACACACGATAAACACTAGAAATAAACACAAATTGTGTGCAGAATCCCATCGTTTACAAAAGGTTCATTGTTCTTTTGTCGGACTGAGTATCCGAATTTATAACAAAATACCCACAAATCTTCAGGAACTGTCCTATGCTAAATTTAAATCAGAGATCAAGAATATTTTATTGAAAAAGGCCTATTACACTCTAAATGATTATTTAAGCGACAAAAACGCTTGGTCGCTTGGTTAAACAAGAGCAACATCTTAGTGTTATGTTGAGGATATACATGTATATGTTTCTCAATCGACTATAGAAATAATGCTGTAATAATTTAACTTTATAGATTTTTAGACCTATTATTAAAACAAATGTGTATTATCTTGAACATGTCAAACGCTGTTCGGCCGAAGGCTGTTAACGACTTCAATATGAACTCCCCTTGTAAGCTCGTCATGCTCCCATTGTCGGTTAATGCTTGCGGTGGCGTTGTGGGTCGGGTCGTTTCCTTCCCTCTAATATGGCGAGGGAGGCGATGGCTGGCCCACACGTCATACTCGTGAACGGGTGCTGCTTGCGGTAACTGGTCGAACTGCTGTTGGGGTACTCATTTTTTTTCTTTTTCGCCTCTGGTAGACTTCGTTTGACTTGTTAATTTTGTAAATGTACGCGGATGCACCCACCGTTTTTTCGTCTAGCAAGAGGATATTCTAAGTGCTTGAGTGAAATTGAATGCTATTGCTTATTTATTTTATTATGATTCACTGAATGACAACGGTTCTGTGCGTGCATTAGCCTACATAACAACCAATCACAATGTAAGTAAAATACATGACATTTAAAAAATGAAAATCGTAAACTGAAAGCAAAAGAAGACGAAAAAAGCAAGCCCGGAGTTTCTTTGTGGCTTTCTTCTCCGGGTCGTCCACCTAGGCAGCTAGAGAAAGCCGCAGGCTAGCTAGGGTAGGTTCCTCAGCGGCGAGGATCGCTTTGGCCGATTAATGCGTGATCGGTGATCCCGTGCATGTGATCACACCCTCACTTAGAATTTCGTCTTTTGCTTTAGTCTTCAATTCTTTAATTTTAATATAGTAGAACTAAATTTCAAAATAATAGATTAGTACATTGTTATTTATTTAAGGATTTCAGAAAATATATGCGATAAAACAAACCGCACGGACTGACAGATTAATTTTTTTTTTTGTAACTTTTTACTATCCACTTTGTTTATGTGTACTGCATTGTGACCTTGACAAGTACAAGTGTATGTTAATACCCAAGTGCTGAATAAATATTTCATTTCATTTCATTTCATTTCATTTTCATATTTCATTTCATTTCATTTCATTTCATAAACAGAATGTAGAATTTTGGCGGTCCAATTGTTTGTGGCAGTTGAATTATAACAATATTATTCAATGTCAATTGTATTAGTGAAAACTTGTAATTGATGCTATACTAAATTTGTTTGAAATTGTACATCCCTGTAATTTTTCCATAAATAAAGTAATTAGTTCCTGGGTTCGAATCCCGGTAAGTGCAAATATTTGTGTGATGAGCACGAATATTTGTTTCTGAGTCATGGATGTTTTCTATGTATTTATCTAGCTATATAAGTATGTATATCGTCGCTGGTACAAGCTTTTCTTAGTTTGGGGGTAGGATGATCTGTGTGACAATGTCCCTATGTATTATTATATTAGGTCTTTACCTATGAAATTGCCGTTCTGCAGTACTGGCCATTTCAAATCAAAATAATTTTTGTTTGGCTCCGAATTCTAATTTCAAATTAATTTTATTTTAAAAACATGGATTCTTTTTTCCAAAAGTAGTCATTTCTTTATTGATTAGTGTTACATTTTCATCGCATTTCAATCTTTTTCGTCATCATGGATACGTTAAAAATTCGAGTAATTATGGAATATGAGTACCGTCGTGGCAGCAACGCGGCACAAGCGGCACGCAACATCAACGACGTTTACGGAGCTAACACTACAAACCAACGCACCACCTGTTATTGGTTTGCTCGCTTCCGTTCTGGAAATTTCGACCTGAAAAATGAACCTCGCGGTCGTCCGAAGACTTTGGTCGACAATGACGAATTAAAGGCGGTTGTGGAAGCTGATGATACACAATCTACGGCTGAATTAGCAGCAGCTTTCGACGTTAGCGTCAAAACAATATTGGTCCATTTGCGTCAAATTGGCAAGGTAAAAAAGCTTGACAAATGGGTGCCCCACGAACTCAATGATCGCCAGCGCGAAGTACGCGTCGAGACGTGCCTTGCACTGCTCAACAGACACACAAATGAAGGAATTTTGAACCGCATTGTTACCTGCGATGAAAAATGGATTCTGTTTGATAACCGCAAGCGCTCAGCAAGTTGGTTGGATCCTGGTTCAGCACCTAAACAATGCCCTAAACGAAAACTTACCCCTAGAAAAGTGATGGTCACTGTTTGGTGGTCTAGCGCCGGTGTGATTCATCACAGCTTCTTACCAAACGGGGTGAGCATTACTGCAGATGTGTACTGTGAAGAACTGAGCACAATGATGGAGAAGCTGGCGCATCTCCAACCAGCATTGGTCAATCGCTCGTCTCCGCTGCTCCTGCACGACAACGCGCGACCTCATACTGCACAGCAGACGGTCTCCAAGTTGCAAGAACTGGGGTTGGAAGCTCTCCGTCATCCGCCCTACTCACCAGACCTTGCGCCTACAGACTACTACTTTTTCCAGAATTTGGATAACTTCTTGGCGGGAAAAAAATTCAATACCCGAGAGGCAGTACAAAATGCCTTTGAAGAATTTGTTGCCTCCCGTCCAGCTGATTTCTTTAAGAAGGGCATCAATAAACTGCCACTGCGATGGCAAAGATGCATTGATTGCATGGGTGATTACTTCGATTAATACAAATAAAAAAATTCATGAAAAATTTCATAGGTAAAGACCTATTAATAATTAAATAATGTTAATTTCGTAGACCTGGGTGTGAGTACAGTAGTCAGAGCTAGTTGTCAAGAGGGAAAGGATGGCAACTAGTGATTGCCACATGTGGTGCTCGCATTAACCCTATATGCCACGGAAACTACGTACCATGACCTAAATAGATCATAATAATATGCTTGTTTGACAGATTTAAAATTAAACTTTTTCTTCAAGTCTTCAAACCTTTTTTCTTCAAACCTCCCCACTTCGTGTCCCACGTACGTAAACTCTTAGTGTAACCTATAAATGGGCCTGGATGTACTTTTTATACATCAATTATATGTATGTAAAGTACCCAGCAGTTGTCTTTTTAAAATGAAAGAAATAATTAAAATGAAATGTATTCAATTTTCTCCTCAAATACCAAAACCTTGTAAATATTATAATTCAAAATATTGGCAAACATGATTATAATCCGTTGTTCGGTGGTACCAAGATTATTCATGCCACCATTATTATGTGAAGGGGTGTTTTTCATGTGGGCTCTCGCACTATAACCCCCGTGGGCCCAGCTGAGACTTGCGTTGGACAAAGCTCCTTTGACACCGGACCAAACGGCTTAGCTCTTCAGTACCAACTTGATCTACAAATAGAAGATAAAATCTTCTATTTGTAGATTTGACGGTCCCCGTAGCCTAGTTGGTAGTGCTCCTGCCTACGAAGCTGATGGTCCTGGGTTCGAATCCCGGTAAGTGCAAATATTTGTGTGATGAGCATGAATATTTGTTTCTGAGTCATGGATGTTTTCAATGTATATAAGTATTTATCTATCTATATAAGTATGTATATCGTCGCCTGGTACCCATGGTACAAGCTTTGCTTAGTTTGGGGCTAGGATGACTTGTGTGATATTGTCCTGTAAGTAAAAAAAAAATCACCTATAGTTTATCCTATTTTCAGTAAATCGCAGCCATTGCGCAAATAAGTACATGCGCATTATTTAGGTAAAAATTTTGGCTTTCATTCATTTTTTTAACTTACAACGACCGCACTCGGGATAGGAATCCCCGTATGAGTAACTATCAATCGTACATTTAATAGACACAAAGTACAACCAGACGCAATTACTCAATTTACTAACTTATTAGTAACACAAATAGTAGTCCTGTGCCGGAATCGAACCCGGGTCACAAAGTGGCGTGACTATCTTAACCACTGCGCTACACGTGCAGTCAATCACTAACATTCTTTCTTAGTAATCGAGGCGCTCATAGCCAGTTGCTCTCACCGGTCCGTAAGTGATAGGCGAAGTCAAGCAACTAGGCTCGCGGTCAGTCCATAGATGTATGACCGCCAAAGTGGTTTAATTTCTGAGCGTCTCCGAACTTCGAAGGGCGCGATAAACTGTCGGTCCCGGTCTTAGCCTTTAAGCAACAGTTGTTAAGCCATGTCAGATGCCTAATAGGCGGCTTGAACGACCTTGATACTAGGGTAACACCTGCCCGATAAGTAAGTAAGTAAACGTACAGAAAAAAACATTTTAAAAGTAATTATCCATCCATGGAAAGTATAGAGATTTAAGCAAAGATTTAAGCAAAAGATTACAGCATTAATTGTTGCGGCGTTGTGTCACTGGCCGTGACAAGATGGAGAGAAAAACGTTTAGTAGGAAGTTAATGTTCTTAGAGACAAGGACAACTGTTGAGTAGAAATTACTTTAAATATAGCTTTGAAAGCCTATTATAATTTGGTTTGTACGTATATAAAAATACACAGGGATACTTTTCACACACGGCCATCTCATTCCAAACCCAGCAGAGCTTGTTCTATGGAAATCAGATAAATGATATACTACATATACTACTTTTCTTTTGTAAATACTTGATTATATAGATAATTATACGCAGACACAGGGCAAAGAGACATGTTCATGCACACAAATATCTGCCCTGGGTGGGAATCGAATCCACGACCTCCGGCGTAAAAGGCAAGCATTTTACCAACCACGCCAACTGGCTCGTCAAATTACGTATGGTTTGTCGAGGTAACATAGCATCTGATCATGATCATGATAATGTCAGTCAGAAGACATCGTTCGCGTTTTGCGGATGTGTTTTACTGACTGTATTGATAAGTATAACCAAAATACTTACTAAAATTCCCTGCGAATGTTTGAGTCTTCATAATTTGTCTGAATAACTCAATTTGCAAATAAATAATAATAATAATACCTGGGGACAATGTCACACAGATCATCCTAGTCCCAAACTAAGCAAAGCTTGTGTGTACTATGGGTACCAGGCGTCGATATACATACTTATATAGATAGATATTATATAGAGAGAATACTTACATACATAGAAAACATCCATGACTCAGAAACAAATATTCGTGCTCATCACACAAATATTTGCACTTACCGGGATTCGCACCCAGGACCACCAGCTTCGTAGGCAGGGGCACTACCAACTAGGCTACGGTGACCGTTGTTGTCAAATTGTAATAGATGATGATGACATTGCCACCTCCTTCTCTTAGTATAGTTCCATTACTATTCTGGCATATTACGATATTTTGAAAATAAAATCGCCTCTCTAATAGAACCTTAAAAATAGAAACATACCAATATGCTGTTTTTGACACGGTTTACAGTAATGCTTTTATTGCTTCACTGGAAGATAGAAGAGAGCGTCAGCTAGACCCGTCTACCGATATAATAAATTAAATTTTAGTCTCGCCATCTAAGTTCTGATGTCGAGATATTCAATTATTTTTATGGAATCAAATAGTATGTTAAAATATGGCTTGGCGTTTTGACAAAAATCCTACTAATATTATAAACGCGAAAGTTTGTAAGTATAGATGGATGGATCTTTGTTACTCTTTCACGTAAAAACCAATGAATGGATTTTAATGAAACTTTACAATAATATAGCTTATACATCAGAATAATACATAGGCTACTATTTATAAACATATTGCGTGAATTGTCCAAAATATGACGATACGTGTCAAGGAAGTAGGAAAAAATCTACCATCTGTGAGCTATTCTGGCGTGCACTGCTAAAACCGCTAGAGGTTGTGAGTATAGACAAATGTATGATTGTTACTCTTTTACGCCAAAACTACTTTAACGCGGGTGAAACCGCGGGATATATATACTATATATTTCACTAATCCATCTCGAGTGTCTAATTTTTTATTGATCGTACGTGTGACTATAGGCGTAAGTTAGTCGTCTCGCTACTAAATCGGCGCCGAGGTATTTCTTATTCGATTACCGAACAACTGCTCGCGCAAAATTGGATGGTCGCTACTCGTAGTAGCTGCGTAGCTACGATTCTCGTAGCAGCTGTGTAGCTATGATTCTCGTAGCAGCTGAGCAGGCACAATTTAGATAGCTATAAACTCGCTAAGAAGAAGGGATTTGAATAGACTCATTAGTCGCAGCTCTCCAAATAGAACACGCCATGTTAGCGTGAACTTCATAATTACCATCCGAATAGTGCCAAATAGTTGCAGAAACTGCTGAAAGCAATCGAGGAAACCGCAAACGGCTCTACTGTAATAGCTCTATTATTACGTGTTGGTTTTAAATACAAAAGTCGACAGTAAACGCGGCGACCGCATTGCTAACTTTCTGCTAATTGCCAACCATGTCCGAACTATTATTTGTGGTAATAAAATTAAATGGAAAAGCATAATATACTTTTTGAAAGCAGCTTTTACTATCTGCTAATTGTCGTCAGTCAATATCGTTTAATATTAATATAATAATAATGTCTTTCTAGCCGAATATCGGCTACGGCGGCCAGTCTCAATAAAGATAAGCCATCTGAGCGGGAGACTAGTATGTGCGCTAACACAGGAGCACTTTCTAATTCATCGCTGTCATGATCCAATGGGACGCCAAGTGACACAACCGGAAAGAGGTCAGGTACTTTACTGCTCTCCGAGGCACGGGGGAATAATACCGCCAACTCCCAAACTTCGGTATGATGCTGAAAAATTTAAACCCAGGACCTCGTTCTCTGCGGGTGAACACGCTACCGCTAGACAAATAAGGCACAGAGGTTTAATAATCAAGTTAATAAACAGGGGGTACGTAAGTGGTAATGGTAGCCTATGGACGGTTGACAATTTTGGGGCATAAGTGAATTATTTCGTTCTCTCGACTGGCGAGTGGTATATTCAATCGGTTTATGTGCAGTATCAAGAACGTTTACAGTTTACTTTATCAAATAATCAACTGGGTAAAATTGAGTTCCTTGAGCTTAGTTTAACATTTTCCATTAGGCCTTGTATATAAATGTGTACCTTCAGACTGATTTATCAATGCAAACTCCAAACCGTTACTGTTACATATTATGTTGATACTAGGTACAACTTATATTTAGCATATCCGCGTTCCCGGGACTCCCCCATCAGGCGTCAAGAGAAGTCCACGGCAGGTAGGTTTAGTCGGTGCAAGTCCGACATACCCACCCGCAGACACTTTTTGCGGGTGGCATGCGAAAGCAATGCCCCTACCTTATCTCAAAAAAAAAAAAAAAAGAAGGTTCAATTTATATTATCGTTTGAAATTTCCCTCTTAAATATCCCTTTGCAGTTATAAGTATCGTTAAGCGAGAGCACCATATAAACATATTTTTATCGACATAAAATTGCCATTCTATAATCGACACAAAGCATTTTTGTTTAAAATGACTTGTAGTACATTGATGCAAATCCGCATCATTCGTCCACCTAGGTAGCTAGAGAAAGCCGCAGGCTAGCTAGGGTTGGATCCTCAGCGGCGAGGATCGCGTTGCCCCCTTAACACGTGATCGTTAATCCCGTTCAAGTGATCTTAACCCCATTTCGAATTCCATCATTTTACTTCAGCGGCCGCCTGAGCTGTGGCCCGAACCCCAAAAGGGTGCCCTCGGGTATTAGTCGCTTAAATTACTGTTTTTAAACTATGATAAGTAATACATTGTGAGCTTGACAAGTACAAGTGTATGTAAATACCCAAGTGCTGAATTCATTATTATGAAATAACGACGTCACAGGGTATATAGAATTTTAGCTGTATAGAAATCAACAACAATCGGAGTACGGTGAAGCATCACCTAATGCTTCACCGTCCTCGTACGGTAGAATGTTTGCTTGGAAAGGTATTAATTTTCAAAGTAAGAGGCGTGAAATTACATATTTTAGGCCCAGCATAAAAACAACAAAACGGCATGAAAAGGGATTGAAATTGTGGATGGCAAATTACGAATTTAAATGAGGTAAGACTTATAATAACGTTAAACCTATAAATAACGGCGAAATACTCGTATAACACTGCAAAATATGGTAAGGTATCAGTAAGAAATCAAATAACACGTTTTCCAATATCCAAAGCTTTGAAGTTATGAATATACCGTTGAATTATGTGAGTGTAAATATAAATAGAGTTATGTGAAGCTAAAAAGGTTGTAGCACTTATTATGTCTAAAATAACTACCAACTTTTGTGATCAAACCTACATCAAAACAAATTGATGATATTTTAGCCCGAAATTAACTTTACCAATAAATATATATTATTATATTAAAGCTCCTATCTACCCAAAGACTTTCTTGAAGAAGTCGCTTAATGCGATAAGACCGCCCATTGTACTAGATTGTATATTTTTTTGTCCTACCTATCTATCCTGCATGTTTGTACAATAAAGAGTATTCTATTCTATATACCTTAAACTAGACAATAAAATATCACTATTAATTCCGATTTAGGCTAGCGCACCGAGGGCTTTGTACAGACGCCAGCACATCAAGCTACCCCAATCTGTCAAATTTCCCCAATTGAAAGTGAACCTTATGCTTACGTGATATATCTATAAAAGAAATTTGACGGATTGGGCTACCTGGATGTGCTGGCGTCTGTACCATATTTGGCAGGAAGTAATAAAAAGTTATTTAAAATAGTTAGGTTAATCACATAACACTGGTGTATATAATACATACGTTGTATACAACACGTAACGTAATTAACGCGCACCCCAATTAGAATATTATGTTGTAATCATAATACATACACTACATTTTTAATTTCACATGTATATGCATTGTTATTTACTAAATTAGTTCATTGGAATAAAGTTTATTTTTCTTTATTTTGTGTTGAATGATCGAATTTGTATGAATACAAATAAAACTGCGATTTAAAAGTCTTATTACTTTGACTTATGGTCCATTTCAATTTGTTTTGATTGTACAGGGGTAAAATAAAGATAATTTCCGTAGTTTTAATTATTTTGTAATAAAAAATTACCTATATTAAAAATAATATAAATCGATTCAGTAAACGTTTCTGAACAAACTATTTTCAGGGTGTGCGTTAATTAAGTTACATGTTGTATATAGCGGCCCCCAGAGCTGTGGCCCGAACTCCATAAGGGTGCGCACAAGTATTAGTAGGCGCTTAAGTTAAGCTAATGGCTGGGAGCCTTCTTCGCGCTCGGTGTCTTCGATATTTAAATATTTATATAGGTAATAGTACTAAATTTAAAAATAGTACCTTAGTAACTTGTTATTTATTTAACGATTTAAAAAAATATGTGATAATACAGACCGCACGAACGGACTAGTTCAAGATCAAAATAGTTTTCAGAGGACTTTGAAGAATCAAATAAATTCTTTTGGCAATATCATCGTACTGTTAATCTTATATCTACTGATATAATAATAATAACATAGAAAAATACAAAGAAATTCATTCGTTTCGTGTTCGTTTATAGACAAAATATATTACTATTGAGTGAACATTACGTAAGTTGAGGTTACATTGTGGAATGAACTCCCTGTTACGGTTTTCCCAAAAGACTACAGCATCCCTTCAAAAAGGGATTTGTAAGGTTTCTAAAGTGTCGGCAACTCTGTTGTTGCAAGCGTTCATAGGCTTCGGTGACCACTCACCATCAGGTGGGCTGAAAACTTGTTTGCCAATAAAGTAGTATAAATATATATAATTTTTATATCATTTTATTGCTGAAAAAACGTCTAGACAGTCTGAGGGATGGATGAAATCACACTATAAGCGAAGTGAATCCATCGATCCATCAAATTATCTGGCGCACTAAATAAAATAAAATAAAAAAAGGTTTTTATTCACGTTGACTTTAAGAAAGCGCTTGTAAATAGTCAGAACACGTATGTAGTAATAATACAGTTAAGTATACATAATATTTCTAGTTACAAATTATAGAAATTTAGGTACACAGATTGTTAAAACATAAAAAATTTTTTTTTACTATAGTAATGATATTTAGCTAGCTTGTATTAAGTTATTGTCTTAGTAATTTGTACTATTTGATACCTGATTATTCAAGAGTAAAAAAGCAATACGACACTGCGTAGATGAAGAAAGACATAATCGAACATACCTTCATCTACGCGGTGTTACCCGGGAAATACGTTTTCCAATATCAAAAGCTTTGATGTTAGAAATACAGCGACTAAAGTGGCACGTAACGACTTTAGATATGTTTGCCAAGGTAAGTAAATGTATGTTAATATCTTTAACGTGAAGGAGACAGAGATAAATAAACAAAACGATAAAAAATTATACATTATTGATCCAAATCTATACATATAATAAAATCGTAGGAACGTAAAAACTGTATTGTTAAAAAGGATACTTGGGTCGTGATCTATAATCGATATCGAAGCAAAAATATAGTTTTTAGAATACTTGTCTGTTTGTCTTTATGTATGTCCGGGCTAAATTCAAAAAGTACTGCATGGACTAACTTCAAATTTTGCCTGAATGTTACTAAGAGGTCGGGTCAACATATAGGCTACATATTATCACGGTATCACCTACGGGGAAAGAGCTGTGATGTATTAATAAAATTTAACGCTGGTAAAACCGCGGGGCACAGCTAGTGTTTACTAAAAGGCAAGGAGATCAATCTTATGGAAAGCGCGTATATAAAGTGATCCAATAAATGTATTTTTTTAATTTAAATTAAAGTTCCAGTTCAAAAAGAATTTATTACAGCTCACGCAGCGTACGGCTTAATTACTTTACATACCTACTTTCTTTTGTTTACGAAGCAACTTATCACACAAATCTATATAAATAAAAAGAGAAGTCCTGACTGACTGACTGACTGACTCATCAACGCCCAGCCCAAACCCTTGGCCCTAGAATGCTGAAATTTTGCACAGATGTTTTCTTTATAATGTAAACAAGGAATAAGGAAGGATTTTTCGAAATTCAACCCCTAAGGGGGTAAAACGGGGGTGCCAAGTTAGTATGAAACTTTGCCATTTTTGAAGTTAGAGGCATGAAAGTTGGTATTTGGCCTTGCAGTTAAAAATAAAAAATATGTGTTTCAGGATTTTTGGAAAGTACACCCCCAAGGGCGAAACATAGGGGATGTAAGTTTGTACGAAAAAAGTGTCAATTTTTAAGTTAAACGCATGAAAATTAGCATTTGGCTTTTTAGTTAAAAATAAAAATATATATTTCAGGATTTTAAAAAATTCTACCCCGAAGGTCATAAAATAGGGGATGTAAGTTTGTATGAAAAATGCGATATTTTTGAAGTTAAACGCATGAAAATGAGTATTTGTTCATTCTGTTAAAAATATATAGCATTTATATCAAGATTTTTGGAAATTACACCCCCAAGGGCGGAAAATAGGGGATATAATTTTATACTGCCTGACTGCCATATCAACGCACAGTCTAAACGGCTGGAGTTAGGGACTTGAATTTTGACAGTAGTTACCTTTTATGACGTAAGCATCCACCGAAGAAGGGTTTATGAAAATACCACCCCTAAGGGAGTAAAATAAGGGATAAAATATTTTATGAAAGTCCTTAATTTTGATGTTAAAGGCATGTATATAGACTTGCAGTTAAAAATTATAATATATATTTCAGGATTTTTGAAAATTCACCCCCAAGGGCGTAAAATTGGGGATGTAATTAATATGAAAAAAGTGCCAACAAGTTTTAAATTAAACGCATGAAAATTGGTATTTAGCATTACAGTTAAAAGTATACGTTTCCGGATTTCCGAGAATTCTACCACGAAGGGTGACAAATAGGGGATGTTTGAATGGAAATTGGTATTTCAGTTAAAAATAAAGCAATTAAGGGAATAATTTGTTGTTAAAAGGTAATCCATAACTGATTCAATAGGTCAACACCAAAAATTTACACCAACTTAAGAAATTCGTTTCTTATTGCTTAAAATGTCGTGTTTGTTGTCGTCTAAGTAAAGATTTAGCGTTTTATAAGATTTGTAACTTCTTTTTTTTTTATAACATATTCAGAAAACGTCAATTTAATAAAATTGGGATAAAAAAATTTACCCAAAATTCGAGTTAGCGTAGTATAAATTGTTCGTGTCGAGATGATGGCACCCAAAAAATATCGTCTTAATTTTACTGATCTACAAGTTCATAATTTTGTAACTAGATGGTGTTTATATCGTTTCAGATCGCAGAACTCATTTGAAATATCGGTTAAAATAAATAAATGCTTGAAGTAAAAGGTAGTCCAAAACTGAATCAAAAGATAATCCCCTAAATCTCACCCAAAATATATGCCCACATCTTAATTTTACCGCTTTACAAGTTTATATTTTTGTTAGTAGATGGGGTAATCATCGTTTTAGTTCGCGCTATGGTTTCGTTCACAAAATGTGATATTAGACCTATCAATGCCGTGGTCGCAACCTAAGCTAATGGGAGTTAACTTTGTGATTAATGCATCGTTGATTATTATATTACTTTATTGGACTTACTGACTTTACTTAAGGACAATTGATATGTATTCTTTGATGTTTTTGGGTTTATGATATCGGGTCTTTTTTTTAAATAACAGTAGCAAAGTAGTCTTTAGTTTATTTCTTAGCTAGGTTATTTATCGGTTAGGTTTTCTTTAATTTATATTGCTTACTTCTTTTAAAAGTTATATTTTTTAGATTAAGCTAGAAGTAAGTAGTTACATTGGTCATCATTCAAAATTGTCGCGGACGAAGTCGCGGGCACCAGCTAGTATTCAATATAAATAAAAAGAGAAGTCCTGACTGACTGACTGACTCATCAACGCCCAGCCCAAACCCTTGGATCTAGAAAGCTGACATTTTGCACAGATGTTTTCTTTATAATGTAGACAAGGAATAAGAAAGGATTTTTCGAAATTCAACCCCTAAGGGGGTAAAATGGGGGTGCAACGTTAGTATGAAACTTTACCGTTTTTGAAGTTAAAGGCATGAAAATTTCTATGTGGCCTTACAGTTAAAAATAAAAAATATATATTTCAGGATTTTTGGAATTTACACCCCCAAGGGCAAAAAATAGGGGATGTCAGTTTGTGTGAAAAAATGTGACTTGAAGTGAAACGCGTGAAAATTGGTATTTGGCCTTTCAGTTAAAAATATATATTTTCAGGATTTTTGAGAATTTCACCCCTTAGGGCGTCATATACATTTTTGAAGTTAAACCCATGAAAATTGGTATTTGTCAACATATTAGCTACATATTATCACGCTATCCCTACAGAGGAGGAGCTGGGGAGATAATTTATAAAGTTTAACGCGGGTAAAACCGCGGGGCACAGCTATTATTTAATATTTATACAACCCAATTAGCACTGGCAGCAAACGGCTGTCAGTGTCCAGACGCCAGCACATCAAGCTACTCCAATCTGTCAAAATTTCCCAATTGAAAGTGAACCTTATGCTTACGTGATAAAGTTGAAAATCTATAAAACAAATGTAATCGATTGGGTTAGTTGAATGTGCTGGCGTCTGTACCTCTACAGCATACTATGTAAATTTCCTTTTGTTTATATTCTGTATCTACATTAATAAAAAATAAAAGATATCTGAAACTTGGTAAGAAGCCGTTTGAACTTTCAGGAAAATAGTTAACCGATAACCAGCGGATCGATTCTAATTAATCTACAGATACGATGTGACGACGTGATAGTTATTATATAGTTACATCATTGTGTAACACGTTACTCTCACGGATTAATTACGATACGAGAAGGGCTCTCGAAAGAGTGATACCGTTGACAAGGGATAATATTAGCTTGTTAGTAAATCAATACTGTTTTGTTTTAAATAGATATCAAATATTTAAAACGTAATCTTCAAAGTAAAACAACAATTAAAAGAAGCTATTTTATATTTTTTTAATTTTAACTGCACGGGTGACGCAGCGGCTAAGACAGTCGCCTCGTCGTTTCGTGTCGCCAGTTCGAGTCCCGCGCCAGGCAACTACTTGTGTGACTCATAAATAGCTCTAGCGACACGAAGCGGCGAGGCGACTGTCTTAGCCACTGCTCCACCAGGTGTTCTTTGTGTCCTAGAATTGCAGGTTCTTGATGACCCCGCGATACGGGGTAGCTAATGGAGTACAAGAGTGTCTTTAAAAAGGTACTCCACATATTGGTTGATTGCTACTATATATACATATAATAAAATAGAAGGAAAGTCAAAACTGTGCATTGAAATTTTTTTTAAAAGGATACCTGGGTCGTGATCTACAGTAGATATTGAAGCCAAAAATATAGTTTTTAGAATTTTTGTCTGTTTGTGTGTACGTATGTCCGGGCTAAAATCAAAAAGTTCTGCATGAATTTTCTTTAAAATTTGCATGAATATTACTAAGAGGTCGGGTCAACATATATGATACACATTATCACGCTATCACCTACGGGGAGGATCTGTGATAAGTTATAAAATTTGACGCGGGTAAAACCGCGTGGCACAGCTAGTTATATAAAAATTTAATAACTTTTGGATGGTATTTGGTGGGCGGTTTGGGCTGTCATAATAGAAAGTTGGCATAAAGACTGACTGGTGTAAGTACAAACTTGAAACTAAACAATTTACTTTTAACCATTCCATAACCGGTAGCTTACTTGTATAGGGATAAAATATTTTATAAGTCAAAGTGACACAAGCAATTAACGATAACGAAAACGATATAATCAATCAATTATTTATTGCTGAACGTGGGGTACGTTCAGCAATATTTGACGGTCACCGTAGCCCAGTTGGTAGTGCTCCTGCCTACGAAGCCGGTGGTCCTGGGTTCGAATCCCGGTAAGTGCAAATATTTGTGTGATGAGCACGAATATTTGTTTCTGAGTCATGGATGTTTTCTATGTATATAAGTATTTACGTATCTATATAAGTATGTATATCTTCGCCTGGTACCCATAGTACAAGCTATGCTTAGTTTGGGGCTATGATGATCTGTGTGACATTGTCCCTAAATATTATTATAAAAAAATATGTTTATTATTATTAATAAATGATTGATCGATTGACTCTCTGACTCATCTCCCCGTCAGTACCGCCCAGAGTAAAGGTTCGAACCCCTAAGGGGTTGCCCTCCGGCTCAGGTACTTAGTTTGTAGCATGTATGTAGTTTGCACTAGCCCTCGGTCACCTCTATTATTCAGTGAACTATGAAATCCTCCCAGGCTAGCAGTAAACGTAATGTATAATAAAAAAAAAATAACCACTGGACTAACAGGCCAGTAATTGAGAGACTATTTCCGAAAAACCCTTATGTATCGAATTTATTTGAGTTATATATAATAATGTCCTCCTAGCCGAATTTCAACTCCAGTCTCAACAGAGATTAGCCATCTGCGCGGGATATATTATAGTGCTCAAGTGTGTGCGCAAACACAGGAGCACTTTCTATTCCTTCACTATCATGATCCGATGGGGCGCCTATGCGACACGACCGGAAAGAGGTCAGATACAGGACCGATGGCTTTACGTGCTCTCCGAGGCACCGGGGTATAATACCGCCAACTCCCAGACTTCGGGCTGATGCTGAGAATTATTTATTTTTACAGAAAAGTCCCAAAATCACTTTTTGCTCGACCCAGGATTTGAACCCAGGACCTCGTACCGCTAGACCAACGAGGCAGTCAATCATATATACATACATACATACACAGACGCCTGTTTCCCAGAGGGATAGGCAGAGACAACGGACTTCCATTTGTCACGATCCTTGCACACCTCTTGCGCGCCTCATTTACTGTTATTATATTCTTCATACATGCTCGCCGGTTAAGGGTACTTCTGACCTGACCTTTCTTGAGAACGTCTCCTATTTGGTCAGAGAATGTTTTACGAGGTCTTCCCCTGAGTAATATATACCCTAATAATATATTAAACTAGCTGTGCCTCGCGGTTATACCCGCGAGGCACAGCTAAAACTTAAAGGCACAGCTTAAACTTTGTAAATTATATCTATAATATCTAGGGGACAGTGTCACACAGATCATCCTAGCCCCAAACTAAGCAAAGCTTGTACTATGGGTACCAGGCGACGATATACATACATACATACACAAATACTTAAATACATGGAAAACATCCATGACTCAGAAACAAATATTCGTGCTCATCACACAAATATATGCACTTACTGGGATTCGAACCCAGGACCACCAGCTTCGTAGGCAGGAGCACTACCAACTAGGCTACGGTGAAGTATAGCCTATGTATTATTCCGATATATAAGCTATACCTATAAAGTTTTATCAAAATCCGTTTGATAGTTTTTCCGTGAAAGAGTAAACATACACACTCACACACTCACAAACTTTCGCCTTTATAATATTAGTGTGATGAGAAAGTTTGTGACTATGGATGTTTGTAACTCTTTCACACAAAAATTACACAACGGAATTTGATGAAACTTTGTAGTAATATAGCTTATATATCCAAATGACACCTAGGCCATAATTTATAAAGTTTATCGCGGGTAAAACCTAGTTTAGTAATATAGACACCTACGCGCAGCAGTGGGATCAGACGTAGACGCAGACACTTAGGAATATCACACAAAGGATTCAAGATAGTAGTTTTATTTTAAAAACTTGAGAGGTGTCAAGGGACACCCGGATGGAACGAATTTATTTCTTATTATTTATTATGTACAAAATCCTGTATACACTCAACAAAAATAATCGTCGCGACACCACACTGTTCAATGGGAAATAGAAATGAAAATATCTGGCTTGCTTTCTATAAGAGAGAGAGAGACAGACAGAGAAACATGCGCACGCCGCACAGCTGCAAAAAGTGTCGTAACAACTTTTCGTAAGATTTTTCTCCGTCTAGCCCCCTTTCACAACGCGCGATAAGGAACTTCGTTCCAAAAGTATAATAGAAGTCATTTTGAATTTGTTTTAAATGATTTTACTCTGTCGAAATGTGACAATTAGATAAATTAGTAACACCTTCTCAAGTAAGGATTTATAGCGCGCCTAATAAATTACTACCGCACAACGCACTTCCAGTTAGTTTTCAGAGTATAACCCACATCTATCTACAGGGTGGCCGAGGAATTGACGTTCAAACGCAAAATTTTGATACTTTTGAGAAGTATCCGAATCACCCCTATGTATGTTCTAATTTTTTTTTTTGAAATTATGAAAATTTATCAACCCTAATTTGGAACATTTGAATACATTCTAAGTCAGGTCTGCAATGATAAGACCATACTTTTTAGGGTGTTATGTTAAACTATGCTAATTCGTTATCACTAAAACCTGAACCAGAAATGTTCAACAGAACAAGAAAAACATTGAAAACTGATGTTAAGTTCACCTACTATTCTATCTCGAATACTACGCAAAATTGTAGAACATACATGGGGGTGATCATGGCGGATACTCCTCATCATAAAGTATCAAAATTTTGCGTTTTAACGTCCACTCCTTGGCCAGCCTGTTATGAGTCATATTTATCAAACAGATTTTAACGCTTTTACCTGTAACCTTGTTTTTCGGGTTAGTTAATATATCGAGAATATCAGTCAAGAAATACATCCCTTTGTTTAATTACATTCGGTGCTTTTAGATGGAACTCAAACCTAACCTACATTTTTATTAAAAAATACAATGTTGGTCATTAAGTTTATAAATTAACACGAATAAAATAATTTAAATGTAATTCCATAGATAAGTGAAAAGGCGAAATTCATTTCCAACTTATCTGTGTCTCAATTATAAGTAAGGTTAGATTTATTAAAATTCGTATGATTTTAAGAGCATTCTTCAATTTAATAGATTATTGCTGGATCAAGTTGCCCAAAATTTCATTTCATTGATCTAGTGGAGGTGCGTTGTACCGCAGGTAATGAAGACCCGGATCCATTCCCAGGTCAGACCACAAAGTGTAATTGGCAAATTAGCAGCTCAGATTTAGATGGATGCCGGTTGTACCACACAACCGCGTGTTAAGAACTCGATAAGATTATTTTAGCGGCATATCGGCGCCAACACAGCTATACATTATACCTATGTTTGGCCACGAGATGTGCTGGTGGCCGTCTTTGGTCTCCGTGTAAAATGTTCGCTATAACAAGATTCTACCCTAATTAACCTCGTTATTCCCACGAAGTTCGCTCTAATCTATATAAATAAAAAGAGAAGTCCTGACTGACTGACTGACTCATCAACGCCCAGCCCAAACCCTTGGCCCTAGAATGCTGAAATTTTGCACAGATGTTTTCTTTATAATGTAAACAAGGAATAAGGAAGGATTTTTCGAAATTCAACCCCTAAGGGGGTAAAACGGGGGTGCCAAGTTAGTATGAAACTTTGCCATTTTTGAAGTTAGAGGCATGAAAGTTGGTATTTGGCCTTGCAGTTAAAAATAAAAAATATGTGTTTCAGGATTTTTGGAAAGTACACCCCCAAGGGCGAAACATAGGGGATGTAAGTTTGTACGAAAAAAGTGTCAATTTTTAAGTTAAACGCATGAAAATTAGCATTTGGCTTTTTAGTTAAAAATAAAAAATATATATTTCAGGATTTTAAAAAATTCTACCCCGAAGGTCATAAAATAGGGGATGTAAGTTTGTATGAAAAATGCGATATTTTTGAAGTTAAACGCATGAAAATGAGTATTTGTTCATTCTGTTAAAAATATATAGCATTTATATCAAGATTTTTGGAAATTACACCCCCAAGGGCGGAAAATAGGGGATATAATTTTATACTGCCTGACTGCCATATCAACGCACAGTCTAAACGGCTGGAGTTAGGGACTTGAATTTTGACAGTAGTTACCTTTTATGACGTAAGCATCCACCGAAGAAGGGTTTTTGAAAATACCACCCCTAAGGGAGTAAAATAAGGGATAAAATATTTTATGAAAGTCCTTAATTTTGATGTTAAAGGCATGTATATAGACTTGCAGTTAAAAATTATAATATATATTTCAGGATTTTTGAAAATTCACCCCCAAGGGCGTAAAATTGGGGATGTAATTAATATGAAAAAAGTGCCAACAAGTTTTAAATTAAACGCATGAAAATTGGTATTTAGCATTACAGTTAAAAGTATACGTTTCCGGATTTCCGAGAATTCTACCACGAAGGGTGACAAATAGGGGATGTTTGAATGGAAATTGGTATTTCAGTTAAAAATAAAGCAATTAAGGGAATAATTTGTTGTTAAAAGGTAATCCATAACTGATTCAATAGGTCAACACCAAAAATTTACACCAACTTAAGAAATTCGTTTCTTATTGCTTAAAATGTCGTGTTTGTTGTCGTCTAAGTAAAGATTTAGCGTTTTATAAGATTTGTAACTTCTTTTGTATTTTTTATAACATATTCAGAAAACGTCAATTTAATAAAATTGGGATAAAAAAATTTACCCAAAATTCGAGTTAGCGTAGTATAAATTGTTCGTGTCGAGATGATGGCACCCAAAAAATATCGTCTTAATTTTACTGATCTACAAGTTCATAATTTTGTAACTAGATGGTGTTTATATCGTTTCAGATCGCAGAACTCATTTGAAATATCGGTTAAAATAAATAAATGCTTGAAGTAAAAGGTAGTCCAAAACTGAATCAAAAGATAATCCCCTAAATCTCACCCAAAATATATGCCCACATCTTAATTTTACCGCTTTACAAGTTTATATTTTTGTTAGTAGATGGGGTAATCATCGTTTTAGTTCGCGCTATGGTTTCGTTCACAAAATGTGATATTAGACCTATCAATGCCGTGGTCGCAACCTAAGCTAATGGGAGTTAACTTTGTGATTAATGCATCGTTGATTATTATATTACTTTATTGGACTTACTGACTTTACTTAAGGACAATTGATATGTATTCTTTGATGTTTTTGGGTTTATGATATCGGGTCTTTTTTTTAAATAACAGTAGCAAAGTAGTCTTTAGTTTATTTCTTAGCTAGGTTATTTATCGGTTAGGTTTTCTTTAATTTATATTGCTTATTTCTTTTAAAAGTTATATTTTTTAGATTAAGCTAGAAGTAAGTAGTTACATTGGTCATCATTCAAAATTGTCGCGGACGAAGTCGCGGGCACCAGCTAGTATTCAATATAAATAAAAAGAGAAGTCCTGACTGACTGACTGACTCATCAACGCCCAGCCCAAACCCTTGGATCTAGAAAGCTGACATTTTGCACAGATGTTTTCTTTATAATGTAGACAAGGAATAAGAAAGGATTTTTCGAAATTCAACCCCTAAGGGGGTAAAATGGGGGTGCAACGTTAGTATGAAACTTTACCGTTTTTGAAGTTAAAGGCATGAAAATTTCTATGTGGCCTTACAGTTAAAAATAAAAAATATATATTTCAGGATTTTTGGAATTTACACCCCCAAGGGCAAAAAATAGGGGATGTCAGTTTGTGTGAAAAAATGTGACTTGAAGTGAAACGCGTGAAAATTGGTATTTGGCCTTTCAGTTAAAAATATATATTTTCAGGATTTTTGAGAATTTCACCCCTTAGGGCGTCATATACATTTTTGAAGTTAAACCCATGAAAATTGGTATTTGTCAACATATTAGCTACATATTATCACGCTATCACCTACAGAGGAGGAGCTGGGGAGATAATTTATAAAGTTTAACGCGGGTAAAACCGCGGGGCACAGCTAGTACCTAATAACAACATTCAGTAGTCCACCCCAATAGATAAAATTAAATCAAAATACATTAGAATAGTGTTTTGGAGGCCCAAAGGGAATAACATCGCCATCTAGTACCACCCCGTCATTGTCATGTCATATACGTAGTCGGACAGCAGCATCACCCATGTATCAGCTACCACCTAAATAATAATAATCATCATCATCATCATATCAGCCGAAAGACGTCCACTGCTGGTCAAAGGCCTCCCCCAAAGATCTCCACTATTGCCGGTCTTGTGGCGACCACGAACCGGAAGACGCAGCGTGGGCAGGCCCCCTACAAGATGGACCGATGATCTTGTGCGGGTCGCTGGAAATCGCTGGAAATAAAAATATAATAATAAAAATAAAAATCTGTTTATTTCAAAAACCATGTAATCAATATATCATACTTAACAACGTATAATCTAATCAAAATGTAATTAACTAAGATTTTTTTATAGTTAAGGAGTTGCGAGATAAGCAACAATTATAAAAGAGATCATTAAATTATTCGTTTTCGAAGAGCCGTCCATTTGATATATGACATTTTTTTTGTCTAAAATCTTAACAACTAGTGGTTTTGGTAACTTGTTTAATATTTCGGGTAGTAAACACTTCCACACCCTCCTACCGTACTCGTTATTACAATTTGATGTATCAAACATTGGGAGATATGAAAGATTACACATATTCTCTGGTCTTTTTGCCTTATTTAGTTTAGGTATGAGATTACTATACTGTGTCATAACAGCTAAGTCTACTTTATCGAATATACTCAAAACTTTGAAATAATTTATGGTAATAATTTATGACAATATTATGTAGTAAAAATATTAGACCTAAACTAGATAATTAAACATAATCTCTTGACAATAACTTGATACGAGCTAGCTAAATATCATTGCTATAATAAAATAAATTTTATAAATATTTTCATACAATCAATACAATGTGTACCTAAATATCTATGTTACTAGAAATAATAATGTATAACTACAACTATATTACTACAAACATGTCCCGACTATTTACAAGCGCTTTTTAAAAGTCCACGTGAATAAAAACCTTTTTTATTTATTTATATCTTTGTATTTATATTTTATTTTTGATGGAACAATGGTTTTAAGTATTCTAAGTTGCAGTTTATATATTGAACTAAGGTAAGATCTGTATGTTCGTCCGTAACTTGACAGTCCATAACTGCATGCTTTCGCCAACGCGCCAAGGGCGGTGACTTCACCTAACTCCTCCAAATGGCCACCTTATAAAGGCCTATGTCCAGCAGTGGAAGAATTCAGGCTGATGATAATGCCATAAAAATAATAACTACATTTATAGATATAGAATAATAACTATTATCTGTGATTGAAATAACATATACCTATCATTCCTGAATTAACTCAACTAAAATCAACGTAATCTCAAGTTTAATATCAGAATTTAATGAAAGCAATTATGGCTTTGCCTTTAGTAACCCTATACGTAAGGTACGGCATAGCGACTCTTATCAGGGAGGCGGGATAGGTGGGTCATAACTCATGTGTGTAGCAAGTGTCCTAGGCTATGGTAACCGTTTACCATCAGTATAAAAGTAATAATATAGTACCTATTAGAAATATGTAGCAAATATGTCATAGGAATCTTGGTCTAATCAGAGAGTGGTGTATTCAGTATAGACCAGATCTCACCGGTTTTACACTAGGTGTTAGACACCTAGTGTAAAACCGGTGAGATTGTCTAGGACAATCCTTCGACACCTAGCTAGATAAGACATGAATTACTATCTAGGCAATATAAATTGTAAGTCTTTGCTGGCGACTGAACCTTTGAGTTCAGATTGATTTCTAAATACAAACCTCCGCCCTTCGGCGAGCCAATCATAGTTTGTTCCTGGTTGCAGGTCTTCTAGTGAGCTATCGCCTGTCGCTCACAGAGTTTTGTACAGGAAAAATTACACATAAAATTATAGGATCGCCAGAAATAAAAATCTTACAACTAGCATATAATGTCACAAAGACCGTATATTTAGATTAAACATTTTCCATTAATCGCATATTTCAACATATTATACACACATATTGAAATAATTAACATTAGCATTGGCATTAGCAATAGTTGGACAAATCTTGAATAGAACAGGGTTTGTAGCAGCATTCGTCCACCAGTCCTCTCTTCCGCATTCCACCCAGGGCGAAGATATGTTTCGGTAGTAAATGTGCTCGCTTCCCAATCATATTGGTTTCAAGCTGATTCCAGCAGACCGTAGCCATGGCCATAGATAACCGCCGCCCGCAATAGTAGTGCACATCATCACGGGCAAGAGTATCCGTGGTTAAGTAAAATAAAACTGTCATTACAATCAATTTCATGATGATATTTACTGAAGAATTAGAAGAACACTTAGATGTTATCGCCGCGAACGATGAAGTTGAAGTATAAATCCCATCGAGCTTCCTAGCCTTTTATACCTGAAAATGCTTCATGAATATACAAAATGTAAACGTTTATCCTACACGGGAATTTTATGGGCATTCATTCGAGAAAATTGTAAGGACAGATGCGCATAATTAATTATTCAGAATGTTAAATATTCATATCCCTCCATATGAGCCGTGAAACTTATTCGTCTTAAAGCCATAAACGATTTAATTTACTTCTGATAGAAAAACAGAAAGTTCCAATTACTATACTGTTATGTTTTACGATTGTTTTACGTTGAATGACGATGGGTAAGGCATACATTGATATTTTTTTAGAAAACTCATGTTTATGACTGCTCCACAGCAATTTTATATTAAAAAGTAAAGCTATTACACGATTTAGTTTGCACTCTGTGAAGTATTTCATATTGTTAGTCATTTACTGAGATCTTGACATGTTGGTTACTATCTATTTTTAGTTGATCTTGTTATCGAGTATGGCGACGCCCAGACGCGACATTTTCAAATCGAAATCTGCTACCCACGCGTTAAAATTCTAGTTAGATACTTTGGTTTAGAATTTTATTTGATATTCAAAGAGGATTATATAAATAAAGGATTTTACATACTACTATTAGGATTTATCTGTTGTTGGGAAACATGCGTGAGTTTATCTATGTATATAGGAGTACAAAGACGATTGATTGATTAACATTTTCAATTTATTTATTGCTGTAGAGAGGTCATTACCAAGGTCTTCTTTTCTAAAAAATGTGGAATATATCAAGCTCCAAGTACCTTAGGCTTAAAAAACGTACCTACATAACATTCTTCCATCAATATAAATACTAAATTTATGAACATAAAATACCACATTCATTTGTAAACCTTTAAAAACTCTTGTAAATTGTGGGAATACTATGAGTAGTATTACAAATTTTAATTATTAATAGATTGTTATATTATATTTTCTCATACAGAATCACTAGTTAATTTTTAATAGCAATGATTTGGTTATATAGATAATTGCTTGAAGTTATGCTCAAATTGGTTAATTAAGGTTTTAGGAGAGTAAGAGAGCGTAAACTAGTTCGACCATCGACTAACAATTATTACGGCCAAAGAACCAACAAATATTTGATCCCAACAATATTTAATCAAATTCCCTGGCTCAAAACAGAACAGGATATTCTGCATACGCCTGCTACCTATTGCAATTACAGGCAGAACTCGTTCTTAATCAGGGCGAGCCGTACATTTAACACTGTAAGTCAGAGAGTCGACATCGACCTCTTTCACTCAAGTGCTTCAAGCATAAAGAGAAACATGTGTAATGATTTTATGACTAATAGCGGCTAATTTAATTAATTAATAGTCTTAGCATAATTAATATCAGAATTTATAACATAGTAGATATGCGTGCGAGGATACCCTAACAAACACTAATTGCCTTTGTATAAATTATGTTTTATGAAGTTATTCGTGAAAACTTTTAATTGGCCATCTCTTTTTTATTAATCTTAAATAATTGTAACCTACTAGCTGTAAGTTTTCGAAATTTGAAAATAAAATAAAATACAATAAAAAAGAAGAGACCATGGTAGAATTAGTTTTCGCTTAAAAAGAAGTTAAGACAAATATTGCTTACGGAGTTAGCTGATACCTTAGAAACTTGATACAACTTTCAACGAACATCACCATGTAACCAACAAAAAGTACTTATATCAATTCAATTCAATTCAATTCTTTGTCAATTCTTCAATTATAGTTGTGCAATAGTTCTTTACGAATACGTAGAATGTTATGTTATGCACCTAATCTAAGGAACACTATTATGTAACGAGCGCTAATCCCGCCGACAAACTGTTACACAGTTTGTTGGGTTAAAATATAATATAATGGTTTTTGTTCCAAATAAATGATTTATTTATTTATTATTGATTAAAAAAAAGTTTTAGTTTTAGATTTAGATATACATATTATTACTACTGTATAAATGGTTCTATCTATATTGAGAAAATAATTGAATATAATTATTATGACGGACCTTGTGTATATGCGCCGGCCGCGAATTTATGCTAAACCGGATCCAAATCACTCTTACTGAGTAGATCCGAACGAAATTCAGCGGGTTCTTCTACTACCGGTTTTAACATTGCCCATTGCCCAGTTACAAGAAGACCCGGTTAAACATACTCAAGTGGTCATGTACACGGTATTTGGTTATCTTACAGCTATTAGATGATTTAGTAGGTTAACACATTATCTCTGTTAACGACCGAGCTTCGCCGGGGGTGTGTATACAAGAAGGTAATAAAATAAAAATCAATCTGTATACTGATCTGAAGCTGGTCTTTATTTCAAAAATTAATAAATCGATAGGTCATTCAAAATTGGGAACGAAACCATATCTATTTCGACAGTAACGCCATCTGAACAATCTGAACAATCTCCTAGATCGGTTGTTTAATATATATAGGAATATATAACATACTAACCCGAAAAAAATGCAAAGCTGAAGTGGCAATGCTAATGGTAATGCTAATACTTCCAGATAGCTTGTACAACCGTTGGGGCAAGAACGTTCTCAAGTGTTGAACCACGAACCGGATTAAATTATAGCTGTTTAAAAGTTAAGATATTATTTGTAGCTGACGGAATAGAATATCGCCACGCCATCTCATCCCGTGGGGGGCGCAGAAGTCGACTCCGTTGCGGAAATCTTTTAGGCCTTTGTCCAGCAGTTAATATCATTCAGCTGACATAAATTTAAGTTTACATTTTGAGACGTAGCCAATAATTTGATTCTTAATAATAGAAATGTCATAAATGGAACGTCACTGCCACTGAAAATTGGATAATATACAATAATTTATTTTTATACAATATTCTTGCGTTACACGCATACACCTATGGAGTTCCAGCGGATGAGACCAAGTGAGTAGCCGATTTTGACATGCAGTCTCCGAGGCACTTTAATACAAGCGAATCCAACTAACGCTATCGACTTGATCTCTTTCACTCGAAGTCCAAATATATTTCAGGGGCTCTACCGGCTTAGTCGCTTAACATCGATTTCTTAAATGGCGTTAACATAAATAAAGGTTAAAAATGACTTAATCAATCGTTAAATCGGCTTCCATGAGCACATATGACGTCATAAATGGTCCGGAATCGATTGTCAACGTTGAAGCCGGTTTAACGATTGATTAAGTCATTTTAAACCTTTGTTTATTTTAACGCCATTTCAGAAATCGATGTTCGGCGACTTAGCCGGTAGAGCCCCAGGACCTAAATCACTTGCTCAAATCTGTGGCGAAGATCAAAACTTTACCCAAACATTTGGTTATACGCGGAATGCTTTGGGGAAGCTAATCTCACTTTGAATATGACACCTAGTGTTGTGTACACACGGCTACATATCAAGCTATAAGTTTCCAGTATAAGCTGATCCCGCGTTGTATAGGATTTCCATACAATGAGAGGTCAGCTTATATTGGATTTGTATAGCTTGATATCTAGCCGTGACCAAGGCCATGATTAATTTATTGAAAACGTACGGGACATCGAGTGGGAAGCGTGGTGATCGTCAAGCTACCTAGAAAGAAAAGGGTTTGAATAGATGGAGGACCCGAGCTGCTAGAGAGGCGCTGATGAATACCTTCAAAATTAATTTGATAGACGTTGCGTTGGTTTTGTTCAAAGCATATTATCAGACCTTTCTCGAAAGCAGCTATCTTACTTTATAAAATAGTACATAAGGTTTTAAATTCCGAATAGTGTAAAGCTTTTATTGTATTAGGTTATGATGGGGCTGGCATGGTCGTATTGTGACCAAAAGCCCCTAAATTTATAATAGATAATAAAATAAAAAAAAGAATAGATGGAGCTCTCGCTGCTTGTATAAGTGCGTGATTTGGCTTTAGATTTTGGATTGCGCATTAATACGGCGGTTGTCGGCGATGGGACAGCAGGGATGTTGACCACCACAATACGATGCGAACAATGGATGCTAGAATGTAAGGAAAACGTCTGCTACTGTAAGACTGCAAGCTAGTGTTAGAGGCGGCAAGAGATCTAAAACTTATAGGAAATAAGTAAGTGATCATAAAAACCACTAGACTAAAGACTTTCTGAAGTAAACCCTGACTAGAGATGTACGAAGACTATGATCGGACGAAGTTGAGACTGAGATAGTGAAGACTGGAAGAGGGAGAGTAACGTTTCATATATTACTGTAGGGGCAAGAGAGAGACGTGAAAGCACATATTTTCTTTCCCGCTTTCTCTCATAACCAGTCCGTTTCGAATACGTAAGTTTTACTTCAGTCGTGTGGTCTGAAGCACACTTGTTTTTTTTACAATCTGAGTAGTTTTGTCTAAACAATTTTTTTAGAGGCAATTTGTGTAGAACTGAGACTACTGGGCTGGACACTACATCTAGTTCTTCACTTCACTGAATATAAGTAGAGAAAGGTTAGTACACTCACTAAGGTGCAAATGCCTGTGTACTGTAAATATACGCACACTTTATTGACGGTCACCGTAGCCTAGTTGGTAGTGCTCCTGCCTAAGAAGCTGGTGGACCTGGGTTCGAATCCCGGTAAGTGCAAATATTTGTGTGATGAGCACGAATATTTGTTTCTGAGTCATGGAAGTTTTCTATGTATTTATATATCTATATAAGTATGTATATCATCGCCTGGTACACATAGTACAAGCTTTGCTTAGTTTGGGGCTAGGATGATCTGTGTGACATTGTCCCTAGATATTATTATTATATTATTACTTTATTTGCTCCGTTAAGTAGCTCAAACTTAGCTGAACATAACTTTACGCCTCAATTCAGAAACCTTCCTAGATATTTCATAGTCTGCAATTGAATTCGCAACCGCTAACCCAATGATGTAGGCACACACAAAGGTCCTGCCAACCTAATATTTACCTACTTACTGAAACTAAGTCAGCATCAGTTCTCGTATGTATTCAACGTCTCCCGAGCTAAACCTAGACACACAGTTGGCTCTAAAGGGATTTGCTACTAAATTATGAAACGATTCAGTAGTGAGATGTGTTGGAAGGTATACCTAAACGGTTTATTTGGCAATCAATCTCACTAATCTTGCAGAGGGCCAATAGTCGTTAAAGGCGTGAAGAACTTCTCGTTATTTGGCGTTTGGTAACGTATGGCAAACTTCTTAACACCTTTCACCACTGCAAATAAATTTAATATGAATATATTTTTGAATTACGAACTCGTTTCTCAATTCTGAACAGCAAATAAAGCCTCTGCAAGGATCTCCACAATAGTCGGTCTTGTGCTGCACGTATTCAGCGGCTTCAAGATCATCGGTCTGCCTTGTGGGGCGCCTGCCTACGCTGCGTATTTCGGTTCGTGGTAGCCATTCGACAGCTTTTCAAGCAAAGTTTGAAGACAGCACTATATATACCTATGACAGACCATCCAGTTGGATGTAAATCCTACTTCGAGATAGAGGTCAATTGTAGAATCCAACTTGGTTGGGCAGCGGTTGGGAAGTTACGTTATATCTTCTCGTCCCAAATACCGTGGTGTCTCGAGTCGAAAGTGTTGCACCAGTGTGTATCCAGTAATGACTTATGGAACTACCAAAAGTCAGACAAAGCAATAATTCAAAAGTAATTCATATTTCAACTGCAAATGAGTTTATACTATTGAATTATGAGATGTCCTGTCTTCATGAGATGACGTTGTCCAAGCTGAAGTTTGGTCACGATTCGGCAATTTTTCAATACACATATAAAATTAAGGTCAGAAATATATTATGTATGAGTAATAACTTAATTTGCATTATGAGCAGCATGACTGAAGATGCAAGATGATTGATTCCTCTTGGTGGTGCAACACTACTACTGACAGAGAGGAGTTTTATCTCCATTTATCTGATTAGAGATATAATTTCTCCATCTTGTTCTTTCTTTCTGCCACCTTTAGGGAAGTACCCTTCAGATATATCTATATGTCTTCTTAATAAGCAAGGTGATACTGTCAGTCCTATAAAAAAATAAACTTTAGGTAAAAGTTTAAAATTATACTATTTGTAAGTAATGTTGTTTTGTTAAAAGTACCATAGGCTGTACTTAGTGCGTTCGTAGTACCCGCGTACTATGAGGTCCTTATTTTAATTTACCAAACAACCACAATCAAAACAAAATACCAGACTGTATTACCTCTCAAGAAGTTTACTTCATGTTACTATTAAATGGAGTAATCTTGGATCCCTAACGGATTACGTTCTCACAATTTCTTTAGCTATTCCAAAATTTAGCAAACTGAGATCATACCGTCGTCGTTACTGGGGACATTTCTGAGCCTCTTACATTATTTAAGATATTAAGTAAACACTGCTTTAGCCTCAAGAACTCATTGCAAAACGAAGTCACATCTAAATTTTTGTAACTATAAATTATATTTTTCCTCAAGAAGGCTAGAAACTTTAGAAAAGCATTTATCTGATGATTCTTAGAATATATAGTCCATTGGAGCACCTGGAGCACGAATCGAGAATTTATCTGAAGATATAGATATTGTTAACAGAGACCTAGGTCAGACAGCTAGTTGTACCAAAATCAGTACTACCATACCTCTTAGTAATAAATAATATAAAAAAGGTTTTTACTAACGTAGACTTTAAAAAAGCGCTTGTAAATAGTCAGAACATGTTTGTTGTAATATATAATTAATTTATAATTATTTCTAGGTACATATAGATATTTAGGTACACGGATTGTAGGAAATAATTTACAATAAGATTTATTTTATAATAGTAACGATATTTAGCTAACTAAATTTAAGTTAATATCCTATTAATATTATATATAACTTAAATTAACTTAAATTAAGTTATTGTCAAGGATCGTGTGTAGGTTTAATTATCGAAATTTTAAATTTTTGCTATATTTTAACTACATATTGTCTACATATCTATATAATCATGTCAAGAACCTGGGGATCAACACAGATTCTAGTGTATACTGGACTCCATAACTCAAAAAAAATAGCAGTAAACTATTTACTGGCTCCCTCAGGGCTCCCTAATACCTCTTCGTAACTTTTCACCCATTGCCACGAAACCTGTACTGGCCCAACCCCTTCTCTTTCCTTTCCTTGACTACGCTGATGGATGTTACCTCGACATCACGGAGGGCCAACTTGGTAAAGCAGCACTAAAATTGCTATTTCATATGTGGATTACGGAAATAATAATATACACTTAAAATTTTCTGCCAGAGATCGCTTTTAGCGATAAGGCCGCCACTTTGACATTTCCAATTTGACTGATTTTCGTCCCAGTTTATGTCTGTCTTTAGTGTATAGCAGTGTTTTTCAACCTTTTTCATGACGCGGCCCCTTTAGTATGAAGGAATTTAATCCATTTTTCTTTAATCTTTTTTTTTAATCTTCTGGAGGAAATACTTTTTGGTATAGCGCTTCCCACGAATACTACAATCGTCAAGCTCTTGCGGTCAAAACCTTGCCACAGGAATACAGCCAAGTTCTAAATATTATTATTAAAATTGTAAATTCCATTAAAGATAAAGCGTTTCGGATACGTCTGTTTCGAAAATTTATGAAGATATGGTCCTCCACCTAAATTAACTTTATCATACAGAGGTTAGGTGGTTGTTAAGAGACAAAGTACAACCAGAGTTTTGGAATCTCGCGCTTAACTTTTAATGTATTTTCAGTAGGCCTAATCATCATTCACACAGGCAAAAACATTTGCGACCCGGTGAATAGCTTACCCAACCTGTTGCGAATTCCCTATAGAAGCTTCGCGACACCCTATAGAAGCGACCCCAGGGGGTCGCGACCCACAGGTTGAAAAACACTGGTGTATAGTATAGATTACTATTATCTATATGTCTAATAACATAAAAAACAGGTTTCCATATTTTGTGGTCATAACCTAAAATATGATTTCGATATTCTTTGACTTCTGTCAAACTTTGACGTCTTTCTGAATAGACTATTATTTTACGAGATAGAAATTATTTTACACCATGTTAAATATCTGAATGTGCAAATAAGATGGTGGCGCTCACGTCAATACGTCTCACATATCAAAGGGGCACGCTTCAGTGCGCAGCTTAGCATTTTAACAGATAGCATACATTGTCAGGTCATAAGTTCTACCTAAACCTTATTATGTTAATTTTCGAATACAGGCCTGATATAATTTCAGCTAGTTTTAAAAATAGAACCTTATTCGCTTGCTGAAAATTTTTAAATTTGAAGTTGAAATTATATTTACCATTAAAATAAGTTTAAACAAACATCATGAAACATGTATGCCCATAGCAGTGAAGAAGTAAGCGTGCGTATTCCGTAAGGGTATTGTCCTTCATAATTCATGGTTTTGGCTTTGAGTCTCATCATCATAAAAGCTGTAACAAGTCTACTGTGTGTGTACTAGTGGACAAAAGCCTCCCCCTAGTATCATGGTTGGGGTATAAGGCCTCCTACGCACTATGCGGCTAGCCGCAATGCGGCCAGCCGTGGAGCTGACTGACTGTACTCAGATATTTGTACGAGAAAGTAGTTTTTTATTCACACTGTGATGCGGCAGCCGCTCAGCAATATTGATTGCTGAGCGGCTGCCGCAGCATTCCGGATAACCGCAAAGTGCGTAGGAGGGCTATGCCATAACAGCCACGCTTGGCAGGCAGATTGCCCAGCGCAGTAAGATGGTCGTAGTACTCAGAAAGAAGCTGCTACCCATCCTCTGGTACATATTCCTTCTGGTCGACTTCTACGCCCCCCAAGGAATGAGATGGAGTGATGATATTTATTTATTTAATAGGAAGACCAACAGTTTGAAAAACAAATATAAATAGCGAATTCCAGGTCCTCGCTTGTAAGAAGCAAGTTAATATGAACATGAACAGCGGTTTATATACATTGTGAAATCCTCAACACATAGATTTTATAAATATCTCAGAAAGAATTCTTTGCTAATCACAGTATGCATTTTAACCAACGTTTGACATGTAATACAAATCTTAATCTTGACATTAACTACAAAAATAATAAAATTGACGCAGTGAATAAAACTAAGTTCTTAGGCCTAATTGTAGATAGAGCCCTCAATTGGAAGGAACACATAGAAAACCTCAGCAAAAGAATAAGCAGCAGATCATATCCCTTATACAAACTATCTCGGATTCTTAATCTCGATGCACTACTTACCGCCTATCATGGACTGATCGAATCCATTATTAGATACGGTGTCATATTCTGGGGCAATTCGACGAACAAAGAAATTATTTTTAAAGCTCAGAAGAGATGCCTTAGAGGAATGTTTCAACTTAAAATGAAAGATAGCTGTATACCTTATTACAAAAAGCATAAGATTTTAACAATGCCGTCTCTGTACATTTTTGAAATTCTGATGTTTGTTAAGACAAACCCAAACCTATTTCCACGTCAGGCAGATATAGTTCCACGAAACAGGCGGGACAACAGCAAGCTATGTTTGAAACCGGCTAGGACTGCACTTATGCGTAAAAGTGTTCTATGCATGGCACCAATCATCCATAACAAACTTCCAAAAGCCTGGAAAGAACTACCTGATAATGCTTTTAAGAGCAAGATAAAATCGCTTTTAGTAGACAAAGCTTATTATAATGTCTCCGAATATCTAGCTGATAAGTTTTAGGACATATTGTTATTAATAGTTCAATCATAATATTAGGGTTCAAATCTTTTTACGACATGATTTTTGATTCACTTTTGACATAAAATGGTAATTAGTTATTATTTATTTTTATTGTATACAGATTGTTATTTTCATTTTCTTTCAATTGACATATTTATTGTACATTCAAATATTTGCACGCCATTGTATGGCAAACATGTCTGAACCAAATATGTTAATACGTTACATCTTACATGCAATTTCATTGTTATATGTATACACATGTTTATGCAAATAAATTACTTACTTACTTACTTACTTACTTACTTACTATCACCCGTCGTACTGCTTCTGGAGTAGTGTTAAAAATGACAAAGTCATGAATTTTATGGTGCTTGTTTCTGATATTCGCTGCCGTCAACATACAGAGCTTCATATTCGGGCTTAACTGAGGTCGATTTCTCTGAAAAAGGTGTAAAAACCAGTGGCGGTATTGTACTGAAATACCATCTTGGTAGAGGAACCTCTTTTTCCAAATATCGGATCGTATCGGATAATCGGATATTCCAACAGGACAAGCTCATAAGGCACGAAGCACGTAAAACTGGTGGACCGCCCATGGAATTGTCTTCATCCAGCTTAAAGATTCTTCGAGTACATTTAAATACCCTTGACAACATGATAAAGCAGACATCTGGAATAGAAAGTCTGCGCTATACCTCTTTATTATTTTGGTGCTGGTCGAGTAGACACTGGCTTGAAGCAACGACAGAAATAGATATGAATATGATGCGGCTGCCGACACTATTAGGGCATGTATTCAAATGGACGAAAGCATTCCGAATGAAATATAAATATAATTGTAATGTACAGACGCCAGCACATCAAGCCACCCCAATCTGTCAAATTTCTTTTCTACACTAGGTGTCTAAGGATTGTCTAGGACAATCCTTCGACACCTAGCTAGATAAGACATGAATTACTATCTAGGAAATATAAATTGTAAGTCTTTGGCAAATTAAAACCATGTACAGAGGCCAGCACATCCAGCTACCACAATCTGTCAAATTCTTTTATAGATTTTTAACTTTATCACAAAAGGATAAGGTTCACTTTCAATTGGGGAAATTTGACAGATTGGGGTAGCTTGATATGCTGGCGTCTGTACATTTAATGACCTTTAATTTCATACATATATCATTTAATATATTAAAATTTGTTGATAGAATTTATTACCTGACTCTTTCTAGATCTTAATAACACTCAATTAAAACACCGTTTCAAAAGTAACTAAAGTGTCAGTCAGTTTGGTGACGGTTCACCAGATAGGTTCTTTTTATGCGCAAGCATGCCACCAAAATCGTGCCTGCCGGTGAGTATGTCGGACTCACACCGACTAAACTTAACCTGCCGTGGACTTCTTCTGGCACTTGAGAGGGAGGGAGCCCTGAAACTCCGGTACCCCCTTAGATACTATGGTATTCCTTCTGCGAAGCAGTCATGCTCCAGAAGGAGGCCGCCGAGCGGGATCGGGAACGAGCCGACCCCGCTCGTAGACGGAGGAGGCGTCGGGGCGGCGGCGGCAGCCGTTAGCCCTACTCCCCTCGGGGTTGCGGTGGCAGTATGAGAAGTGTCCTCTACTGCCGCCACGTGCAAGCAGCCCCGGGAAGACAGCGAACTGTTTGTGGCGCAGTCGCTGTGCCGTACTGGCAGGAGTCGGCAAATGGGGAGGGCAACCCACAGCTCTCCCCGGGTGCGTGTCCTGACCATCTGGGACACGGCGCAAAAGGGGGGCACCGGAGCAGCATACCCGCGTTCCCGGGGCTCCCCGTACCAGGCGCCAGAAGAAGTCCACGGCAGGTTAGGTTTAGTCGGTGCGAGTCCGACATACCCACCCGCAGACACTTTTTGCGGGTGGCATGCATTAGCATTCCCCCTGCCTTATCAAAAAAAAAAAAAAAAAGATACTATGGTATAGTTAAGGTACGCAGTGCGTAGCACGTTAAAATGCAGGATCTGGCTCAAAGTCACCAATTATTTAAAACTGGCCAAGTGGGAGTCGGGCTCGTGCACGAAGGGTTCCGTTCTTATCTATAAAAGCGGCAAAAAAATTCACGTTTGTTGGGTTGGGTGGCAGCCCTTTATTTTAATTTAATTATTTATTTTTAAAGTGAATATATTATTATAATTATTTATTCTGTGAATATTTCAAGCGTCTACCTGATGCTGTTAAATATCGAGCAAAAACAAGTAAAAACATCACGTTTGTTGTATGGGAGCACCCTGAATTATTTATTTAGTAAGACTAAGACTCAGACAGTCACCATACCGCTTCGTGTCCCGGGTTCGAATCCCGCGCAGGATAACTATTTGTGTGACCCATAAATAGTTGTTCTGAGTCTGGATGTAATTTGTGTCCGTCTATTATATGTTTGTAAAGTACTTCGCTACACAGGGATTAAATTCCCTAGTGCGGGCGATGTCTTTTATAAAATAAAAATAAATAGTTTTTAATATTTTTAGGGTTCCGCACCCAAAGGGTAAAACGGGACCCTATCACTAGGACTTGGCTGTCTGTCTGTCTGTCTGTCTGTCACCAGGCTGTATCACATGAAGAACCGTGATAGTTGTAAAACAAGTGGACTCGGTGTGGTGGTACGGTCACGTTTCCACGAAGTATAGAAAATTTTGTAGGTAGGTAGATGAAGAAAAAATCTAAAGAGCTATTTAAAAATTATTTAATTACAGCAGAAGAAAAAAAATAACTTGGCTTGACACGCAACCGCGTGTCTAGATAGAAAAGTTAGGTAGGAGGGTCGTAGGTTTAAGACTCGATGCGGGTACGAGCTGACAATTTAAAATACCACTCCCCTGGTAGTAGTGTCGTGATCTCCGGCGCAGTCTTAAGGGATGTAGATGGAGTTCCGGAACTGATGAGGTGGAGTGATGTTCGGAGACGTGGAGTAGTTGTGTGCGGCAGTAAGGTTACTCCGTAGAAAAGAAACCCTGAAATGCACACAATTTAGACATTCAGCAAAATGTCCAATCCGACTACTATGACTGCAACATCGAACTCAGTAGCGGTAAAAAGGCGGTAATGATCTGTGAACATGGGTAGTAGTATTTGATACTAAATAGTATTTAGTATCAAATACCACTACCCATGTTCACAGATCATTACTGCTTTTCACCGCTACTTAGTAATTTAGTATTTAGTAAATAGTGATAGATAATGAAGCAGTCATATCATTGCACACTTTTAATTTAGAGTTACATCTAATGTGGGTGAAAGAATAAAAAAATATAACCCAATTATTTTCTTATATGTAGTTGGTTGACAGATTTAGGTTTAAATGAAGAATTAGTTAGGAAAATATGTATCGGCAGAACCTTTAAATTAATATACATTAACAATCTACACAATTACAAAGTTTTAGTACATTGTTTAGGTACACTAATAAATTTACTAAGGCGGTGAACATGTAGGTATTAAAATTAAGCTACGATCGTAGCGAATAGTGATTCTATAACATGTAGATTATTACTATGAACTACGAACACAGTAGTTATAATCAATTACTACGAAGTAACATAGATACACTCACCCAAGTGTGGTTTAAACACTAACACACTTTATATTAATACGGCGTTTATAATAATAATTTACGGGTTGGTACAATTTAAATTTATATTTAAATTATGAGATTATAAAAAAAATTAGGAACAACTCACCAGTAGCGTAATTTTCCGTCGAGTGCATGATATAAAAAAATTAGGAACAACTCACCAGTAGCGTAATTTTCCGTCGAGTGCATGATATAAAAAAATTAGGAACAACTCACCAGTAGCGTAATTTTCCGTCGAGTGCATGATATAAAAAAATTAGGAACAACTCACCAGTAGCGTAATTTTCCGTCGAGTGCATGATATAAAAAAATTAGGAACAACTCACCAGTAGCGTAATTTTCCGTCGAGTGCATGATATAAAAAAAAAATGTCACGATAAGCGGGCCCTGCGAGCCTGCGAGTGAACGGACGGTAATTCCGTTCATTGCATACAACACTTCACTCAATGATTGCAGCGTAGGCGATACACAGATTAAATATAAAAAGTAACTAATGTTTCTTTATTATTAATTAGTATAATAAGGTAAGTAGTAGGTTTATGTCAACAATTTTGTTGTTTTAGAAATTTAATTAGTTATTAGAATAAGGTTTATATTGGAACAAACATTGCCGTAATAGGTTTAAGATTATAGTTTTGAAATCGTAGTCTTATAAGATTCCATTTCATTGCTCTGCAATAATTGAAGGCGTTACAGTACTGAGATTGAATTATGAGACCCAATATCAATGGAATGTTCGGCGAGATTAGTTAAAGTGAGACTCTTGTTTCGAGTCCAAAACATCAGACCTTACATCCTCTATTGCTTCCAAAAATGTGTTTACTCTATCACCTTAATCCATCAAAACGTCGCTGGGCTATTAAATAAAAAGATCAAATTGAATTAGCCGTACTCGACCTGCAGAAAACACTTGGTAGAATTGACATTATTTGCCTTTCATTCACCTTCACCTGTAAGTAATAGTAATAATAATAATAATATCCTGGGACATTATTCACACACGGTCATCTGATCCCAAAATAAGCAGAGCTTGCACTACGGAAACCAGATAACTGATATACTATTTTTCTTTTGTAAATACAAACTTATATAGATTAATTACACCCAGACTCACCTGTAAGTGATTATTACACTTTTACTATATTTATTCGAATGTTAATTAGATCTAAGACGGTGTAAATAATTGTTGGCGAACCTATAGATGATAATAATAATTAAATAAATTAATAATAATAATAATAATAATTTATTATCAAAAAGCCAAGTACAAATTTTCCATCTCATCTACACATAAATGCACAAATATATACAATGATGCTTAAATAAAGAGATAGAGTGAACGTCAGTGTCTATGATAGTATTAACTGTGTTACAGACACTGGCGCCTTCCTCTTACAATTTATGTGATAAAAATAGTCCTAGTATTGATGAGTTGCTGCTTTATACCAAATTTTAGACGTTGCAGTTTTAATAATATTTAGTAAATAAAACTTATGATTAAGACATCTTAAATATCGTACAACTACAATATACATAGATAATAGTGTGTTTGAGGTGTGTGTAAGTTTATTTGAGTCTATTTGTGTTCGTGTGTGTGTGTGTGGTATTGCGTGTGTGTGGGATTGCGTATGTGTTTATGTAAATTTTGTTGAGTATGTATATCACCGGGCTGAAGTTCCATTTTACATAGGAATTATGAAGGTTTTTTTGAAAATAATTGCTCAGTCTCCTCGTAGGTTAACTTCTGTAAGTAATCATTGACCACAAGTTTACATTTCACTTTATTTAATAATTACTATACTTTATTAATTACTGAAACCTTCCTAAAACATGGCACTGGACGGGCCCGTTGGCGTGGTTCGCAATGCTTGCTTTTCACGCCGGAGGTCGTGGGTTCGATTCCCACCCAGGACACAGATATTTGTGTGCATAAACATTTATCCTGAGTCTGGGTGTAATTTATCTATATAAGTATGTATTTACAAAAGAAAATAAGTATATATAGTAAATCAGTTGTCTGGTTTTTTTTGTATTATTCCCGCCTTGTTGTGGAATAATCTGCCTGTACCCCTTGCATGGCAAGAAACCTTTTCTGTTTGTTTTGTATTATGTAGGTGCGATTTGGTTTTTGAATTAAAGGTTTTTATAGTTTAGTAATGTTATTATTTTATGGTTTTTGGTAAGGTCTTATTCGTTAATTGTTATTTATGTTTTATTTAAGATTAGCTGGATTATGTTTATGTTTTGTTAATTATGTTACATCTTTGATATATTATTATGTTTTATTTAACAGGTTTAAAGTTTTGGATTGTTTGCGTATCAAATATGTATTATGTAATATTTGTACCTACGTATATAGCTATAGCTATCTGGTTTCCATAGTACAAGCTCTGCTTAGTTTGGGATCATATGGCTGTGTGTATAGAAAACATAAAAGTGTTGTACAGAGTAAGTAATATGATAAGTATAAGCTATGATCAACGGACAATCACTTCAAATGTTAGTTTGCTCTTCCCATTCATTGTTCTCCCCAGATCCAACAGCTATGAAAAGTTGCTCTGCGTGTTCTTAATTACAAATAGAAACCAGATAACTGGTATAATACTTTTCTTTTGTAAATACATACTTATATAGATAATTACACCCAGACTTAGGACAAACAGACATGTTCTGCCTTAGGTGGGAATCGAACCCACGAACTTTGTCGTGAAAAGCAAGCATTTGCCAACCACGCCAACAGGCCCTTCGAAATTAACAACTTTGAAAGGTAGGTAAATGAAAAAAAAGTTTAATTAAGCTATGATCAACGGACAATCAATAATTATGAGATTCGAGAACTGTGTAGGGAGTGAATGAAAGCTCATTGTGTGAGTAAGGCCCATCCCTACTAGGTGAGAAATGATACCCGCGGGTGTACGCCTGGCGGGGATAACTTATCGATTCGTACTTATTGACCACTCAAAGTTGAACATTATTAAAGTAGGGTAAGGATGCCTATTATGAGATAGGTTCCTAATATGACATAGTGAATTATTTTCAAATTTGTCTATGTGTCGCGAATGGCGCTACTGTCGGATGACCGGGTATTTGGTAATTTTTAAACGTGTGCCAGTCGACGCCACCGAGCCGGCGCGAAAGGGTGTTGATACGTCAAATTTTTGGCGATTACATACAGATTATTTCATCAATTATTCAAAATAAGCTTAATAATATTAAATATTCATTTATTATATCTGCCAAAGAGTGGAAATCATTATTTTAGTTCATGTCATTGTAATAATTTGATATAAAAATTGTATATTCAATTATGTCTGATTTGTAGTGAGCTCTTAATATGAGACACCAGAAGGGCCGCAAAATGACATAATATCTGATAATACGAACTCTTAAGTGTTCAAATTGTACCGAATACAAGTTTTACGTTTTTCCGTTGTTTTTATTGCAGATGCCGACAATTAAAAGAAAATCTTGGGATTATACGGGCCGTAAATGGGCTAAATGTCAGGTCTGATTTAAATAGGCTCATGAGAAGTGTGGAGAAGTTTGTGGTGATGCTTTTACGTCTAGATAATGACTAATGACTACTGTAAATTTTTATTTTTGATCTCTTTTGAATTTATTTTTTTAAGCGTTAAGCTTATATTTAATAAAACCATTTTTTATGAAAGTTTTATTACAATTTGATAAATAAATAAGACTGTTTTAAGATGTTTATACTATTGATAAATACTAATTATTGTTCCATAAATAAAGACTGATTTTTGTAAGTACATAATACTATTAATAAAAGTATTTTAATCAATTTTATATTCGATTTACACCAGTTAAAAAGTAGGCTTGCCTAATATGAGATATATCTCAATTTGGGGACGTCAAGTATCTCAAATTAGGATACCTTTATCCTTGAACAAAAAAGAGGAATTCTTTTGATATATCACTTACATCACAATATCAAGTAGTATAGGTATTTCCAGTTTTTAAATACCTATAAAATTATATTTACTTTAGATTAAAATAATCTTTGATATTTTACAATAATGTATGTAAACATTAAAATGTTATCTCATATAATATGGAACCCTTAACCTACTAATATCGCTTTTAAAATCTGGCGGTTGAAAGTAAAATTAAGGAGTATATGGATTAATTATTATTAATCATTTATTGCAGAATAAATTTCCATATATTGTTAGTAAAAGTCTTAACCTAGTGTTAGTAAAAGAGACTCTCATACAAATGTTAAAACGGCTGACACCCACGTGTGCAGCCGTATCCAGGGAGCCAGCATGGGGCTGTCCCATCTATCACACAATACACTCAGGATGCTGTGGGAGCTAGCACGTATTCTACCGAGAATAGAAGCGCACCGTTTCCGTATAATTGCATGAAAACCATCAACCCTGGCCTCGGTGAACATCCCGCTACAAAAGCGTGGTAGACCCAACAGCATCCTGAACACATTGTTATACTGGACACGCAGGGCGTTGTATGCCCTCAGCGTATACCTGACCCACAGACTGCACGTGTAAAAAGACTGGCAGTATGCTCTGAAATTTTATTTTATTTTGACTTGCGTCGAACAACGTGCAAATCTGCGGATCAGCATATTACCTCGGACAGCCGGTTTTATTAATTAATAAAAATCTATAATCATAAAAACATGTAAATATGATACAGTAGGATGAAGAGGTTCCGATGATACGAGGTCAAAGCTACGTACGTCCTTTATTGGCGGAGGAGTACGTATGAGATTTATATTTTTGTATATAAGCTTCTGATAATTGCTGTCACTGCGTTGCATAATCATTGGGATTTAACACAGGAACCAACGGCATCAACTTCCACTTCGTGAAATTTAGGTTTACTTCGAAGCCTAGGTTTCACGACGTGGAAGATCCAGCCGTTGGTTCCTAGCTGGTCTAAATCTCAAAGATTATCCCACGCAGTGAAAGCAATTGGCAGTAGCTTATATCAAAGTGTAGCGGCCGGCGGTTGGGCAGGTCATGCGCCGGCGGAAAATCTCGATAGCGACTTTTAAGAACTAAAGCGAAACGGTACAGCGCCATCTACAAAATATCGCAGGAACTAATTTCCGTGACGACTTTTATTATTATAATATAATATTTACATGGGCCACTTAGGTATAAAAAATATGTGTGTTCCCTTTGTCGTTGATTGTAGTTTTACAGCTGTCAGCAGTATTTACAGTTGTCTGTGATGGTTATAGAGATAACACAGCTACATCCTTATAGTCAGACGACCGCTGTGACTCAGTCCAGTCAAGACCAGGTCCCCTCCCCTTGGAGTGTTGTAGATTTTAACAGCATAAAATATGATAAAATAATAAAATTAAAATTTAAGTATGTGTATGGTATGTGAGTCTGTTTTTATTATATTTACATCTTGCGCAAGGATACCAGGTAAGTTGTATTTGTATATTTTTTTATTAGGTATATACACGTTTATGTAATTTTGGTCAATAGCTTTTCAGTTTCGTCAAACAGACATGTTCATGCACACAGATATCTGGCCTGGGTGGGAATCGAACCCACGACCGGTGGAGTGAAGCCAAATGTTTACCAACCACGCCAACAGGTCTGTCAAAACACTCAATTAGTCTAGGCCTATGACCGTTTTTCTACCACTGCTATAAACAGTTTTTTTAACTTTAACTACATCTGTATAAATAATTACTTTCTAAATATACCTACTTACTTATATATATATGATTTATGCAAGTAGAAGATTTTATTTATTTAATAGGATCCCGTTAAAAAGGTCTTAATAAACAATTATAAAGTTTTTGTTTATATGCTTTTCCCTAGATGGCGTTACTGCCGAATTAGAAGTCGCTATGGTTTTGTTACACGATTTCAATGTACCCTATACCTTGAATGGAATTGATCATTATATTACATTGAGTGAGGCCTCTGTAGTGAGGTTATTTTTTATAATAGAACCAACACTTTATATTAGTGTTGTGTTCTATATAAGAATATTAAAAAATATCCTGGGACATTATTGCACACCGCCATCTGATCCCAAGGAAACCAGATAACTGATATACCTACTACATGTATATCAGTTATCTGTTGTATACTATTATTTGATGCAACTTATAAGTACAATTGTTAGCTATCGATCGAAGTATATTAGCAATGGGTTACGGTTAGAGATGCGCGAAGTACCGAGTATTACTCGGTTTGATGTTTGCCAGACCGAGTACTCGGCCGAGTTACTCGGTGCAATACAAACGCTTTGCGGTGCGAAAACAAGTTTATACAGGATAGATATGTAAACGAAGGCTTGTTGCCACGACACCAGAGTCCTTTCATGTGGTGGGAAGGGCATAAAACAAGTTACCCACTAATGGCATATCCAATCGGTTATATTGCACCGGTATTTTCGAATAGCAATGTCTATGAAGAAAAACGGAATAAACTGTTACCAGAACGAGCAGAGGGCCTTGTATTCCTGCATCATAACTTGCCGCTGCTAAATTTCAAATATTAATTGTTTCTTTATAAACAAGAACACCGTTCACAACTTACCTGTATTTTTTATAAATAAATGTTGCGTATTAGCCTAACAAACAAGCTTGTTTTCACTAAATCTCTAAGACAGAGAACTCGTCACTTGAACCGAGTTATTCGGCCGAGTACGAGTATTAAAAAAAACGCCGAATATGCCGAGTACCGAGTACTCGGCCCATCTCTAGTTACGGTATATTGACAGCGAATCGGAGCAGTGTGATTTTATTTTATGTTGATTTTATTTTAATTATTTTTTATATTTTTTGTTTCTTTCTTTTAAACCGTATTCTTTTATTTTGTTCTATATATTATTTTTAAGAAACGTATTGTCTTATGTCTTATGTATGTAATTTGTGTAGCACATTTGTGACTCACCGCGGCAGGTAGCTGAAAATCAGCGTTACAGCCATATTGTGGTTGTAACATGATGCTGAGCTGCTAGCCATTTGAGCGCACTAAATCTGTTTTAGTAACAAAAATTCAAGAACACAATATTGAAACAGAGCTTAAAAATAGCTTTTTGTTTTTTCACAAAACACATAATTATATATTTAGGTACTTATTTATTATTTTCATCTAGATAATAAAATTAGTTTTTTTTTATTTTATGCCTTCATTGTAGGTAATAAATGTATTTAAGTTATTGTTTTCGGTTTATAATGTTCTCACTTAATGTTTTTGTAATCGAAATTCTAAATTTGTAATTGGCTAGTTAAGTTTTCTACTAACTACATTTAGTGTAGGTATAGTGTGAGTAACCTTAATTATAGGTATTCTGTGAATAACGTTGTGGATTACACAATTGTTTATTAGTGATAATATTTTTGTAACATTTATTGTGTAATTGTTTGTCGCTCCAAATAAAATAAAATAAAATAATAGAGTATTATGTACGGTATTTATATTGATTGTCGCCATTGTTACTCTGATTGTGTCTTTTTGTATCTTTATTATGTGTGCTCAATAAATATTTTTTTCTTCTTTCTTCTTCTTCTACTACTTTTCTTTTGTAAATCATACTTATATAGATAATTACACCCAAACATCTGCCCTGGTGTGAATCGAACCCACGACCTCCAGCGTGAAAAGCAAGCATTTGCCTACCACGCTAACTAACGTCCTATAGTAATATGCCACCCAGGACAGATATTTGTATGCATTTCGTTCCGGCCTGAGTCTGAGTGTTATTATTTTCTTTTATTTATTTAAACTTTATGCACAATAATGGAACTAATGCGGACTTAATGTCAAAGGCATTATCTGCCATGCAACCTTGAGATGATGCAGAGAATACATAGTAGAAATAGATCTATATAAGTATTTATAAAAGAAAAGCAGGCAGTATATAGTATATCAGTTATATGATTTCCATAGTACAAGCTCTGCTTATTTAGGGATCAGTTGACCGTGTGTGAATAATGTCCCAGGACGTTATTGTTGGAGGATTAAAAGCGGTCAATGATGTTGTTTTATGTTTGTGAATTCAGCTCCATCGCTACCCATTATATTAAGTTTCCGTGTATTAGTTTGTACTTATTTAGAAGTAGTGTGCCCCGCGGTTTTAGTATCGCGCCTATCTGTTATTTGGATATATAAGCTATATTACTACAAAGTTATATCAAAATCCGTCCGGTAGTTTTTGCGTGAAAGAGCAACACTCACAAACTTTAGCCTTTATAATATAAGTGTGATTATCTCGAGTGATTCGTCAATCTACGGACGACTTTCGCACTGTACGCATCGATATTCCAATAAAGTATTAAGTAAAGTAGACTGCCTCGTTGGTCTAGCGGTAGCGTGTTCACCCGCAGAGAACTAGGTCCTGGGTTCAAATCCCGGGTCGGGCTAAAAAGTGATTTTGGGACTTTTCTGTAAAAAGAAAAAATTCTCAGCATCAGCCCGAAGTCTGGGAGTTGGCGGTATTATGCCCCCGTGCCTCGGAGAGTACGTAAAGCCGTCGGTCCTGTACCTGACCTCTTTCCGGTCGTGTCGCATAGGTGTCCCATCGGATCATGAGAGTGATGGAATAGAAAGTGCTCCTGTGTTTGCGCACACACTTGAGCACTATAATATGTCCCGCGCAGATGGCTAATCTCTGTTGAGACTGGCCGCCGTGGCCGAATTCGGCTAGGAGGACATTATTATTAAAGTATTAAGTAACGGAATTTCTTGGACTAATAATGGCCCAAGAGAGGAACTACAAGCGCAGAGATAAAGAAGACAATTAAGAAATAAGCAGAAACCTAAAATTTGGATGAAATCTTATTACATTCGGGCGCAGTGGTACATTTTCTTTATGAACCTTTGGCAAACCTTTGGCAAACCTTTGGCTCTTAGGTCTGAAGAGACGTTCGAAAACATCGTCCGTGAAGAGCTCCTACTGGTCCTTAATCAGTGCACGTATACGTTTAGTCATCCATGCCGAAACCTCGGGTAACCTAAAGGTAATGATGCTTGCTTGCTGTGTGGTGACGGCGACAAATATCAGAATCAGAATATCATCACCCCATCTCATCCCGTGGGGGGCGTAGAAGTCGACCCGAGGGAATATCTACCTGAGGAAGGGCAGCAGCTTCCTTCTGATTACTATGACTATCTTACTGCGATCGCCAACCCGCCTGCCAAGCGTGGCGATTATGGCATATCCCCTCAAGACGATTCTTGAGGGAGGCTTGTCCAGCAGTGGACTTATTTAGCTGTAATGATGATGATGATGATGAAATCGTTATCGCGTTTGAGACCCGTGTCCATGTTGAAACCTATTTTCTAATTATTTATTAATCAAAGCACTGGCATGTTATAAAATCTTATATTCAAATTATTATATTTTATACGCTCCTGTCAATATCTGTCATGTCGTTGTACTATGAATAAAATTAACATCTTCTCCTGAATATCCTAAGCTTTTATTTATCAGCTTCCAATACTGTTACCCTGTCTGGACATCGAGTTCCCAGAGTCCACAATATATAAAAATGTGTACAACTCGCGAAAGTTTAAAAACCATTCATGTGTGATAATGTCAACTATCTAAAAATCCAGGGTCCCGTTTTACCCTTCGGGTTTGGAATCCTAAAACCTAGAATATTTGGTTAGCGGGATTGAAAAAGTCTGGTCCGCAAGGTTGACATATTGAACTAAAATCCGTATAAAAGGTTATTTGTCCGGCGGCAGCTTGAAATTGACCTCGTTCGCTCTGAATTTACCTTTTTCTAACATTCAATATCTACAACATGTAACCTAATTAACACACATGCTGAAAATAGTTTCTTTAGAATCGTTTACTGAATCGAATTATATCATTTTTAATATAGGTAATTTTTATTCCAAAATAATGGAAATTATTGTCATATTAACCCTGTACGGTCAAAACAAATTGATATGGACCGTAAATCAAAGTAATAAGACTTTTAAAGTCGCAGTTTTATTTGTATTCATACAAATTCCATCATTCAACGCAAAATAAAGAAAAAATAAACTTTATTCCAAGAAACTAATTTAGTAAATAACAATGCTAAATGTTACATGCATTGTTATTTACTAAATTAGTTTCTTGGAATAAAGTTTATAAAAATTTACATCACGATACAGGGATTAGTGCGCAGTCTTAAAAAACTTAGAACTTAAGTATATTTTATTCAAGGTGTAACGTATGGAGGTGGACGTAACTTAAAGAGTTTAACTTAGCTATGAAAGTGAATAATGTGTAGCACATAAGATAAATAAGATAAATACACTTTATTGTACACCATTATACATATTACAAGATCTCAAATAAAATAATTATAAAAAAGGTACATTAGGCGGTCTTATCGCTTAAAGCGATCTCTTCCAGACAACCTTTAGTTGGACTATGTTGTATGGACTTAGGAGTAGGGGTAGTGTATGGTGTAAAAACATACATACGGATTATAGAAACCGGCCAAGTGCGAGTCGGACTCGCGCACAAAGCGTACCATTATCTATAAAAACGAGCAAAAAAAATCACATTGTCCCCTTAAATATGTATTTTATTTTGTTAAATTTTATAAATGTTTTCATACAAGATGTACCTAAATATCTATGTTACTAGAAATAATATCTAATGTATACAACTATATTACTACAAACATGTTCTGACTATTTACAAGCGCTTTTTTAAAGTCTACGTGAATAAAAACCTTTTTTATTTATTTTTATTTTATTTATTTATTTCTTATTATTTGTGGTTATTGCGGCAACAGAAATACGTCATCTGTGAAAATTTAACGGTCTAACTATTACGGTTCGTGAGATACAGCCTGGTGACAGATAGACAGACAGACAGCGAAGTCTTAGTAATAGGGTCCCGTTTAACCTCTGGGTACCGAACCCTAATAAAATATACTGGTTGTTCGGTTAGCGTAGTTAGTAAAGTTGTTCACTTCAATTAAAAACAAAACAAAGACCGTATGAAGATGTATGGGTGGCCTTTTTATATAGATGGATATATAGCCGTCTCAGATTGACTTATTCTGTTTTACAGCATAATATAAAGACGCCAGCACATCAAGCTATCCCAATCTGTCAAATTTCCACAATTGAAAATGAACCTTATGCTTATGTGATAAAGATGAAAATCTTTAAAAGACATTTGACTGATTGGGGTAGCTGGATGTGCTGGCGTCTGTACGTATCCGGCCTGCCCCGCAACCGCAAACTCCGCCGTACATCGAATGCAATGAAGCGCATCAGTTTGTCTGCCTCCTTTATTTACGAGGCTTATTGACGTACAGACAACAGAATGACTTCAAAAGGGCTCTGTTTTACTCTTAACAAAGCAAAAAACTCTGAAAAGAAGAAAGAAAGAATGAAAGACAAATGTTTATTCCCTTAAACCACAGATAATCCTTAACTGTTATTAATGTTTTTAAACTTTCGCGATTTGTACACATTTTTATATACTGTGGACACGGGTCTCATCGCGATAAATATTTAGGTAAATCATTACCTTGGTTACCCGACGTTTCGGCATGGATTCGACCCGTGACCAGGTAATGATTTACCTAAATATTTATCGCGATGAGACCCATGTCCACAGTATATAAAAAATCCTTAACTTAATGTGTTGTTTAGGAAGCATGCAATATTATCCGTGATCATCATCATTATCAGTCTAATATTGTCCAGTTCTGGACAAAGGTCTCCCTCAAACGTTTCTATAACGTTACCATTTGGAGGGGTTTATCTTATTCACCGTACTAATATATAATACTAGCTAAACCCCACGGTTTTATGCACATTAAACTTTATAAATTATAGTCTATGTGTTAATACAGGGTGTCAGCTAACTCCATACCAAATTATATTAAATCGCTCCAGCCGTTAAGACGTGAAGAAGTAACAAACATACACACTCACAAGCTTTCGCCTTTTAATATTAGAAGGAAATAGGATAATAAATAATTACGGTAATGCTGATCTTCCGATAGTGCCAATAAGACGACGACCAAGACTCTGTGAGACTGTAAACAATAACGTACAAGAAATTACAGAAAAAAACTATGTAGACACCTTTGGAGTACGAGTCTTTCAGTTAATATGATAATGATGATGAAACAGCTTTTGACACACTGACAAACTGAGTGTAAAACGAACAATTATATTCATCATTACAGCTCAATAAGACCACTGCTGGACAAACCTCCATCAAGAATCGTTTTAGGGGGATATGCCATAATCGCCACGCTTGGCAGGCGGGTTGGCGATAAGTAAGATGCTCATAGTAATCAGAAGAAAGCTGCTGCCCATCCTCTGGTAGATATTCCCTCGGGTCAACTTCTACGCCCCCCGATGATATTCTGATTCTGATATTTGTCGCCGTCACAGCACACTGTCTTCAATGTCTACGTACAGACGCCAGCAGATCCAGCTTCCCCAATCTGTCAAATTTATTTTGACTTATGATTTGCTACTTTATCACATAAGCGTAAGGTTCACTTTCAATTGGGGAAATTTGACAGATTGGTGTAGCTCCATGTGCTAGCGTACATAGTCCTTGACAAGAAGAACCTTCATGGTCAAATTTCCAACAAGTGCGATCGCTACTACTAATTAGGTTAGGTTTATGTATTTACGCGTCCATTGCCGGGCCAGGTCACTATATAATGATGTCCTCCCGACCGAATTTCGGCCACGGCGGCCAGTCTTAATGGAGACTAGCCAATTGCGCAGGACATATTATAGTGCACAAGTGTGTGCGCAAACACAGGGGCACTTTCTATTCCATCACTCTCACGATCCGATGGGACGCCTAGCGACACGACCGGAAAGAGTTTAAGTACAGGACCGTCGGCTTTACGTGCTCTCCGAGGCACGGGGGTGTAATACCGCCAACTTTCAGACTTCGGGCTGATACTGAGAAATTTCTTTTTACGGAAAAAATCCAAAATCACTATTTTGGCCCGACCCGGGATTTGAACCCAGGACCTCATTATCTGCAGTTGAACATGCTACCGCTAGACCGACGAGGCAGTCATAATAGTATTAATATAATCTAAGGTATTTGGTAAGGGTGAAGTGAGTATAGGGGCGCAACGCTTTCCCGTTGTAGTTACGCCGATGGATGTGCCGATAATTTCCGGGATAGGCGATTGATGAACCGATCAACCAATTTTTTCCACTGAAGGCAATCACCCTCCGAAATTACTCTTTGTTCTGAAAACGGTCCAAATCAGATATATATGTATATCTATCATTAGATAGGTACACGCAGGGTTCGTAGTTTTGCAATGATTTTTTTAGTTCCATGTTCTATTTTCTTTTTCATGTTTTTTTGTCCCTGCTGGCATTAGATCAGCTGAATGTAGAAAGCAAAAATTCCTTTTCGTCGGCAACATTAATTATAGTGTAAACAATTTATATTGAACTAAAGGATTAGGATACAATTTTCTAACAAGCTGGTTGATTTATTGTAAATTGTAGGTCAATCGTTTATAATTGTAAAAATCTCATTAAAAGTCGTGCTAATCTGTTATTCCGTCAATTTTAATAGATTTACTTCGATTTACGTCTAACCTCAATTAAATATCAAAACAAAACCCTGTTCCAAGCTTTAATCAAAATAATAAATCTATTTCTCAAGTTTTCTATAGTTTTCATTTTTAATTAATGATACCGATTTTGGCAGAGAATTAAATAATTTTGCGCATACCAACAACAAATTAATGGTAATTTAAAAACCACTGAGAACGAGTCGAACCTTATTATATACGTGTTCACTGATATCTCAAATCCCACAATATATAAATGTTTACGATGGTAATATGCTCTCTTGACGTTTTTGAATTTGTAAGTAAATACTTTCTTTTTGATTTTAATTTTTTTTATATTTATGTAAGTCACCCTACAAGATTGCGGGCCACGTAGCCTGTGGACGCTTACAAAGATGCAACAACTGAGGAATCAAATAGAAATCGTGCAGTGGTTATAATACTGTTTTGAAAGAATCACCTTTAAAGAATTCTTAAACGATCCGGGATGCTAAAACTTGTACCTACTACTTTATTAGGATACCTACAATTTTTATTGGAGGACTATTAAATGAAAACGTTATTTATTGATTACCTCAATTTCTTTGATTTTGTACGATAAGTATAGAGGATATTTAGGTAGCGGATGAAATGGCTTTGTCACAGTTAAACAGCTCAGTCTAAATTGGTTAGGTGGTAAGTTATCCCAGTTCAAAAATTAGACCAGGGACCACTTCTATCTTTTTTTATTTCAATATAGATTACTGAGCCCACGTAAGTTTAAGAATATTTTTGGAACATTGCAGTAATTAATAGTTCTCTAGGGGTGTACTGGTACTGGCTTATGAAAATAGAAATAACACATAAGGGAAGATTAGTTGGTGTCGTTCGTTTTATGTGACTGCACTATTGGCGCTATGGTAACGATAGTCGCAGTGCGGGTTTGATCTCAGCACAGTTAAAGTATTTGTTTGAACTACAGATAATTGATCCGAGTCCGGATATACTTTAAAATCCCACACGATACAGGAATTTCCCAGTGTGTGTATAGTCTTTCATCATCATCATCATCACCATATCAGCCGAAAGACGTCCACTGTTGGACAAAGGCCTCCCTCAAAGATCTCCACAATTGCCGGTCTTGCGCTATCCGCATCCATCTATCGTATAGTCTTTAAATGAAGAAAAAAGAATATATGTCATCACTTTACATTTTATCAGACTAATATTATAAAGCGTGTTGTGTGTGAGTGTGTATGTTTGTTACTTCTTCACATCTAAACGGCTGGAGGAATTTTAATAAAATTTGGTATGGAGTTAGCTGAAACCCTGGATTAACACATAGGCTATAATTTATAAAGTTTAACGCGGGTAAAACAGCGGGTACAGCTAGTATTCTATAATCTAAAAATTAAAACAAAAGTGCAGTTTCATTTATTTATCTGTTCCAATGCTATTACATCAATAGGATTAAGCTCTTCACATGAACCACAGTATTACGTCCTCCTTACTAATTACAATTATTATGTTGATCTTGGCCGTGAGTAACTTTGCTGTATTGCTAATATCTAATTACTATGAGCGTTCATCCAAATTAACACCAGACTTCAAGGTGTTCTACAAAGCACATACAAAACTCCATTTAGTTAACAGACAATGAATACATAAGCAACTAAGTACCATAGCTATAAAGCATGAATTAATTAAAGCTTAGGAAACTGTGCTTGCTCGTATACAGTAGATATTACAACATGACCCAGCATTAATGCACAAAACAAAATTAAGTCAGTGCGAGTTAGGAGAAGATATTTATAAATAGTTGTGTATGCGGTTTTACCCGCGTTCAACACTATAAATTATAGCCTATTATATTGTCTTATTCCGATACACTATAAGCTATATTAGATACAATAAAGTTTGATCAAATTCCTTTTAATAGTAATTGCGTGAAAGGGTAATAAACATCCATCCATCTTTAAAAACTTTCGCATTTGTAATATTAGTACGATAATAAATAGAATAAAATAAATAAAAAAGGTTTTCATTCACGTAGTTAAAAAAGCGGTGGTTAATAGAACGTGTATGTAGTAATATAATTAAGTATACATAATAATTTCTAGTTACGAGTATATAGATATTTAGGTATGCGGATTGTATGAAAACAATTATAAAATTTATTTTATAATAGTAATGATATTTAGCTAGCTTGTATTACGTTATCGTCAAGGTCAAATTCAAGCAATCAAATCTGACATATTTATATATGCGATAGAAGTTGTGGCATAAGTTGCTAGATTGCTGGATAAAGCTAAGAAGTGAAGAGGACTGCCGTACACGTCAACACTTTAACCTGTCAATAGTCTTGCCACAGATCGCAGAACAAGACTAATCCGAAATTACCCCGAAGATTCCGGGATATCTTCGGTGTAATTTCGGACAGACTCGTTTAGAATGGCTGTCGACTCAATAACAACAAAGGCTGGTTGAGCTTCTGAAGCAACCGGGTTCAATTTAAATTAAAACTGAGGTTTGTTCAAAGATGCCAAATCGACTACTATGTCGCAATGGTAAAGTGTGTTGGAAGTAGGTTTCGGGCTCTGGGCCTATACCATCTATGTTGCCGAACATCGATTTCTTAAATGGCGTTCAAATAAATAAAGATTAAAAATGACTTAATCAATCGTTAAATTGGCTTCCATGAGCACATGTGACCTCATAAATGGTCCGGAATCGATTGTTAACGTTGAAGCCGATTTAACGATTGAAAAGTCATTTTTAACCTTTTTTTATTTGAACGCCATTTAAGAAATCGATGTTCGGCGACATAGACGGTAGAAGCCCAGAGCCCGAAACCTACTTCCAAGTCTTACTGAAGACACTGCAGCGTATCATCATAATATTAATATGTGAAGGAAAATCTTTTTACCCCTTTTTACGAAAATGCGCGGACGTAGGATTATTAAATTTGGAACAGTTTACGTTCATATGGACAAGCTAATATTTTTATATAACAGGCATTAGAAGTAAATAACTTTAATAAAATAACATTACACATTACCATGCATTCGACACACTGATAAACTGAGTGTCAAACTAAGAACAGATCAATATTATTTGCCTTTAATGTCTTCTTTGACTATAGAACCTTAGTCAGATTTGGAAAAAGTACGATTAGAGATCGTACTATTTCCAAATCCGACTAAGTTTTTGTTAATAATTATTATTAGATGAAGAATCGAACGCACGAACCTAGCCTTTAACATTTTCCATTTTATCCATTGACCTTTGCTGTTTCGATATTGACGCAATATGTCACATTGTGTTATTATGTGGGCGTTCTTTGCGTCATGAATTTCAAAACCTCATAATTATTCATTATTCTAACAATGTGGTAGAATAAGTTCGTAAATGTTAGCGGTCTACATTTTAGGGTTAAATACCTAGTCAAACTTAAAGGAACAATTTCATCTTTAAAATATTAACCAAACGGATCCCTGAATCGCGAAATCTTTTAGTCGAGTGGTTAGTAATTTGACAGCTAAGCCAAAGGTCGTGGGTTCGATCCTCACCCAAGAGGATTATTTGTTCTGTGCTTGGGTGTTATTTATCTATAGTATATAATGTATTAACGGTCACCGTAGCCTTGTTGGTAGTGCTCCTGCCTACGAAGCTGGTGGTCCTGGGTTCGAATCCCGGTAAGTGAAAATATTTGTGTGATGAGCTCGAATATTTGTTTCTGCGTCATGGATGTTTTTAAGTATTTATCTATTTATATAAGTATGTATATCGTCGCCTGGTACCCATAGTACAAGCTTTGCTTAGTTTGGGGCTAGGATGATCTGTGTGACATTGTCCCTATATATTATTATTGAAGTTATACTTCTTTTGGCGCGATGGAGAAAAATGATGAGAGTGAATTTTTACGATGCGCGCGCACACCGATACCAAAAAATTTAACAGCATGAAGTTAGTTCTAGGTGGTATGAAAATGTATGAGAGTGAATTTTTACGATGCGCGCGCATCGTCAAAATAACAGCATGACGTTAGTTCTAGGTGGTATGAAAATTGATAACTATGTTCAAGTTGTATATTAAGAAGTATAACTTCTAACGCGTGTACATAAGTACACGCAAGTTTATTTTTTTTACTATTTAGAATCTTCTACTGTATAAAAATAAGTCGGGTTTTCCTTCCTGACGCTATAACTCCAGAACGCACGAACCAATTTCCACGGTTTTACATTCGTTGGAAAGGTCTCGGGCTCCGTGGGGTTTATAGCAAAGAAAAAATATAAAATTTAACGCGGGTAACACCGCGGGGCACAGCTAGTTATATATAAATATTTTTATCAGTTGATTGTTGCCACAGTACAGACTCTGCCTAGTTTGGGATCAGATGACACTGTGTTAGTTGTACGAAGATATTTATTTATTTACTTACACGCCATCAGTATTAGACAAAGAATAGACTATATTTAAAAAACCCAACATTAAATGCATAAGTAAGTTCCCAAAAAACCTTCATGATTTTCACTCGGCTAAGAACTCGTAATAAGAGGAAAATAACCGCGGAAAATAAAGTTTTATTAATGGAAAGAGAAATTATAAAATACGGAATGCGTTTTAAGAGCCTGGACGCAAAGAAACAAAAAAGTTAATTCTTATACAAGTTAGCGAAACGGCCATTTTCCTTAACATGCTATATTCTACAGAAATACCGTTTCATTTGTAAATGTAACTTTCTTTATCTTTAGTTCAGAGATAGTTAGTTATAAGACTATCTTTTAATGTAAGCAGTTATTTTTATAAAATAGATTGCCAAATGACCAAGGTCACCTGATGGTAAGTGGTCACCGCCGCCCATAGTCACTCGCACCAGAGGAGCCGCAAATGCGTTACTGTCTTTTACGAAAAAATAGGCTCGCTTCTTGTATGTTCGCCTTGAAATACTTCAGCATTGTGATTCCATAGAGTAGATACTATACTTATACTTTTAAGTACTTGTGTGACCCATTAATTAAATATGTTATATAGACCCTAACACTTTTTGACACACATTGAAACGAGTCGTGCAAGAATCTAATGCAATGAAACACTTTTCTAAGATGATTGTGTAATCATCTTAGAAAAGTATTGCATTAAAATATAAATATACTAGCTATGCCCCGCGGTTTAAAATAGTAACAAGCATACATCAAAACTAACAAACTTTAGCAATTATAATATTAGTAAGATTTATGTACCTCTAACGGTTTTGGCAGTACACGCCGGAATAGCTCGCAGATGTCAGATATTTTCCTACTTACTTGACACTTATCATCATATTTTGGACAATTCACACAATATCTTTATAAATTGTAGCCTATGTGTTATTCTGGTGTATAAGCTAAATTATTGTAAAGTTTCATTAAAATCAATTCAGCATTTTTTACGTGAAAGAGTAACAAACATCCATCCATCCACACTTAATAACTTTCGCGTTTATAATATTAATAGGATTATTAATTAAAACCCGTAGTACTCATGAAAATATGTAGCCAATTACCAATGACAGCAATTAATCCTTTAAGTAGCTTATAGAGCTTTTTCAACCAATACATTTGCAGCACCTTTCCACCTTTCCTTTCCGTTAACGATATCCGCCACCCACGTAATAGCATGGCGTAAAGTTTTGTTTATTTTCATTCCTCTACAAGCGGAATAAACACGCTCGCTTCATGCCGGATTATTTACTTACCTATGTTACAAAGTGAAAACTCGAGTAAAAGAACTGCCGCTTGGATGGCACAGAAATTATGAAAATCTTGCCAAATACTGCTAATGCTTGTTATTTCGTTTCTGTACATTTAAATTGTTAATATTTTTTGAATAATAATAATATCTGGGGACAATGTCACACAGATCATCCTAGCCCCAAACTAAGCACTGCTTGTACTATGGGTACCAGGCGACGATATACATACTTATATAGATAGATAAATACTTATATACATAGAAAACATCCATGACTCAGAAACAAATATTCGTGCTCATCACACAAATATTTGCACTTACCGGGATTCGAACCCAGGACCACCAGCTTCGTAGGCAGGAGCACTACCAACTAGGCTACGGTGACCGTGAATAGAATAATAATACTAATAATTTATATATTTTTATATAGTAACGTATGTATTTACAAAAGAAAAGTACTAGTATATGTAAAACTAGCTGTGCCCCGCGGTTTTACCCGCGTTAAACCTTATAAATTATAGACTATGTGTTCATCCAGGGTATCAGCTAACTCCATACCAAATTTTATTAAAATCTCTCCAGCCGTTTAGACGTGAAGAAGTAACAAACATACACACTCACAAACTTTCGCCTTTATAATATTAATGTGATATCAGTTATCTGGTTTCCATAGTACAAGCACTGCTTAGTTTGGAATCAGATGGCTGTGTGAAAATAATTCCCAAGGATATTATTTATTTATTCTTTATTTAAACAAAAACATACTTGTACAATTTAGTTGTGTTCGACAGTATCTATGTTTGTTAGGAACTATATCGTAACTATTAAAGCCCACCTGAAATAGGAAGACGACAGCGTTCCATTATTTTATAGTACACATTACCAAATCAAGTTAACATTAAGTTACTAAAAAATAATAAATAAATAAAAATCAACTGTTTAATTACATTAAATTAAATGGACATTTAAATTAAAGTAACTTTGAACTTCACAGCTTCCAAGTTTGTATATTCATGCTTACTAAGAATACCTTCTTTTATTTGGAACTAGCTGTGCCCCGCGGTTTTACCCGCGTTTAACTTTACAGGTGTTAATAGGGTGACAGCTAGGTCGAAACATTTGCTTCATATATACGCTTAAATTTCAAGTGAGGACACTTTTAAAGTAGTTACCTATATTATTAATTATATAGAAAAAAACAGTAAGAGATAGTTACAACCAGATCCAGTCAATAGTTGGTGGGTGCATAATGAGTGTACGCGGGTGCAAGGTGACCTTTTCACTAAAATAACAGAGAAAATCTTAAGAGCTTGACGTTCTTGTGGGGTATCTGACTTGTCAGGAGTGTATTCCTTTGTGGCTTTTAACTTAGTTTAAAATATCTGCCGCCTGTGGAAATGGATCAGTGCTAGTACTTAGCTATTCAACGGAGCCTCCTTCATAGTGAATTAAAGCTACGAAGACATAAAATGAAAAAATAAATTAAAAAAGGTTTCTATTCACGTAGACTTTAAAAAAGCGCTTGTAAATAGTCAGAACATGTTTGTAGTAATATAGTTGTATACATTATTATTTCTAGTAACATAGATATTTAGGTACACATTGTATGACAACATTTATAAAATCTATTTTATTATAGCAATGATATTTAGCTAGCTCGTATCAAGTTATTGTCAAGAGATAATGTTTAATTATCTAGTTTAAGTCTAATATTTTTACTACATATTCTCATTGGTTCTGTCTATATTAAGGTATTATTATTATGACGGACCTTGTGTTTATAACGACGGTCGCGCTTTAATGCTACCACCGGATCCAATGCGCCCCAACTAAGAAGACCCAGCGAAACAAACTCAGTGGGTTTATCTACTACCGGTTTCAACACGACCCAGACGGTCCGGCGAAACATACTCAAGCGGGCGGGATTTGCAAAAACTGTTAACATTACACGGAGGAAAAAATTACGACCGATGATGTTGAGAGGATCGTTGGAAGTGACTGGATGCGAGTAGCGGAAATGTGGAGATCTTTTTTTAAGGTTACATACCCAAAGGGTAAAACGGGACCCTATTACTAAGACTTCGCTGTCTGTCTGTCTGTCTTTCACCAGGCTGTATCTCATGAACCGTGATTGTTAGACAGTTGAAATTTTCACAGATGAAGCATTTCTTTTGCCGCTTTAACAATAAATACAATAAATAACATAATAAAATAAATATTTAAGGGGCTCCCATATAACAAACGTGATTTTTTTGCTCGTTTTTATAGATAATGGTACGGAAACCTTCGTGCGCGAGTCCGACTCGCTCTTGGCCGGTTTTTGTTTTTGTTTTGACAGCTACTTAACAGTTAAGCGGGAGCGTTGTCACCCAGGTACTGTTTTTTAAAAACAATAATTTTATTTAGGTGTTCTTTCGTAGCATGTCGAAATTGAGCCCACAGTTCAACAGAAATCAGTACAGAATTATTATAAAGCTCCTTTTAATGGCTGCATACTGTAATTTTCAAAGATCAACATTAAACAGCGCAAGTTTTCATTAATTAAGTAAACGAAAAGAATATTATGAAAGAACAAGTTAAATAAGCTTTGTGAAATATAATACCATTTATGATTAGCATAACTGCAGCGAAACCAAACCACTGTAACCAGTTTGCCTATGTCTAATATTATGTAAATAATATCAGAGTTATGTTATGTACCTACATAACAATCTATATATATATTTTTAAAGATAACGCCCGCATTAGGGAATATAATCTCTGTGTCGCGGGGTACTTTACAAACATATAATAGAACAAATTACATCCAGACTCAGAACAACTATTTATTGGTTACACAAATAGTAGTCCGGCGCGGGGCTCGAACCCGCGACACGAAGCGGTGAGGCGACTGTCTTAGCCACTGCGCCACACGTGCAGTCGAATTAATAACATTCCATATATTCACTGGCATGTATTATTGCGTTATTTTAAAGCAAATCCAAAACTAGGGCACCCATATTTTTCCTTTTTGCGAAATTATGAACTTTTCATTCATAATTTCAACTTTGAAATTCGATGTATTCTAAAATGACGTAAGCGGCAAATTACGTCTGTGGACGGTGGACGGCGGCATACGGTGGAATAGCCTGCGACCTTTGCTTTAATGTAACCCGTCAAAAAAAATCACTGTCTTGTCAAACTCGTTGGCGCCTAAACTTGTTAACGTTCGTTTAATGTTTTCAATTTCAAATTAAATTAAAATCGTCAATATTAAATTCGTTTCTAGTGTTATTATCCTTATTATGTTTCATTAAGTCAACATGAAAGTTTCGAAATTTAAAACCAGTGACAATTGACAATTTGACATGACTTGTTTGACATTAATGTTTACGTTTAAAACATTGGAATGCTTAGGCAAAGGAAACTACCTCGTCGACCGTATAAGTGACGTCATCACACCTTTTTTAGTTTTTATTTTTTTCCTCAGAAATGAAGAACCTAAAAAAACATAAAAAAATATATTTGAACTCAGGATACAAAAATAAAGAAATGGTATTTTTTGTTTTAAGGTGTTTGAAATGCGCTCACATATCTATACTTTATACAGACGCCAGCACATCAAACTACCCCAATCTCTCCAATTTCCCCAATTGAAAGTGAACCTTATACTTAATTAGTGCAAATATTTGTGTGATGAGCACGAATATTTGTTACCGAGTCATGGATGTTTTCTATGTATTTATCTATCTATATAAGTATGTATATCGTCGCCTGGTACCCATAGTACAAGCTTTGCTTAGTTTGGGGCTAGGATCATCTGTGTGACATTGTCCCTATATATGATTTTTAAAAAATGGTTAAAGTTGAAAATCTATAAATGACATTTGACAGATTGGGGTAGCTGGATGTGCTGGCGTCTGTAACAATATCCACATATAAGGATTACATATACAGCTGGAGAAAACGCGTACAACGAATGGGCGGGAATGCTTCATCTGCCACCTTTGGCAGGCTGGTGCGCGATCGCAGTATGATGATCATAGCTCACAAAGAACACTATTGCCCGTTCCCTGATAGGTATTCCCTCGAGACGTCTTGTAGGCCCCACGATATAAGATGGGCTGGTGATAGTTATCGCCGAGTTTAGCACCACGCTCTGACTCACGCTGACATATCTATACTTTATACAGACGCCAGCACATCAAGCTACCCCAATCTGTCCAATTTCCCCAATTGAAAGTGAACCTTATACATTTGTGATAAAGTTGGAAATCTATGAAAGTAATTTGACAGATTGGGTCAGCTGGATGTGCTGGCGTCTGTACATATCTTACATATCACACAGATAAAAAAAAATAAAAAAGGGAATGGTACTTATTCACGTAGACTTCAAAAAAGCGCTTAATAATAGTCATAACATGTTTGTAGTAATATAGTTAAGAATATATTTCTAGGTACCTACAGATAGATATGTACTCATTAGCATTAACTATTAATTAATAATAATAATAGATTTATTTCTTCTCTCACACAGTAGGTACATTACAAAGAAAATGTCTTATTAACTAATTTAGCCATAACATTTTTTTTACAAGGTGAAATCTGTTTAAAATACTGGTGTCCGTACTAGGTAGTATTATTCTAGTTATTCTTGAATTTATTCAGTATGCCTAGTTATTTATGGCTGACTGGCAAGAAGAATAGCACCACCACATCTCTTAGCCAGGGAATATATACCAGAGAACGAGGAGTAGTTCTGAGTACTATGACCATGTTACTGTCATCGCCAACCCGTCTGCCAAGCGCGGCGGTTATGGTATATCACCTCAAATGATAGACACAACCAAACCGTGACTCCCACCCGGCAGCCCTGCTATACCCAGCCTTGGTTACGGCGGGGGTGCTAAGAACTCCCGGCAAATTTCGTATTACCAAAATCGACGACCTTTGGCCAATGACTCATACACTGCGGAACGACGAGAAGATCATCGAAGTGGAGGAGGAACTGTGCAGGTTATCTTGGGATATAATAGCATTTGGCATCTGAATTCCGAAGAGGAGAGGAATCTCAAGTCGGCCAACATTGGACCAAATTGATTCGGGGTGAACCCGATAATAAAACAAAAAACGAGATAGACTTTATCACATTGACTACCACCTCTTCCAGCAGCGATATTTTGACCAGCTCTTATTGCTTTTTCTGCCATTACAATCGACACAAAGATATCTGTTTTAAAGCACAGTAAAGTAACAATAACGAGAAGTAATTTTAGTCGCCTGATAAAGTTTTATCCGCAAACCCACGAAAAGTAAGTAAAAACTTTTTTAACACCCAGATTATTTATCAAGGGCCTACATAACATACATTGGCTATTAAAACCTAAATTATTCTGTAAACAATAACAAGATTTAATTTTAGTCGCCTGATAAAGATTATTTATATTTATTTAAGTAAACACTTTTTTAATACCCAGATTCTTTAAAGCCTATATTAATCTGTTAAAAATAACGAGCAGTTAATTTTAGTCACCTGATACAGTGTTAACCGCAAACCCGCAAAGAGTAAGTAAAAAGTTTTTAATACTCAGATCCTATATTAAGTGCCAGTAACAACATACATTGGCTGTACGAGTACAAACGGGGAAAACCAATTGACTTTTGGCCTGGCAGAAGTATAGAAAGCAGGGTAAGCACTACCGAATTACCACATCCAGTGGCCAGAAGGCGTACGGCTCACGGCCTCGTTCACACTCAAGAGGAAGCGGATGGGTTGCTAGGAAACTCAATCTATACGGATGGCAGCAAGCTAGAGGGTAAGGTTGGTGGTGCTGCTTCAATGTGGGTAGACGGAGCCGAGACGAAGTCGGTAGGCTTTATTCTGGCCCCATACTGCACCGTTTTCCAGGCCGAGTTGGTAGCTATCGCCAAAGCTTTAGATATGGTACGGAGATATGGCTTGGCAAACGCAAACATACTAAGCGACTCACGTTCGTCCTTAGAAGCGCCAGACCCGACAATACCCACCCTATCGTAGTGGAGATACAGGAGCTTCTTCGAGGGCTAGAAGCCAGAGATATAAATGTGTCTCTGCTCTGGGTGAAGGCTCATGTGGGTATTGTCGGGAACGAGAGAGCTGACGAACTTGCTAAAAAAGCTGCTCTGACGAAAAAGTCAGCACCCACTTATGATGCGGTCCCCGTTTCATACCTGAAACGCCTAATTCGCCAAAACACCATAACTGAGTGGCAAAACAAATACACCTCAATGGAAACCGGAGCATTAACACGCTGCTTTCTCCCGGAAGTCAAGGAAGCCTACAAAATAATGAGTGCTATAAAAGTCGACAACGTTACTACCCAACTGTTGACTGGTCACGGTGGGTTCAGGGAATACCTTTGTCGTTTTCACCTGAGACCGGACTCTGGATGCGCCTGTGACCCAAATATACCAGAGACGGTACCCCACTTGCTGGATGACTGTCCCAGGTTCGGTAGATGGAGACTAGACGCGACCCAGAACCTGTCGTATAGACTTTTTAAAAGTAATTATGCTGACCTAATGCGTAGTAACGAGGACCACTCCACGTTCTTAAAATTTGCGCGAAGAGTTGTGAGATCTGCGGCTAGGGCAAACGGTAGTACGGCAGTCTAGTCTAGTGATACGGCAGTTTAGTCTAGTAATTTAAATATAGTGTGGGTAATAATTTTAATTAACTTTATTTATATAAGAATCTAAATGCCAATTAGAACTAAACAAACTATGATACTAGTAGATACTTGTAGTTATAGAATACTAAATAAGTAAATATATGTTTAATAAAGGGACACTATGGTGATGTGGAATTATAACTCTATTAAATGTTATGGAATTGTGAAGTAAAGAAATAGAATTATATTAAGATATTAAATTAATGAAAATTGTATATTTATAACTTGTGCGATATGAATGTTAAATTTATTTGTAAGTTTGGAATTATCTATTGAAAATGTATGCAATGTAATAGAATCGCGTCTCATGGGGAAAACAAATAATAACAAAAGTAAACAAAAATAAAGCAATAAAAAAGGAAGGTTTAAAATAAAACAAAAAGATTGGAAAAGGAATAAAAACTAAACCTAGAATCTAAACCCCTAGAAACAATGTTGCTGCAATAAAATAGCAGCAGTGAGCCGTCGGAGGCTAATTAGCCCAACAATAAAAAAAAAAACGTACATTGGCTATTAAAACCTCTTTAGAACTAAATAAACACAAAAATCAAGACCGCCCTTTTTGTCCAGGAGTATGTAACACACCGACTTAGTTAAACTAACGATTAACTAAAAAGTGGTGAAATCTCCAAATATGTAGTAACCAATTTAGTAGAAATAGATTTAATAAGTAGAACAAGTAATTATTTGACTATTTTATACTTTATTTACATAATGTGGCACGGATTAGCTGTGGAACACACTCCTATACGCCGTGTTTCCAGACTCATATAACATGGGTTTATTCAAGGTTAGAGTGAAAAGGCATCTTATGGGAACATGCGGTCCACCTTCGACCACATCTTCACTTACCATCAGGTGACATCGTGGTCAAGCGCAAACACATTTTGCATAAAAAATATGCTCTTAATTGATTTATGTGACTAAAATATTTAAATTAAAAAAATATTGATACCTTAATTTTTATACTTTTGAAGATACGGATTTGTCAGCGTGCGATGATAGCTCTAATCCACGACTGCAACCCTTATAAGCCAAGATTTTATTTCTGAGACTAGAAAGATTAGGTTTAAGACTTTTCTGACTACCTGCGTATTACGATTGTCATAAATATTTACAACTAGGATCGACGGCTTACGGGATAGGAAAAGCTGAATTTGTGTAAAACACATTTACCTTTTTGTACCGATATCAGCAACATTAATATAAAATAAATAAATATCTTTGGACAACTAAGACACTGCCATCTAACTTCAAACTACTAGACAACTGATAAACATAATTTTTGATTTTTTTTTTTTTAAATTAAACGCGCGTATTAGGGAATCTAATCTCTGTGTCGCGGGGTACTTTACAAACATATAATAGACGGACACAAATTACATCCAGACTCAGAACAACTATTTAGTTGTCCGGAGCGGGACTCGAACCCGCGTCACGAAGCGGCGCGGCGACTGTCTTAGCTACTGCGCCTTACGTGCAGGCGAAACCTGAACCTTAGTATTATTATAATAGTCGCTCGAATTAAGCTACTGGCTGAGAACCTTCCGCACTGACCAACTCTGTCTTCAATTTTTATATTTTATATAATGATTGTAGTAATAATAGCTTAGTCACTTTTTATGTAGATAAGGATTAAAATATATATATATATATATATATATATATATATATATATATATATATATATATATACCGCACGGAGGAACTAATTTTGTATTGTTACTTTTATATTGTATTAGACTACGCTTATATTAATAATACACGTGTATATTAATACCCATTTGTTGAATAAAATTCATTATTTCAAATATATATTACTGGTATATTACTACCAGTCACACAACAAATAATCGAGATCATCAGACATAGATATTTCCTGGGTGGTTCTGCCTTAGCAAGGTGCCTAACTAATAAACCAAAAGGCCAGTCAAAAATTGAATCTTTTGATGTTTTTTTTACTAAAGAACAAAAGCTGCAATTCATTAGTGGTTTGATAGCAAAATGCAACCATATCATTTAGATTAAACAAAATCAAAACTGTCGAAAACCAAATCGAAATTATAATGAATAATTATTTATGTAGAACCAGGAAAATATGACTGCACACACTTAACCTATTCAATGCCTTTAAGCCGACGCATTGGTATACAAGAATAAGCAGAATGCGACGCAGCGAACGGACTCTAGCAAAACTGCATACACGCGCGATCTAGCTTTTGTACAAGATTCATTCACGCTAAAACAGGCTTACTCTTATACGAGTATAGTAAAGAGTTTCACAAGTTTTATATTTTTTTAACACATCATTAAATAGACATGTTAATGAACACAAATATTCGTCTTGGGCGAGGATCGAACCCGCAGCCTTTCCTCGCCTCTGCTGCTTTCCGGAGCTCGAAAACTATGCATCAATCGCAATTTGAAACAAATGTTTCTTTTTATACTTAAGATTCCTTTGTCCAATATGGGCCACAGAAGCCCAACCAAGCGCTCTGGACGGCGTAAAAATAGAGATCGTTATCCATTAAAATTTTAATAGGATATGATTTTTAGAAAGTATTTTTCACTTTAAAAAAGCTTTATTCAAAGCTCAACAACTATATTGCGTTCTCTATTTTTGTTTTTAGCGACGCGAACGTTATAATGAGAGCCATTAATTCAGCTCGGCAACGATTTCGTTATATTTCAACTCTTATTATATTTGGAAAGCGGGGGCAATGGCGAAATTCCTGCCTTTTGTTTTTCTCATCATTTCAAAGGGCGAGAAGAGCGAAGTAGTGCCTTTTATTCTATTTTTAGGTAGTTTTAGGTAACTAATTGTACCTATTTAATTGTGAATACCTCATTAAACCTTACGCCTCATTATACATCTTTGAATTTTATATTTAAATAAAAAAATCCCTAGCCTTGTGGATCCAAGAGATGAAAGAGATCCCAAGGTGTCCAGAAAGAATAACATGACCATCTCATAATAAAAATAATAGTAAAAATATTAGACTTAAACTAGATAATTAAACATAATCTCTTGACAATAACTTGATACGAGCTAGCTAAATATCATTTCTGTAATAAAATAAATTTTATAAATGTTTTCATACAAGATGTACCTAAATATCTATGTTACTAGAAATAATATCTAATGTATACAACTATATTACTGCAAACATGTTCTGACTATTTACAAGCGCTTTTTTGAAGTCTACGTGAATAAAAACCTCTTTTATTTATTTTATTTATTTATTCATACCATCCTTTGAGTGTCACAGAAAGCGATATACCACCACATATACCTAATACACCAGGTAGTTGAGGACAAACGCCGTCTAGCTGTTTTAGCTACTGCCTAACTGCGATCGCCAACTCGCATGCCAAGCGCGGCGACTACGGAAAACCATGGCAAATGGCAGCCTCGTGAAAACCCTTGGCAGCAGTCCAGCAGTCCGTCAGTGCTGATGATGATGATGAAAAAAATATACTTATACGCCATTTTTTAACAATTATTTTGATGTTAATTTAAAATTTAATAGGAATCGTACGACAGTCTACAGTCAAATATTCAATCTGATCCTGCATGGTGGTTCTTTCCTATATATATCCACCACTACCTCATGGTGGTTCTTTCCTATATACCTACATTCAATAAATATGTTAAGGGTCTACCTCAAAAACGCGCGTGATAAGTAAATCTATACCTATGTATATTCTATACATATAATAAAATCGTAGGAATGTCAAAACTGTACAATGATATTTTTTTTAAAGATACTATGTCTGCAATCGAAATCGAAGCCAAAAATGCAGTTTTTAAATTTTTTTTCTGTATGTATGTCCGGGCTAAACCAAAAAGTACTCCATAGATTTACTTCAAATATTGCATGAATATTACTAAAAGGTTGGGTCAACATATAGGTTACACATTATCACGCTATCAGCTACGGAGGAGGAGCTGTGATAATTTATAAAATATTAATAGTCTAATGATAGTAATTGTAATGATAATAATAATGTATTATATTGTCATGATATTAATTGTAAATTATGTGACTATCAAAAGTTTAAAATTGTAAATCCATGCAGTACTTTATGAGTTTACCCCGGACATACATACAGACAAACAGACATAAATTCTAAAAACTAAATTTTTGGCTTCGACATCGACTGTACATCACGCCCCAAGTATCCTTTTAAAAAATATTCACTGTACAGTTTGGACTTTCTTACGATTTTATTATATGTATAGATAGATCATACATAACAATTATGTTTTCCGTTTCTTTAGTTGATAATTTAAGTTGTTTTAATACTAATTGTCAATCCTTTGTTAATTCAAAAATTCTGGCAAATAAAATAATGAATATTTTAACTCCAAATAATAATAATAAATTAAAACAATTATATTTATTCCCGATATATTCCCATTATAATAATAAGAATTATAAAGAGCACCCTGCCCTATTAATGTATTTAGATACTTTGTACTCGAAGATGTAGACGACTAGGATAGACCATCCATGCAAATCACTTCCAATATAAGAGACCATCCAACTACTAAAATATCAGTGTCATAAGTCGAAACTCTAGATCCCTGATAGAATGAATTAGTAACGAAGAAATCAGCAAGCGAACAAAACCAATATAGTCCGAAGAGTCCATGAGCAGCGGTTACCACTTACCATCAGGTGGGCCGCTAGCTCGTCTGCTTACTAAGGCAATAAAAAAAAAAGAAAAAAAAGAAGAACTGCCAGTGGGAGAGGGACATTACTGGTACAACAGACGGCCGCTGGGGTAAGAAGATGACCATGAACCGAAAGAGATATCGAAGGCAAGCCCGCCACAAGTCAAGTGACGTTCTTGCTAGGTGTGTGTTGATCCTTGGGGAGACTTTTGCCAGTGGACGTCATTAGTTGTAGGTCATGGTATAAGTAATTTTTTTTTTATTTTTTTTTATATTCAGGAAACATACAGTCTCATATAAATCTTTTACATTGTAATATCTTATATACTTATAGACTAAGAGTTCCATAACAGTCTTATTTTTACGGTAAGGTTGTGCAATAAAAGCTATAGGTAGTATACCTTTGCATTTATACATAACAAAAGTAGTAGGTACAATTAATGACAATAATTATTGTCCAAAATATATGAACAATATGAATAATATATGAACTATTGCCTACTTTAGTGTTCGCAAATAATGCTAAATAAATAAAAAACATGGTATAATATAATAAATGATAATGATAAAGCTTTGTTGCAACTAAGGCTGAAACGATTTTTTTTTTCCCTATCTCAAAAATGGGAAATCATAAATTTTATCGTCCGGCGGGTCTCGAACCAGCACCATCTACCAATCGGGGGTAGGTTTATGATTTTCTAATATTATCAAAAAATTGTGCAGGATGGGATATGTCGTTTTGGTATCTTCCATAGCTCATGTACCAAATATTTGTCATAATATGGGCACAACAATCTATGGTCCCTATCTGTAACATTCCCTGGATTTAAAATGGCGGAGCATCTGTTAGGTCAGTACAATACAATATAATGTTAATTTATGATCACGGGGTGTCTGTTTGAAACAGTTATCAAGAATTAGTATATTAGGTAATATACGAATATAATTATTATGTTTGTCAGATCTTTGTAGGTTCTGGGGCGGGATTCGACAATTTTCTCTATAGAAGACTGTTTAAATATAACTCAAGGATCGGTTTATAGACCGGTTTGTACAGTACGTCTAGTACGCGAATTAGACTTAACGTAAGAAAATTTTATAGTAGACTGTTTAAATATAACTCAAAGGTCGGTTTATAGACCGCTTTGTACAGTACGTCTCGTACTCGAATTAGACATAACGTAAGTAAATTTTATAGTAGACTGTTTAAATATAACTCAAAGGTAGGTTTATAGACCGCTTTGTACAGTACGTCTAGTACTCGAATTAGACTTAAAGTAAGTAAGTTTTATGGTAGACTTTTCAAATATTACTCAAGGATCAGTTTATAGTCCCCTTTGTACAGAAGTTCAAGTGAATTGCGAATTTCATAATGGACAAAAATATCGAACAAAGAGTTTGTCTTCAATTTTGCATCGCTAATGGAATATCGTGTTCGGAGTCACTGAAAATGTTACAGAAGGCTTACGGTGAATCGACTTTATCAAAAACTCGTGCTTATGAGTGGTTCAAAGCGTTCAAAAGCGGTCGAGATGTGATGAAAGATTTGCCTCGCTCTGGTAGGCCATCAACGTCTGCAACTGAAGTTAACATCGCAAAAGTGAAGGAAATAGTGACTGAAAATCCTCATTCAACTCTGAGAGAGATAGCCGCCGAACTTTCTGTATCTCACGAGTCGATTCGTACCATTTTAACTAATCATTTGGGTATGAAACATGTTGCCGCTCGGCTAGTCCCAAAAGATCTGAATTTTCTCCAAAAACTCATTCGCATGAAAGTCGCTGAGGACATGGTAGAACGAGTCAATTCCGACCCAACTTTCATGAAACGCATTGTTACTGGTGACGAGACGTGGGTTTACGAGTTTGACATGCAAACTAGTCAACAAGCTTCGGAGTGGCGCCTTCCAACTGAACCGAAACCGAAAAAACCACGCTAAAGTCGATCAAAAGTCAAAGTCATGTTGACTGTTTTCTTTGACTATTGCGGTGTTGTGCACTCTGAATTCTTACCGGAAGGTCGAACGGTAAATAAAGGATATTATTTGAGCGTTATGCGGCGTTTAAGAGAGCAAATTCGACGAAAAAGGCCAGATTTGTGGAAAGAAAATTCTTGGATTTTGCACCACGATAATGCGCCTTCGCACAAGGCCATCATTGTGAACGAATTTTTGACCAAACACTCAACAAATACCATACAGCAACCACCATATTCACCAGATATGGCTCCTGCTGACTTTTATCTTTTTCCTAAACTCAAATTACCACTTCGTGGTAACCGTTTTCAATCTGTAGAAGATATAAAGGAGAATTCGCGGCGAGAACTGAACTCAATTCCGAAAGCAGCGTTTAAAAATGTTTTGATGAATGTTTTATTCGTTGGCGTTAGTGTATCGTTTCTGAAGGAGCATACTTTGAAGGTGATAAAATAAATTTGCATGAATAACAAACATTTTGTATATTATTGATATTTTCCCGGTACTTTCTTGACAGAGTAGTAGGACTTAGTAAACGTGTAAACCATACCAATAAAAATTACGTTAGAAATAATGTAAAATGTTTGGTTAAAAATAGAAGCCCGATTGAACGAGGAGCGTGATAGGATAATTTTGAGTATTATTTCAATAACTCAAAAGAGCCGTTCTCTTAAATTTTATCTAAATCGAAGAATTATGTATTATATATTTCTACTACGCGCAGCGGCTAAGACAATCGCCTCACCGCTTCGTGTTGCGGGTTCCAGGCCCGCGCCGGTCTACTTTTATGTGACCTATAAATAGTTGTTCTGAGTCTGGATGTAATTTGTGTCCGTCTATTATATGTTTGTAAAGTAACCCGCGACTCAAGGATTAGATTACCTAGTGCGCGCGTTGTCTTAAAAAAAAGCGCGCAGTGTAGAAAGGACAGCCACGGCATGTGCACCACTCGACGTAGGTTGTAGATAGACTGTAACATAATTAATTTGTAATGTCAGGGCAATCAAATATATTGTTACAAATGCGCAAAGCATCATACACATTAGTAGATTTCTTCTGAGTTCCATACTTAAAAATTTATATTTATCACGTAATTGTAAATACGGTCGTTTAGAGTCATAACAACGGAAATGGATTGACCATTTCAAGATTCGTTGCATAAATGTCGAAAAAAGTCACCATACCTGGACTAGTACCCAGTCCCGGACTTTTTTCGCAATTTGGAGGGAGCTAAAGTTTTGTATAATTCAGATCAAAAATTTCCGAGGCCTCTTAAATACAATCGCATTACAAAGCCATTAGGTACATCTGCTTTGCTAATGTTGTTGAATGTGATTATTTAGATGTTTTTTTGTGTCTAGTGTAGCCCCTAAGACTCGAATACACTAGCTTCATTTCACTAATTTAATTGAAATCATTTGCAGCTTGAGTTCAAAGCGCCTAACCCGGATTCGTACAGGGACCTGGTTCATTGCCAGCCGAGCGATTAGATTTATGGTCTCCCATTTTGAGTAAGTATCAAAAGCTTATTATATGGTCTTTAAAATGATTACGATAACAATATACAACGATAGACGTAATACAAACAAAACGTATGACCGATTTGGATGGAGCATGCAATTCGAAAGCAGGATTAGGATTGATTGATGCCTTAATACATATTGCCAATCGCAAGGCTTTGTTCTCATCTAAAGCTAGATCTACTAAGTCTACTGAGCTGATTACGAACGAAATTAACTATAACCATTTATAGCTCAACTAGCTGTTACGCGCGACTCCGACCGCGACAATTTTGAATGTAACCTACAACGAAAAATCCTAACTTGTAGAAACTGTAAAATTAATGTGAATAAATAAAAAAAAGGCCGTTCATTAAAATTCTGTATGCCGTTTCTGTCAGAATCAGTTTGAGAAATGATCCAATTAAAATGAATAGTGATACTAAAGTCTACAGGCTAATAATGTTAATTTATGTTTTAAGTTAAAAGTAAAAAAAAAGTAAAAAGAAGGATAACTCAAAAAAAGGTTTCAATTAACACATAAATATAGTTTTTCAGACTATTTTCCCACCTAACCTAGAATTTTTGAAATTTGGCACCAAAACATAAAGGAAAAAAAGAGAAAACTATCTATTTTTGATACATGTCATTAGCTGCCAAGCAGTGTCAACGTAAAATTGAGCTTTACTCTGTAAGACCAAAAGTATGCACACGCAAGGGAGGTGAAAATAGGCAAGATAGTATAAATAAGCATTACATATATTAATTCACTTTTAATCTAACCCACATGATAAGAACGAAACAATAATTGATTCTACAAAATCATGCGTTTAACTTCAAACTGACAGATTTTCATACAAACTTACATCCTCTATTTTACGTCCTTATGGGTGGAATTCCCAAAATCCTGAAATATATATTTTAAGTTTTTAACTTCAAGGCCAAATACCAATTTTCATTCGTTTAACTTCAAAAATGTGTCATTTTTCATACAAACTTATAACCCCTATTTTACGCACTTAGGGGTGGAATTTCCAAAAATCCTGAAATACAAATTTTTAAATTTTTTAACTGAAGGGCCAAATACCAATTTACATGCATTTTACTTTAAAAATGTCACATTTTTCACACAAACTTACATCCCCTATTTTACGCCACTAAGGATGGAATATCCAAAAATCCTGAAATATATATTTTTTTTAATTTTTTACTGAAAGGTCAAATACTAATTTGCATGCGTTTAACTTCAAAATTGCCGCATTTTTCATACCAACTTACATCCCCTATATTACGGCCTAAGGGTTGAATTTCCAAAAAATCCTGATATATATATTTTTATTTATAACTGTAAGGCCAAATATCAATTTTCATGCGTTTAACTTCAAAAATGACGCATTTTTCATACAAACTTACATCCCCTATTTTACGCCCTTAGGGGTGTAATTTCCAAAAATCCTGAGATAGATATTTTTTTATGTTTGACTGAAAAGCCAAATACCAATTTTCATACCTTCAACTTCAAAAAAGACGGATTTTCATACAAACTTTTATCCCCTAATTTACCCCCTTAGGGGTTGAATTACCAAAAATCCTTACTTAGTGCTCCCTTACGTTATAAAAGGAACCTCTGTGCAAAATTTCCTTTACAGTTTCGGCTGTGCGTTGATATATATGTATGTCAGTGAGTCAGGTTTGCCTATTATATATATAGATTCAATCCGTCCGTCTATCACAATCAGTTTACTGGTAAAGTTTCACAGTAGTTGCCATGTCATGCACTGCACGATACGGTAAAAATAGACGACTCCACATAGATGTATCTAACATTGTTTAAGAAACCTCCATACCATTAGTAGTTGCTAAGATATAAGTATATTTCAGCAACCAATAATGCAGTAAATATTATGATGAAATGGGGGATATTTTCAAAGAAGTATTTAGGCTATGACAACCAATCTCAAGCCCCCTCAATATAAACCGTTGATCTTGTGAGCGTCGCTGGAAGGTGCAGGATGCGGTTCGTGCAAGACCGGAAATTATGGAGATCTTTAGAAGAGGCATATAGCAGAAAAAGACTTTCGTCTGACATAATGATTACAACCAATGTCATTAGACACTAAGATGGCGTAAAATTCCACCATCGTCGTTAAAAAAATATATATACATAGACTCACGTCTGTTTCCCAGAGCAAAACCGACGAATTTCCATTTTTTTATGACAACTCCGCACTAGTGAAATGTTTCCCTGTGTCGCGGGGTAGGTACTTTACAAACATATAAATGACGGATACAAAGTACACCTAGACTCAGAAGAACTATTTATGGGTCACACAAATAGTGGTCCGGCGCGGGACTCGAACCCACAACACGAAGCGTCGAGACAACTGTCTTAGCCGCTGCGCCATACGTGCACATTTTGGGCGGCTATTTAAATTTATCCTTCAAGTCACGTAAATAGGTTTCAAATTTGAATGATTAGTGGATTCTTGAATAATAAAAGTAAAATACTAGCTCCTTACAAGCTGTAAGAGAAAGGCAGCCAGGTTTTATTACTAACATCCTAATACCGGACTTCTAAAATTGGCTGATTCAAATTAAGTTTTCGTATTGGATACGCGAGCAAAAATATTGTTTTTAATAATGATTTCTGGGCACGCAATACAAACATTTTGACAAAAACCGATTAAACTACTGTTCTGAGTAGAGTATGTTATTTGAACAGTTGCCTTGAACGTTATTTCTACTGTTATTGCTAGCAACACATAGAAGAAGGTGTGTACAGACGCAAGCACATCCAGCTACCCCAATCGGTCAAATTTCTTTTATAGATTTACAACTTTATCACATAAGCATAAGGTACTATTTAGATTGGAGAAATTTGACAGATTGGGGTAGCTTGATGTGCTGGGGTCTATACGTAAGTAGTTACAGGAATTTATCCTTTCCGTAGTGCTGGTATGGCGACGACGACGGCAGAAGCGACTCTTTGTGAACTTTGACCATCATACTCCAATCTCGATCCGGTATGACATGCCAACCTTCAAGTGAGCCAATTCTTTTCTTAAAGGCTGTGTACGCAACACAACACAACACAACTGTTTTGTGTACACAGCGTCTCTGGTGTTGCGGGTGACCATGGACGGCGGTGATCCCTTACCATCAAGTGACCCCCTTTTATATTTTCTAGTCCACTATTACACGAAAAGCACAAAATAATTGCGGTTTCTACGTATACATTATACATTAACAGATACTCTTTGACCTTCACAGCGACTATATAACGCAGGCAATAAGAAATATTGTCGTAGTGCACATGTATCCACAGACATAGCATCAACCATCCCTTTATATTTGTATCGTATTAAATATTACGACGGACCGTATATCAAACGATAATCGCTTTGTCGCGAGAAATCCCGTGACGTCAATAAATTCGCGTCATCTCTCCGTCATCCTTGACAAGCAAGTCAAGACGCCACGTCATGTTGCGTTACATCGTATCACGTAGCGTCATGCCACGTCACTCGCTGCCACACGCGTTGTTGACTAAACAAAATTGCCTTGTTGTGATGAGCCTTCCAATTTTCAACATAAGCCTATTTTCTTCGTTGGAATCTCTTTTACCCGAAGAAAGCGTTTTGAAGTGGGCACTTTGAATAGTATTTCCCTACGTCTCGTCAAATTTTGAGATTATAATATATTATGTATTCATGGGAATTTGTAGTGTAATGATAATATTATCCTGCGACTTTAATTACACACGGCCATCTGAGCCCAAACTAAGCAGAACTTGTACTATGGAAACCAGATAATTGATTTATTTGTAGTATAATAATAATATTACTATCCTGCGACTTTAATTACACACGGCCATCTGACCCCAAACTAAGCACAACTTGTACTATGGAAACCAGATCACTGATATACTATATATATACCTAAATATGTACATTCCTACTACTTTTACAGACTCAGGACTAACAGACATGTTTATGTACACAAATATATGTCCTCGGTGGAATCTATCCCTGAGGCGTGAAAAACAAGCATTTACCAACCACGTCAACCAGCCCGTCAACTCTCTTTGAGTAGACACTTTGAGGATAGTATTGAAAATGTACACCAACATAGTCTATATATAACTATTTCGTAATTAACAACGCAGAGGCTAAAAGGCTAAATATCAACTGGGCGCCCGCATAATCAGGTTCGGTTCCTACAGAGGAAAACAACTATTTGTCAGCAATACGTATTTGTGTTATCCTGCCTGCTGTTTTTTTTCTTTTTTGTATGACGCTATAGTTAGCCTAGGAGGCTTTCACTACTTCACCGGACTATAGAGGCGAGCAGAGGGCTCGAGCCGTCTAGAAATTAAGTAACCCGCGCCGGAGGGCACCCCCTGTGGGGTTCGAACCTCGACTGGACGAGGGGGGGGGGACTCGACGGGGAGAGAGCAGAGATCATCATTTTAGGGAGTTTTGTGCAACTTTCGCTCTACGTTAATGACATGACGCGGCTACCTCCGCGTTAAGGGGGCTTTTTATCGATACGATATGCAAACTAAGGGTCATGGAGGGCGTTGGTGGACGCGACGCGTTCGCGGTCGTACTCTTGCCGACGAGGCGTGATTGGGAGATGCTAGCTTTCCACGCCGGCGATCGTGGGTTCGAGTATCACCCAGGACAGATATTTGTATGCATGAACATGTCGGTCTGTCGTGAGTCTGGGTGTAATTATCTATATAAGTAAATATATCAGTTATTTGGTTTCCGTAGTACAAGTTCTGCTTAGTTTTGGAGCAGATGGCCGTGTGTAACTAATGTCCCAGGATATTATTATCTGTGTATATCACCGGGATTTTGACACAAAGTCAAAATCCCGGTGATATACACAGATAATAATATCTTTGTGACACAAAGTCAAAATCCTGGTGACAATGAGATTTATTTCCCTAGTGCAAGTGTTGTATGATAATAAAATCATGTAGTCGTATCTGACGGTCACCGTAGCCTAGTTGGTAGTGCTCCTGCCTACGAAGCTGGTGGTCCTGGGTTCGAATCCCGGTAAGTGCAAATATTTGTGTGATGAGCACGAGTATTTGTTTCTGATTCATGGATGTTTCCTATGTATTTAAGTATTTCTCTATCTATATAAGAATGTATATCGGCGCCTGGTACTCATAGTACAAGCTTTGCTTAGTTTGGGGTTAGGTTGATCTGTGTGACATTGTCCCTAGGTATTATTATTATTCTATTATTATCTAATCTAATATTTGAGCCATTTATCATCAGCCGAAATATGTCCACTGTTGGACAATAGTTACCACCATATATATCGAAATTCGCTAATCATGCGCTGTCCGCATGCATTCTACGAGCTATGTGCCCTGCCCAATTCTTCCGACACACAGTGACTGCGCAAGCGCGGGATGCAATAGGTCTTTTTTAAGGCGTTTGAAAAAACTAATAGTTAATCTTGTGCCTGAAGTAGTGTGTGCCTGTAAAGTCCATACTAAAGGGAGGAACTTAAAACAGTAATGATAACATAAGAAGGCTATCTTCACAAGAAACAGAAAAAAAAACAGTTAGTGTAATAAGAAAAATATTTTTATTAAATGCCTGCCTCCGACCCTTATTTGTGCATGGGAATTGGGAAGTCAACATTTATTTTTGTGTATCTATCATAATGATGCGCTGCATATTGTTCTAATTGAGATCCTTAAATTATGTCCACTTTTTAAGTTACTTACATCTTGTATTTAATCAATGTTTTAACCCCAAAGGCATCACATTTTACATATACACTACTTGTGCCAATAATATTAAAAACTAAGTCTTCTAATGGTTTCTCCAAAGAAATCCATTAATGTAGTATACTCGAGTATGTTAATGCTCTTTCCGTTTCCAAACATTCATCTAAAACGTATTATCAATGAAGTATACAAATAATTGAATAATAATAATAACCTCGACGATAACCTCGTAAAAGCCGAGAATGACAAGTTGTCAAAGTATTTAGATTCGGCTGACGAGGTTACCGCCATGTGGGATGTGAGCTCAACAATAATTGTCCCAATAGTCGTCTCCGTAAACGGTCTCATAACAAAGAGCCTCGACCAACATCTTAAGAGGCTCTCAGTGGATCACTGGGTCAAGGGCCGGATACAGAAGGCGGCAATTATGGGAACGGCACGCATCGTGAGGAGGTTCCTCACTCTGTCGCCCTGACCACCAGCGGCCTAGGGCGTATAACCCCGCCGCTGGGGGACCTCTGTTTTTCCGTATTTATTTGTGTATTATTGTTTTATATATCAATTTTATAAGAATAAATATAAAAATAAATAAATAAGTTGGAATAATAATAATATCCCGGGACATTATTCAAACACGGCTAATCCTAAACTAAGCAGAGCTTTACTATGGAAACCAGATAACTGATATATTACATATACTATTTCTCATTTGTAAATACATACTTCTATAGACAATTTACACCCAGACTCAGGACAAACAGACATGTTCATGCACACAAATATTTGTCCCGGGTGGGAATCGAAACTATGGTGATGTGTGCTACTTTGACCTGAATGCAGATCACCTCAATAAGCTCGACCGACTTCTAAATAACTGCATTCGGTTCATCTTCAATCTACGAAAATACGATCATGTGTCATCTTACCGCGCGCAATTAAAATGGTTACCAATTCGCCAGCGCAGAAATTTACGTGCTCTGACTACTCTATACACTTTACTAGATTCCGTTTCTTCTCCTTCATATCTAACTTTTCAATTTCAATACCTTCATTTAAAACACAATAAAAATCTGCGTTCTTCTCATAACCGCATCCTACACTGTCCTTCACACCGCTCTGATTTCATCCACTCTTCTTTTCTTATACAATCCATTCTCCTCTGGAATGCTCTTCCACCAGAAATCAGAATGGCTAAAAGTTGTTATTCTTTCAAAAAGAAAACTCGGGAGCATATAACTAAAAAGTATTTGGTAGAATCATCACATTAGTATTATTTTATTTATTTGTATTACTTATATGTAGATATATGTATAATATATATGGATATATATTAGTATATTATAATATAGGTATTGTGGATTTTATGTAATTGTATGAAGTATCTACAGTTTTACTCTCAGTTTTACTCTTTAAGCTCTTAGTGCACCTACCATGTAATCTCTGCATCACCCCAAGGTTGACTGGCAGAGAATGCCTTCGGCATTAAGTCCGCCTTTGTACATTGTTGTGCATAAAGTTTTAAATAAATAAATCGAACCCACGACCTGCGGCGTGAAAAGCAGCGTATCTACCAACCACGCCAACAGGCCCGTCAATATGAAGATTCACAATTTATTATATTTCCTCAGTTCACCACTAAAATCATATTTCCTTATTTCACCACTAAAAATCACAATAAAACATCAAAGCGAGCATAACTGACATTACTCCGCATGATTTATTCAGGAGTGATTGATGTATCTTTCCATTATTCATAATTTAAGTGCCATACACTTGACTTGCCACTGTGGCATTCCCCAACTTCTTCCATTTAAAAGCAATCCTTAACCAACAACTTGTATACTTAGTTACATAAAAAACCTATACTATGTTTTAAAAAACATTACTTTATGCATTTTATTCTTTACTAGCTGTACCCCACGGTTTTACCCGCGTTAAACTTTATGTTATTTTGATATATAAGCTATATTACTACTAAATTTCACCTAAATCCGTTCGGTAATTTTTGACGACGTCGTTTGCGTGAAGAAGTAACAAACATAGACACTCACAAAACTGCCGCTTTATACTATTAGTGTGACTAGCTGTTCCCCGCGGGTTAAGCAGCTGTAAATGTTATAAATTATAACCTGCGTTATTCGGATATATAAGCTATATTGCTATATAAATGTTTTCATACAATATGTACCTAAATATCTATGTTACTAGAAATAATAATGTATACAACTATATTACTACAAACATGTTCTGACTATTTACAAGCGCTTTTTAAAGTCTACGTGAATAAAAACCTTTATTATTAAAAAAAAAAGAAAAAAAAAATACTGTATATATTTTTTTTTTTTAATAATAAAGGTTTTTAATCACGTAAATCATTTGCATTTCACGGTTTAATCAAAATCCGTCTGGTAGTTTTTGCGTGAAAGAGTTACAAACATCCATACATCAATACATCCATACTGACAACCTTTCGCAGTTATAATATTAGTAGGATTGCACACAGAAAAATACATACATTATAATTATACATTTATGTTTCTTGAGTTGATAAGTTAGGCTATTTCAATAATAATTGTAAATCCTTTGACGATTAATTGTGTCCCTTTTACTATACAAAAATACATACATACTTCCATATAAAAGCATATTATAGAGTAATAACATAAATTAAAATTTATAAAAAACCCTCGATATTTGTCATAGTGTTCCACTAGTAGTCTAGTATATTATTTAATGATACGATCACAAGTCTTGTCGTGCCTAATATTTCGTACATTTCGTTCGTACATCATGGCAGTCTATGACGTTCACTAACACTTGATTGCATATGCCATAATCACCACGATTGGCAGACATGTTTGCGATAGCAGTATAAGGAATTAAGGATCATAGTACAGTCAGCATCAAAAGTCGATGATCATATTCAGATTTTTATAATCACTGTACACTCAACACCCATAAATCGCTAAACAAGAAAGGCCTTAGTTTTGAATGAACATCATTAAAGTTCAAAATTACCTGAACACTACTCGTCCAATGTCACTGAACACCATTTTATAAAAAAATTGCTGATTTTTATATTATCCGAGATCATCATGGAGTTATACAAAAGTCACTGAACAATAAAAAAATGTTGTTTTGGTTTTCAAGTGTTATCACGGCCACGGAATGTCCAAAAATAACTTAACATCATTAATAACAAAATTTACTGAACATTACTTTGCTTTTGATATCTAGCGCGTACTTATTTTTTACAATCAAAAGTAGCTGAAATGCAAACTAAAAAACTGCTCGTTACTATCTTCAGCGTTATAAATCCAATCTAGTCCTATCCAGCCCAAATCATGTAAAAAAAACCGGCCAAGTGCGAGTCGGACTCGCACCTGAAGGGTTCCGTAGCAGCAAGTATTTCATTTGAATAAATGAAAGCAAATTGCGGTTTACAATTTATAACGTATTAAAAAAAACTACTTGATAGATCTCGTTCAAACCAATTTTCGTTGTTAGTTTGCATGGTAATGTACATCATATATTTTTTTTAGTTTTATCATTCTCTTATTTTAGAAGTTACAGGGGGGGGACTCATTTTACCACTTTGGAAGTGTCTCTCGCGCAAACTATTCAGTTTAGAAAAAAATGATATTAGAAACCTCAATATCATTTTTAAAGACCTATCCATAGACATGTACATGTATAGGTACGATGAAATTTTTTTCTTGAGTTTCTATTCAATGTATGGTGACCCCCCAAAATTATTGATCTTTTTCTATTTTTTTGTAAAAATCTTAATGGGGTTCACCGAATACATCTACTTACCAAGTTTCAATCGTACAGCTCTTATAGTTTCGGAAAAAAGTGGCTGTGACATACGGACGGACAGACAGACAGACATGACGAATCTATAAGGGCTACGTTTTTTGCCATTTGACTACGGAACCCTAAAAAAATCAATGGATGTAAATTTCGAATTTAACTTTCCAAATTAATGTTGTTTTTTTTTCGTAGTATCAATGAGAAAAGTTCAGGCAGTCGGTCACAGAACAGCCGCCTAGTAAAACCTCTCTGTGCAGTTGTGCACAGCGTGTGGCACAGTGGTTAAGACGGTTAAGTGGTTGACGGACACAAAGTACATCCAGAATCAGACCAACTATTTATGGGTCATACAAATAGTTGTTGCGGGACGGGAAGTTGCGAGGCGGCTGTCTTAGGCTCTAGACAGACGGACCGCATTTCAACTGCAATTCAAGCAGTTCAAGTGCAGTATGAATGCAGTTGACACGACTGCAATAGAACTGCAAAACCAAACGCGCAGTCCGAATGCAGTCGGCGTGCAGTTGCAGTTGAAATGCGGTCCGTCTGTCTAGAGCCTTAACCGCTATGCAATGGACATGTGCATTATATCAACTTCAAGAGGTTCGAATCCAAGCTGGATTACTGCTTCCTTATCACTATTACATAATGCTTACAAAGTTTGCCTACATACTAAAATAAAATTCATGCAATATATTTAATAATATTAAGCATTATCGGCAACTGAATATTTATCTGGAACAGCTTTGCCATTGACAAAGGCCTCCTCTAAAGATTTCCAAGTATCTATATCTGTCTCTTTCTATACGGGTCCATGTCGGCCCAGCTATTTTATTTAAATCATCTACCCATCTTTTACTCTGTCTTCCTCTTTTTCTTTTGCTATCTCTTGGGTACCACTCGGTTATTATTTTAGTCCCTTTCCCTTTTTTTTTCTCGTAGCATAAGCTGGATAAGTAAATGTAAAAAAGATTTTAACACGGTGGCAAAAGTTAGTTAAAAAGTCACTTATTGCTGTTCACGTTGTTTGTAAATGTTACTAGTAGTTCACTGTAACGTTATTAGATGGAGTTGCACAGTACCTTATAATTCACTAGTGAGATTCTTAGATCAATCTACTTCAGAACATTATGTTTCCGCTTAGTACATAGTAGATGGCGTTGTACCAATAGTTAAAAGTCGCAAGTGAGATTCTCCGCACATTAATATTTTCTGTATTGTTCCTGACTATCGACAGCATTAGCTATTGATAGATCCTACCCGCCTAATTGCCGTGGCCCATCTGGAAGTCCTTAATTAGTTAGACTATGGACTAGGGTGGGCCAAAGCGAACTAAACATGTCTAGGACCTAGGTGGGGACTGTCGAGTCGAGCAACCCCAAAAATGGACTGTTTTGTAGAACATCGGTCCAATCCATTGCCCAGCCTGCCTGCCACATATTCATGGCAGGATTCTAGGAATGTCACAAGCAGGGCAATCAGTGTGGCCACGTTCTGGGCCACAAAAATTTAACTAGTTTGCCCGCGACACGGTAAGAAGATCAGATATATCCTAACAGGTTTTATTGAGTGCTCTGGTGGAATATATCCCGCCCGGTTCATACCGGCAAGTTTATACAATCGCTTTAAATATTATCGTGATCACTTCTCTTCTTATCTCTTAACTTTTTTTCATATGTATTTATTATATTCTGTCTCGTTGGTCTAGCGGTAGCGTATTCACCCGCAGAGAACGAGGTCCTGGGTTCAAATCCCGGTTCGGTTCAAAAGCGATATTGGGACTTTTCTGTACTTAATAAGAAAAATATGTCGGCTGATGCTGAGAAATTTTTCTTCCCGAAATCTGGGAGTTGGCGCTATTATACCCCTGTGCCTCGGGGCGCACGTAAAGCCAGTCCTGTACCTGACCTCTTTCTTGTCGCGTCGCTAGGCGCCCCATTGGATCATGAGAGAGATGGAATAGAAAGTGCTCCTGTCCTTGTGCGCTATAATATGTCCCGCGCAGATGGCTAATTCGCCTAGGAGGACATTATTATTATTTTTTAAATAAATATATATGTTTATGTGTGAAAATAAACAATTTTTATTTTATTTTTATGTAACTGATACTTTTATATAGATTTTTATCTTACTTTTGTCTGGAAGAGATCACTACAAAGCGATACGATTTTACAGACGCTAGCACAAGCAGTTACCCCAATCTGTCAAGTTTCTTTTAAAGATTTTCAACTTTATCGAAAAAGCATAAGGTTCACTTCCAATTGGGGTTTGACAGGTTGGGGTAGCTTGATGTGCTGGCGTCTGTACCTGTTTTGCTTCTATTGACACAATGTACTGTAATGTTTTCTGGTGCCACAAAGTTTATTCCATCTCATTTTATAATGCTCTTACTTGAATACTTTGAGATTTTCGTTCACTAAGTAACCCATGCACCCATAATCAATATTACTAATATTAAGTAATAGCTAATAATAGCTAATAATTAATCGTATTTAGTGGCCGTAAGTGCCACTAGATACCAATTTAGTGGAAGATATACTAAATCATACTAATCTACTGATAATATCTAAACTCCGAAGCCGTTGATCCCTCGCACTGTGGTCTCTTATTAAACCTACACGTAATATATTTTGATCTAATATTAATCAAGCGGATTACGAAGACTTAAAAGCTATACCTATAGGTTAAGTTACTATGTAGTGTTAATGAAACCACTGTCTCGATGGTCTAGCGGTAGTTCAACGGCAGAAAAGAGGTGATTTATGTGTTAAAAGAAAAAGATCTTAATATCAGCCCGAAGTCTGCAAGTTGGCGCTATTATACTCCGTCGGTCCTGGGGCTCTACCAGCTAAGTCGCCGAACATCGATTTCTTAAATGGCGTTCAAATAAATAAAGGTTAAAAATGACTTAATCAATCGTTAAATCGGCTTCCATGAGCACATGTGACGTCATAAATGGTCCGGAATCGATTGTCAACGTTGAAGCCGATTTAATGATTGATTAAGTCATTTTTAACCTTTATTTCATTGAACTCCATTTAAGAAATCGAAGTTCGGTTACTTAGCCGGTAGAGCCCCTGTACCGGATATCATTCCGGTCGTGTCATAAGTCCTATCTGATCATGAGAGTAATGGAAAAGAAAGTGCTCAGTGTTTGCGCACACACTTGAGCACTTTAATTAATATATCACGTGCAGATGGCTAGTCACTATAAAGACTGACCGCTATAGCCGAAATTCGGATAGGAGAACATTATTATTATTAATGAAGCCATCTAACGCTATCTCTGCTATACAACTTATAACATAACTCAGTGGATGAAAATTAAGAAGCACCTCCACCCCATCTACCCATCTTTCTTTATCTGTATCGTATGGCTGAAGTCAGAGTTGTTCAAACCTCCCAGTATTTTCTTTTTCTTTTGATAAGGCAGTGGCAATTCCTACGCATGCCACCCTCAAAAAGTATCTGCGGGTGGGTATATCGGACTCGCACCGACTAAACCTAACCTGCCGTGGACTTCTCTAGGCGCCTGATGGGAGGAGCCCCGGGAACGCGGGTATGCTGCTCCGGTGACCCCCTTTTGCGCCATGTCCCAGATGGTCGTGACACGTACTCTGGAAACCGCCGCCACAGAGATGCTCACCAATTAAACCACTTTGGCGGTCACCAGAGGTAGACAGATAGCGTGCCAAAGTTCTTTACCATATCGATCACTAAACGACCGCATCACCTCTCATCTACCCATACAACTGAAAATTAATATTCCTAATTTTCAGTTTTATAGATATACTATTCTACTATTCAGTTTAGACAAAAATGATATTAGAAACCTCAATATCATTTTTGAAGACCTTCTTTTATATCGCAGGGCGAAAACCGAGCAAGTGGGTCACCTGATGGTAAGTGATCAGCGCCGCCCATGGACACTCGCAACACAACAGAAGTCGCGAGTGCGTTGCCGGCCTTAAGAGTCAGCAAACAAGTGTTGCTGACCCTTGCTGTGACATACGGACGGACAGACAGACAGACAGACATGACGAATTCATAAGGGTTCCGTTTTTTGCCGTTTGGTTATGGAACCTTAAAAAGCGTTATCATTTGAAAATGTCCTCTTGAACCCTGGTGCATAAAGCATGTTCCAATTAAAGTTTCCAGTTGTTTTCCAATTAAGTTCTTGAAACACGATGGAAAACTGCTGCCCTTTGTTAATTAGTCGTATTTATTGTGCAGCGTTAATTGATTGAAGACCTCCAAAGTTGTTAAAACTCTGACAACGGAAGTATCCAATTAAAATCCTACGAATGGCTCGCAAGTGGGGCTTTCATTTGGGTGAATTGCCCAACCCAAAAAAATAAACGGCATACCTAAGAACGGTAGTGCAATGTGCCGATTTATAATTTTACACATTTTTTCTCAATAACAAATGTACTTCTCTACCTCGACAAAAAAAATCATTCATTTCTACCCACTAATAGACCGAAAAAAAAATTACAAAGTGTTATTTTATCATCACGGTGGCCTGTGCTGAACCCAATTCCTCTCATAAAATACCTTCCCCTGTAAATACATTCGTAATATGGATTTAAATCGATTTTGATATCATTAAATTATAATATTTTCGATCAAATAAAACTTTCTTTCTTTGTTTATCTTCTCTCTCATGGATTTGACAGTCAGTCAACTTTTGTCTGGAAAAAAGTTATCATTTCAGAGGACAGTAAGTCTTAGTAGAATAGCCACGTCAAGATTGCGTTGTTAGGCCTGTGTCAAATTTCCTCACTTCGGATCCGTCCGGCTCAAAATCTCGGCATGAACGCACTGATCCCAATGTCTTGCGGTTTTCCACCAAAAAAGTAAGTTTATCATTTCAGTGATATGGGGTCAAAAATTGTTTAATTTCGGTTTCATTTCGGTGGCTGTTCTAGATTCGTTTAATTTGTTTCAAAATTATGTATTAAATTCGCCGTAAGTACTGTTTTGTTTGAGTAGTGTTCATATATTTTTAATAAATTTATTTCGGAGTTTAATGTAGAACTAACCTGTATTTTATCATCTCAGTGTTATCATTTCAGTGGATTCGGTGGACTGTTATACCAATTACAGTCCACCGGAATGGAATGTATCTCCGAAATGATAAAACCATATAGTTTTAGAGATCCTTGTGTTAAATACAAGGTCATAGTTTTGTAATGTAATTTTACCTAGAGTGTAGATTTGATTATTCGGTTGTGTAATATTTGTGTTTACGATATATAATGTATACACATATTTATGTAGTAAGTACATGTATATACTTACTTTACATACACATTTGTTCGGCTCAACGATAATGTGATGAGTGTGTGAGTTACCACAGTGTAGATTTTTATACCTACTAATTGTCTACAAAATAATAATTTCGAGGGTTTACCTTCATTTTAAGTAAGCTACTTTTTATTTTTATGTCATTTATTATGAGTAAATAATATCTATACATATATTAAAATCGTAGTAGGAGAGTCAAAACTGTACATTGAATATTTTTTAAAACGATACTTGGGGCGTGATGTATAATAGATATCGAAACCAAAAATATAGTATTTAGAATTTTTGTCTGTTTGTCTGTATGTATTTCCGGTCTAAACTCAAAAAGTACTGCATGGATTTACTGAAAAATTTTGCATGAATATTACTAAGAGGTCGGGTCAACATATAGGTTACATATTATCACGCTATCACCTACAGGGGAGGAGCTGTGATAATTTATAACATTTAACGCGGGTAAAACCGCGGGGCACAGCTAGTTTTATATAACTTCTAAATTTTACAAGAAATAACAAATAAATCTATAATTAAACTTATTAAAAAAGACTGATGTTTATAATTATTATAGTAAAGACGTGTTCATCATCATCATCATTGAGAAATTATTGTGTGATTTAAAGTAACATGATGAAAAATCAATCTTTTTAAGCTACATACTTTCGCAGTTATGTACATAAGTAATTATGTGGAACAAAACTGTTGGTTTTCGTTCTTTTTAGATATATACGTTTCTCTATTGTTGTAGTAAATTAAGAATAACGTGATATCTATTTGGTTTCTGTTATGTTTCATACGTTTATGTAAAAGGATTAAAAGTACTAAGCTATTACTACTTAGATATTTTTATAATGTTTCTTATTCATTTATTGTGTTTTGAAATTGATTTAATTTTATAAGTTTTTCTTATATACCTGTAGAAACACTATTCTAGTCTAGATATCAATTTAACTAAATTATACCTAGCATTTTTCTCTAAGTGCAATAGGTAGACATTATGTATTACTATTAATGACAAAACTTAAAAATGCACCCATAATATTAATCAGAAACTTTAAGCTTCCTAATCGCACTTCGTTAACTCTTTTGAAAATATATCAAGTAAATTAGTATTAGTTCAAAACACATTAAACATACAAAAATATTTATGTATGAGTATCAGCAGTTACGATAAAGTTTTCCAACATTTTCACCCAACAATAACCAGAAAAAATACCAAAGGTTATATAAGTGAAGAAACAATTCATTCATATCATAATAACTATTACATTAATATCATATTTTGGGGATATTGTAACCTCAAAGAATGATATATGGTAATACTAAATGTAATATCTGTATATCAATAATGATATTAAAATACCTTTCTACTGTCCTGTCTCAGTGTTTATCTAAAATTTGTGGATATCAAAACTAACAAAGTAGGTACGGAACCCAGGCTGACCGGCACGGTTGTTCTTAGCTGTATCATTTCGGTGGATTTATTTCATTTCGGTGCACAGTCTATCATTTCGGTGGTCATTTTTATCATTTCGCTAGACACTTTTCATTTCAGTGGACTCTTAAAAATTCATCCTTAAATATTTATGCCAGTTTTTATGATATTTGGTGTTATTAAATAGGCTAAAGTTTTATTTATCACTAAAACATGTAAATAGCATTGAAATCAAAAAATTCCACCGAAATGATAAATAAAATGACTTGTTGAAATTCACCCATTTGTTGTTTCTTTGTGACGAATTTCATATGAAGCAATCATTGCATTTTGTTGGTTTCGGTAATTTTATCTGGATGGCAATGATCTATTTCTAAGTATTATTGCCGACGTATTGAATTATACCACAGCGGGTACATACAGAAACGACTTTTTTCTGTTATCGGTTACAATTATTCAAAATAAGCAAAAAGCAAGCTGAAATTATTCAAAATAAGCTTAATAATATTAAATATTCATTTATTATATCTGCCAAAGAGTCAAAATCATTATTTTAGTTCATGTCATTGTAATAATTTGATATAAAAAAATATATATTCAATTATGTCTGATTTGTAGTCAGTTCTTAATATAAGACACCAGAAGGACCTCAAAATGAGATATCTGATGATACGAGTGTCCAAATTGTTCCGAATAAAAGTTTTACGTTTTCGTGTTTTTATTGCAGATGCCGATCTTGGGATTGCACGGGCCGTAAATGGGCTAAATGAGAAGTGTGGAGAAGTTCGTGGTGATGCTTTTACGTCTAGATAATGACTAATGACTACTGTAAAGAACATTGGCAAAACCCCATGTACTTTGAGTGTCGCATTTATACTTCGCGTGCAGTGCGTGCGTGTAAAAACACTCAAAATAGATAGATCTAAGGCCTAATAACATAAAGTGTAATCATAGCATATTTTTTTGTAATGGGGTTTGGACAGAAAATCGTTTCAAAAATTTATCATGTACATAGGTTAGGTTAGCAACGTGTATTGATCATTGACCTATATTATATTAAATAAATAAATAAAATAAAGAAATATAAAACTCTATGATATTGATATATTGATTCTTGGGGTTTAAGATATTTTATTGTCTCAAAAGAATTACAATTGACTTTTTATGAGAAACATATATATTATATATATATATAGTTTAAAGTAGGCTTAAATACTAACGCGGGCGGTTTCTGAGCTACGTTCAACTTACATGTATATAAAACAAATAACAAAAACAAGTTAAACTAAAAACTGTTATAAAACAAAGTATATAATATAATAAATAAGTAGGGTATTTAAAGAAAAGATAAAATTACTCCCCTACTAACTTAACAGTGACAGATGAATTATTGAGCAGATGAATTCATTTTAGAATACAATGTACGACATGATTATGTAAACTATAATAGCGCTTTTCCTTTGAGGCGAAATGGATAGGATGTACATGAAACCTACAGGAGGCTAAACCAAAAGATGCCTTGCCTTGGAATGCCTTTGGATGTTGGAGGAACATCAGGCGCTCCGTACCTATGCTTGTTTGCCATCTCTGTATACTATGTATGTATGAATGCCATATTTTAGGAGAAGCCTCAGTCCAGCAATTGAGCGAAGCGGCAGGTCAGTGATTGTTTTTTATAGTTACGTAAGTATAGGGAACTATAAAGTAGGTAGGTAATAAAGGATATTATTTTATAAAATGAAACAATGTCCACAGCCTTATAACTCTCAAAAACTGTTTAATTTCTGAAGACAGACAATGCTAAAACTAAAACAATAATTAATACAATCAATATTTTATAACAAAAGAAATTATATGAAATTATTTTCATAAAGACAAGACATAAAAACAATATTTACTTGACGGTGCAATATCTACAGTTTGGCAGAAGTAATTTATTAATTACTAGCTGGTGCCCGCGACTTCGTCCGCGACAATTTTGAATGATGACCAATGTAACTACTTACTTCTAGCTTAATCTAAAAAATATAACTTTTAAAAGAAATAAGCAATATAAATTAAAGAAAACCTAACCGATAAATAACCTAGCTAAGAAATAAACTAAAGACTACTTTGCTACTGTTATTTAAAAAAAAGACCCGATATCATAAACCCAAAAACATCAAAGAATACATATCAATTGCTTAAGTAAAGTCAGTAAGTCCAATAAAGTAATATAATAATCAACGATGCATTAATCACAAAGTTAACTCCCATTAGCTTAGGTTGCGACCACGGCATTGATAGGTCTAATATCACATTTTGTGAACGAAACCATAGCGCGAACTAAAACGATGATTACCCCATCTACTAACAAAAATATAAACTTGTAAAGCGGTAAAATTAAGATGTGGGCATATATTTTGGGTGAGATTTAGGGGATTATCTTTTGATTCAGTTTTGGACTACCTTTTACTTCAAGCATTTATTTATTTTAACCGATATTTCAAATGAGTTCTGCGATCTGAAACGATATAAACACCATCTAGTTACAAAATTATGAACTTGTAGATCAGTAAAATTAAGACGATATTTTTTGGGTGCCATCATCTCGACACGAACAATTTATACTACGCTAACTCGAATTTTGGGTAAATTTTTTTATCCCAATTTTATTAAATTGACGTTTTCTGAATATGTTATAAAAAATACAAAAGAAGTTACAAATCTTATAAAACGCTAAATCTTTACTTAGACGACAACAAACACGACATTTTAAGCAATAAGAAACGAATTTCTTAAGTTGGTGTAAATTTTTGGTGTTGACCTATTGAATCAGTTATGGATTACCTTTTAACAACAAATTATTCCCTTAATTGCTTTATTTTTAACTGAAATACCAATTTCCATTCAAACATCCCCTATTTGTCACCCTTCGTGGTAGAATTCTCGGAAATCCGGAAACGTATACTTTTAACTGTAATGCTAAATACCAATTTTCATGCGTTTAATTTAAAACTTGTTAGCACTTTTTTCATATTAATTACATCCCCAATTTTACGCCCTTGGGGGTGAATTTTCAAAAATCCTGAAATATATATTATAATTTTTAACTGCAAGTCTATATACATGCCTTCAACATCAAAATTAAGGACTTTCATAAAATATTTTATCCCTTATTTTACTCCCTTAGGGGTGGTATTTTCAAAAACCCTTCTTCGGTGGATGCTTACGTCATAAAAGGTAACTACTGTCAAAATTCAAGTCCCTAACTCCAGCCGTTTAGACTGTGCGTTGATATGGCAGTCAGGCAGTATAAAATTATATCCCCTATTTTCCGCCCTTGGGGGTGTAATTTCCAAAAATCTTGATATAAATGCTATATATTTTTAACAGAATGAACAAATACTCATTTTCATGCGTTTAACTTCAAAAATATCGCATTTTTCATACAAACTTACATCCCCTATTTTATGACCTTCGGGGTAGAATTTTTTAAAATCCTGAAATATATATTTTTTATTTTTAACTAAAAAGCCAAATGCTAATTTTCATGCGTTTAACTTAAAAATTGACACTTTTTTCGTACAAACTTACATCCCCTATGTTTCGCCCTTGGGGGTGTACTTTCCAAAAATCCTGAAACACATATTTTTTATTTTTAACTGCAAGGCCAAATACCAACTTTCATGCCTCTAACTTCAAAAATGGCAAAGTTTCATACTAACTTGGCACCCCCGTTTTACCCCCTTAGGGGTTGAATTTCGAAAAATCCGTCCTTATTCCTTGTCTACATTATAAAGAAAACATCTGTGCAAAATTTCAGCATTCTAGGGCCAAGGGTTTGGGCTGGGCGTTGATGAGTCAGTCAGTCAGTCAGGACTTCTCTTTTTATTTATATAGATAAATCGATGTTTTGATGGAATAAAAGATTTTTCATTTTTGTTTTCATTTTTCATACCTATGTTTATACACAGTAAGTATTCATATGGTTCATGGGAAGCATTACGTGACGATGACGCGAGTTCCATGACTTTTGTTCTGCCAATAAGTAGGTACCTACTCAATGTGCAAAAGATGTTAAAAAAATGTTTGAACGTCCGACTTCGATAGTTATATAGCCTCAATATTTATGGTGGCGCACGGGCTAAATACTTATAGTTAAAAGTATTTTGTTAATATTTAATTATTTGTACTGTTGTACTAGATATATAAAAAGACTAGCTTTTGCCCGCGACTTCGTTCGCGTGGAATAGTGTCTTCCGGCAGATTTTTGGTTTTACCCACATAGTTCTCTTCTGTATCTCTTCAAAAATGAAATGTGGAAGATATTCTAGGGTACTCTTCAAAAATCAACATAAGCTCTGCGTTTGTTTTGAAGATATGTATACTCACTTAGGGCATTAAAGCCGTTATTGCCGATCGAAAAAGCCGAAAATGTTATTTTTCCCTTATTTTCAAAATATTATTTTGATTTGCCATTTCAGAAAAATTACTGTTTCTCCCTTGACAAATTTTCTATTATTTTAGGCTTTAAAGATTATTAAAGTTTCTTACACCAAGACATTTCTGTATACCACGTTTTTAGTTTTGCCATCCTTTGCAAAAATATATAGGTCTTGTGGTTTTGACACTCTTGAGCACGCAACGTAGAGTTGTCCATGGGAGAAACAGGCTTTTTCAAGATGTACCCCCGCAACTTTAAGCGTTTGCCCTTGGGCTTTATATATGGCCATTGCAAACGCATTTTTCAGCGGAAACTAAACTCTTTTGAATTGGAATGGCAAATCAGTTGGAATGATGGGAATGCGGGGAATAATTACAGTTTCGCCTTTTGCCATTCCAGTCATAATAACTGCTTTAATGTCATTCCGTCCTAAATAGGTTACTTGTAAGTTGTAACCATGTGCCGTTACATAGCCTTGGTGGATCTAGGTTTCTCATAAGCATCACAGGAACTCCAACTTTCAGCCTCAACTTGTGAGAAGGCACTCCTGATAACTCTAAGGAGTTGAGAAACTCTGTTGGGTAAGATGTCACTTGCTCGGTATCCACGACGTTATCTACTGATAGATACTCGATGACATCTCCCTCTACGTCAGACATAATTTGGTCATTTATCCGGCCTACTATTTCATTTGTTGGCGCCAATATCGCCCTTTCGCATAACCATTCCCGATTTTTGATATTAGCGCGTAAATCCGGATAGACACTATTTTTTAAATTGTATGTGCTATCCTCAATTTGGCATCATTCGCTGCTCAGCGTGATTATACTCTCGGAGTCGGTATGCATACTATCCTCGCCGATCTTCAGAAGAGCAGCAGCATACTGCCCGGCTTGACAATCATTATGGAGTAATACTCGCATATTCGTCGACAGTGAAACCTTTTGCACATGTGTCCATAGCACAGATGCTTTTAAACAGGCATTGATTTAATCTGCCGGTGTGCCCCTTGCTATAACTGGCAGGGTCTGCCGGAAGTCACCGGCCAATAGAACCACCATTCCTCCCATAATACCTTGATTGTTTTTTATGTCTTTCATCGTGCGACGAAGTGCTTCGATTGCTCTTTTATGGGACGTCGTACATTCATCCCAAACCAGCAGTTTACATTGTTGCAACATTCTTCCACACTCACTACTTTTACTTATGTTACAAACTGGCATTTCCTCCCAACGCCATCTATCGAGCATAGTGACAACTCGGATTATTTATCTATACTCCGTTCGGGCATTTTCTTTGTACTAAAAGTGTTATTATATTGATATTATTTTTTACATACCTTTTTGTTATTGTTTTAATTCATCGGAAAAAAGTAAATAAATAACTTTTTTCCGATGAATTAAAACAATAACATGAACCGAACTCGTGAAACGATCGACACCATTGCGCGATCACCAACACAACATATAGTACTAATAGAATTATCTATACTCCGTTAGAGCATTTTCTTTGTACTAAAAGTTGTATTATATTATATTTTCATACCTTTTTACTATTTATTTACATTTTTCCGATGAATTTTCAGTACTGAATTGATGCCGACTCTTGACCAATAGATGGCGCTGTATGTCCGGAATAAATTTTATTTTTATTTTATTTTTGTATTAAAAACTATCCTATGTCCTTTCTCAAGTTCCAAACTATGTCTGTACCAAATTTCACACAAATCGGTTCAGTAGTTTAGGCGTGAAGCAAAGACAGACAGACAGAAAGACAGACAGACAGAGTTACTTTCGCATTTATAATATTAGTTTGGATTATTGTATAAAAATTAGGTAAGATTTTATTCTTAATTGCCTTGATGGGTGAAAACCTAGATTTATAAACAAATATCATCGTACATGCCGCGAAAACGTGCAGCGACATCTATCGGCTAAACTTGAAATTACCACGCATTCACTCAAGCTGACGATACAATAACATAGAAAATAACATATGTTCTTAGTTGATTCTGTTTCTGTTAGATAAGATAAGATAAAGATTTGTTTACCAAAATTATTTACTTATTCCTTAACTATTTTACATATAGCAGTGAAATTACAATTTTGTAACAAAAAAGAAATATCTTTCACTAACTTATGTCTTATGTCACTAGGTCGAGCCTGTCTCGTGGATCTATTTTGAATTTCAAGTAAGATGAATTATTGATGTACAAAAGTTACATAAACGACAGCCTGGTAACATTATTTCGTTTTCTAATTTAATTAACGTAAATTACTAAATGTTTTAGTAGCTTTGTTACAATAAAACTTCCTTGTTTTATGTAAATCCTAAATCGCGCAAGTAAAGTTTTCACCGTACGTACGCATACGTAAAAGTTCATAAGATGATCATATCGGGGGTCGGTCGCCTCGAAGAAATTGACAACGCTGTGTTATCATTCTTGATGGCATAGCGATGTCAACCTGAGTACTGTGTACTCCTTCGAGTGCGATCGACCTCTATTGTTACTTATTTTATTATTTATTATATTATTATTATAACCCTTTTACTGTTTTGTTTTGTTTAAATTGCAATTATTTCTTACAAGCTTTAATTAGTTTCACGTCTCCCAGTGTGACTGTGATCAAATCTTGCATGTTAAATTTAATTGTTGATGTAGGTAAATTGTGTCCGTCTATTACATGTTTGTAAAGTACCCGCGACGCGAAAATATCGTTCGCTTACCGATTGATTTGTTCGTTCTTAAGGATAGTCATATCTCATTTAATAATGTAAAACAAATATTAATTTTATGCAAAAAGATCATTTGTTAGTTAATTGACACAAGATGGAGGCTATATTCCAATTACTAAAAATGAATACACATTGTACACACGGCTACACATCAAGCTTTTATTTTTGATCTCTTTTGAATTTATTTTTAAGCGTTAAGCTTATATTTATTAAAACCAATTTTTATGAAAGTTTTAGTACAATTTGATAAATAAATAAGACTGTTTTAAAATGTTTGTACTTTTGATAAATACTAATTATTGTTCCGTAAATAAAGACTGATTCTTGTAAGTATGTATTACTATTCATAAAAGTATTTTAATCAATTTTATATTTTATTTACACCAGCTTAAAAGAAGGGTTGCCTACTATGAGATATATCTCAATTTGAGGACGTCAAGTAACTCAAATTAGGATACCGTTATCCTTGAACAAAAACCAGGAATTCTTTTGATAAATCACTTACATCACAATATCAAGTAGTATAGGTATTACCAGTTTTTAAATACCTATAAAATTATATTTACTTTGGGTTAAAATTATCTTTGATATTTTAAAATAATATATCGCTTCCCGGCAAAAAAGTGTCAGAATACAAAAATAACTGTTACGAGAAAATGAAACTTTAATAGTTTTTTGGTCACCTAGACGTCAATAATTTCAAAACTATAATATTCAGATTGCTGAAATTTTGCGTGTGAATAGCTTATTTATATGTTTATTACAGGGCTTTCAATTGAATAGCAAAATTGTAATTTTTTAAACTAGGTAGGATCTGGGAAAATCACTACGCTTAGCAAATGCCGGTGTTTACAAACCAGAGTAAATTTCGAAATACTATTTGTTTGATGCGGGAATCAAACCCAAGACCATGGTCCGGTACATGCGCCACTAGAACAGCGGGCCGTTACATTACATTTATTTATATTTGACTTAAATATATAGTGTTTTATATTTAAGTCTTGCATTAAAACATCATCTTTCAAAGCATTTTGATTACAAATATTTTGTTTATTAAATTTCTCGCTATCTAGGATTATTAGCAAAGCTGCCCAACTATTATTATTCATAATGATCCTTAAAAAAATAAACAATTAGTAAAGACTAGTACTAAAATAAATAAAATACACAACGTGGCATTAAGATTGAGTTATATTTAATCCCGAAAAAAAGACCGAACACAACATAACTCTTGATTATTATAAAATTTTACAACAATAATGACATTACATGTATTGCTTTTTTATAAATGCCCTTAAATTGCGATTATATACAGTAAAAAAGAGACCCTTTACATGAAATGTCTGTTTTTTGTATGATATGGCAATATTTACAATGCTTTTTCGTCAACAATACAGTCTTAACACAGATTGTGCCGCCTTTTTAGTAACAACTCTAATATTTAAACGTAAAAATTACCGATAAAAAGTCACATCACACGTTAAAACACTTTTCTGGTGGCACATTACACGTTTATTATGTATTAACACAAATGTGACACTGTTCACGCCTGTGTTCGGAGCGAAACGGCTCCGTAAAAAAGAGAACTTAGTGCCATCTAGCGGTAACCATGCGAAACATAATAACGACATTTTTTCAGCCGGACAAAGGAAATACGCGCTATTTAATACTGTAATTATGTCATTTTATACCTAATATGTGTTGTGACACCTTTCTTGCCGGGAAGCGATATGTATCTAAACATTAAAATGTTATCTCATATAACATGGAACCCTTAACCTACTAATATCGCCTACTAATAACCTACTAAAAACTGGGGGTTGAAAGTAAAATTAAGGAGTATATGGATTTTTAAAATCTATAATCATAAAAACATCTAACTAAATATGTAACAGTAGGATGAAGAGGTTCCGATGATACGAGGTCAAAGCTCCGTACGTACTTTATTGGCGGAGGAGTACGTATATAGTGAGATTTATATTTTTGTAATAAGCTTCTGATAATTGCTGTCACTGCGTTGCATAATCATTGGGATTTAGTACAGGAACCAACGGCATCAACTTCCACTTCGTGAAATTTAGGTTTACTTCGAAGCCTAAGTTTCACGAGGTGGAAGATCCAGCCGTTGGTTCCTAGCTGGTCTAAATCTCAAAGATTATCCCACGCAGTGAAAGCAATTGGCAGTAGCTTATATCAATGTGTAGCCTGCGAGGTCATCTCACATCCCCTCACGGGGATGGAAGGATTCGGTTCCGGGGCGTTGGCCCCCCGACCGAGGTAGCCATATCGCTGCCCGTAACTACGGGCAGGTGGTTGGTGTTGTCCTTTGGACTACGGTAAACGATTCCTTAGGAATTGGTCACAGCTATCGCCGTTTAATGATTTCGGGCCAGCCAATACTGGGGCAGCAGTGAGGGTGGGGGTTTTTACCTCCCCTTGCTTCACGGCGCCGGGAAATCAAAGCCCTACCGGGTGAGACACCTTGTGGTGAGGCCCAGCAGGAGCCGACCTACAACCGACGCCGTCTTAACGGAGGGGGGTCCCTGGTGGCTGTCCCAGTTGACTGGGGGTGGTGCGAGTTACGGCGTCCGCTGTGGCCAAGTCTCTAGGGAATCGGTGACGGTCCGGGGGGCGGGCGTGGTAAGGTGCGATGGTCTTCAAGTGGTCCCACGAAGAGGTGTCGGCGCGGCTGAACATTTGGTCCGCCAAGCGCTGGACGAATGTGTCGATGGACTCCATCCTCAGGTCCCTCTCTATGGTTGAATTCCTCACGTAGCGAGGAGCTGCTATGATGGTGCGTAGTGCCTGACTTTGCTGTGCTCTGATCTTCTTTCTGCTCGACTCGCTCGTGAGGGCGAACCAAGCTGGGGCGGCGTAGGTCAGGCGTGTGCGTACGTACAGTTTGTATACGCACAGCTTGGCTCTGAGAGGGAGGGATGAGCTCAACACCGGGTGGAGCAGTGTGCGGACGGCACGTCCCTGCGCGTCAACTTGGGTTGTGTGGGGGGCCATGCTCAGACGATGGTCTATGGTCACGCCCAGGTACTTTACTCTCGGGGACCACTTGATGGCCTCATTGTTTAGTTTAAGTGGTGGTGGTAGGTGGGAGTGACGTCCTACTAAGATAGCTTGCGTCTTACTCACGATCACCGACAGCTTCCATTTTTGGAGCCATTCAGGGAGTGCATCTAGGCTGCGCTGTAGTTTTGTGGCGGCGAATGCTGCTTGCATAGAAGTTGTCAGGTATGCTGCGTCGTCCGCGTACAGCGCAAGCTTCGCGTCTTTGTGGACAGGGATATCGTCGGTGAAACGTGAGTAACACACCGGGGAGAGGCAGCTACCTTGCGGCACCCCTGCGGTCATTCTGCGTTCCGTTGAGACGCTGTTTTCCACCACAACTCTGAATTTTCGATTGGCGAGAAAACTGGAGACGATTTTCACGATGCGACGAGGCGCCTTTGACGTGGAAAGCTTGTAGATTAAGCCCTCGTGCCAAACACGATCGAACGCCTTCTCCATGTCAAGGAATACGGCAGCGGCATATTCTTTCTTGTTGCGGGCTCCTGCCATATCGTGCAGTACCCTTGACAATTGGAGAGTGGTGGAATGTTCCGACCGAAATCCGAATTGTTCTGCTCTTGGAATGATATGTGGAATCAGGTGCCGCAGCAGGAGTACTTCGAACACCTTGGAGGTTATGGGCAGCAGTGTAATAGGCCGATAGCTTTCAGCTTTTAAAATATTTTTCCCCGGTTTGGGAAGAAGGATCACGTGACCCATCTTCCAGCAGTCCGGGAATCTGCCTGTCCGGAGGATGCCATTGTACAGCCGGGTTAAGGTGACAATTGTCTTTGCTGGTAGATGGCGCAGAGCGTTGTTGGTTATTCCGTCTGCGCCAGGGGCTTTTTTGGGCTTCATTCTCCAGATTGCCCGTCGGACCGCTCCCGGGGAAAAGAAGATGGGGTCTTCAGATGTAGCTATCGGGTCTTTGAAGTAGGCTCCAAGGTGTTTCTCCACTGCTGCGGTATGTGCTGCATTGGTGGTTGGATTCGGTCGGAACTGGCGCTCGAGGTGTTCGGCAAAGATCTCCGCGCGGTCCGCCGCACGGTATCTTGGTGTCCCATCTGCGTGAAGAAGCGGGCGAATGGGGGGAGGGGCGCTTGCTAGCCGACGACAAAGGCGGTGAATTGTCGGCCAGTCATTGTTGGTAGCGGTTTTAGTGATGTGATCCTCCCATTTCGCCTCGTTGTGACGTCCTATCTCGGCCTTCACTTGTTCCGCTACACGGTTTAGGCTCATCCTGTGTGTTGGGCAGCGTGTTAGTTGCCACCTCTTGCGCAGGTCCCTTTTCTTCGCGAGAAGTTGGCGAATGTAAGGAGGCAGAGGTGGTAGTCGCGCTGGTGGTGGTGCTGTGGTAGACGCTGTGGTTAAAGCTGCCTTTATACTCAGAACGAGCTCTTCAGCTAGTGCTTCTACGTCTTCACCGCTGGTGATGGGCCGAGAGGGGGTAGTAGTCTCCAGTTTACTCGCAAAGATTGTCCAATCGGTGTGTTTACGTGGCGCTGGGGGGGCAAGTCGAGCGGTATCAAGTGGTATGACGACGAGTACTGGCTGGTGATCTGAAAGTAGCTCGTCGTCGATCACCTGTTGTGCGATCTGGCAGTGTAGTCCGCGGTGCACCAAGATATCCAATACATCTGGCATTTGGGTGGTATTTTCCGGGTAATGGGTAGGGACTTCAGGGCCGGACACTTTAAAGCCGCGGGCCTCCGCGGTACTTAGGAGTCGCCTTCCTGACGTATTTGTGCGTGAAGAGTTCCACGCTGGGTGCTTGGCGTTTAAGTCACCGCCTATGATGGTGGGCTGTGGAGAGTCCATTAGAGCGGTGAAATCCGAAGGATGGAGGGGGTCGCCGGGATGTGGCAAACATTCTTATTTGCTCACCGGCGGCATAGAGTTCTACACCCAGCGCGTAAACTGTTTGTAGTGTCGGCGATGTCAGGGGTTGGTGAACGACTCTCCGTTTAACCAGAACTGCCAGACCGCGAATGTGGCGTCCTTCGCTCGACTGCACATCCTGCCTATAAACGAGGAAACCTGGGAATTTGATTTTATCTGCAGGTCCCAGGTGCGTCTCGCTTATTAGCGCCACGTCAATATCCTGTTCCTGCAGAAGCGGCCGAAGGAGATTTATCTTACTCTTGAGGCCACGAGCATTCCAGTGCATGATTTTTATAACCTTTTTATCCATTGTAGATGGACATAAAATCAGCTACCCCACCCATTATAAATGGTAGTGGGCTTGTTCCAGCCTGGAGGGCCCCCATTATATCTTGGGCGAGTCTCATGGCGAGGGACAAATATCTGGACATATTCGGGGAGGCCAAAATGTTTGCTAGTCCCTCCATTCCTTGTAGGACATTTTGTCCAGATACTGTTTGGGAGGTCATACCGGGGCCATCACTTCTAAGTCCCGAGGTCCTTGTCTTAGGATCACCTGTCATAGGTCTCACTGTGGTCTCAGAGTAGCTTGGCTGGGCTACTGAAAGCTTTGTGGCCGTCATAGGGGCTGAGATGTTAGGAGCTGTGCCCCTCTTTCTCCTTCGCCGCTTGCATCCGGGGTTATCTCCCCCGCGAGCTCTGGGGTTGTTAGCGGTCGCCATTAACGAGCTGCTTTGAGCTTCCTCTTTGGGGATGGGATCCATAGGCCGGGTTTTCTCCGGAATGGGGTTTGTGTCGGTCTGCTTTCTCGAGGCAGCTATGGCGACTGTCCCGGCTTTTTTATTACGGCTCTCTAGTTTGTAGACCCGGCACTTTAAACTATTTGCAGGGTGATCCTCCCCGCAATTAGCGCACGTAGCCGGTTCTTCTCTGGGCCTTGGGCATTCTTTGGCGGTGTGCTCACCGCCGCATCTCACGCAGGCAATAGTTCTGTGGCACTGGTGAGAGGAGTGCCTGAATTTCTGGCAGCGGTGGCACTGTGCCGGTCCTTTCTTTCCTCTCCAGGCCTCGATCTTTACGCCGGGCATACATAGAAGTTCCCCTATGTCGTAGATACCCGGCGTGATATCTTTTGTGCGTAGCAGGATCGCGAGAAATATGCACCCTGGACGTCCTTGCCGGGCTTTAATATGCCGGACATATTCCGGGACGTATCCTCGCTCGCGGAGTTCCTCTGCGATTTCCTCCGGGTCCGTATTCACCGGTAAACCACGAATCGCAACTTTGACACTACGTTCAGCGGGCAGCGAGTAGGAGAACCATGAGATGTTCTCCGTCTTCTCCAACTCGATCAGATATTTTTGGATGACCCTGTACTCATGGTCCTCCTTTGGCGAAAAGCGTATCCCCCCTTGTAGGGGTCGTGCATGCGGAACGTGTCCCAACTGTTCTTTGAGGGCGCGAAAGTGGTGCGCCCAGTTGGGAAGTTTCTCGACTACCAGAGGTGGGTACCTCGGTGTAGAGGAGTCGCGGTTTGGCGTATGCGGCTTCCGTGCAGCACCCGTGGTAGGTTCGCTGCCCGCTTGGCTTCTTGGTCTCGCCGCTATATCCGCGTACGAGACGTGAGGTTCGGTTGGTGGCGGAGTGGGCTGGGCTTGCGCTTGTATGCGCTGCCGCTTTGCCTCTTCCTCCTCTTCGGGGCTTCGTTTTCTCCGCTGCGATGGCGCTAGCTCGTGTTCTGAGCTCAATGTTGCCATCGGTAGTGGGGAGGGGGTCCGGAGTGGCGCATCCGGTAACGACTCGACTGAGTTCGAGTCAGTTCCGGAGCGTACACTAAAAACTGGAGATTGCGTACGGGAGTTGGCGATCGCGGGTGAGAACAATCCCTCGTTGCTTGTCAACTCGTCCCCTAAGCAGAGATCGGGCATGGATAACCCTCTGCTTAGGTCTTGGATGTCTCTTCTGTGTCTTCCTGACACACGTTGAGGCAGTGGGGCTGGTCTTGGGGCTGCTTGTGTAAACGCGCGGCTGGGTGGCCCAGGTGCGCGCGGTGGCACAATAGCTCGCGGCGCGGCAGCGCGTGGTGTCGGCGGTAACGCGGGCGCGGAAAGCCGTACGCCATAAGACGTACCGGTTCGCGCAGTGCTACTCGACCAAACTTTGGGAGTCTGCGGGGAGGCGGGGCGATTCGCGGCGGGCGCTCGACCCGGTGGGGAGCGCACGAAAACGCGGGATTCGCGGCCGGGCGCGCGGGTGTCGGCTACCGCTGTTTGTCGGGACACCCTCGAGGTGGTTTGGCCCTGAGAAGGGCCGTTTGGGGATGGGTCGCGGGACCGGACCCGCCAGGGGCCCGGCGCGCGACCATCCGTGGGCATGTTGTGGTACTAGCCCTGAAAAGGGCTGTTTAATGTGGGCGTGTACACCTCCGCGACGATCCAGGCATCAGCTGGCGCCCACTGGTGCAGTCGTCCGTGCGGATATTTTGGTTGGCGGTTTCTCGTTCTCGTTGACTTAGGTCGAAACTTCTTCCCCAACGGTACACGCGGCAATCCTCAATGTGTAGCGGCCGGCGGTTGGGCAGGTCATTCGACGGTGGAAAATCTCGCTTGCGACTTTTAAGAACTAAAGCGAAACGGTACAGCGCCATCTACAAAATATCGCAGGAACTAATTTCCGTGACGACTTTTTTATTATAATACTAGCTGCCCGGTACGTGCTTGGCTACGTATAAGGCATAGTAATAAAAAAAATGATTATTAAGTTCATTCATTTTACACTTTTTCAAGACTTTTTTTAATTTTCTCTACGTACAAACCTTCCCTGGACTTCCACGAATAATTCAAGACCAAAATTAGCCAAATCGGTAAAGGCATTGTTGAGTTATAACATTACAACGAAAAGTGGCATTGATTTTTATATATATATAGGTAATATTTAGGATGGGCCACTCCAATCAATTAGGGGTGAAAACACACAGCTACATCCTTATAGTCAGACGACCGCTGTGACTCAGTCCAGTCAAGACCAGGTCCTTGGAGTATTGTCCATATTAACAGCATAAAATATAATAAAATAATAAAATTAAAATTTAAGCAAAAATATGTGTGGGTGTGTGTGGTATTTGAGTGCGTTTTTATTATATTTACTTCTTGCGCAAGGATACCAGGTAAGTTGTATTTGTATATTTTTTTTATTATATGCACGTTTATGTTAGATTGGTCAATAGCTTTTCAGTTTCGTCAAACAGACATGTTCATGCACACAAATATCTGGCCTGGGTGGGAATCGAACCCACGACCGGTGGAGTGAAAGCCAAGTGTTTACCAACCACGCCAACGGGTCTGCCAAAACACACAATTAGTCTAGGCCTATGACCGTTTTTCTACCACTGCTATAAACAGTTTTTTTTAACTTTAAATACATCTGTATGAAAAATTTTTTTCTAAATATACCTACTTAATTAAATATATATAATTGCTGTATAATATAAGATGGATAAATCTTTGTCGGACCCTAACATGTCTGAAAACTTGGAAAAGACCCCCCCTAGCTACGTTACAGCACGTAATAAAAGGTTACGAGATGAAAATTTACCCAAAGAATTTTCGAAATTTAAAGACGAAATCAAGAACTTGCTGACTTCTTTTATGGATACACAGCAAAGTGAATTAAAAATAATAACTTCTAATCTGAAAGATATTCAACAAACAAATAGTGGCATTGAAAATGCAATCAGAAATTTAACACTTCAAAATAAAGAATTCCGCAAAAAAATAGAAGTGCTCGATCTTCAAAGCAGAAAAGATCGTGAGTACATCGCCATTCTGGAGGATAAACTTGAAGACCTGCAACGAAGCTCAAGAAAAAGTTCTATTGAGATAAAAAACGTCCCTAGGTCACCCAATGAATCTGGCGAGGACTTGGTTTCAATGGTTTTGAACTTATCTAATAAGATTAGCCTTGATATGCAGTCGCACGATATTAAGGATATTATTAGATTGCCCGTAAAGAAAGAAGGGAAAACAAGCACTCCTATAGTTGTTGAACTGGCTTCGACTAGATTAAAAGCCAAACTTCTGAAAACGGTGAAGTCATTTAACATTAAAAACAAGACTAAACTGCAAGCCAAACACCTTGGGCTGAAACACGATACAGATGTTCCAGTATTTATATCAGAGCAACTTACCCCCAAAGCTGCCCGCTGGTTTTTCCTGGCACGTGATCTCTACAAGAGTAAACAATACAAGTTTTGTTGGACAACACATGGTAAAACTTTTATTAAAAAGGATGAGAAATCACGAGCCATTCTCATTAAGACTGAATCACAAGTACACCAGTTGTTGCAAGGCGCATGACTACTGCGATACCCAAATATTACTTTACTAGAGTTAATACTGTTAACTATGTCATACATTATAAGTCCTTTTTATTGTTCCTACATAAATGATAAGCTACGAATTATGCTTATAGAATATTTTCACTGCCATATAATGCTAGCCGAACTTACTATAACATACATAATACATTTTTTACTTTTCATACTCAACCACTTATACCTACACTTTCTTACACAAAAAACTCAGTTGATTCACACAAACAGCTCACATACACTTTTATTCACAAGAGGGTTCAAATTACGGATAACTCGATTAACTCATTGTATACGAGTAAAAACTATAAATAGGTATGAGCACAAATTACGGATACATTGTTATTTATTGGTGTTTTCTTATATTACAAACGAGAAAAACATTGTTCATTTATCTTCTATTATACATGGATAGCAACATATGTACTTTACATAAATTGGACAAAGCTGAAATAGCCAACTGTGTTTTTTTAGAAGTGGATCAGGTATCAGAATTTTTTAATACCGACTTATGTAACTTAACAGTCTTAACTCAAAACATAAGAAGTATTTATGGCAATTTCGATGACTTCCTGATAACCCTGTCTCAGTTATCCTTAGAAGTGGATATATTAATTCTTACCGAATGTAGACTGAATGCTGAAAAGCCTTTGCCAAATTTAAATAACTATACCTCATTCTTTACAACGAGGCAACTGAATCAAAACGATGGGGTGGTAGTATATATAAAGAATAACCAATTATCACAAGTAACTGAAATTAATTTAAACATCACCATTATAGGTATTTACCTATAATGGTGATGTTTGAGATAACTATTTGTAAAGCAGATGCATGTACTAAATTAATTTCAGTTACTTGTGATAATTGGTTATTCTTTATATATACTACCACCCCATCGTTATGATTCAGTTGCCTCGTTGTAAAGAATGAGGTATAGTTATTTAAATTTGGCAAAGGCTTTTCAGCATTCAGGCTACATTCGGTAAGAATTAATATATCCACTTCTAAGGATAACTGAGACAGGGTTATCAGGAAGTCATCGAAATTGCCATAAATACTTCTTGTGTTTTGAGTTAAGACTGTTAAGTTACATAAGTCGGTATTAAAAAATTCTGATACCTGATCCACAGATCTCCTTCTAATACATCGACAGAAATCTTCACACATTCTTTGGACTATCACCTACAAACTATTACCAAACATAAAAATATTATTATTACAGGATACTTGAAAAACCATCCGAAACGTCACAATCAAGAGTAAACAGATTAACTTATTTGAACATGTCATCAACTCATGGCCTTATCCCAGGACATTGCCTGCCCACTAGAAATGACAGCTGCCTTGATCACGTCCTTCTAAAGCTGGAAACACCTCTGAACTCGGCCTCGGTTGCGGTATTAAACACATCAGTCACTGACCACTTAATGGTATTAGTAAATATATCCCATTTACACAATAGAAATACCCACGTAAAAACTAAAACTGTAATAAACTTTGAAAATGCATATACATACCTTATTAATACAGACATATCCTGTTTTAACATGTACAAAGACCCTAACATTTTTGCTAACAAGTTGATAGATATGATTAAGCTGTCCCTCCATCTAAACACTAAGATTATTTCGGTCTCCAGCTCCAGGCGTATTTTAAAGCCCTGGATTAATGCAAGTGCATTGAGATGTATCAGACTTCGAAATAAGTTACAACTAAGGTCAAAAAAAGACCCTTACAATATTATACTGAGTATAACTTTTAAACGCTTCCGCACATTTTGTTCAAATTTAATAAAAAAACTTAAAAGACAATATCACAAAAACTAAATTGAAGACTCCTTAAAATCACCAAAAAAAATCTCTGGTACAATATAAATAATATTGTTCACTTCAAAAAACCAAACTCATCCAATAAATATCTTCTACACATCACGCATAATCCTCTTGATTCATTAAACAGAGTAAATCAGTTTTTGGTCACTATAGGTAAATCTTTGGCAGAAGAAATCACAAATGAGATTGGGCCATATTATCGATCATTTATTAACACTGACACTCACTCTCAGGTATCTTCTTTTGTGCTACTGGACACGGACCCGTCGGAGGTTGATCGCATCTTAATGGCTCTTGATTCAGGCAGTGCGTCAGGCTGGGATGGTATACCCATAAAATTTCTAAAATTATCTAGAGACTTCATAGTTCCCCTTATATGCCAACTCATCAATGTTTGCTTTAATACAGGAATTTTTCCCAAAACCCTTAAGCGTTCGTTAATTACTCCTGTACACAAGGATGGGAGCAGGAACGAAGTTAATAACTACCGTCCCATATCAGTCCTACCAGCAATTTCTAAAATCATTGAAAAAATACTAAATAGAAGGCTGATAAATTATTTACATAAATATAATTTTCTTTCTGACTCGCAGTATGGTTTTAGACAAGGTCGTTCTACTCAAGATGCTATTACAGCTATGATTTCTGAGATTGTTGCTGGGGTTGATGGAGGACATAAGTGTCTTACAGTATTTCTTGACCTCAAAAAAGCTTTTGACACCGTCTCTGTACGAAGTCCTTGTACGAAGGCTCGAGAAAATAGGTATAAGAGGTACTGCTCTTTCGCTCTTTGAGAGTTACCTTCAGGATAGAAAGCAGCTAGTTAAAATCGATAACCACCATAGTGATGAAGAAACCGTAATTTTTGGTGTCCCTTAAGGGAGCGTACTGGGCCCAAAATTATTTTTAGTGTATATAAACGGGCTTTGTGACCTTCAGAGTAATGGAGGAAAGATTTTCGCCTATGCAGACGATACGGCTGTAGTCTATTCTTTACACTTGGGAGGAGGTCCGCCGTTCTGCTGAGAATGGCCTAGCTGAAATAGCATTTTGGCTTAAAGAAAACCTGTTGACCCTCGACATATCAAAAACAAACTACATATGTTTTTCGCCCAGCATACGAACAAAACCAGATACAAATTATAACATCTTTATTCACAAATGCGCCACACAACACAATCAATTTGTCCCAAATTGTAATTGCCAAAGTATTAAACGAATGAGCTCTACTAGGTATCTTGGTGTTATTGTTGACGAGTGTTTATCATGGCATCCTCATATTGAAGCAACTATGAACCGTATAAGAAAACTAATGTTTATCTTCAAAACTTTGCGATACGTTATGTCTTCACAATTAATAAATAGAATTTATTATGCTCTGGCTCAATCAGTAATTACGTATTGTATAAATGTATGGGGAGGAGCTACCAAAACTAAATTCCTTGAACTGGAAAGAGCTCAACGTTCTTTGATAAAGGTAATGCACTTTAAACCATTCAGACATCCAACAAACGAACTATATAAAGATTGTGGTTTGTTAACAGTCCGAAAGCTATACATATTACAGGCTATCCTATACCTACACAAATCAATACCTTTCAACCCAAATCCCCAAGATAAAAGACGAAACGATATAGTAGCCAAATCACACAAGGTACAAACATCTTTTGCAGGTCGTCAGTATCTGGCTCAGACATCCTATATCTACAATAAAATAAATGCTAAGCTAAAGTTTCACCCCAAAGTCATGCATGAATGGAAAAGGGAGATAACAGAGTGGCTAAAAACTCTTACTTATGATGAAACAGAATTGCTTTTCATTAGACCTACTTAAAACAAAATCTTACCTATATATAAACTCATACTTACCTATATACAACACAACAAACAAATATAATGTTAATAATTAAAACACACAGAAGGATTCACACACACAGACACACACACACACACACACACACCCACACACACACACACACGCACACACACACACACACACACACACACACACACACACACACACAATACTCACACACAAAAATTAAGTAGTAAGTTTTTATTTTTTAGTTTTTATTTTCTTTTACGTTAGTTCAGATAATATGTTATTACTTTGTCAATATTTAATTTTAGATTATTATTGTGCAACCGTCGGTAAGAAGCGAGGCAGCCCCTACACAAGTATTACATTACTTACTGAGGAATGAGGATGTCTCAATTTTGTATAAATTGTTATTAATTAGAGACAATAAAGATTTTTTATTTAATCGGATTCCTTATAAAGTTTTTGTTTATAAAATTTTCCCTAGATGGCGTTACTGCCGAATTAGAAGTGGCTATGGTTTCGTTACACGATTTCAATGACCCTTTACCTTCAATGAAGATGATCATTACTTTAAGCCCCCCCGCAAGGAGGCGGAGGCTTCGTGACGTTATTTTTGGAATAGAACCAACACTTTAGTGTTGTGTTCTATATAAGAATAATAAATAATATCCTGGGACATTATTGCACACCGCCATCTGATCCCAAGGAAACCAGATGACTGATATACTACATGTACATTGTACTACTTTTCTTTTGAAAAAAATCATACTTATCTAGATAATTACACCCAAATATCTGCCCTGGTGTGAATCGAACCCACGACCTCCAGCGTGAAAAGCAAGCATTTGCTAAACACGTCACCGCCGTCCTATAGTAATATGGCACCCAGGACAGATATTTGTATGCATTTCGTTCCGGCCTGAGTCTGAGTGTTATTATTTTCTTTTATTTATTTAAACTTTATGCACAACAATGGAACTAATGCGGACTTAATGTCAAAGGCACTATCTGCCATGCAACCTTGAGATGATGCAGAAAATACATATAAGTTGTTATTTATAGATTAGGTTTTCTTAAATTTATATTGCTTATTTGCTTTTAATGTATTTTTTTTAGATTAAGCTAGAAGTAAGTAGTTACATTGGCCATCATTCGAAATTGTCGCGGACGAAGTCGTGGGCACCAGCTAGTGTATTTATAAAAGAAAAGCAGGCAGTATATCAGTTATCTGGTTTCCATAGTACAAGCTCTGCTTATTTAGGGATTAGTTGACCGTGTGTGAATAATGTCCCAGGACGTTATTTTTGGAGAATTAAAAGCGGTAAACGATATTGCTTAATGTGTATGAATTCAGCTTCATCGCTGCCCATTAGTATTAAGTTTCTGTGTATTAGTTTGTAATTATGCCTATCTGTTATTTGGATATATGTATATGTAAATACTCAGTAACTGAAATACAGTTACTGAGTAACTGTATTTCGCTCAACTACTCATTAATAACAACATACTTGTTAGAAAATTGTAGACAAACGTTAATTAATTAGATAAAATACATTAATTTTGTAAAAATCTACGCCAGACTTCTTTCGAACACAGTTCATTGATAATGTTATACATTGAAAAACAATAATGGTGAAGAACACATAAAAATCTAAATTAACAGTTAGCAAATCAGTTCGTTTACGTTTTTCTATCCCACACTGTTTAGTACTTCGCAATCTTTATCTATAATGCTAGTTGATAAATTGACAAAAAAATAGATTACGCACACGTGCGTGTGCCTACGGTGTTGCTCGTAATTTAATGTAGCCTATTCGCCTGGCATATTAGCCTAGACGCCGCCGGGATTCGAAGTACGTGAAACGGCTAATGTCAATGTTTACATACACCTGAAACATGTAAGGCACTGAGGTAGTAGTCACAGGTGTCGACTAGCTTTGAAAACAAAACAAAGCGATTTCGAGACGTTCCGTGTCAAAATGCGAAGTACCTACGTGTAAGGGCTAATTAGAGCTTTTACCAGATCCGCACTATGTTTTAGACTTCCAATTGTTTCAACGCAGACTTCGGTACAAGAACTTCAGAGATCGTCTATGCTTTTATTGTTGTTTTATTTTTCCTAAACATCGGATGTCTTCCTTTTTAACATATATTTTACAGTTCGCAGTTTAACAGGCTTCACTGCTTGCCGAACCATACCCCATTCACTTTATTGCTAGAGTCTGGGGACTCGAGGCATATAGCAATTAATCTATAAGATGTTTAAACTTTTATTAGGAGGTACGGTTGCCTGGAAGCGATATGTGTTACTTTTTTTTGCAATAAGGTCTACTTCTTCTTCTACAGAGTACAAAGTTGGTATTTGTTAGAGAATTATGTAAGTGTCGTCCTTGCTTACATTTGGGTGAAATCCAACGACCTCTTGAACTATGTGATCAAGCGCCAGAAGTATAGCTGAGAGCAATCTGCAACTTATGGTTATTGAGCCTAGTAAGTTAGGCGGTTTTAATATCATGTTTGTTAAATTGTGCATTTCATCATGACTATCATCATATCAGCCGAAAGACGTCCACTGCTGGACAAAAACCTGCCCGCATCCAGCGGCTTCCCGCGACCCGCACAAGATCGCATTTCATTCAATATTAAATCACTTTCACCAAGTTCTCACGTCCAGATGTTTTTTCTTCGGAGTTATCCCTAAAAGATGCCTGTATCTTAGAAGTCGTGGTTATAAGTTACAGATCTACCAACTAAGTACCAATCCAAGATTTTGAACCTCGACTCGAGGATTAAATGATGATGATTGCAGTCAGTTTCAAAGTAAGTTTTACAATTACTCGAAAATACGCGAATCACACGTGAGTTTGAGGATACGAATGATACTTGATGTGCGTTTGCAAGACAGTTGTCAAAACTCAATAGCGTCTTCCGACGGCCTATGTAAAAATAATGTTCTAGCGAAGAACATATTGGAGCATGTGTTTTGAATTTATGTTTCAACTAGACAACTTTATCATTCTTTATATGCCTTAAGAAAAGAAAAAAGAAAGCTGCTGTAAAGTCACTCACGATTCACGAATAATGAAAAAGGTATGCTGAGATGGTTAGGGCATTTAGATTGGATGAATGAAAGAAGATTAACAAAAGCTACCTGGCCTGTGTAAATGGTAGAAACAGAAAGGAATTTTAGAATATCCTGTGATTAAATCGCAGATGTTCTCAAGAAAGGACAGGTCAGAACAACCCTAATTACACCCAGACTCAGCACAAACAGACATGTTCATACACACTCGCTGCAACCGCTGCACAGGACAATTAATTGGTTATGAGGAGATTCCTAAGAATAAAGACATTGTGACCAATGTCCTGGAACCATTAGCGCAAACGAAGCTGTCTACACTATGATTTATTTCATGAACACCTATTGACTCCACGTACAACCCTATTTTATAAATTACTTGAATCAGCTAAATTAGAACGTAAAACTGAGATTTCAAACACCTTTTTTAAGAGGGGTAGGGCACAACGTTTTTTCGCTCAAAGAGCAGCTCGTCAGGGGAAGTACCTCCACCTTACAGAAGACATTCCTTAATAACTTTAATGTTGTGTTTCTAAGTGTAAGTAAGGTCGCCAGAGCTCATTGGGCTGGGGGGAAGGGTCAGCCACACTTATGTTTGCTGACTCTTTTAAAGGCCGGCAACGTGACTCCTCTGGTGTTGCGAGTGTACATGGGCGGCGGTGATCACTTACCATCAGGTGACCCGCTTGCTCGTTTGTCATAACAAACATAGTTTTTAACCGCCTTCAGTAGTAGTAGGTAATCAATTTGACCGTATGATATTTTATATTATGTATTTTACTCGATTTCTCCTTTGTTCAGGAACCGATTTAGATTTATTTTTATTTGACAAGGAATGTTTTTTGTACCATAAACATTATGTTAAAAGCGGTTCTCATGGCGGTAAGTTGAAGTTGTCTCAATGGTTTTTTACAGAACAGTGTCATTGACATATAGATTAATTGCTTCGTTGTCTGGGGGTTTGAAGAACATGCGTAACTTATATCGGCAATGTCGGCACACACACTCATGTCAATGGGTCGTCGTATGTATGTATACACATACATATACACACACATACATGTCCATTGACGTGGTTGGTTGGTAGAAGCTTGCCTTTCATTTTACCCCACGAACTGCAGCCTGAAAGGCATTCAGGCTGCAGTTCGTGGGGTTCGATTCCCACATGACAGATATTTGTGTGCATGAACATGTCTATTTGACCCGAGTCTGGGTGTAATTTATCTATATAAGTTTGTATTTACAAAAAGAAAAGTAGTAGGTATAAGAAGTATATCAGTTATCTGGTTACCATAGTAGAAGTAATGCAATAATGAAATTTATTCAGCACTTGGGTATTGACATACACTTGTACTTGTCAAGCTCACAATGTATTATATAAACACAGTAATTAAAGCAACAAAATATTTTGAATTAGTCCGTCTGTTTCGTCACATATATTTTTAATATCCTTAAATAAATAATAAATAGCAAGTTACTAAGCTATTATTGTTACATTAGGCAATTGTATATTAAAATTAAAGAATTGAAAACAACGAGCAGTTGGCTAGCGCAAAAGGCTCTCAACCAGTAGCTTAATTTAAGCGACTAATACCTAAGGGCACCCTTATGGGGTTCGGGCCACAGCTCAGGTTGCCACTGAAGTAAAAAGATGGAATTCGAAATGGGGGTCAGATCACTTGCACAGGATTAACGATCACGTGTTAAGGGGGCAACGCGATCCTCGCAGCTGAGGATCCTACCCTAGCTAGCCTGCGGCTTTCTCTAGCTACCTAGGTGGACGACCCGGAGAAGAAAGCCACAAAGAAACTCCGGACTTGCTTTTTACGTCTTCTTTTGCTTTTGTTTTCGATTTTTTTTATATCTTTTTTTACATTGTTTTTTGTTTTTACATTGTGATTGGCTGTTATGTGGGCTAATGCACGCACAGAACCGATAACATCTAGTTAATCAAAATAATTGTGAGGTAATAAACAACAACATTTCATTTCACTCAAGCAATTAAAATAACCTCTTGTAAGAGGAACAAACGGTGGGTGCATCCGCGCACATTTACAAAATTAACAAGTCACACGAAGTCGACTAAAGGCTGTATGAGAAAAAAAACATGAGTACCCCAGCAGCAGTTTGACCAGTTATCGCAAGCAGCACCCGTTCACGAGTATGACGTGAGGCCCAGCCATCGCCTCCTTCGCCATATTAGAGGGAAGGAAACGACCCGAACCACAACGCCACCGCAAGCAGTAATACACAAGCACTGCTTAGTTTGGGATCAGATGGCCGTGTGTAAATAATGTCCCAGGATTTTATTATTATTAATATTTCTCAACAGAAAAATCACAATATCACGTTATGGCTCAAACCGGGATATGAAGTCATGATCTTGTTATCTGCAGTCAGTCAGTCAGTCACTGAGCTGCTTAAATAACTTTGGTACTAGGATAACTACTAATAAGACCTAGTAATTTACACCATAGTTAAAAGCTTCTACCTAAATGGTAGAAAAGTCTTTGCAGAGTATTTCTATTGACTTGGCTTATACTTTGCACTGTTAACACCTCACATAACTACATAAACATGTCATCGTAACTACCGTCGTCTATTAAATACACCTCGGATTTGGTACAGACGCCAACACATCCAGCTACCCAAATCTGTCAAATGTATTCTATAGATTTTAACTTTATCTCAAAAGCATAAAGTATACTTTAAATTGGGGTAATTTGACAGTTTGGGGTAACTTGATGTGCTGGCGTCTGTACGAGTACTATTAAGGCCCTCCCCCTACCCCTTAAGGCATAAAAGCGAGGTGCTTGTTATGATAATATGAAAGTAATTAGCAATTTACACTTGCACCGCAATGCTCCGGCTTTTGGGAACACGTGAGACTAATTTGAATATCGTTACGTTTTAATGTACATAGATGTTGTGACACGCAAGGGGCTACTTAAATAATCCCGCCACCTTCAAATATAAGGTCTAATAATGGTTACCAGATACTAAAAAGTCGGTGAAAAGCTAAGGTGACATAATATAATAAATGTCTCTAGCGTCATTTTCTAAGTGAAGGATCAATCACACTAATATTATAAAGGCGAAAGTTTGTGAGTGTGTGAGTGCGTATGTTTGTATATCTTTTTTTTTTGAAATGAAAACATTTATTCAGCACAACATACAAGAAATACAATAAATTAAAAAAAAGCAACATCAATACAGAGAAAAGGAAAAGAAAGAGGGTAACAATCATATCATGGGGCAGGTGTGTCTTGCATGTTCTGCCGAAAGGGTCACCACCTCAGCATCAGCTAAGTGGGATACACCTAGCGCTGGTTTTCAGTTGGCAGCCCAGGTATAGTGACGCACGGACGGAAGCAACAATAATGTACATAAATCAATCAAAATAAAGGAAATAAAATAAACGTTGACGTTAACACAACATAGGTACATAAAAAATACAATATATTATCAACGTTTTAAACTTATACAAACTGATAGTAATGCACACTGTTTTAGTAGGTATATAAGTATATATAGGCGAGGTCAAAATATAAATAATACAGCTTAAAAAGATACTCAGCCCATAAAATATTATTGTAATAGATAATTAATTGTGTAATTTAATGATAATAAAAATGTAATAAATATATACTTAATTAATAAATTACGATCAAATAAATGATAAATTAAAATGGATAGATTCATAATAAGATTGTTTTTGGATTAAAAATTCTTTTAATTTTATTCTAAAATAATTAATATTTCTCAGTTCTCGTATAGGCGGTGGGATATTGTTCCATATCTTTGCAGCTGAGTATCTGAAACTGCCCCGGAGGGAAGCTGATCTGTGTATAGGTGTAGCCAGTTGCTGTGTGCACCGTCTAGGCTCGCGCTGGCAGCGACTATTTACCCACGATATTTTCGAGTGCAAATATGATGGATGCTTTTTAGAAATCACTCCAAAAAGGAGGCAAGCAAGATGTAACTTTCTGCGTAATTTCATTTTAAGTATAAAGTATTTGTTTAAGTATGGTGAAACGTGGCCTCTCGGAGGAATATCGAAACAGAATCTTGCACAAGCATTTTGCACCCTCTGTAACAGCTTTTCAGTACGAGCCAGTAGTCTAGGACCATAAACGGTGTCACAGTAATTTCACTTCGAAAGAACAATCGACTCTACCAACTGTATACGCAACTGTTCACTTAAATAGGGACGCATTTTATATAGTATTTTTAGTCGGTAAAAACAGTTGCGTACGCAGTTTGCGATGTGGTTTTCAAAACGAAGGGACTGGTCCATTAACAACCCCAAATTTCGCGCCTCACTCACAAGTTCAATAGCTTCTCCTAATATTTTTAGGGGTGATGAGCTTACTGACAATGTTTCCACTCTCCTTAACTGACTGTCAGTACCAAAAACCATGTACTTCGTTTTGGAGGGATTGAGGATTAGAGAGTTGTCATTAGACCACTTCACAATTCTATGAAGATCGGCATTAATAGCCTGAATAGCCGTGGCATAGTCTTCAGGCCTAAAGTGAATGTAAATTTGTGTATCATCCGCGTAGATATGAAAATGACAGTTTTTTATTACCTGTACCACGTCAGCGCTATACAAACTTAACAAAGATGGCCCTAAAATTGAGCCTTGTGAAACACCTTTGTGCAATGATTTAATAGTTGAAAAGGAAGAGGATCCGTCTGTTTGACGAGTTTCGACATACTGTGCACGATTAGTTAAATAACTATGAAACCATTTTACTGTCTCAGAATCGAACCCGTAGTAAGTCATTTTGGATAAAAGTAAGTTTAAATTTAAACTGTCGAAGGCTCTGGAATAGTCAAGTAAAACTAAAACTGTGCACATACCGTTATCTTGCGCGACTAAGATATTATCTATCACATTTAGTAGAGCAGTCGCAGTGCTGTGGCCTTTCCTAAAACCGGACTGTACATCGGGTAATATGTTATTATTCTCGATGAACTTTGTAAGTTGTATGTTGATAACTTTTTCCAACACCTTCGACAAGAATGGCAGAATACTAATAGGCCTTAAGTCTTTTATATTTTGAGGGTTTGGCGATTTAGGAATAGGGCGCACACGAGCAGTCTTCCATAGCTCAGGAAAGGTAGATGTAGAAATTGAACTATTTATGATTGATGTCAATATGTCGAGGGATTGGGGGAGACTTAAAGTAAACATCTTCAGTGTAATATGATCACATCCCTCAGCATTCGATTTGAGTTTCATTAAAGTTTTAACAATATCAGCTTCATCAACTGGCTTGAGAGAAAAAATAGCATTACTAAACCTATTGAACTCATAGTATGTTAGAATTGATAAAGGAATTTTGGTATTTCCAGGGACGTTTAAAAAATGTGAATTTATCAAATTAGGATCGTTCAAATGAGAAGGTAGCTCAAGGTCGATTTTGGGAGGCAATAAATGTTTTTTTAAGTGTTTCCACATAATTTTAGGATATTTTATGTTCCTATTAATGTTGTGTTCGTAATAAGCTTTTTTTTCATAAAACAAAGATTTATTTACAAGATGTTTAAAATCTTCGTAATATTGTTTTTTTGCCTCTGTTTGTAACTTTAAATACAAAGCTCGAGCTTGATCACGGAGGTACATCATGTTTTTGATAGTTGGAGTAATCCATGGATATGATCTTACCTTAATTGTATGCGTCCTAATAGAAGCAAACTTATCAAATAAACCGAGTAGGTGTACGTTGAGATACAGTACGATATCGTTTACGTTTTGCTAAGGTATGGTCCAGTTTATGGTATCGAGATAACTATTGAACTGATCAAGAAAAATTCCTTTGAGATTTCGATATGTTATGGTATTAGGAAGGGCCTTATCTTTTTTAAAGAGAAAGGTGGCAGTTATAAAGGCATGCCCGCCAAGTGCGCATATAGGACTCACCTCAATGTTTCTTATGCTAGCATCTGAGCATACCAAATCAATTAGTGATTGACTATGATCAGTAAAATGCGTAGCAGTCATCACATGTTGTTTGAGCTTCAGACGCTTAAGGAATACGTTAAGTTTGCATGTTTTAGAATGAGAGCCAGTGAGATAATTAATATTAAAGTCTCCCAAAATTATAGTTTGTCGGGAGAATGACAACGAATTAATAGACAGGGTCAAAGCGTCCAAAAATATGTCAATATCCTGCCATGGTGGCCGGTATGCTGTGCCTATGGCGAGTTTAGTGCCATTAATACTTACGACTAGCCACATTTGCTCAACACTTTTACTCATTGAATCAACTGGGTGAGTGTATTGTCTTACACGAACACTCCTGTGTATATAAAAACCGACTCCACCGCCCCGCCCACCCCGCGTGGTAAGGGGTCGTGGTACATGTCTCAGGCGGTAACCAGGTACGGTTGGAGCGCGGCCATGCTCTCCCGCTCTAAGCCAAGTTTCGTTAATAGCCATAATATCTACGTTATGCCTTTCTACCGCGGCAACAAATTCGTCATGATTAGTGCCTAACGAGCCGGCATTAAGCAGACCAACTTTTAAAAATGTATTAATCATTATTGTGTGCATTTATCAGCGGGAAAAGTTGCCAACGTATCCCAACATGGTAGAATATGTAAACATAACAAAGCATAATAAAATTGAGTGAATGTATTAAGAATGTGAGAAAAAATGTGACCATCGACACTCTAGAGTAATGTGAGAGATATTGAAAAAATAACTTTATGCTGTGCAAATATGTAAATATGAATAATAAATAATATAAACCAAGAAAAATGTATATATATAGCGTCCGATTTAAGGATCTGTGTTCCAACATGAAATTCATCGAGCCGAGTGGATATTTATTCGACAGAACATGCAGACCCCTACATAATATGTTGATAATTGTTAGTAAACAAAGAATATTGATAAAATTAGTTACACAAAACATAACCAAATTAAGATAAAAATAAAACGTAACAAAAATTCTGTAATTAAATTGATTTACAGCGAAACTGTTCATTTGCCAAAAATTCGCTCTATATCAGCCTCGCTGCGAATACGTTGGCCAGGTGCCCCATCCTCTCTCTTGGCAAAAATACGACCCTCTTTCGACCAGATATTTGTAATTGTTCATCTTTCCAGCTTCCCGCGCCTTATGAAACAGCCCACCATTCGTGCGGGTAAGATGCTCATTTATGTAGATCTTGCTATCTTGGCAGAGCAGATTAAGATCAGTGGTAGTAAGGCCCCGTCTTACACGTGCCGTGCTTAATAGCTTATTACGTGTAGCCCGGCGGGCCAGCCGCACGACAATTTTGCGTGGGCGCGTTGGTTGTGACCTAGGGGGGTCGTCGTTACGGTTACGATATATTGAGCCCACCCTCTCGACGTGGACTAAGTCACAGTCTTCGACAGTGACGGAGAACTTCAATGCAATAGTATTAAACAGCTGGGCAGTATTTTCCCCATGCGTTTCCGGTACGCCAGATATAACGATATCATTAAGTAATAAGTCTTGGTCCCGATCATCTAACTGTGTTCGCAGCTCCAAAATCGTGGCTTCGAGGTGATTTTGAATTGGGCATTCCTTCTCGTTAACGCGCTTCTCGAGTTTCATTACTGTTTCCTCTAGCACGTCAATACGCTCCAAAATTCTGTGTTCAGTTAGTTCCTCACGCAGCTTTCTTACTTCTTTCTTCATGTTAACAACTTCTTCCCTAAACTTCCGAATTTCGGCAGCTAGGTCAAGTTCCGGGGTGTTGGGGCACGGTGAGTGGTCGCGCGTTTTATCCCCCTGAGGCAATATTAGGCCCTTTGCCGCGGTCCTGCAACTCGGGCAAGTACCATCTACAGCAGAAGTAAGTTTGTCGCAACTCAGACATTTAGTTTTCGGCGGCATATTACCAAATATGCGATTTAGTTGATGAGTGTAAACAATGATATAGTTTTAAAGTTTCTGCTTAACAAATCGCGCCACCTAGTGAAACCGCACGGTAGCTATAAGGTCTCAGGTAGCGTGCCGTACGAAAGACGTTATAAGATCTATTTACGATACAGAGATCCTAATTTCGGTGACAGATAATAGATGGCGTTAGTAGTCGATGTTATAGATCGAAATTTCGGTAACAGATAATAGATGGCGTTAATAGTCGATGTTATAGATCTAAATTTTGGTAACAGATAATAGATGGCACTAATAGTTGATGTTATAGATCTAAAGTTATACGAAGTAATCAATTTATTTCAATATTCATATTATTTTCATTTCAGCATAGACATAAGCACCGCTAGTTCTCCACAGGATAGAAACTTTCGTATAAGCTTTATTTATCCAGTAACAATTTTAAAAGTCACACAATTGTAGGTATGTTTATATAATTTGGAAGGTTAATACAATAAGTGATTGGCACTTTTTTCACTTTAGTCACTGTATAATTATTTATATTTATTCATTTAACTATATTTCACTGTTTTTGTCTTAGTTAAACTGATTTCAGGCCAAGTAACTCACTGATAATATATTTAAAAGAATTAAAACTGTGGAGTAGATATTGACACGGTAAGTCCGATTCGTCATCCTCGTCATATTTATATAATATGTATAATATCTTCACGTCTAAACGGCTGGAGCTATTTTAACAAAATTTGGTAAGCAGTTAGCTGACACCCTGGATTAACACATAGGCTTTAATTTATAAATTTTAACGCGGGTAAAACCTCGGGGCACTTCTAGTTATAAGTAAATAAAAATTGTATATTTAATTAAAGATATAAAACAGTTTCTGTTCACGTAGACTTTAAAAAAGCGCGTGTTGATTGTGACATACCTACAACATGTTTGTAGTATTATAGCTAACTAAACATAATTATTTCTATGTTATCATCAGCCTGATATCCTCCAGGCCTCCCCCAAAGGTTTCTTCAAAGTTCTTTACCATTTGGACGGATTTGCCGTAGTCACCGCGCTTTGCATGTAAAGTTGGCGACTGTCATCACGGCCTGATATATTCCACTGCTTGACATAGGCGTACCCCAAAGGTTTCTTTAAAGTTCTTTACCATTTGGACGGATTTGCCGTAGTCACCGCGCTTTGCATGTGAGTTGGCGACTGTCATCACGGCCTGATATATTCCACTGCTTGACATAGGCGTACCCCAAAGGTTTCTTTAAAGTTCTTTACCATTTGGACGGATTTGCCGTAGTCACCGCGCTTTGCATGTAAAGTTGGCGACTGTCATCACGGCCTGATATATTCCACTGCTTGACATAGGCGTACCCCAAAGGTTTCTTTAAAGTTACCATTTGGAGCGATTTGCCGTAGTCACCGCGCTTTGCATGTGAGTTGGCGACTGTCATCACGGCCTGATATATTCCACTGCTTGACATAGGCGTACCCCAAAGGTTTCTTTAAAGTTACCATTTGGAGCGATTTGCCGTAGTCACCGCGCTTTGCATGTGAGTTGGCGACTGTCATCACGGCCTGATATATTTCACTGCTTGACATAGGCGTACCCCAAAGGTTTCTTTAAAGTTACCATTTGGAGCGATTTGCCGTAGTCACCGCGCTTTGCATGTGAGTTGGCGACTGTCATCACGGCCTGATATATTCCACTGCTTGACATAGGCGTACCCCAAAGGTTTCTTTAAAGTTACCATTTGGAGGGACTTGCCGTAGTCACCGCGCTTGGCATGTGAGTTGGCGACTGTCATCATGGCCTGATATATTCCACTGCTTGACATAGGCGTACCCCAAAGGTTTCTTTAAAGTTACCATTTGGAGGGACTTGCCGTAGTCACCGCGCTTGGCATGTGAGTTGGCGACTGTCATCACGGTCTGATATATTCCACTGCTTGTCATAGGCGTACCCCAAAGGTTTCTTTAAAGTTACCATTTGGAGGGATTTGCCGTAGTCACCGCGTTTGGCATGTGAGTTGGCGACTGTCATCACGGCCTGATATATTCCACTGATTGATATAGGGGTACCCCAAAGGTTTCTTTAAAGTTAACATTTGGAGGGATTAGCCGTAGTCTCCGCGCTTTGCATGTAAAGTTGGCGACTGTCATCACGGCCTGATATATTCCACTGCTTGACATAGGCGTACCCCAAAGGTTTCTTTAAAGTTCTTTACCATTTGGACGGATTTGCCGTAGTCACCGCGCTTTGCATGTGAGTTGGCGACTGTCATCACGGCCTGATATATTCCACTGCTTGACATAGGCGTACCCCAAAGGTTTCTTTAAAGTTCTTTACCATTTGGACGGATTTGCCGTAGTCACCGCGCTTTGCATGTAAAGTTGGCGACTGTCATCACGGCCTGATATATTCCACTGCTTGACATAGGCGTACCCCAAAGGTTTCTTTAAAGTTACCATTTGGAGCGATTTGCCGTAGTCACCGCGCTTTGCATGTGAGTTGGCGACTGTCATCACGGCCTGATATATTCCACTGCTTGACATAGGCGTACCCCAAAGGTTTCTTTAAAGTTACCATTTGGAGCGATTTGCCGTAGTCACCGCGCTTTGCATGTGAGTTGGCGACTGTCATCACGGCCTGATATATTTCACTGCTTGACATAGGCGTACCCCAAAGGTTTCTTTAAAGTTACCATTTGGAGCGATTTGCCGTAGTCACCGCGCTTTGCATGTGAGTTGGCGACTGTCATCACGGCCTGATATATTCCACTGCTTGACATAGGCGTACCTACCCCAAAGGTTTCTTTAAAGTTACCATTTGGAGCGATTTGCCGTAGTCACCGCGCTTGGCATGTGAGTTAGCGACTGTCATCACGGCCTGATATATTCCACTGCTTGACATAGGCGTACCCCAAAGGTTTCTTTAAAGTTACCATTTGGAGGGACTTGCCGTAGTCACCGCGCTTGGCATGTGAGTTGGCGACTGTCATCATGGCCTGATATATTCCACTGCTTGACATAGGCGTACCCCAAAGGTTTCTTTAAAGTTACCATTTGGAGGGACTTGCCGTAGTCACCGCGCTTGGCATGTGAGTTGGCGACTGTCATCACGGCCTGATATATTCCACTGCTTGACATAGGCGTACCCCAAAGGTTTCTTTAAAGTTACCATTTGGAGGGACTTGCCGTAGTCACCGCTCTTTGCATGTGAGTTGGCGACTGTCATCACGGTCTGATATATTCCACTGCTTGTCATAGGCGTACCCCAAAGGTTTCTTTAAAGTAACCATTTGGAGGGACTTGCCGTAGTCACCGCTCTTTGCATGTGAGTTGGCGACTGTCATCACGGCCTGATATATTCCACTGCTTGTCATAGGCGTACCCCAAAGGTTTCTTTAAAGTTAACAATTGGAGGGATTTGCCGTAGTCTCCGCGCTTTGCATGTGAGTTGGCGACTGTCATCACGGCCTCGTATATTCCACTGCTTGACATAGGCGTACCCCAAAGGTCCACGGCTTTCGGCTGATATGATGAAAGGTTGCCATAACCTTGTCATTTAGAAGGGGTTTGACTTAGTCACCGCGCTTGGCATGCGACATCGACACCGCAATTAGGTGGTAGCTAATACACAGGTGGCGCTGCTGCCTGGATCCCTTAGTCACCTTCTAAGACACCCAGGAATAGTAAGGGGTGGCCCTGTTATTCTTTCTAGATCGGAAACCACAAGGCTTTTTCTAGATGCACATAGATTTTTAGATCTACGTTTTATATAGAATCGTTTAGAATTAACACAATTCATGCCATAATTTTTCACTGTAGGGCAAGGACCCCTTTCACATTTTCAAATGGCCAATGTCCACCACGCTGGTCTAGTGCGAGTTGGCAGACTTCTACATCCCATTAAGAACATTTTTGGACAAAACTCGGGCCTGATAAGGGTGTCTTTCCACCAGAGATGTGCTATGCAGCTAAGCTGCGAGAACGTTAAAGAGCTTTTACATTCCGGGGTGAACGTAGCTGCTCAGCTACGAAACTATGTGACCGTTTCCACTGATGCTAGGCTATATAGCGGTGCGAGTAAGATATGCTATGAAGATGCGCCGCCGCAAAGTAGCTGCGCGAGGAAGATGCGCATGGCGACTCTTTCAGTTCATTTCTATTGTACTCTGCTCTGCACATAGCATCTCCACTCGTCGCGATAGCAGGCGTCCATAGCACGCAGTCATAGCACACATCCATAGCACGCACCCTTCCATATAAGAAACATATCTTAGTTGAATCCGTTTCCACCAGTTCTAAGCTATTTGCACCAATGAATACGATTGGTGGATAGCAAACGCATCCATAGCAACGTAGCATAGCATATCTCTGGTGGAAAAGCAGTCTATAGGTTTCTTCATTCTTTTCAGTACGAGATAATTAACTTCTAATACTGCCTGTTGTTTGTGGTGACAACGGCGAAGAATATCATCACCCCATCTCATCCCGTGGGGGGCGAAGAAATCGTCCCGAGGGAATACCTACCAGAAAACAAAATTTATTTTACAGTAGTAATGAAATTTAGCTAGCTTGTATTAAGCTTGTATTATGTTTAGGTTTAATTATCGAAATGTATAGTTTAAGCTATATTTTACTACATATTGTCTGAATGGTTCTGTCTTTATTAAGGTACGAATTAAATATTATTATTATGACGGTCGCGCTTTAATGCTACCACCAGATCCAATGCGCCCCAACTGAGAAGACCCAGCGAAACAAATTCAGCGGGTTCATCTAATACCGGTTTCAACCCGGCCCAGTTGAGACGGTTCGGCGAAGTTTCGCTAGTCGTCTCCTCGGATCATGAGAGTGATGGAATAAAAGGGTCCCTTGTGATTGCGCACACATGTGCACTATAATATGTCCTACGCAGTTGGCAAATCTCTATCGAGACTGGCTGTGGCCGCATACGACCGGGAGGACATTATAATTATTTAAAAGAAGGTTGTTTGCTAATTACCTAAAAAAACAATCAATAGTATTTTCAATATGTAGACTACACGCAAGTTATACATTTCCAGTATAAGCTGATCTCAGGTTGTAAAGGATTTCCATACCATGACAGGTCAGCTTATATTGGTAATATAGCCGTGTGGACATCAAAGTGATACTTTGATGCCGATGCAGCCAAGAAAATAATGTGACATTGAATAGTACTCTTTGCCCTTTGCGAAGACTACCATTGATATGTTCTGTATGTATCTAGAGAGCACATAACCCATATAGGTGATGGTTCTCTTACAAAAATGTACAACTATTTGTATTGAAATCTAAATAATCAGTTCCTTTCAAGGTATATATACAAGTCGGGACACACTTCGCTTGCGACTTCTAATTCAGTGGTAACGCCATCTAGGGACGTCAAGCAAAAATTTGGTGATCATGTATTTTGTATAAACCGTTATATTAAGAAATGAATCATTCATTCACATGTATTTGAAGCCTTTATAGCTAAATATTGGTAGAGAAATGTTCAAAGGTACCTACAATACATTATCGTCTGTTGATAACTTGTAAACTACGAATAACAGTGCTAATTAACTGTACAATAATCAATAGTATCCTTATTATGTCGGCAGTATGTGCTGTATTTGAGTACACTAATGTAATACCTATCACCTATCTTGCAAAGCAAATAATGTGACAGTCTATAATACTCTCAACCCTTCGCGAAGACTACCTACCATTTTTATATTCCGTATGCATTTTGTCGATAATTTGTATTAACGAAAGGGTGATGGATGAGATTACGATCTCTTGCTGATATTGTGTTATACCTATACATTTTTGCTTTGATGAATAATTGAAGCTAAAGATCTAAACGTATGTATTTACAAAAAGTTTCGGAATAAGACTAACAGATGGCGCATAGACAATCGTTGTTAACATGTATATGTTAACAATAATTGCGAGAGTTGGCCCTCTATACCCCACTATAAGTATTCCTCTATGCGCTCGCCGCCGCACCGAGGTTTTCAGACTCGTATTTACCCAATCCATTTGATATTTTTCTTTATCCATTTAAGTCACTTTTAACGCCATCTTACCGAAAACCTACACGGCTAACAACGGCTGGAATGTCAATAATTACATCGTAAAACTCCAAAAGATGGCGCTTTAAATTATTCATTTATTTACCTATATTCTTATTTAATCATAGTTTTATAACTAAATATGATTATCGAATGGATTGTATAAATTCGATGTTGAGAACCATGGTGCGGTGACGGAGCGATAAACGCATATTGGACCGGATACCCTGTGGTTCGTGGGGTCAATTCACACTTTTTGTACAATTCATTTTCATGATATATGGAACTTGTTTTCAGTTTAGCATGTACAAGACTAACAGATGGGGCATAGACAATTTTTGTCAACATGTTGATGTTAACAATAATTGCGAGAGTTGGCCCTCTATACCCCATTATAAGTATTCGTCTATGCGCTCGCCGCCGCACCGAGATTTTCAGACTCGTATTTATACAATCCATTCGATGTTTTTCTTAATCCACTTAAGTCGCTTTTAACGCCATCTTACTGAAAACCTACACGGCTAACAACGGCTGGAACGCCAATAATTACTTTGGACAACTCCAACAGATGGCGCTTATTATAATTAATATATTAAATTATTTATTTATTTACCTAAATACTTCATCAATGTATTCATAGTTTTATTACTAAATATGATTTTCGAATTTATAAATTCGATGTTAAGAACCATGGTGCGGTGACGGAGCGATAAACGCATATTGGACCGGATACCGGTTCGCACTTTTTATACAATTAATTTTCAAGATATATGAAACATGTTTTAAGTTTTGAAGGTTTAAAATGCTAAAAGTAATAAATGGCTTATTTAATAATAAAACTATGATTTAAGAAGTATTCAAATAACAGTTTTAAAGTACTATGGAAATCAGATAACTGATATACTATATACTGCCTGCTTTTCTTTTATAAATACTTATATAGATCTATTCTACTTTGTATTCTCTGCATCATCGCAAGGTTGACTGGCAGAGGATGCCTTTGACTCAGGCAGGACCAACATCTGCAAACAACTATCTGTCCTGGGTGGCATATTACTATGACGGCGGGCCTGGTGGCGTGGTTGGCAAATGTTTGCTTTTCACGCTGGAGGTCGTGGGTTCGATTCACTTAAATGCATATATTTGGTTATAATTATCTATATAAGTATGATTTACAAAAGAAAAGTAGTATATCGGTTACCTGGTTTCCATGGGATCAGATGGCGGTGTGTAATAATGTCCCAGAATATTATTATTCTTACATAGAACGCAACACTCATATAAAGTGTTGGTTCTATTTCAAAAATAACCCCAATGCAATGGAATTTTAGTTTTTTAGTTACTACCGTCAATAAGTTAAGGTATACATTGAAATCGTGTAACGAAACCATAGCGACTTCTAATTCGGCAGTAACGCCATCTAGGGAAAGGTTTATAAACAAAAACTTTATAATTGTTTATTAAGACCTTTCTAATGGGATCCGATTAAATAAAAAATCTTCTACCTGCAAAAATCATATTAAATAAGTAGGTTGCCTACCTACTTATTTAATATGATTTTTTATTTAGAAAGAAATTATTCATACAGATGTAGTTAAAGTTTAAAAAAACTGTTTATAGTAATGGTAGAAAAACGGTCAGAGGTCTAGACTAATTGAGTGTTTTGACAGACCTGTTGGCGTGGTTGGTAAACACTTGACTTTCACTGCACTGGTCGTGGATTCGATTCCCACCCAGGCCAGATATATGTGTGCATGAACATCTCTGTTTGACGACACCGAAAAGCTATTGACCAACATAAACGTGCATATAATAAAACAATATATAAATACAACTTTAATTTCAATACATAATATTAAAAACTTCAACTAATGATAATCTCCTTGACAATAAGTTAATACAAGCTAGCTAAATGACACTACCATTATATAATAAATTATATAAATGTATTAACATTCCGTGTACCTAAATATCTGTAATAAGTAACTAGAAATAATAACTGTATTACTACAAACATGTTCTGACTATTTACAAGCGCTTTTCTAAAGTCTACGTGAATAAAAACCTTTTTTATTTTATTTTTATTTACTTACCTGGTATCCTTGCGCAAGAAGTAAATATAATAAAACACACTGACGTACCACACACACCGCACCATAGCTCCATGGTTTATACACAGTAAGTATTCATATGGTTCATGGGAAGCATTACGTGACGATGACGCGAGTTCCATGACTTTTGTTCTGCCAATAAGTAGGTACTCAATGTGCAAAACGATGTTAAAAAAATGTTTAAAATTATTTATCCTGGGTTTGAACGTCCGACTTCGATAGTTATATAGCCTCAATATATATGGTGGCGCACGGGCTAAATACTTAGTTAAAAGTATTTTGTTAATATTTAATTATTTGTACTGTTGTACTAGATATATAAAAAGATTATTGTATAAAAATTAGGTAAGATTTTATTCTTAATTGCCTTGATGGGTGAAAACCTAGATTTATAAACAAATATCATCGTACATGTCGCGAAAACGTGCAGCGACATCTATCGGCTAAACTTGAAATTACCACGTATTCACTCAAGCTGACGATACAATAACATAGAAAATAACATATGTTCTTAGTTGATTCTGTTTCTGTTAGATAAGATAAGATAAAGATTTGTTTACCAAAATTATTTACTTATTCCTTAACTATTTTACATATAGCAGTGAAATTACAATTTTGTAACAAAAAAGAAATATCTTTCACTAACTTATGTCTTATGTCACTAGGTCGAGCCTGTCTCGTGGATCTATTTTGAATTTCAAGTAAGATGAATTATTGATGTACAAAAGTTACATAAACGACAGCCTGGTAACATTATTTCGTTTTCTAATTTAATTAGCGTAAATTACTAAATGTTTTAGTAGCTTTGTTACAATAGAACTTCCTTGTTTTATGTAAATCCTAAATCGCGCAAGTAAAGTTTTCACCGTACGTACGCATACGTAAAAGTTCATAAAATAATCGTACGGGGGTCGGTGGCCTCGAAGAAATTGACAACGCTGTGTTATCATTCTTGATGGCATAGCGATGTCAACCTGAGTACTGTGTACTACTTCGAGTGCGATCGACCTATTTTATTATTTATTATATTATTATTATAACCCTTTTACTGTTTTGTTTTGTTTAAATTGCAATTATTTATTACAAGCTTTAATTAGTTTCACGTGTCCCAGTGTGACTGTGATCAAATCTTGCATGTTAAATTTAATTGTTGATGTAGGTAAATTGTGTCCGTCTATTACATGTTTGTAAAGTACCCGCGACGCGAAAATATCGTTCACTTCCCGGATACCGATTGATTTGTTCGTTCTTAAGGATAAAACAAATATTAATTTTATGCAAAAAGATCATTTGTTAGTTAATTGACACAAGATGGAGGCTATATTCCAATTACTAAAAATGAATACACATTGTACACACGGCTACACATCAAGCTTTTATTTTTGATCTCTTTTGAATTTATTTTTAAGCGTGTTAAGCTTATATTTATTAAAACCAATTTTTATGAAAGTTTTAGTACAATTTGATAAATAAATAAGACTGTTTTAAGATGTTTGTACTATTGATAAATACTGATTATTGTTCCATAAATAAAGACTGATTCTTGTAAGTACATAATACTATTAATAAAAGTATTTTAATCAATTTTATATTTTATTTACACCAGCTTAAAAGAAGGGTTGCCTACTATGAGATATATCTCCATTTGAGGACGTCAAGTAACTCAAATTAGGATACCGTTATCCTTGAACAAAAACCAGGAATTCTTTTGATAAATCACTTACATCACAATATCAAGTAGTATAGGTATTACCAGTTTTTAAATACCTATAAAATTATATTTACTTTGGGTTAAAATTATCTTTGATATTTTAAAATAATATATCGCTTCCCGGCAAAAAAAGTGTCAGAATACAAAAATAACTGTTTCGAGAAAATGAAACTTTAATAGTTTTTTGGTCACCTAGACGTCAATAATTTCAAAACTATAATATTCAGATTGCTGAAATTTGGCGTGTGAATAGCTTATTTATATGTTTATTACAGGGCTTTCAATTGAATAGCAAAATTGTAATTTTTTAAACTAGGTAGGATCTGGGAAAATCACTACGCTTAGCAAATGCCGGTGTTTACAAACCAGAGTAAATTTCGAAATACTATTTGTTTGATGCGGGAATCAAACCCAAGACCATGGTCCGGTACATGCGCCACTAGAACAGCGGGGCGTTACATTACATTTATTTATATTTGACTTAAATATATAGTGTTTTATATTTAAGTCTTGCATTAAAACATCATCTTTCAAAGCATTTTGATTACAAATATTTTGTTTATTAAATTTCTCGCTATCTAGGATTATTAGCAAAGCTGCCCAACTATTATTATTCATAATGATCCTTAAAAAAATAAACAATTAGTAAAGACTAGTACTAAAATAAATAAAATACACAACGTGGCATTAAGATTGAGTTATATTTTATCCAGAAAAAAAGACCGAACACAACATAACTCTTGATTATTATAAAATTTTACAACAATAATGACATTACATGTATTGCTTTTTTATAAATGCCCTTAGATTGCGATTATATACAGTAAAAAAGAGACCCTTTACATGAAATGTCTGTTTTTTGTATGATTTGGCAATATTTACAATGCTTTTTCGTCAACAATACAGTCTTAACACAGATTGTGCCGCCTTTTTAGTAACAACTCTAATATTTAAACGTAAAAATTACCGATAAAAAGTCACATCACACGTTAAAACACTTTTCTGGTGGCACATTACACGTTTATTATGTATTAACACAAATGTGACACTGTTCACGCCTGTGTTCGGAGCGAAACGGCTCCGTAAAAAAGAGAACTTAGTGCCATCTAGCGGTAACCATGCGAAACATAATAACGACATTTTTTCAGCCGGACAAAGGAAATACGCGCTATTTAATACTGTAATTATGTCATTTTGTACCTAATATGTGTTGTGACACCTTTCTTGCCGGGAAGCGATATGTATCTAAACATTAAAATGTTATCTCATATAACATGGAACCCTTAACCTACTAATATCGCCTACTAATAACCTACTAAAAACTGGGGGTTGAAAGTAAAATTAAGGAGTATATGGATTTTTAAAATCTATAACTTACCATTTGGAGGGACTTGCCGTAGTCACCGCGCTTGGCATGTGAGTAGGCGACTGTCATCACGGCCTGATATATTCCACTGCTTGACATAGGCGTACCCCAAAGGTTTCTTTAAAGTTACCATTTGGAGGGACTTGCCGTAGTCACCGCGCTTGGCATGTAAAGTTGGCGACTGTCATCACGGCCTGATATATTCCACTGCTTGACATAGGCGTACCCCAAAGGTTTCTTTAAAGTTACCATTTGGAGGGACTTGCCATAGTCACCGCGCTTGGCATGTGAGTTGGCGACTGTCATCACGGCCTGATATATTCCACTGCTTGACATAGGCGTAGCCCAAAGGTTTCTTTAAAGTTACCATTTGGAGGGATTTGCCGTAGTCACCGCGCTTTGCATGTGAGTTGGCGACTTCATCACGGCCTAATATATTCCACTGCGTGACATAGGCCTCCCCCAAAGGTTTCTTTAAAGTTACCATGTGGAGGGACTTGCCGTAGTCACCGCGCTTTCCATGTGAGTTGGCGACTGTCATCACGACCTGATATATTCCACTGCTTGACATAGGCGTACCCCAAAGGTTTCTTTAAAGTTACCATTTGGAGGGACTTGCCGTAGTCACCGCGCTTGGAATGTGAGTTGGCGACTGTCATCACGACCTGATATATTCCACTGCTTGACATAGGCGTACCCCAAAGGTTTCTTTAAAGTTACCATTTGGAGGGACTTGCCGTAGTCACCGCGCTTTGCATGTGAGTTGGCGACTGTCATCACGACCTGATATATTCCACTGCTTGACATAGGCGTACCCCAAAGGTTTCTTTAAAGTTACCATTTGGAGGGACTTGCCGTAGTCACCGCGCTTGGCATGTGAATTGGCGACTGTCATCACGACCTGATATATTCCACTGCTTGACATAGGCGTACCCCAAAGGTTTCTTTAAAGTTACCATTTGGAGGGACTTGCCGTAGTCACCGCGCTTTGCATGTGAGTTGGGGACTGTCATCACGACCTGATATATTCCACTGCTTGACATAGGCCTACCCCAAAGGTTCAGCAGTGGACGTCTTTCGGCTGATATGATGAAAGTTTGCCATAACCTTGTCATTTAGAAGGGGTTTGCCTTAGTCACCACGCTTGGCATGCGACATCGAGGCCGCAATTAGGTGGTAGCTAATACACAGGTGGCGCTGCTGCCTGGATCCCTTAGTCACCTTCTAAGACACCCACGGGATAGTAAGGGGTGGCCCTGTTATTATTTCTAGACCGGAATCCACACAGTTTTACTAGATGCATATAGATTTTTAGATCTACGTTTTATATAGAATCGTTTAGAATTAACACAATTCATGTCATAATTTTTTTATTTTTTGATGACAAAGAATACTATCACCCCATCTCATCCCGTGGGGGGGGGGGGGGGGGCGAAGAAATCGTCCCGAGGGAATAGGTACCTACCAGAGAACAGAATTTATTTTATTTTTAATTGAAATTAGCTAGCTTGTATTAAGTTATTGTCAAACAGATTATGTTTCTTTAGGTTTAATTATCGAAATGTATAGTTAAAGCTATATTTTACTAAGTACATATTGTCTGAATGGTTCTGTCTATATTATCAATCAATCAATCAGCCTATCGCAGTCCACTGCTGGACATAAGCCTCTCCTAACACGCGCCATTGCACACGGTCCTCCGCCTTCCGCATCCAGTCTGTCCCAGCGACCCTTTTGAGGTCGTCGGTCCACCTTGCTGGGGGCCGTCCTACCTTATGCTTACCAAGTCGCGGTCTCCACTCTAGAACACGTTTGCTCCTTGTGTTTGTCTATATTAAGGTACGAATTAAATATTATTATTATGACGGACCTTGTGTTTCTAACGACGATCGCGCCGTAATACTACCACCAGATCCAATGCGCCCCAACTGAGAAGACCCAGCGAAACAAATTCAGCGGGTTCATCTAATACCGGTTTCAACACGGCCCAGTTGAGACGGTCCGGCGAAGTTTCGCTTGTCATCTCCTCGGATCATGATGGAATAGACAGTGCCCTTGTGATTGCGCACACTTGTGCACTATAATAATGTCCTACGCAGTTGGCAAATCTTTATCGAGACTGGCTGTGGCCGCATACGACCGGGAGGACATTATTATTATTTAAAAGAAGGTTGTTTGCTAATTACCTAAAAAAACAACCAATAGTATCTTTAATATGTAGGCTACACCTCAAGTTATACATTTCCAGTATAAGCTGATCTCAGGTTGTAAAGGATTTCCATACCATGACAGGTAAGCTTATATTGGTAATATAGCCGTGAGGACATCAAAGTGATATTCTGATGCCGATGCAGCAAAGAAAATAATGTGACATTGAAAAGTACTCATTGCCCTTTGCGAAGACTACCATTGATATGTTCTGTATCTAGAGAGCTCATCACTCATCCCTTTCAAAAATTCACAATTATGTGATAATAAATTTGAACAATCAGTTCCTTTCAAGGTATATATACAAGTCGGGACACACTTCGCTTGCGACTTCTAATTCAGTAGTAACGCCATCTAGGGATGTCAAGCAAAAACTTGGTGATCGTGTATTTTGTATAAACCGTTATATTAAGAAATGAATCATTCGTTCACATGTATTTGAAGCCTTTATAGCTAAATAATGGTAGAGAAATGTTCAAAGCTACCTACAATACATTATCATCCGTTGAAAACTTGTAAACTACGAATAACAGTGCTAATTAACTGTACAATAATCAATAGTATCCTTATTATGTCGGCAGTATGTGCTGTATTTGAGTACACAAATGTAATACCTATCACCTATCTTGCAAAGCAAATAATGTGACATTCTTTATTACTCTCTACCCTTCGCGAAGACTACCTACCATTTTTATATTCCGTATGCACTTTGTCGATAATTTGTGTTAACCAAAGGGAGATGGATGGGATTGCGATCTCTTGCTGATAATGTGTTAAGCCTATAAATTTTTGCTTTCATTATACCTATTATAACACAGCTTCTGAATGAATAATTGAAGCTAGAGATCTAAACGTATGTATTTACAAAAAGTTTCGGAATAAGACTTACAGATGGCGCATAGACAATTTTTATCAACATGTAGATGTTAACAATAATTGCGAGAATTGGCCCTCTATACCCCAGTATAAGTATTCGTCTATGCGCTCGCCGCCGCACCGAGGTTTTCAGACTCGTATTTATACAATCAATTCGATATTTTTCTTAATCCACTTAAGTCGCTTTTAACGCCATCTTACCGAAAACCTACACGGCTAACAACGGCTGGAACGCCAATAATTACATCGGACAACTCCAAAAGATGGCGCTTTAAACTATTCATTTATTTACCTAAATTCTTCTTTAGTCATAGCTTTTTTACTAAATATGAGTATCGATGGATTGTATAAATTCGATGTTGAGAACCATGGTGCGGTGACGGAGCGATAAACGCATATAAGATCGGATACTCTGTGGTTCGTGGGGTCAATTCACACTTTTTGTACAATTCATTTTTATGATATATGAAACTTGTTTTCAGTTTAGCATGTACAAGACTAACAGATGGCGCATAGACAATTTTTGTCAACATGTTGATGTTAACAATAATTGCGAGAGTTGGCCTTCTATACCCCAATATAAGTATTCATCTATGCGCTCGCCGCCGCACCGAGGTTTTCAGACTCGTATTTATGCAATCCATTCGATATCTTTCTTTTCAAGGTCTGCTAACTCGTCGAGTGCTCGAGACTCATTCGAGCACTTTGCGGGCGGGAGGGCGGTGCAAATTGCATCCCGGCATGATTAAACTGACAATTAGCGGAATTAACACTTCATATTGATTTTGTATTTTGAATATCAGTTTGATTAGTTACTAAAAACTTATGTACCAAGGGCAGGGATATGGTAATACATTTAAAATTGGTAAGTAGTATAAAGGTGTAAAAAATGATAGTAAAAGAGTACTTTATCGGATATTGAAATCAATTTAAAAACAAAAATGTAGTGAATATTGAAGGGTACAGATACAATTTATACAATTTATTTATTTATTTTACTTTAATTAAAACGGTAGAACACTAATTACAATAATTAAAGATTATTATTACAAGAATTATTTTAAATAACAGTATGTAAACTTAAACATTGATTATTAAATACAATTATACATAATTCTCACAGAAACTCAAACATTCTGACAATAATATATAGTCTAATGAAAGGCATGGAATATATATAAATATATACGCCTTAAGATATAAATACATAAATATTGCCACCTTGCAAGCATGCCCTTATATTTTCTGCTAATAAAAATTGAACTACAAGATTGCATATTTATTTCAATGAATGTAAAAATTTGCGTATTGTAAAAAAAACAGGATCAAATCTATAGCTTTACACCTCGGCTTGTATGTATTATAGACGCTCATTTATTGAATTAACTGAATTTTAGTTAGTAATACAATAATACAATTAGGTATCTAATAAAACAACTTGGATACTATTTATGAAGTATGCCTATAAGTTTTTAATTAGTCTTAGTAGTTAATTGGAATTTAGTTAAGTGCATTTTACTGTGAAATCAATACGGTCCTGTACTGTATCACATGAAGCTGCCTCATTGTTCTAGCGGTAGCGTGTTCACCCGCAGGAAACGAGGTCCTGGGTTCAAATTCCGGGTCGGGCCAAACGTGATTTTGGGACTTTTCTGTAAAAAGAAAAATTCTCAGCATCATCAGCCCGAAGTCTGTGAGCTGGCCCATGCCTCGGCAAGCACGTAAAGCTGTCGGTCCTGTACCTGACCTCTTTCCGGTCGTGTCGCTAGGCGGCCCATCGGATCATGATAGTGATGGAATAGAAAGTGCTCTTATGTTTGCGCACACACTTTGAGCACTATAATATGTCCCGCGCAGATGGCTAATCTCTGTTGAGATTGGCCGCCGTGGCCGAAAATCGGCTAGGAGGACATTATTATTATTAATATGAAATATATAGTCTATATTTATATACATTAAGGCTAGTAAATTATAATTAGACCAAAAAATTCCGTTACAAAATACTTTACTAGAATATCGATGCGAACAGTGCGATGGCCGTTCATAGATTGAGAAATTACTCGAGATAATTATATGTACAGACGCCAGCACATCCAGCTACCCCAATCTGTCAAATTTCTTTTATAGATTTTCATTTTTATCACATAAGCATAAGCTTCACTTTCAATTGGGGAAATTTTACAGATTTGGGTAGCTTGATGTGCTGGCGTTTGTACAAACTAAGACACGGAAACTTAATACTATAGGGTAATGATCAAGTGAATTCCTGTACGAAGCCGTCAGGGGCTTTGCCGCAACATATTCCCGGCCGTTGAAATCTCCTGATACTTCAGTTCTTCTGCAGTGGGTAACGGGTACAATTGGGTCGAGGGGCGTCGCCTGTAGCCACTATCCTCTGTACTTCTGCCTCTCTAGCAAACCCATCAGGTTCAGGAAATAACTGACGGACCCTCCCTAGTCCCCAGCATAAGGAGATCGTGTTGTCTTCTGCCAAAAGCACCATGTCTCCAGTGTTAAGCTGGGCATCACCACTACGCCATTTTGTTCTCTGTTGAAGGCACAGATTACCCGCCAAAGATACCGCATCACGGGATCTTTGTTCTGTTTCAAACTCACCAAATATGAGGAAGTCGCGGGTTGCGGGGACTGAAACAAATGCGTTTTGATTGGCTATTTCCAGGTCGCAACCAAATGCGTTCTAACCATAAGGATGGGTTAAGCTGTAGAACTTTATATACACTCACGGTTCTCACGGTGGGTCAAGACTGAACTTGGAATTCGAGGCGTGCCTGTTTATAATACTATAGCGGTAATCTGTGGTTGAACCTCAGACAAGTATTCCCTTTGCCATCTATTTCAAAAATGGCGTCGTATGCTCTCTAGACGTTCGTAGTGAGTTTTGTGGCTGATGACATGTTTGTCTTCAAAAACTGGGGACGGCATCACAGCACCGGCCGATGATGAAGTGCCCTGGGGATAAAGAGAGGAGGTTGCAAGCACATGTGGAGAATGAGCACAAGGGATGAATACTCAGAATTGTCTCCACTTGTGCAAATAAAGTTATAATCTCTTTGAATTATGGCGTCGCGGCGGCGCGGCTAAGACAGTCGCCTCGCCGCTTCGTGTGTCGTTGTGGGTTTAGGTCCCGTGCCGGATAACTATTGGTGTGGCCCACAAATAGTTGTTCTGAGTCTGAATAATTTGTGTCCGTCTATTATATGTTTGTAAAGTACCCCGCAACACTGGGATATGATAACCTAGGGCGGGGATAGTCTAAAAAAAAAAAAAATTGTAAAGTCAGTGGCTTGCAAAGTCAGATATGTAATCCCTAGCTTGTTCTAAAAAATTACCTATCTCTTACCGGGCTTGGTCCGGCGTGGCATAAAACGTCTTAGTGAAATTAAGAAGGCTTCGTTGATTAGGTCACTACCGGCTTCTTATTTATTTTAATAAATGGTTACTAGGTCTATTCCATTTTTACACTCGCCAAACTTGGTTATTTAACGGCGAGATGCGCTCTTTTTCTATTAGCTACTTTACTCTATATATTATACTAAATATCAACTAATAAGGTAATCATAATAACTATCAACAGGTATAATATGAACTTAATTACTATCCAACAGTGCATCTTTCAATCTTTTTTTTACCTTTAATTTTTTTTTATATCATCGGGAGATCTATTTTATTGAATATTAGCGGTGCCCTGCAGTTTTACCCGCGTTAAATTTTATAAATTATCACAGCTCCTCCCCTGAAGTTGATAGCGTGATAATATGTAGCCTATACGTTGACCCGAGCTCTTAGTAATATTCATCCAAAATTTCAAGTAAATCCATGCTGTACTTTATGAGTTTAGCCCGGACATACATACAGACAAACAGACAAAAATTCTAAAAACTATATTTTTGACTTCGATATTGATTGTAGATCACGCCCCAAGTATCCTTTTTAAAATAAATTCAATGTACAGTTTTGAATTTCCTACGATTTTATGATATGTATCTAATAGGTATAGATATTAGTTACCATAAATTTATTAGTACTTTCTTCATAATAATTAGTTATTTTTGGTTTAGTTAGCATTTGTTCATTCGCCCTTCTAGTGTAGTTTAACGAAAACAAATATGCACATATCACACTTTACCACTGAATTTCCTCGTCCTTTACGATTTAAAATAGCGAACGGTCCAGCGATATCCAACCCCACAGTTAATAATAAAAAAACTTGTGTGTACTTATGTACACGCGTTAGAAGTTATACTTCTTAATATACAACTTGAACATAGTTATCAATTTTCATACCACCTAGAACTAACGTCATGCTGTTGTTTTAACGATGCGCGCGCATCGTAAAAATTCACTCTCATACATTTTCATACCACCTAGAACTAACTTCATGCTGTTATTTTTACGATGCGCACGCACGATGCGCGCGCATCGTAAAAATTCACTCTCATACCACCTAGAACTAACTTCATGCTGTTAAATTTTTTGGTGTCGGTGTGCGCGCGCATCGTAAAAATTCACTCTCATACATTTTCATACCACCTAGAACTAACTTCATGCTGTTATTTTTACGATGCGCACGCACGATGCGCGCGCATCGTAAAAATTCACTCTCATACCACCTAGAACTAACTTCATGCTGTTAAATTTTTTGGTGTCGGTGTGCGCGCGCATCGTAAATTTTTTCATTTTTTTTCATTTTTCTTTATTGGGACACAAAACAGTTATACGTTACAATGTTTCTAGCAGATTACAATATAACTTAAATTGAATAAACGTATAACCCACACTAATGTCCGCAAAATAATTACATATTTTAAAGGAAGATTAGCTGTGCGCATCTTGTTGGGAACATTGTATATAGGTTTCTCATAAATTTTTGTTCGTAGGTATACCCCGAAACTAGTGTATCTCTCTATGTTTATTTTAATAAAATTTTATTTACTTTTGCTTTAAAAGCTGAGTGTGAGAGTGCAAAAATATCAAACTCCACAAAGTGTGTGTTATACGTATCTACGAGACGCCATAGAGGAGCCCGTGCCCCGGCATTAGTTCTACATCTCGCGGTGTGAAACACCCGGCGCACGCGCACCTCTCGCTGTATGACAGTTCTGGGTACAACATAACATAATTGGTTAGTGATATTTGTACAATCAAACTTATTATTAAATATTCACTCTCATCATTTTTCTCCATCGCGCCAAAAGAAGTATAACTTCAATAAAATCTAGATTTACGTGCTGGGACAGAAAACACCCATTTTTGGGCTCACAGTCTTACCCCATAAGCGTCAACATCAGACGCAAATATTAGCTGTGCGTGGAACTAACACTCTGCCATTAAGTACCTAATAGGCCAGATTGTTTCACTAATTGTAGTAAGCAGCAACTGGGGACCTTTTTAGGTTTCCGTAGCCAAATGGCAAAAAACGGAACCCTTATAGATTCGTCATGTCTGTCTGTCTGTCTGTCCGTCCGTATGTCACAGCCACTTTTTGCCGAAACTATAAGAGCTGTACTGCTGAAACTTGGTAAGTACGTGTATTCTGTGAACCGCATTAAGATTTTTACACAAAAATAGAAAAATTATAATAATTTTGGGGGGTCGCCATACATAGAACTGAAACTCAAAAATTTGTTTTTTCATCGTACCCATAGATGTGGGGTGTCTATGGATAAGTCTTCAAAAATCATATTGAGGTTCCTAATATAATTTTTGACTAAACTGAATAGTTTACGCGAGAGACACTTCCAAAGTGGTAAAATGAGTGTCCCCCCCTGTAACTTCTAAAATAAGTAAATGATAACAATTAAAAAATATATGATGTACATTACCATAGAAACTAACAACGAAAATTGGTTTGAACGAGATATAGCAAGTAGTTTTTTTTATACGTTATAAACCCCAATTTGCTTTCATTTAATCAACTGAAATACTTGCTGCTACGGAACCCTTTATGTGCGAGTCCAACTGGTACTTGGCCGGTTTTTCATTTATTTTTTTAAGGCAGGGGGAATGCCTACATACATGCAAAAAGTGTCTGCGGGTGGGTATGTTGGACTTGCACCGACTAAACCTACCTGCCGTGGACTTCTCTTGGGGCCTGATGTGGGAGCCCGGGAACGCAGGTATGCTGCTCCGGTCCGGCTCCCCCCTTTTGCGCCATGTCCCAGATGGTCGGTACACGTACCCTGGGAGGGTTCCTCTGGATTGCTCTCCTCTATTGCCGACTCAGCAACTGCGGACCTACATAGATATGTGCAAGTTAATAATATGTTCTATTACAAATTACAATTTAGTTAATTTATGCGACGCATGCAAAAGTAAGTAAAGGATGTATTTTCTCATAATTACAAGCCGACGAATCTATCCGTATACCAACGAGGATTAATGGGTTTTTAAAAAAATATATAAATTAGGTTTTTATTCACGTAGACTTTAAAAAAGCGCTTGTAAATAGACAGAACATGTTTGTAGTAATAGTACAGTTAAGTATACACAATATTTCTAGTTACATATTATAGATATTAAGGTACACAGATTGTTAAAACATTTATAAAATTTATTTTATAATAGTAATGATATTTGGCTAGCTTGTATTAAGTTATTATCAAGGAGATTATGTATAGGTTTAATTATCGAAATTTATATTTTACTACATATTGTCTGAATGGTTCTATCTATATTGAGGTAAGAATACAATATTATTATTATGATGATTTGTGTATAACAACGGTCGCGGTTTAATGCTACCACCGGATCCAATGCGCCACAACTGAGAAGATCTAAGATTTTCATCTAAGAATGGAGATAGCGGCAAAAAAAAAAATGTTACTAGATACTCTTACCTTGCTGAATGAGTTACGTAGCGCAAGCGACGCAAAGAATGAGAAGCCTCTAATAATTCCTCAGGCATAAACATACCTACGTGCCTCTTATGATTAGATTTATTGTGAACCTGGGTCATCCACCGAGGTAAATCTAGGAACAATATTTAATTACAAATAACAGTTGGCGTGGTTTGGCAATGCTTGCTTTTCATGCCGGAGTTCGTGGGTTCGATTCCCCACACACACGGCACAAATGTGTGCATGAACATGTCCATTTGTCCTGAGTCTGGGTGTAATTATCTATAAAGGTATGTATTTCCAAAAGAAAAGTAGTATATGTTATCTGGTTTCCATAGTACAAGAACTGCTTAGTTTGGGATCAGATGGTTGTGTGTGAATAATGGCCCAGGATATTATTATTAGGTATTTAAAATTAATTAATGGGTCGCTATTGGTAGCGTGACCCAAATTCCCTTCTGGTATCTTATCTTATCTTGTTTGGGGTGTACTTCTGTACAGCACTTCGACCCTTCAGGATCTTTTGTACTATCCCCCAATGGTTTTATTCTATCCCTAGAGCCCTGAATGAAGTCTGCACGTAATCCAGTACGCTCCTTTGAGGTAGATCCTTGTAGTTACCTGGTTCTGGGTATGCCAGCCCCAGGATTGCCATTCTGTGTCTTGCCAATGCATCGCAATTTTCGAATTAATTTTTATTAATACCTACTAGATATAGATTAATTATAAAGATTAATGATTAAACTACGGTTTTAATTAAATAATTGATAAAAATAAAAGAATGGCTCACCTTCTTCAGTTCGCTGATAATAGTTTAGCGTGCGGTGTGCGGTGCTCAGCGACGGATCTTGTTCTGCACTCGCGTAGCTGATTGTAGCAGTGAGGTTGCGGCCTGGAATTATTGGCAAAAATTATGAGTGATAATTATCTAAAACAGAAGAACGCAGAAGGATTACCTATTTTAATTAGGTCATAACCTAAAAAAAAGAATAGTGCCTTGAGAATCTAAATCCTACAAATATTAAAAACGCGAAAGTTTGTAAGTATGGAGGGATGTTTGTTACTCTTTCACGTAAAAACTACTGAATGGATTTTAATGAAACTTTACAATAATATAGCTTATACATCAGAATAACACAAAGGCTACAATTTATCAAGGTATTGTGTGAATTGTCCAAAATATCACGATAAGTGTAAAGTAGGAAAAAATCTACTATTTGCGAGCTATTCCGGCGTGCACTGCCAAAACCGATGATATAGAGATAGAGGTACACAATCTTCTAATGTTATAAATGCGAAAGTTTGTAAGTATATCTGTATGTATGTATGTTACTGTTTTATGTTAAAACTACTTTAACGCGGGTGATACCGTGGGGCGCAGCTTGTTATTAGTAATTTAAAAAGCTTTTCACCAGATACCTGCTAATTAAAATACATTCGGGATGGTTCCAGTCCATCCAACTAACGGTTGGATGGACAGACAGTTAAAAAGTCAGAAAAACTAAAAAACCATAACAATCAGTGTTAATTCATTATCAATTAACACTACATATTGATTTTGTATTTTGAACTAATTCTTTGTTAATTCGTCTTTCCTTATTAAAATTTCATATGCATTTGTTGACAATCTACTCATTAAAAACTACAACCAGACAGACCCTAATTTTATTTAGAGTCACTCGTTTTTTTTTTTGTTTTATTATAATGTAATAAACAGGTATACTAATTAGGTAGTTCATAATAAATTAAAACTATTAAATAATTGTACACCCAATACCGTAAGCTAAATTAAATATAAAATTTGTGTACAGATGCCAGCACATCCAGCTACCCCAATGTGTCAAATTTCTTTTATAGATTTTCAACTTTATCACAAAAGTATAAGGTTCACTTTCAATTGGGGAAATTTGACAGATTGGGGTAGCTTCATGTGCTGGCGTCTGTACATACACACAAAGCAACAACAATAGCGTAGTATGATAGTGTTGCACAGAGGTACAGACGCCAGCACATCCAGCTACACCAATATGTCAAATTTCTTTTATAGATTATCAACTTTATTACAAAAGTATAAGGTTCATTTTCAATTGGGGAAAATTGACAGATTGGGGTAGCTTGATGTGCTGGCGTCTGTACTATAGCCTTATACCATTCTACAACAAAATAAATTTACAACAATAAATTTAGAAGACAAAACAATTATTGAGATTCAATCCAAAAAAAATCTCAATGTTATATATATATGTATGTTGTCAGTAAACCATTATTACAAAATACAACTATTTACCTACTGATCCGTTTCGCACTTCTCAGTTCTGTTATTTTTATAGATATATTTTTAGTAGACTATTAGACAATTTGAATTAATCTATATCGTATCGTATATATATATATATTATGTGATTTCATGACGCGGTGAGGGCGCATTCACCGGCAATAGTACGACAAAATTTTGGAGCAAAAAGTCGTTGAGAATGTGTTACGCGCAAGCGTTGAGAACCAATTGGTATTTTTATACAAATTTGGTTTAACCAAAATTTTGTCGTACTATTGCCGGTGAATGCGCCCGCACCGCGTCATGAAATCACATAATATATATATATATATATATATACGATACGATATAGATTAATTCAAATTGTCTAATGGTTTACTGACAACATACATATATATATAACATTGAGATTTTTTTTTGGATTGAATCTCAATAATTGTTTTGTGTTCTAAATTTATTTTGTTGTAGAATGGTATAAGGCTATAGTACAGACGCCAGCACATCAAGCTACCCCAATCTGTCAATTTTCCCCAATTGAAAATGAACCTTATGCTTTTGTAATAAAGTTGAAAATCTATAAAAGACATTTGACAGATTGGGGTAGCTGGATGTGCTGGCGTCTGCACTATTTCTATGAGATCTAAATGTTCGAAAAATGTATTCCAGATCACGGTGGCATATTCAAGTTGGCATCTAAGGAGATACTTCTTTAAAGTTAAATATGAAGAGTCTTTTAAAATGAGAACATGTTCCCATGATAAAGCCATACATCCGATAAGACTTATTAACTATTTCAGTAATATGAAGATGCAAGTGCAGTTTACAATCGATGAGAATTCCCAGGTCTTTTATAACGGACACCATTTCTAAAGGATTGTCACATAGCGAATAGATTTTTGAATATTTTTTTTTAAAGTGGGTATGTTGATAAAATATACGATTAAAGTATTTTCGATTTGCACTTTAATTGTATGCTTTAAGAAAGAGATTTGACGAGGATTGGATGAGTAGATAAGAAGAAAAGGGCACTTATCTGTCGACTCAGGCGATGGTTCGCGAGTGACCTCTGGCAGGTCCATTGCTCCCCACAGCTCAGGACTTGTAGATGACCTAGCTGGTTGCGCCCTGCAAGCTGCACCTCCGAAGTCTTGACAGCCTGTCTTTGCTCTTCACTTACCACCCGGCTCCACCAACACGAGATTCCATCCAAATTTTAGGTTTCTTTTTTTCTTAATTGTCTTCTTTATCTCTGCGCTTGTAGTTCCTCTCTTGGGCCATTATTAGTCCAAGAAATTCCGTTACTTAATACTTTATTGGAATATCGATGTGGACAGTGCGACAGTCGTCCGTAGATTGACGAATCACTCGAGATAATCACACTAATATTATAAAGGCTAAAGTTGGTGAGTGTGTGCGTGTGTATGTTTGTTACTCTTTCTCGCAAAACTACCGGACGGATTTTGATGCAACTTTGTAGGAATAAAGCTTATACAATATACATACATAATATATCCAAAGGAATCCGAGGGAATATCTACCAGAGGACGGGAAGCAGCTTCCTTCTGAGTACTACGACCATCATACTGCGATCGCCAATTATGGCGCAATTATCGCGATTATGGCATATCCCCTCAAGATGATTCTTGAGGGAGGCTTGTCCAGCAGTGGACTTATTTAAGCTGTAATGATGATGATGATGAATATATCCAAATAACAGATAGGCACGATATTTAAACCGCTGGGCACACTACTTCTAAATAAGTACAAACTAATTTGTCAGGCAGGACAAACATCTGCAAACAAATATCTGTCCTGGGTGGCATATTACTATAGGACGGCGGGCCTGTTGGCGTGGTTGGCAAATGCTTGCTTTTCACGCTGGAGGTCGTGGGTTCGATTTACACCAGGGCATATATTTGGGTGTAATTATCTATATAAGTATGATGTACAAAAGAAAAGTAGTATATCGGTTATCTGGTTTCCATGGGATCAGATGGCGGTGTGTAATGTAATAATGTCCCAGAATATTATTATTCTTACATAGAACGCAACACTCATATAAAGTGTTGGTTCTATTTCAAAAATAACCCCAGAGGGATTTCAATTTCCTTACTACAGTTAATAAGTTAAGGTATATATTGAAATCGTGTAACGAAACCATAGCGACTTCTAATTCGGCAGTAACGCCATCTAGGGAAAGATTTATAAACAAAAACTTTATAATTGTTTATTAAGACCTTTTTAACGGGATCCGATTAAATAAAAAATCTTCTACCTGCAAAAATCATATAAATAAGTAGGTAGGTATATTTAGAAAGAAATTATCCATACAGATGTAGTTAAAGTTTAAAAAAACTGTTTATAGTAATGGTAGAAAAACGGTCAGAGGTCTAGACTAATTGAGTGTTTTGACAGACCTGTTGGCGTGGTTGGTAAACACTTGACTTTCACTGCACTGGTCGTGGATTCGATTCCCACCCAGGCCAGATATATGTGTGCATGAACATCTCTGTTCGGCGAAACTGAAAAGCTATTGACCAATCTAACATAAACGTGAATGTAATAAAACAATATAGAAATACAACTTTAATTTCAATACATAATATTAAAAACTTCAACTAAAGATAATCTCTTTGATAATAACTTAATACAAGCTAGCTAAATGTCACTACCATTATAAAATAAATTGTATAAATGTATTAACATTCCATGTACCTAAATATCTGTAATAAGTAACTAGAAATAATAACTGTATTACTACAAACATGTTCTGACTATTTACAAGCGCTTTTTTAAAGTCTACGTGAATAAAAACCTTTTTTATTTTATTTTTATTTACTTTTTGCGCAAGAAGTAAATATAATAAAAACACACTCACATACCACACACACCGCACATATTTTTGCTTAAATTTTTATTTTATTTTATCATATTTTATGCTGTTAATATGGACTATACTCCAAGGGGAGGGGACCTGGTCTTGACTGGACTGAGTCACAGCGGTCGTCTGACTATAAGGATGTAGCTGTGTTATCTCTATAACTATCACAGAAAACTGTAAATACTGCGGAAAGCTGTAAAACTACAATCAACGACAAAGGGAACACACATATTTTTTTTAACCCCTAAGTGGCCCATCCTAAATATTATTTATAATAATAAAAGTCGTCACGGAAATTAGTTCCTGCGATATTTTGTAGATGGCGCTGTACCGTACAGTCCACTAGCGTCGCCAATCGAAAAAATGTCATAACTCGTAAATAGAATCAAAAATACAAAATATGTTCTATTATTACTGTGGAAAAGGCAATAACGTAATTGTATAACACCTTATCAACACTTGAAATATAGCTGTTTAGCTAAATCGTGCATTCAAAACATAAACGGCCTTTTTTGTTACAAATGCACGATTTAGCAAAAAGCTATATTTCAAGTGTTGACAATGTGTTATAAAATTACGTTATTGCCTTTTCTACAGTAATAATAGACCACATTTTGTATTTTTGATTCTATTTACGAGTTATGACATTTTTTCGATTGGCGGCGCTAGTGGACTGTAAAAGGCCCCTTAAACGTCGCTATCGAGATTTTCCTGCGGCGCATGACTCCCCAACCGCCGGCCGTTAATCTTTGATATAAGCTACTGCCAATTGCTTTCACTGCGTGGGATAATCTTTGAGATTCAGACCAGCTAGGAACCAGCGGCAGGATCTTCCACCTCTTGAAACTTAGGCTTTCAAAGTAAACCTAAATTTCAAGAAGTGGAAGTTGATGCCGTTGGTTCCTGTACTAAATCCCAATGATTATGCAACGCAGTGACAGCAATTATCAGAAGCTTATATACAAAAATACAAATCTCACTATATACGTACTCCTCCGCCAATAAAGGACATACGTACGTAGCTTTGACCTCGTATCATCGGAACCTCTTCATCCTACTGTTACATATTTAGATGTTTGTATGATTAGAGATTTTTATAAATCCATATACTCCTTAATTTTACTTTCAACCCCCCCAGTTTTTACGCGATATTAGTACTTTAATAATGTTCAACTTGCAGTGGTCGATAACCACCTAATCAATTACGAATCGATAAGTTATCCCCGCCAGGCGTCCACCCACGGATATCATCTCTCATCTAGCAAACAGCACTGCTGGATGCGAATAGCGCAAGACCGGCAATTGTGGAGATCTTTGGGGGAGGCCTTTGTCCAGCAGTGGACGTCTTTCGGCTGATATGATGATGATGATGATGAAACAGCACTTAGTAGGGATGGGCCTTACTCACACAATAAGCTTTCTCTCACTCCCTACACAGTTCTCGACCATAATAATTATTGATTGTCCGTTGATCATAGCTTAATTAAACTTTTTTTTCATTTACCTTTCAAAGTTGTTAATTTCGACGGGCCTGTTGGAGTGGTTGGCAAATGCTTGCTTTTCACGACAAAGTTCGTGGGTTCGATTCCCACCCAGGGCAGATATTTGTGTGCATGAACATGTCTGTTTATCCTGCGTCTTGGTGTAAGTATCTATGTAAGTATATATTTACCAAAGAAAAGTAGGACTTATATCAGTTATCTGGTTTCCATAGTACCTACCTACAAGCTATGATCAACGGACAATCACTTCTTATGTTAATTTGCTCTTCCCGTACATTGTTCTCCCCAGATCAAACAGCTATGAAAAATTGCTCTGCGTGTTCTTAATTACATATATAGACTTATAAAAACAAAAAACAATATTACAAACAGACACCTCGAGAAAATATTTAATTTCAAAAAACGCAAACATTTTGAGGTTTTGTTTACCTAATAAGAAACCATCATTTACTGCTAAGAAAAAAAGCAAATAAATGTGATGTTATTAGGTAATTCTATTATTTGCTTGTGACTAGAGATATAAAAACCGGCCAAGTGCGAGTCGGACTCGCACTTGGCCGGTTTCGTAGCAGAAAGTATTTCAGTTGATTAAATGAAAGCAAATTGCGGTTTATGACATATTAAAAAAACTACTTGCTAGATCTCGTTAGAACCAATTTTCATTGTAAGTTTCTACGATAATGTACATCATATATTTTTTTTAGTTTTATCATTCTCTTATTTTAGAAGTTACAGGGGGAGGACACTCATTTTACCACTTTGGAAGTGTCTCTCGCGGAAACTAATCAGTTTAGAAAAAAAAATATTAGAAACCTCAATATGATTTTTGAAGACCTATCCATAAACACCCCACATGTATGGGTACGATGAAAAATATTTCTTTTGATTTTCAGTTTTATGTATGGCGACCACCCAAAATTATTGTTCTTTTTCTATTAGAATTATAAAATATATTAGAAAATCTTAATGCGGTTCACAGAATACTTACCAAGTTTCAACAGTACAGCTCTTATAGTTTCGGAAAAAAAAATGGCTGTGACATACGGACGGACAGACAGACAGACATGACGAATCTATAAGGGTTCCGTTTTTTTCCATTTGGCTACGGAACCCTAAGAAATATTGAAGTAGGTACTACTTAGATACTTAACTACGTAGGTACATATACTGGTTTAGTATCTACTTTAAGAATTTTATATCTAAATATTCAATGGTATTCTAATTTACTTTTAGACTAAAATAAATTCTAAGTGCGTTATTTATAAAACGAATGTCATATTCCTTAGATGTTCTAAGTTACATAAAAAAATGTAGGTCTGAATATGTGCTATTATGAGATTAAATTCAAGTATTACAATGGCACAATATTAAAAATGTAGAGGAATTACTGGGTTTAGATTACAAATATCTAAACATTCAAGTTTATTCTTAAAAGAATGCATGATCCTCCTCGTCGTTGGATATAATCTATACTTATAGTAAATAACAGACAGACCAAATTTATACTAAGTAATTGCTTTTTTGGATAGAGATCGACTTCCAATCTTCTCCTGGTAGTTATAATTACTTAGTATCTGTGCCCCGGGTTTTACCCGCGTAAAACTTTATAAATTATAGCCTATTAGATGTGTGTTAATCTAGGGTGTCAGCTAACTTCATACTAAATTTTATTGAAATAGCTTCAGCCGTTTAGACGTGAAGAACTATACATACGCACAAACTTTCGCCTTTATAATATTAGTGTGATAATAAATCTCTAACGAGGTCACTTCTGTACATTGAATATATTTTCAAAAAGTCCAGAGTGTGATTGGTAGTCGATGTCGATGCCAAAAATGTAATCACTAAAAATGTTGTCTGTCTGTCTGTCTCTCTGTATGTTCGCTGTGGAATTAAAAACCACTGAATGGATTTTAATGAAATTTGGCACAAATATTGTTCTTACTCCTGGACAGGTCATAGTATACTTTTCATCTCGCTATGAACAATAGGAGCGGAGCAGCGAATCTGACAAAATATTTAATTACGTAGTTTTAGTAACCGTTAAGTACGCAGCCTGAACGATTAAAGTAACATAAAAAAAAAATGTGCGCCGTCACGGGACGCCTGGCAGATGTGAAACATCGACATTATTTTGTAAAAGTTATATGCAGAAGTCGAAGTATAAGTCGCAGTCGAAGTCGAAGTCGAAGTCGAAGTCGAAGTATAAGTCGCAGTCGAAGTCGAAGTCGAAGTCGAAGTCGAAGTCGAAGTCGAAGTCGAAGTCGAAGTCGAAGTCGAAGTCGAAGTCGAAGTCGAAGTCGAAGTCGAAGTCGAAGTCGAAGTCGAAGTCGAAGTCGAAGTCGAAGTCGAAGTCGAAGTCGAAGTCGAAGTCCGAGTCCAAGTCGAAGTCGAAGTCGAAGTCGAAGTCGAAGTCGAAGTCGAAGTCGAAGTCGAAGTCGAAGTCGAAGTCGATGTCGAAGTCGAAGTATAAGTCGCAGTCGAAGTCAAACTCGAAGTCATGTCGAAGTCGAAGACGAAGTCGAAGTCGCAGTCGAAGTCGAAGTATAAGTCGCAGTCGAAGTCGAAGTATAAGTCGCAGTCGAAGTCAAAGTTGAAGTCAAGTCGAACTCCAAGTAGAAGTCGAAGTCGAAGGCGAAAAGAACATTGTGATAGGAACTAAAAAAAAAAACCACGGCATGTATCGCCACGCCAGAAATCTGTTTTACGTGCGGCTATAGATGTTTCTCATCAATAATGTATTTTAACGGAAATTGTTCTCCTTAAAATATAAAAACATCCTGCGACAGTATACCTATGTCTAACTTTTAAGGTTGACTCAAAATAACACATTTAATTCCTATTTGCTATATAATAATAATAATATCCTGGGACATTATTTACACACGGCCATCTGATCCCAAACTAAGCAGAGATTGTACTATGGAAACCAGATAACTATAGCTATATATGCACAAATATGACATTCTACATATTTGATACACAAACAATCCAAAACCTGTTAAATAAAACATAATAATATATAAAAAATGTAACATAAGTAACAAAACATAAACATAATCCAGCAAATCTTAAATAAAACATAAATTAAAATTAACGAATAAGACCTTACCAGAAACCATAAAATAATAACATTACTAAACTATAAAAAACTTAAATTCAAAAACCAAATCGCACCTACATAATACAAAAGAAACAGAAAAGGGCTCTTGCCATGCTTACCCCTTGTACAGGCAGATTATTCCCCAACAAGGCGGGAATAATACAATAAAAAACCATATAACTGATATACTACATATACTACTCTTCTTTTGTAAATACATACTTATATAGATAAATTACACCCAGACTCAGGATAAATGTTGATGCACACAAATTTCTGTGTCCTGGTTGGGAATCGAACCCACGACCTCCGGCGTAACTATGCGCTTGGGAAGTTCTGATGCAGGGGGAAGGAGAAGACGAGACGACCCTTGTCTAATCCATGCACGTCATGGTAGCCCCCCCTAAACCTGATGAACTTCTAGGCGTGTATCATCCATCTGCCTTGACTCTTGGACTTGGGCGACCCCAAAGGCCGCAACTCAGCACAACCAATCTGACTGTCTGCTCGTCGAGACGTCATTGCATCCAGATGCGGAGGATGTAGCACCACGGAATATCCAAGCGCGTACGCACACGCAGGCCGCGCCTCGCCGACAAGTCTACGCACACAGCGACGTCGCCAGTACTACCGCAAGCGTATATAAACCGGCCACTCGAGCGCAAACGGGCAGTCTGCCTGCCGCTCGCAGCCCTCGCACCCGTAACGGGAAGTGAAGTGGTCTGCAGCAGTAGGCTAATAGGCTTAGCCACTCGTTGGCTTGGGATCGAACGTTCGCATTGAGCAATTCGAACGTCTGCTTCGCATTCCGAGCCCACTGTGACACGACTTAGTTGTTGTATTTGCAACACTTTTTTCGGATACGAAATAAACTCCAATTGTATACTTTTTAATTATATGCTCCTGTACTGTTTGATATTAATATTGGTGTACAATAAAGAGTTAATCTATCAATCTAAACTCGTTTTTAACGTTATTTGTTTTCTTCATCCGACACACAAAAGGAAACTTCCGTTACAATCTGACGACCTAACTACTAGCCATCTACTAGCTAAGTAACTAGAATCTTCTAACTAAATTGTTCAATTTTAGTTGTTTCTTAATAATTAGTCTAAAACTAAGTAAAATAAATACCTATTCCACCCCAATAATTGTTTTCATGAAATAATTAGGAAATAATAAGTAATTGCCTTTTTAAAATGACCTACTATAGTAAGTAAAATAAACGCGTGCGTCACGCGTGTACTTATGTAAGAATAATAATATTCGCTTCCTTGAGAACTTAAATATCTATAATAGTTTAAAAAACTAAAAACACAAAAATTACAAAAAATTGCCAATCCGCCATCTTGGAGGAACGCCATGTTGGATTCAAGTCACGTGACTATTTTTTTCGTATTACTGACAGCAAACCCGTTTTTATGATACCCATATCATGGGGGTGCATTTCAAATAGCCTGTACGCCATCTTGGACTTCCGCCATATTGGATTTAAGTCACGTGATATTTTTTTCGTATTCCTGACAGCAAACTCTTTCATTTGATACCCATATCATGGGGGTGGATTTCTAACAGCCAGTACCCCATTTTGGGGAGGCCGCCATATTGGATCTGTAATGACGTTTCTTAGCTAGTCATGTATTGTCATCAGAACTGAGAGCGTGTGCAAATTTCTTCCTAATCGGAGACCGGGAAGTGGGTCAGATTTAAATTTCAAGATTTTCTTACGTACATAGTTACAAGCGAAGCTAATAAAAGCGTGTTAAAAAGGGGCGCGTGTACTGTATTGTTAAGAGCGTAGGTATGATCATGTATTACCAGGCTAGATGCTCTCACTGGTCTGTTAGTGATCGGAGAGTTTAAGTAACTAGGCTCGCGATCAGTCCATAGATGGATGACCATGAAAGTGGTTTAATTTCTGAGCGTCTCCGTGCTTTGGAGGGAACGTTAAGCTGTCGGTCCCGGTTGTAGTGATTAGGCAACTGTCGTTGAGCCAAGACCCACAACTCTGACATTAGGGTAACCACTGTCTATACGATTAGTAAGTACCAGGTATTAACTATTAGAGCAGTTTTGGACTAATACTTCTAGATTATTGTTTAACATGCTTGTTCAGATATGGGTTATGTAGTACATTTGTCACATAAACAGTTAAGAAACATAACTTATACAAAGCATTACATATTTCTGACAAGCATTTAAGTCTTTATCGTTAGATCCTTTTTTACGTGGTGGAAATGCTCAAATTGCATGTCCGTCTCTTGGGGAGGCGACGGGGTATGTAGGGCTCAACCCACTAAACCACCACGGTAGCCAGCTCCACAGTGCTTGTAGCGGGGGCTCTGGGTAGTCGTGAACGATCACACTAGTACCCCTGTCGTAAACTGTAGCCTCAGCCTCCTCTTACCCCGGGGAGGGGAGAGGGCATGAATGCCACAACAATCATCCTGTAGTTTGGCCGTAGCGGCTTCTTTGAGTTAGTTATTGTGATGTCATGAACACTGGGATACTGGGGTATTGCATTTTATTGGTACTGGTAGCGACATCTGTTAGGTGAGGTTGGGAACTGCATATATTTTTGATCGAATCGAATCGTTTTCGTGTTTAATTTAGATATCTCATTTTGATAACCCGTAACAAATTTCTTTGTAGTGAGAAAATTTTCTTTGATTTATAGAGGTTTGTTGTTTTAGTGATCTATTTCCAGATAATAAATTCTGAATTTCAGTATGCGCGCTTTGTAGTTAATTTTTAAGTATTTTTAGTGTTTAGTCGTTATTTCCGCAGAGTTAGGTTCGGTAGGTTTGTTCATCTAAATTCTTTACTCTAAATTGGGCAAAATTAAATGTAGTAATGTTTTTTATGATGGGTATTATAAAATAATTGTACAGTTAGTGACATCTATCGTTATTATTCAACATCGGTTAAATCAGTTGTTGTTGTTTTATAACTCGGAATGAATGGTTCGATCGATCATGGGCTAAGTCTTTATGCCACTTGCTACTAGATGTCGCTTTAGTTAGTTACGACGGGGCTATTACAAGTCGCTGTTTTTTTTTATATTGCTTTTGGTAGCAGATGAGCTAGCGACCCACCTGATGGTATGGGATGTATGAACGCTGAAAGCGAACTTGTTTAAGTTTATGTAAGACGATGCCATCTATGAAGTGTATCAGAAGTACCTTACGCTACTCGATAACAGATGTCGGTCAGTTTCAGCAAGTAACCATCTACAAGTAACGGCTGTATATTTGATTCAGCTATTCCTCGCTTGAGGCGTTGTATTGAATTATAATTATTAATTGTTATTTATGATTGTTTATTTTTGATTCGGTTCTTTCCGTCCGGCTTGGGTTCGGTGTGGGTTCGGTGCCCGCTAGTGGCCGCCCGCAAATTAGCGGCAATCGGTCGAATACTAGTGGGCTGGATGTCGGTCCGGGTGGAAGCGCTTCCACCTAGAGTTCTCCAGTGCTTCCGCTGCAGGCAGCGGCCATGTCAGGGCTCCGTGCGCGGGATGTGATCGAAGCGCGTCGTGCTTCGTCTGTGGCCAACAGGGTCACAAGGCGAAGGAATGCACGGCGCACGACCCTCATTGTGTTGTGTGTGCCGACCTTGGCAGGCCGGCTAATCATCACCTGGGCAGTGGTAGATGGACGCCGCCAAAGGTCAAAAGCAGAGGAGCTGGACTTCCTGCCACGTCCACTCCTACAGCATCGTCGCGCACCAACAAATGCTCTGTCCCCGTCGGGGTGTCAATAGAGATATAAGAATTCTTTCCCCCCCAACTTATTTTGCAGGGCAACTTGAACCACTACATCGCTGCGCAAACTCTTCTTGTTGTAGGCGCAATGCTGGCGGGTGACTCCGCCAAATGGGACGCCGTGGTCTCCTTCTGTGAGGCAGTCTTATTAAGGTTACATTGGTCGTCATTCAAAATTGTCGCATACGAAGTAGCGGGTAACAGCTAGTCTAAGATAATCATCACAACATTTTTTAATAATTCACAAAAGTCTTTTATGTGAATTGCTGTAAAACTATGGTTGAATTTTCAGCCTCGAATATATCTGACAATGACTGCCTTCTTCAGCGTAAGAACAAAAAATTGACACATTTAGCTATGAAAAGCAGCAATGTATACAGCACAATTCGATCTAATAAATTTAAATTCACCACTTGCATTTTTGCAGTAAAAGTCGGAATAGAATAAATATGATGATTTTATAAAAATAAACTGTGAAAAATGATCCCATCGGTGTGTAAATTAGTAGTTTCACTACGATGTTTACACGTAACGATTGCACAGGACGGCATTTCGGATAGAACTCAATATTTGTGTCAGAAGCACAGACGTATTCACTCGGCCGCGAAAGAGAGCGAACTGATGGCGGTGTAAGCCCGCTGCGCATACTGTAGACACCTAATACGCGTTAGTTTGTCCTCTTTCTATTTAATGCTCTGAGTTTCTGAGTGTATGTAGGCATTTAAATGTATTTGTGGCGAGTATTTCAATAAATTATTATTTAAAAGAATTACATTTATGGTGTGCAGTCGCAGCGCGCAGTATTGAACGTCTTCAATGAAATAAATTTTACGCTCGTGCCACGCGTTCAAAATGTAATAAGTATGTGCGAGTAGTATGGTACTCCAAAAAGACATTTTAATTTCGATATTTCCTCGTGACGGCAAAGGATATCACCAACCCATCTCATCCCGTGGGGGTAAAATCGTCCGAATGATACCAGAGGACAAGCAGCTGTGTTTCTATGAGTACTATGACCATTAGGGTGCCTTTCCACCAAAGATGTGCTATGCTGCGAGGAAAATCTAAGCTACGAAACTATGTGACCGTTTCCACTGATGCTAAGCTATGTAGCGGTGCGACAAAGATGTGCTACGAAGATATGCCGCCGCAACGTAGCTGCGTGAGGAAGATGCGCAGCTGAGAGAGGGGACTCGATCAGTTCATTTCTACTGTAGGTACACCACACGCGACCCATAGCAGGCATCCATAGTACGCATCCGTAACACACATCCATAGAACACATCCATCCTAAAGATGTATCCTTCCATATAAAAAAAATATCTTAGTTGAATCCGTTTCCAGCAGTGCTAAGCTATGTGGACCAGTGAATATGATTGGTGGATAGCTAACGCATCCGTAGCAAAGTAGCATAACACATCCCTGGTGGATAAACAGCCTACTGCCATCGCCAAGTCTACCAAGCGTGTCGATTATGGCCAAACCCCCCCAAAAAGTTATGATCTTTGGGTGAGGCCTTTTTTCAGATGTGAGACGTTGTTCGGCTGATATGATTTCCTCGTTTACATTACAGCAAAGCGTAATAAAATTTGGTCTACTTTTATTGGCTACGAGAGGAAGGTATTTTAAGTAACTTTCATTTTTAATATCAGGTTCGTCCTTATTGCAATAAAAATTTCAAGGAAGTGCTTGATGCCACTCGTTAAATATTTTTTTGTTACATTCAAATTATTAGGTCAACAGGTCAATGTGATAATATCTTTGACGGGTTTGGTTAAGGTTCTGGTTATTAAAGGTATTAATTGTTTTAACCCAGATAGTACGAGCATCTGGATGTGACTTCTAGATAAAGTACTTAGTCTAGTAGCATGTGGGTTAACCTAAGTATTTATGCGGAGGGACGACGTATCGATTTTCCTAAAGGTATGCCGAGATGGTTTGGGCATTTAGAAAGGTTGAATGAAGAAGATTGACAAAAGGAGTATACCTGGCCTTGGAAGATCAAATCGGAGATATTCTTAAAAAGGCCAAGTCAGAAGTAGCCTAAACCGGCGAGCATGTATGAAAAATATAATGACAGTAAGCGAGGCAAAAGAGGTGTGCAAAGATCGTGACAATTGGAAATTGTCTCTACCTACACCTCTGGAGAACAGGCGTGAGTCTATGCACATATGTATCTAATATAACCTATCACCATATTGGTCTTGCTCCTTTAAAATTACATAAGATATAGTTCACATAATGGGTTTATGTGAACTATCATATCAGCCGAAAGACTTCCACTGCCGGACAAAGGCATCCCCCAAGAATCTCCACAGTAGCCGGTCCTGCGCTGCCCGCATCCAGCGGCTTCCCGCGACCCTTGCAAGATCGTCGGTCCATCTTGTAGGGGGCCTGCCCACGCTGCGTCTTCCGGTTCGTGGTCGCCACTCTAGAACCTTTCTGCCCCATCGGCCGTCGGTTCTACGAGCTATGTGCCCTGCCCACTGCCACTTCAGTTTGGCAATTCTTCGGGCTATGTCGGCTACTTTGGTTTGCCGTAAGTGAACTATATAAATTAAGAGACCTTGTAAATAATCAAAACATTATTTGACGGTCACCGTAGCCTAGTTGGTAGTGATCCTGCCTACGAAGCTGGTGGTCCTGGGTTCGAATCCCGGTAAGTGCAAATATTTGTGTGATGAACACGAATATTTGATTCTGAGTCATGGATGTTTTCTATGTATATAAGTATTTATCTATCTATATAAGTACGTATATCGTCGCCTAGTACCCATAGTACAAGCTTTGCTTAGTTTGGGGCTAGGATGATCTGTGTGACATTGTCCCTAGATATTAATTATAGATAGTAATTATAAAAAGCTATTTATACAAAACTGATCACATTAAATTTTAAAGTTAAGCCTTTGTTTTATTAGTTTTTTATGCTGGATGGGTTTGCGCTTGGCTACGATCTCACCTGATGGTAAGTGAAGATGTGGTCGAAGGTGGACCGCGCGTACCCATAAGATGCCTTCCACTCTAACCTTGAATAAACCCATGTTATATGAGTCTGGAAATACGTCGTTTGGGAGGGTGTTCCACAGCTTAACCGTGCGAATGATGAAAGAGGTGCTTCCTCCTTCATGATACGCACTCGTATGGCATGACGGATGTCAACAAAATAGCGGTGGAGAGTCTCCCTACGCCTTGTAGTCCGATGAAAAAAGGGGAAGGAGGTATAAGTTCATGGAGGTCTTGAGCGCATTCTCCATGAAACAGCCTATAGAAAACCGATAAGCTTGCAACCTGACGCCAATGATCCAAGTTTTGCAGCGTTTTACTTGTTAAGTCTCTTTAGGGGATTTCCTAAAGAGACTTCACTCCCTGTGTCGCGGGGTACTTTACAAACATATAATAGACGGACACAAATTATATTCAGACTCAGAACAACTATTTATGGGTCACACAAATAGTTGTCCTGCAACACGAAGCGGCGTGGCGAGCCGATAGTTTTAGACCATTAGTCACTGCGCGTGCGGTCGCTGCGCCACATCACTCTTCTTTCTAACGAAATTGTGATGCTAAAAAGAGGATTAAGCTTTGGGCTTTGACCATAGGGGAGCCGGGGAATGAGAGTAACTCTAAAATTAAATTTTAGTTTATTTATTAATTGCGTCACTAAATATGGTTTGTTAATTGCTTCACGGAGTATAATTCAGTACCACACTGGTATGACGGTCAGTTAAGCCTGAGTGGTTGATTCACCGCACTGAACTTCATTTTGAAACAACTTCTGATGTTTCTTTTCAGATGCTTGTTATCCGGAAAAGAAATACGCAGTGTGAGCTCGATTTCCATCGACCTTCAATATACCATATTAATGCATTAAACAAGACCTATTAATACGCAAAGTACCGAGTAAACTAGAATTCCCTTGTAGCGCAGTACAATGCAATAAAGATAAAATAAATAACACAATAAACTAAAAAAAAATGACTACAAGCAAACTTCCTTAAAATAAGAATAATAGAAAATTTTAAGTCTCATTTATCAATTGTAATAATTGAATTTCAAATTATTTATTGATTACCACAATGTATGTACCTACATAAATAAGTCGGAACTAAAATTAAGTAAGTATAAATTATGGACCATACTACTACAGTAGAAATATGAATGCACGATTAATTAAAAAAAAAGAGCCGTTACGGGACGCCTGGCAGATGTGAAACATCGACATTATTTTGTAAAAGTAATATGCAGAAAAGAACATATTGTGATAGGAACTAAATATGTCATAATGATAAAATAAAAAGTCGATTGCGCATGCGTCACGGCATGCGTCGCAACGCCAGAAATCTGTTTTATGTGCAGCTATAGATGTCTCACATCAAAAACTACAATGAAATGAAAAATATGATTCTTCATGATTGATTACTGCAGCAAGTTTTCTATAAGTGACCACCATTCCCCCCATCTCCCCTAACCAACACGTAGGAACTCGTATAATATACATCTGAGGCACGTAGAGCGTACCGGAAATTATATTGGCCATGTCTTTGAAGAATATATATATAAAATGTTTATTTTGCTTTCCAAATAATATCCTGTTCAATTTACAGATCCTACAGTCACGCGAAGGTGTATAGACCTGTTCACTGACGTGGTCCCAAACTACAAGAACCATCTTACCAATTGATGATTATGACGAGCCTTTGGCGTGGTTGGTAAATGCTTGCCTTTCACGCTGCAGGTTGTGGGTTCGATTCCCACCCAGGACACATTTGTGTGCATGAACATATCTGTTTGTCCTGAGTCTGGGTGTAATTATTCATTTTAAAAAGATAAGTAGTACCTATATATCGCACCGTTACAACAAAAGTGGCATAATACGAAATATTTTTTATAAACTCATTTTTCGAAATAATTACATTGTTTATTATTACAGTTGCATTTTTTAACTAAAAGTAAGATAGTAGGTATGTATAATATTAATTGCAGTACTATATTTCATTACCTGGCCTAAATATTAATCATAATGCTGCGTCAAAAACTTGAAACGGTCATACTGAAAAAATACTATTTTTGTATACTGCCACTTTTGTTTTATAGTTGCGATATGTAATTTATCAGTTATCTGGTTTCCATAGAACACGCCCTGCTTAGTTTGGAATCAGATGGCCGTGTGTGAATATAGGTACATACCATACATACATTGCAGATATATAAAATATTTAATTAAAGTACATAGCGTGATAAATTGCTGTGTGGTGACGGCATAAAATATCATCACCCCATTTCATCCCGTGGGGGGCGTAGCAATCGAGCGAGGGAATACCTACCAGAGAACGGGCAGCAGTGTTTTTCTGTGAACTGTGACCATCAAACTGTCTGCCAAGCGTGGCGATTATGACATATCCTCCCATGCTTGGGGGAGGCTTTTGTCCAGCAGTGGACATACTTTGGCTGACATGATGATGATGATGATGATGAGACAGCGTTATAATCTCGGACTTATTAATTAAATTCTTGCACCATACAATACAAAAACATACAAAAACAAAACAAACAATCGAATCAACCGAATAGAACACAATTTATATAATAGGACTAAACAAGAAGGTAGTCTCATTGTATAAAAAATAATTATCTAAATCGGTTCTCCGGCAACGGAAAAACCGTAGTAGTACCTACTACATATTTGGCTATTCATTTCCAATATAAGCTGACCTCTCATTGTATGGAAATCCAATACAACGCGAGATCAGCTTAAACTGGAAATGTATAGCTTGATATGTAGGCGTGTGTACAGACGCCAGCACATCCAGCTACCCCAATCTGTTAAATTTCTTTTATAAATTTTCAACTTTATCACCAAAGCATAAGGTTCACTTTCAATTGGGAAAATTTGACAGATTGGGGTAGCTTGATGTGCTGTCGTCTGTACCATGGATATAAAGCAAACATACAGTGTAATTGGTAACCGGCTCTTTTTTAGTTCAAGATTGATGTCATAGTCTTCTCTGTCATTCTTAGTTTGTAGTAGATCTTAGTATGTTGTTTATCTATTAATCTTACATTCTACTAGGTGTACCCCGCGGTTTTACACGCGTTAAATTCTACAAATTATAGCCTATGTGTTAATTTAGGGTGTCACCCTAGATTAACACATAGGCTAACTCCATACCAAATTTTTATGAAATCGCTCCAGCCGTTTAGACTTGAAGAAGTAACAAACATACACATTCACAAACTTTCGCCTTTATAATATTGGTGTGATTAGTGTGAAGTGTGATTTCCCTCAAACGTTGCAAATACACTAGTTTCTTTGGAAATAATGGGGTATAAATGCTAGAAATTTGGGGTCTAATAGCAATTATTATCGTCACAATATATGCGTTCTTAGACTCAAGGCCAGTTCCAGCGCCGCAGGGCACTAGAACTGACATTGAGTCAACCTAGAATCAACAATACGATTCAGCGTGGCAATGCGGCTACTCTTCTGGACACCCCTCCCGACGATGCAGATGTATTTTTTGACGCCCAGTAGCCTAAAATTAGAAGTTATGCATTATTTTTATTTTATTGTTTTTGTTAAGATGTGTTGTACAAGTTTAATTAAAAAAAAATGGAACATTAAATTTGTAATGTAGTTTTATAAATGTTTGCAAGCAGACTTGACTGTGAAGTTGACTGTGAACCAATGCATATATAAAACATATGCGTCATGTAGCAGTGGTACAGTTGTAATAATTGTTTTGTTGGTGTCATTGTGAGTGTCTAAAATCCTTAATGAGCCTGGCTAATGTTTTATTCTGGGTATGCGAAAGTAATCTTGAAGAAAATACAAGAACATCTGCATTTTTACTTTTTTTATATTCCCAAAGACAGCTGAGATAATAGCAATCAAAGTACGCATTTTCGAGCGATATTATTTCAAACCGCAAGCGGCGTTTGATCCCGCTGTGACGTCACGTAGCCCCTCACGCAGCGCGCCGGCCGCTTTGCGAGTACAAATCTAGGTAATATTCATTTAATCACCGCTGCTGGTGGCTCGTACTTGCGATTTTATTACGAGAAAATTATTAGATAATGCTGTGCAGTGCCCAAGAGTTTTAATTCAAATGTTAACACACCCAAAAAGTGTTTTTAGTATACTTAAAAATCCTCTGATAAGGAAGAAATGGATGACCGCAATACGCAGACAGGATTCAATAGGACTGAAAACTATTGCATTTTGTTATGAATATTATTTTGATGTCAATAACTATTCTATTTATGCTTTTCTCATAAATCACTACGTTATCTATTGGTGCATTTTATAATCAACTTCTGACAAAGGTAGATAAACTTTTAAGTTTACCTACCTTTGTCAATTAAGGATTTTACAAATTAAACTTAAAACAAATAGTTTATTGATTCTTCTAAATAAGAGACATTTTGTTATTATCTATCGGGAACCTTGACATCAGGATGTTATAATAAATATATAAACCAACCATGTCGTATTTTTTAATGAGAATAGGTGAATGTTACCTAACCTAATACTGACCTAGATTGCAAACAAATATTTAACTTTGAATATGTAACAGTATCTGATATAAACGATATTGTTAGGACGCTTGAGCCAAAAAATACAGGTGACTTATGGGGTATTTCCGTAAGGATTTTAAAAACCATAATCGACGTAATAGCGCCTTATTTAATGATTATTTATAATCAATGTATAGATACAGGTACTTTTCCCGACCTAATGAAATGTAGTAAAATCATACCATTGTTTAAATCAGGTTCTAAAGACGATCCCTCTAATTATCGCCCCATCTCTATTTTACCAGCATTAAGTAAAATATTTGAAAAACTTATACTCAAGCAGTTACTGAAACATTTTAATTTACACAACCTCTTGCATCAGAACCAGTTTGGTTTTACTAAAGGGCGATCCACTACAGACGCAGGGATTGCGCTGATAAAAATATATTTGATGCATGGGAGAAGTCACAGAATGCTATTGGGGTGTTTTGTGACCTTTCTAAAGCATTTGATTGCGTTCACCACGACACGCTATTATTGAAATTACGACATTATGGCGTAGGGGAGGTTGCGCTGGACGTGTTGTCCTCTTACCTTAATCAGAGAGTTCAGTGTGTCGACGTAGGTGGAGTTAAGTCAAATAATTTGCCCGTCACTTTAGGCGTGCCACAAGGCTCCATTCTTGGTCCCTTTTTGTTCTTAGTATACATTAATGATTTACCACATTATTTAAAGAACTTCTGTGATGTTGTCCTTTTCGCAGATGACACTTCTCTTATCTTTAAAGTAGACCGAAACAGAGATAACCTTGCTGAAATAAATAGTGCTCTCACACTGATTACCGAATGGTTCACGGTTAATAACTTAGTTCTCAATGCTAAAAAAACAAAGTGCATTATATTCACCACACCTAATGTGAGAAATTTTGGTCCAGATCTGGTATTGAACAATTAAGTGTTGGAATCTGTTCAATATACAATATACATTTCTGGACATAATTTTAGACAGTAAACTTCAATGGGGTACTCACATATCCAGCTTGGCTGGAAAATTAAGCTCTGCTGCTTATGCTGTTAGAAAAGTTAGGCAACTTACTAACATAGATACTGCGCGCCTGGTTTATTTTAGCTACTTCCACAGTATTATGTCTTACGGTATACTACTGTGGGGTAGGGCGGCTGACATCCACAGTATATTTGTTCTACAAAAACGTGCAGTACGAGCTATTTATCAGCTAGGCGCGAGATTCTCCTTAAAAGTGTTTTTTAAAGAGATAAATATATTAACGGTATCTTCGCAATATATTTATGCTAATATAATTTATGTGCGGCAAAATCTGAATTTGTTTCAAAAGAGAAGTGACACGCACACAATAAACACTAGAAATAAACACAAATTGTGTGCCGAATCTCATCGTTTACAAAACGCTCATTCTTCTTTTGTCGGACTGAGTATCCGAATATATAACAAAAATCTTCAGGAACTGTCCTATGCTAAGTTTAAGTCAGAGGTCAGGAATATTTTAATGAAAAAGGCCTATTACACTCTCAATGATTATTTAAACGACAAAAACGCTTGGTCGCTTGGTTGAACACGAGCAACATCTTAATGTTACATCAAGGACATACATTTATATTTTACTCAACTGACTATAGAAATATTTCTGTAATATCATAGATTTTTAGATGCATGTTCTTATTATTAAACAAATGTATATTATCTCGAACATGTCAAACGCTGTTCGGCCGAAGGCTGTTAACGACTTCAATATGAACTACCCGTTGTAAGTTCGTCATGCTCTCATTGTGTGTTAATGCTTGCGGTGGCGTTGTGGGTCGGGTCGTTTCCTTCCCTCTAATATGGTGAGGGAGGCGATGGCTGGCCCTCACGTCATACTCGTGAACGGGTGCTGCTTGCGGTAACTGGTCGAACTGCTGTTGGGGTACTCATAATATTTTATTTTTTCATACAGTCGTTGCCTCTGGTTGACTTCGTGTGACTTGTTAATTTTGTAAATGTACGCGGATGTACCCACCGTTTTCTCATCTAGCAAGAGGTTATTCTAATCGCTTGAGTGAAATTTAATGTTATTGTTTATTATCTCACATTTTTTTTTTATTCATTAGATGACAACGGTTCTGTGCGTGCATTAGCCTACATAACGCCCATCACAATGTAAGAAAATAGATGATTTAAAAAATAAAATAGTACGAATACAAAAAGCAAAAGAAGACGAAAAAAAAAACCAAGCCTGGAGTTTCTCTGTGGCTTTCTTCTCCGGGTCGTCCACCTAGGTAGCTAGAGAAAGCCGCAGGTTAGCTAGGGTAGGCTCCTCAGCGGCGAGGATCGCTTTGGCCCCTTAACACGTCATTGGTGATCCCGTGCAACTGATCACACCCTCTCTTAGAATCAGCTTCAGCTTCAGCTTCAGCGGCCCCCTGAGCTGTGGCCCGAACCCTAAAAGGGTGGCCTCGGGTATTCATTGTTTAATTTAAGCTACTGGTTAAGAGCCTTCTGCGCTAGCCAAATGCTCATTGCCTTCAATTCTTTAATTTTAATATTGTACAACTAAATTTCAAAATAATAGATTAATTTTTTTAGACTAATTATATTTTTGTATTTTTTATACTGTATTCGACTATGTTTATGTACTCCATTGTGAACTTGACAAGTACAAATGTAAGTTAATACCCAAGTGCTGAATAAATTTCATTATTTATTTCATTTCATTAAACATGGGATATTTGGAAAAAATATATAATAATCACGAAATATTTTACCTACTTATACAATATTTCGTTATTATTATCTACCTTTGACTTTAACCACTGATACTTAATAAGCAAAAATAGATATGTTGAATATAAGTGAAGTAAAATTGACTGCAAGTGTGGCGCAGCGGCTAAGACAATCGCCGCTGTGTGTCTGAGGTTTGACTAACTATTTGTGTAACCCGTAAATAGTTGTTCAGTCTGGATGTAATTTGTGTCCGTCTATTATATGTTTGTAAAGTATAAAAGTATTATTATTGTCTTTGAAAAAAAAACCGTTATGAATGACAGTGGTATTAATCTACAGCTGTTAGCGTGCCGCTGAGTATAGTACTTACCTGCGTACGTAAGTATACTTGGAGATGGTGTACAAAATTTTACAAACATTTTGCTAGAAATATAATAGTACCGGCCCTCATTTTATCCTAAATACTAGACATATCGTTAACACTTTTGAAGATTTACGCTGAGTAAGTTTATTCTCTGCCGTTTGTTCTTATTTTGGTCGTCTATAAAGGCATTAAAATTTGGAATTATATATAAATATAAAAATGTACCTACTTATATTTTTATTTTATATTAGTTTATGTAGTTCTTTATTAGATTTAATAAAAAAGGTACTGAAACCAAAAAAATAAGTAAGTAACTAAGTCGAGAGCATTATTGGTATATTAAGAAACTTTGGATTCTTGACGCCGCATGCTAAAGTCAGTCCAAGTTTGTCAGTCGTGTAAGAAAATCTTCCTCCCATGTAGCCCTCTTCCAGGGTACAGATATAATGTAACTCACAAGGTATTTAACAGGTTGGTGTAATACAATAATAACAAATTAATAAATAAAGCTATGATACAAGTACAGCGCGCGCGTCTTCACTTCAATATTTCATATAGCGCGGGGCACAAGCGCACGGAGCGACCGGCACCGAGCCGATAGCTGACGTCACGCGTAGAGCGCGCGATATCTTGGAAATTTAAAAGTGCTCAAAACTTCTCACAGTCATAACTTCCGTAATACTGCATTGATTTACGTGAAATAAATACTAATCTAATGTACGTAATTTAATCTTTATTGTTAAGTAGCTTTTAGTGCAATATTCGCATGTGTTGGTCACCCTCATTGTATTTAAGTTAAAACTTGTGTACTAATAAGTGGGTATTGTTGCCTGTCAAAAAATAAATAATAATAATATTATTAATGTGCAGGTGTTTATGTAAATAATAGCTTAGTAACTTGTTATTTATTTAAGGAAATGTGACAAAACAGATCGCACTGAAGGAGTAAATCAATTTAGTTTTTGTTACTTTTACACTGTATTCGACTATGTTTATGTACTTCATTGTGAGCTTGACAAATACAATTGGTGTATATTAATACCCAAGTGCTGAATAAACGTCATTATTTAATTATGGACGCATAAAAGTACACATAACGTATTTGCTTTGTGTTGGCTGGCACCGCTTTACCTTCCCTAGTAAAGTAGATTTTGTCGTGGACTTACTGCTATCCTACTATTGATAGCAATATTTTCTGAATCCGGTGGTAGCGTTAAAGCTCTACCGTCATAATAATAATTTTGAATTCGTACCTTAATATAGACCGAACCATTCAGACAAATATGTAGTAAAATATAGCTTAAACTATAAATTTCGATAATTAAACCTAAACATAATCTCTTTGACTATAACTTAATACAAGCTAGCTAAATATCATTACTACCTATTATGAAAAAAAAAAAACAATCTGTGTACCTTAATATCTGTATGTAACTAGAAATAATGATGTATACTTAAATATAAAGCGCTTTTTTGAATTCTACGTGAATAAAAACCTTTTTTATTTTATTTTTCATGTAATATTAATATATCACTCAAGCGCAGCCATATCATATTTGCATTAAAGGTACCTGGTTAGCTTTTGTCCTCCGAAACTCCAAACGATTTTAGCGAAAGTACTCTTTTAGCACATTGTATTACACCTTAGAATAATAGCGCAAGACCGGCAATTGTGGAGATCTTTGGGGGAGGCCTTTGTCCAGCTGTGGACGTCTTTCGGCTGATATGATGATGATGATGATTACACCTTAGAGAGTGTACTTGAATACTGGTCGTTACTTACCTGTTAAGTTACTATTGCTTGAACTCTATTTTAAAAAAGAACATTAGTCTACAGTTACTTTTTCCTTCTTTTATATTCCTTTCCCGCTGACACAGATTTGTGAGTGAAGCAAGCTCAGCCGAGATAAAGTTTAAAACAATGTAAAGTGTAATCAATAGGAGCAAAGTTATAATAATATATAGGGACAATGTCACACATATCATCTTAGCCCCAAACTAAGCAAAGCTTGTACTATGGGTACCGGGCGACGATAAACAGTTTTTTGAAGTGAAACTTTAGTACCACTATCATTAGAAAATTCGATGAAACGAAAAGTCGACACAAAAGATCGTCATCAAACTTATTTGTTTTGTACAGGGCATATATAATGGGCTTTCTTCAGATAACTGTATGTAATCCTCAGTAATAAGTACAGACACATCAAGCTACCCCAATCTGTCAAATCTCCTCAATAGAAAGTGGACCTTATGCTTATGTGATAAAGTTGAAAATCTATAAAAGAAATTTGACAGATTGGGGTAGCTGGATGTGCTGGCGTATGTACCTATTTGTTATTCCACCTTCTACTACTGAGCGACAAACTTCAAAAAATGTTGTTTTGCTATTCCATGGACTATAGTGATTATTATAATTAATAGTAAATTATTCCTACATACATCGAATATTAAATAAAAAGAAAAATATTTATCCGCTCACTAGTCCTCACAAATTGAAACATAGTCTCGTCAATTGTGAACTACGAAAACCACCCTACTTACAAATTATCCATAAGCAATAGCATCCTTATTACATAGGCAGTAAGAACTGTAATAGACAACAACAAAGTAAACCTTTTCACTGAGATGTCGCAATGTAGGCAGTGACGTACGTTAAAATCGCTATCGTACTCGCCACCCTTCACGAGGAATATGTGAAATAGCAATATTCTATACAACACGTAACTTAATTAACGCACATCCTAAAAATAGTTGGTTCAGAATCGTTTTATTATATTATTTTTAATATAGGTAATTTTGTTTTCCAAAATAATTAAATCTACGGAAATTATTGTCATATTAACCCTGTACAGTCAAAACAAATTGAAATGGACCGTAAGTCAAGGTAATAAGACTTTTAAAATCGCAATTTATTTGTATTCATACAAATTCCATTATTCAATACAAAATAAAGACAAAATAAACTTTATTCCAAGAAAATAATTTAGTAAAAACGATGCATATACATGATAAATTAAAAATTCAGTGTATGTATCATGATTACAACATTATATTCTAGTTAGAGTGTTTGAGGGTGTGCGTTAATTACGTTACATGTTATATATAGAGCACAACACCTATATAAGGTGTTAGATCTATTTCAAAAATAGCTGCAAAGCGGCTGTCACCGAATTGCTTAATACGATCAGTTCCATCCAGGGCGTACCTATATCAAACCCGTGACACACAACGCTTGCGACTTCTAATTCGGCAGTAACGCCATCTCGTGATAGCTACCAAAGGAAAACTTTTTAATTTTATACCGAGGCCTATTTAGATGGGAACCTTTATAAGGAAGCTTTTAACCCTTAATCGCTGATGGCATACTTTTGTCCGTTTTAGTTCTTATTACAAAACAATAGAGTTTAAGATGACGTGAAAACTATTATGCCATTGTCTGGGTAAAGTATTTACTTATACTTACTTAAGTGCATAAAAACATACATTTAACTTAAATGTATGTTTCTGTGTTTAATACGAATAAGTATAAGAACCGATATCTGAGTAGGTATGTATATTCAGAGATGAATTATTCATTCAGATATTGTTAAAGCTGTGTCACAGTAGATATAGCAATGAGAAAGGTATAGATATAATGTTACCGAGTCTTTCTTCCCCTCTCAAATGTTGTGGAACATTTATTCTGATATTTAGGGTGAGGTCTGATTGTTTAAATGTTGTTAATAAGGTATGAACATTTTTCAATTAACGTATTGATATAGTGTATAGTATACGTGTTAGGGGAAAATATTTGACATCGCATGAGTGATATCATGGGTAAGCGTTAAAGTTGATGGTTAACTTCGGTAATACGGCACCGCGGCCAGTCTCAATAGAGCCTAGCCAACTGCGCAGGACATATTATAGTGCTCAAGTGTGTGCGCAAACACAGGGGAACTTTCTAATTCATATACCTTTCTATTCCATAAATCTCATGATCCGATTGGACGACTAGTGACACGACCGAAAAGAGATCTGAAACAAGACCGACGACTTTACGCGCTCTCCGAGGCACGGGGGTATAATAACGGCAACTTCGAGACTTCGGGCTGATATTAAAAAATTGTTTACGGAAAAATCCCAAAATCACTTTTTGGACCGACCCGGGAATTGAACCCAGGACCTTATTATCTGCGGTTGAACATGCTAACGCTAGACCAACGAGGCAGTCTAATAATAAGCGATACTAATCTAATACGCGAGCGAAGGGTTTGATTATTATTAGTATAAGTAATGGAATCAGGGCGTTACTTTGCGGAAATCCATAACAATCAAAGTACAAAATCAATATGTAGTGTTAATTCCGCTAATTGTCAGGTTTAATCATGCCGGAATGCAAATTGCACCGCCCTCCCGCCCGTAAAAATATGCACATGCTTCTTGCACAATATAAAAAAGCAAATAACCCAACACGTGTTTCAGTCCTCCACGGACCATTCTAAAGGGCTGCTTACTCGTTAAGTGCTCGAATATTGTCATATCTCTGTGTTATTTAAATTTTTAAAAAAATAACTTCTACTCTTAAATAACTTTTATAATAAGAAATGTTCTAGGTAATTTTGAATTTCGTAGCCAAAAAACCTAGCCTAAACGTTTTCCATTGTTCTAGAACTCCTTTCATTTATCCTAGGCAGTTAGCTATATCCGTTAATATTGACTGCCGTTACCGAAATTTAGCCTGGAGCAGTAATGTTAACCAAGCGGCACCACGCCACGTCAAATATTTGCGTAATGTGGAGGCCAAAGGGACCCATATTAGCCCATGGGCTAAATATACCTTTACTAAGCGGTGCCATAAATCCTGTCCCTCCTATACCTCGATACGTCAATTACGAAAACATTAAAATCGAAATTATATGAAAAACGATTAAGATATTACAAATGTTAAAACTATTCAAAATTAGCCTCTCTAGCGTTGACAGATGTCTGCTAAATCTGGCTTTTCATCGAGGTTATCAGGTATCAATTCTGGAGATAGCAAGGCATGTTTTGACTAAATCTGCTTTTTTCAGATTTCCTTCCAAAATTTCATACCCTATTACCTATTTTTGTTTACACACTTGAGCATAAAACTTTGACAAACTTTGGATGTCATATTTATTTATATCGAATCAACAGCATAAACAATATTTCAAGCTTCTAGCTCAAAAAATTACGATATTTTCATACAACTTTTCAACTCTTTTTTCGCATTAAAAAGCACCCTATGTCCTTTCTGACGCTAGGTCCTGCGTAGACGGTTCAAAGCGAACGCGATTATGAAGCGGTGACACGCGAATTCAATGCGATGCGGTGCGACGCGTTGGCGGTGTCGTACGTGCACGCGAATCATCTCGCGAAGCCGCCACCGACACCGCAAAAACACGACGACACCGCATCCTGTTCGCGCGAAAATATCAAGCCAACTGATCGCGTTCGCTTCATGTCGCGCCGCTCCGCACCGCACCGCACGCGCGTTTGCATACGTAAGACACTTCAATAGGTTTCGACTGTTTGTTGTTTTCGCGCCGCTTCGCGTTCGCTTCTAGATCGCTCACGCAGGACGTCGCGTAAGGCTCTAGACGGTTCAGTAGTTTTAGCGTGAAAGCGCGACAGACAGACGGACAGGCAGAGTTACTTCACATTTATAATATTTAGTAAGTATAATAACAGAATGTAACCATACAAAATTCAAAAAGGATCTGATGCTTTTTTGTCACTTAAGGTTTACTACAGCATAAATGAGTACTTGCTAGATGAATTAAAGTAATCTAATATAACCCTTATTGTGAGGAATCACCTCACAATAAATATTTTGTTCTTGACCTATGTAGATGTACTTTATGCCTAATTAATTTTATTTTACTCAGTATGTGCTATTGAATTCATCACTGATATGCATATATGTTTAACAGTAGAACAGTGATATTTTTTTTATCATTTCAATATTATATTTTTTAGAAATTTAGAATTTATTCAATATTAAAATTTTCAACACAATAACTTGAGAATCTAAATAAACTTATGAATATACTAAACTAACTACATAAGAAAGAAAAACTAAAACTACAGAAAAGAAAATTACATAGATAAATGTGATATTATATATTTCTGTACTTTATTTTCGTGACGTAGGTATTTGGTTAACCCATTTGCATGCCCGAACAGGGTGGACATAGCGATACAAACATTTCCCTAACACCTTAAAATATATCTATATTTTTAATGTACCTATGTTCGCAATAAACAAATAAAAACCAATAAACAAAACTTAATACAATCTGTGAAAATACATAATTATGTATTTCCAAAAGAAAAAGTAGTATATATGATGTATCTGATTTCCATAGTACAAGCTTTGCTTGTTTTGTGATCAGATGGTCGTGTGTGAATAATGTTTCTGCACATTATTATATTATTGTGTAGTGACGGCATAGAATATCATCACCCCATCTCATCCCGTGTCTGTCTTAGAAATCGTCCCTATCAGAGAACGGGCAGCAGCGTTTTTCTGAGTCCATCAAACTGCGACCGCCAATACGATTATGGCATACCCCCTATTCTTTAGGGAGGCTTTTGTCCAGCAGTGGACGTAATTTGGCTGACATGGTGATGATGATTATTATTATTATTGTATTGAATCACTAAATTAAAACCAATTATCTGATTTTACATATAATTTGGTGAGCATATTTACAAGTTCCGGAAATGAACAGTAATAATTGCGATGACAATCGCATAATAGTAATTATATTCATTGTTCGCTGTGTACACGCGGCTAGACATCAAGCTATACATAACCAGTATAAGTTGATCTCGCGTTGTATAGCATTTGCATACAATGACAGATCAGTTTACATTGGAAATGTATAGCTTGATATGTAGCCGTGTGTCCAATGATTTATTGTTCACCTATGCAACATTTACCTATCGTTCGCCCATATCGTCCCATTTATTATGCTACGTTGATACATTGATTGGTGGCTCGTCATGGCAAAAATACTTTTTACTACCACGCTATTGGGACATGTACCTTAATCCAAAAAGGTTATACTTTCACCACAATCACCACTAACTTATAAGAAGTGAGCGCGCTTTAAATGCTGTGTGGTGAGTAGGTGGATGACCGCGTGGGTAATAGCAACATTCGTGTGTGTGTGTCTGTGTGTGTGTGTGTGTGAAAAATGGATTCCTACTGAGTTTTCTGGCAGTGTTTCTCAGTAGCTGCCACGTCATGCACTGCACGGTAGGATAAAAAGAATTACGATTGCACATAAATGTAAAATTTTTACGGAATAAATAATTTTTGACTTTGACTTTGAGTCGCCTCGCCGCTTCGTGTCCCGGCTTCGATTCTCGCACAAATAGTTTTCCGGCAACTATTTGTGTGACCCATAAATAGTTGTTCTGAGTCTGGTTGTAATTTGTGTCCGTCTATTTTATGTTTGTAAAGTACCCCCTTACACAGGGATTAGATTCGTTAGTGTGGGCGTTGTCATTAAATACTAAATACTAATACTAAATACTTCATCCGTCCACCTAGGTAGCTAGAGAAAGCCGCAGGTTAGTTAGGGTAGGTTTCTCAGCGGCGAGGATCGCGTTACCCCTTAACACGTGATCCGTGCCCTGAGCTGTGACCCGAACCCCATAAGGGTGCCCTCAGGTATTAGTCGCTTAAGTTAAGCTACTGCTTGAGAGCCTTCTGCGCTAGCCAACTGCTCGCTGTCTTCAATTCTTTAATTTTAATATAGTTATTTATTTAAGGATTTAAAAATATATGTGATAAAACAGATCACACGGTGGAACTAATTCAATTTTTTTTCGACGATGTTTATGTACAGACGCCAGCACATCAAGCTATCCCAATCTGTCAAATCCCCCCTATTGAAAGTGAACCTTATACTTATGTGATAAAGTTGAAAATTTATAAAAGAAATTTGACCGATTGGGGTAGCTTGATGTGCTGGCGTCTGTACTTAATTGTGAGCTTGACAAGTACAAGTGTATGTTAAATAAATAAATAAATAAAAACGGTTTTTATTCACGTAGACTTTGAAAAAGCGCTTGGAAATAGTCAGAACATGTTTATATTATTATATGTATACATTATTATTTCTAGTAACATAGATATTTAGGTACACATTGTATTGATTGTATTAAAACATTTATAAAATTTATTTTATAACAGCAATGATATTTAGCTAGCTCGAATCAAGTTATTGCCAAGAGATTATGTTTAAGTTTAATTATCTAGTTTAAGTCTAATATTTTTAATACATATGTATGTCAATGGTTCTGTCTATATTAAGGTGTTATTATTATGACGGACCTTGTGTTAATAACGACGGTCGCGCTTTAATGCTACCACCGGATCCAATGCGCCCCAACTGAGAAGACCACCAAATAATAATACACAAGTGCTGAATAAAATTAATTATTTAATTACTAATGAAGATGTCTTCTTCACACAGTTCTTGCAATTTACCCGTAAATCCGCCCACTCACCAGTTAAGTGCTCATACCGTCGTGATGGCGGACGAACAGACGAACGACCGCGTGGGCCATTTTAATACGAAGTACCTACTAATGAAGAATGATCTGTGTTTCATACAATCCTTGCAATTAACCCTCGTAATTTCCAAGCTCTGCTGTGACCGAGCACTAAAGAGGTTCTTAACGACATACAAAACTCTCAAATAGGAAGCCATGATTATTATTTTTATTATTGTTGTTTGGGACTTGCTGCCTTGATGGCATCTTGCTACCTCAACCATTTCTGATCTATTGTAGCAGAGCTCCTTGACTTTGTTAGAGGTCACAGCTTAATCCCGCAAATCCCGTGTTCATGCCCGCTTGAGTATGTTTCGCCGGACCGTCAACTGTGTCGTGTTGAAACCGGACCTACTGAGTTTGCTTCGCTGGGTCTTCTCAGTTGGGGCGCATTGGATCCGGTGGTAGCAATAAAGCGCGACCGTCGTTATTAACACAAGGTCATAATAATAATACCTTAATATAGACAGAACCATTGACAATATGTAGTAAAAATATTAGACTTAAACTAGATTATTAAACATAATTTCTTGACAATAACTTGATACGAGCTAGCTAAATATCATTGCTATAATAAAATAAACTTCATAAATGTTTTCATACAATATGTACCTAAATATCTATGTTACTAGAAATAATAATGTATACAACTATATTACTACAAACATGTTCTGACTATTTACAAGCGCTTTTTTAAAGTCTACGTGAATAAAAACCTTTTTTATTTTATTTTTTATAATCCTATAAGCCAGCTTGTCTATACTTGTCCTAATTACAAAAAACAAATGACCTGAATCTAAGACCTAGTAAGATATTTGACTTGAACCGATAGTATACTAAAATCGAACAGCGCCAGATAGGCCGTTGTGGATATCTTTGATAAAATTAGTAAACATCAGAATATATATTTCGGCTATCACGTTCCGGCTGCGAGCCCTAGTACCAGTAAGGGCTTTTGGTGGTTTTTGTTACATGCTAGAATGTTCTAGTTAATACCAGAACAAAAAAAAAGATAGCTGATGAAAAGGTCATACAAAATTCATAATGCAAAAATTGACATTAAATGGTTCCAGAACAAAAATAAAGAGATAGTGGGAATTAACTGATAGTAAAGAAAGAGATGGGTGAAGACAAGGACAGAAGAATTACAATTAATCTGTCATATTGATAAAGGTTCCAGAATGAAAGAAAGAGACGGTGCGAATTTCCTGATAGAAAGAAAGAGATTTATAACAATTTAGGGGTATACTACCACGGTCACCATAGCCTAGTTCACCATAGCCTCCTGCCTACGAAGCTGGTGGTCCTGGGCTCGAATCCCGGTAAGTGGAAATATTTGTGTGATGAGCACGAATATTTGTCTCTGAGTCATGGATGTTTTCTATGTATTTAAGTATTTATCTATCTATATAAGCATGTATATCGTCGCCTGGTACCCATAGTACAAGCTTTGCTTAGTTTGGGGCTAGGATGATCTGTGTGACATTGTCCCCAGATATTATATTATTTTATTACACTCGTATAAGCGAGTAATTGAACGAAACCGGTGAGTTTTTGATTCAAGTGAATACGAAGGTGAATCAAGGGGAAGAAATAAAAGTTGAAACATGAAAAAGTGCAAGTGATATGTGAAAGCAAAAAGTGCCAAGTGCTCCCTACATAGTTAGAAGTGTGCCCCGTACGTTAGGATTTGAGGACAGCGCCATGTGTGAACTCTTACCCAGTGCTTGTTGCCGGGACTCCATGATCTTAGTGTTGCACCAACTGTCACTGCAGACTCCACTAAAGGTTCCGTTTGAAAACACTTTTTTTTCCAATCCCCTGACCCACCGCTTCCCACAATACCAACATAATTAATACTATTTATTAGAAGGTAAGCGACGCTCAAGCACACTGTGTGTGTGTGTTTGTTTGTTTTAACATTTGTAATATTTCTGTGTCAATATAATTTCAACGTTGGAGCCAGTCCCGTTAAACAATATTACATGTATAGGTCGAAAGCGCTTTATTTATAGGTATTATTTGCAGCCTTGTACTATTAGTTTTTAATTACATGGTATTGGTGTCGAGCGAGTGTCATTCTATGAGGGATCATTGTGTAAACTCTTGTTTTGTTTGAAATAATCATGACGAAATTTATTCAACGTTTGAGTATTAACGTACACTTATACATGTGCTTGAAAAGTACAACTGTACGACTTGTACTTTTCAAGCACACACAATGCTGTACATAAATATAGTCAATACCAAAATAATTAATTATTATTACCTCGGGCTGATACTGAGAAATTTACTTAAAAGAAGTGTCCCAAAATTACTATTTGGTCCTACCCGGGATTTGAACCGAGGACCTTATTATATGCGGTTGATCACGCTATTCTTAGTCCAACGAGGCAGTCGATAATATGTGGGCCGTGATGAGGTCATCATTCATCATTACAGCTAAATAAGTCCACTGCTGGACAAGCCTCCCTCAAGAATCGTCTTGAGGGGATATGCCATAATCGCCACGCTTGGCAGGCGGGTTGGCGATCGCAGTAAGATACTCATAGTAATCAGAAGGAAGCTGCTGCCCTTCCTCAGGTAGATATTCCCTCGGGTCGACTTCTACGCCCCCCACGGGATGAGATGGGGTGATGATATTCTGATTCTGATATTTGTCGCCGTCACCACACAGCAGTGTCGCCGTCACCACACAGCAGAGAGGTCATCATTATGTAATAACAATTAAAGACAACTTGGCTAGTGCCAAGATTGTCTTTAAATGAATAGCATATTACATTATATACATTGGAGTCTACACGGGTATTATATTTATTTATTTGGAAAACCAACAGCAACAACAACTAAATAAATACTTATTATATGCAACACATACTACACACATATATTATAAGCTACACATAAATACTATATTTACAAATAATAAAAAATTATGATTATGGTTACATTGACTAAATTTAATAATTATTTTTATAATTACAGGTCTTCACTTTTAACCGCCTAGTTAAACAATATGGACAAGAAAAATATTACCAGTTTGTTCATAAATACTTTTAACAAAAAAAAAATGTGAGTCGTCACGGGACGCCTGGCAGATGTGAAACATCGACATTATTTTGTAAAAGTAATATGCAGAAGTCGATGTCGAAGTCGAAGTATAAGTCGCAGTCGAAGTCATGTCGAAGTCGAAGACGAAGTCGAAGTTGAAGTATAAGTCGCAGTCGAAGTCGAAGCATGCGTCGCCACGCCAGAAATCTGTTTTACGTGCGGCTATAGATGTTTCACATCAAAAGTAAAAAATTAAAAATCACCGCTCATCAGCCTTCTTACTGACGCTATATCCGTATTAAATATATCCACATCATATTGTTTGAAATCATTATTTACTGTCTTGCTTGCTCGCCAAAGATAGGTATTCTGGCAGTAATTAGTTGAAACAAATGGTAAAACTAGGGGTACGTCATGATGCGTAGATCGTACGGGGACGTTGATGTTAATTTGGGAAAGAAGTTCAGGGCTATCGACTTGATTATTTAAAAGTTTTAGGAAATACATGATATCTGCAATATCACCTCGATCAATTAATGGAACAAAAGCGGCCAAGTGCGAGTCGGACTCGCCCGTGAAGGTTTCCGTAGCAGCAAGTATTTGAGTTGATTAAATAAAAAGTAAATTGCGATTTATGACGTATTAATAAAACTACTTACTAGATGTCGTTCAAACCAATTTTCGTTGTTAGTTTGCATAGTAATGTACATCATATATTTGTTTTAGCTTTATCATTCTCTTATTTTAGAAGTGACAGGGGGGGGGGGGGCACTCATTTTACCACTTTGGAAGTGTCTCTCGCGCAAACTATTCAGAATCCATAGATAGGTACCACATGTGTGGGAACGATGAAAAAATAAATTTAGATTTTCAGTTCTATGTATGGGGAACCCCCAAAATTATTGTCCTTTTTCTACTTTGACTGTGAAAATCTTAATGCGGTTCACAGAATACATCTATACCAAGTTTAAACAGTACAGCTCTTATAGTTTCGAAAAAAAGTAGCTGTGACATACGGACGGACAGACAGACATGACGAATGGACAAAATTCACAATTTTGCACAAAATATGATGATATAACACGTGTATTCTACAGGTACACGTGTTACATTATCCCAACATCTTTGTTTGTACAACTTAAGGCCCCCTTTTTTTGTTTTAATTAGCAGATGTCTGTTGTTAAAATTATCGCACGACAAATTAGAATTTCTGTTTGTTTTTGGCATTGAAGCTGTAATGGTGGCCATTAATTTAACGTAGACCCAACGCTTTTGGCGGGTTGGTATTGGCGATCTCTCAAACGCACTGAAATAAAGAAATGGAAACAACAACATAAAATATTCTTTCGAATAAATCCTACTAATATATATGTATATATGTGTGTGCATTAATTAATAAATCCCAATTATAAAATTTGAGTATGGAACTCCCTATTTCCCGTAAAGTACTAATTTATCTTCCAATCTATCTACGCGTGCAAAACCGGAGTCAATCACTAATCCAATATAATGAAATAACATACAGTAGCTACAATATAATTGTTACTGTTTGCGTATCATATTGCGAATCCGTATGTAACTATCCGTTCCGTCGGACGGAAACTAATTGTAATGTTCAGTTTACACAATTAGTTTCAACAGGTACCGGAATTATTCCAGTATTCAAATTTGTATTCGTATATCGCGCAAACACTCATTGCCTTAACAATGGCCCCAATTCTACGCAATGCTCTTTAATTTATTTCCCGCAACTAAACTAATTCTCTTAGAATTTACCTTTCAAAAATATATGAACGCAAGTTTGATATGAAAAAAAACGGTATGTAATAGTTAAAAGTGTTTAGTGCCATGACATGTTACATACATCTTGAACTACACAAGTCGTGGTATGAAGTGGATAATTTGAAGTTTATGATAACTTAATTAACGCACATCCTGAAAATAATTTGTTCAGAATCGTTTACTGAATCGATTTATATCATTTTTAATATAGGTAATTTTTTTTGATAATATTTAAAACTACGGAAGTTATTGTCATATTAACCCTGTACACTGAAAATAAATTGAAATGGACCGTAAGTCAAATAATAAGACTTTAAAATTACAGTTTTATTTGTATTCATACAAATTCTATCATTCAATACAAAATAAACAAAAATAAACTTTATTTCAAGAAACTAATTTAGTAAATAACAATGCATATACATGTTAAATAAAAATTCAGTGTATGTATTATGATTACAACATAATATTCTACTTGGGGTGTCCAAGGGTGTGCGTTAATAACGTTACATGTTGTATTTGTAGTAAGACGCCCACCATCTTAAATGAGTGTTATAAAAACAACTATGTTTAAAACACCCGTTTAAGATGGCGAATGGAAGTATAACTACACTGCTTTTTCTGCACATGAAAATGTCGGAAAATGAGATAGAATATAATACAGTCCACGCCAAGTTATAATAAAACAGGTGATACTTAGCACTGGAAATCTACCAAAACTTCTCATAATACACACCATTAGTCGCATCAGGTGCGATATTGGTTGCCAAGTTATGTGGTGTCTAACGCGTGAAACTAAATTGACACAAATAATGATGCCCTGTCTTTAGAAAGAGGATGTAGTCACAAAGATTGAAAATGCTATGCTGTGATGGTCTGAACATTTAAAAGGATTGTAAGAAGATTGACAAACGAAGTATACCTGGCCTGTGTGAAAGGGGAAGACCTCTTAGAAAAAGAAAGGCCAGGTCAGAAGTACCTTAAACAGGCGAGCATGTATGTAGAATATAATGACAGTAAACGGGCCTCTGTGGAAAGATTGTGATAAATGGAAATCCGTTGTCGCTGCCTACCCCTCTCGGAAACAGACAGTAGGCAGGCAGTAGTAGAGGCAGTATGTAGAAAGAAATACAATGTGATTAAATATAGTTGGTATTGCCACATTTCTAACATATTTTCATGAGAAATATGTTAGAAATGTGGCACACACACAGGACAGCACCTCTAGTAACGCAAATTCAGTTTTCGCGCGAAATAAGCGACTTTCGCATGCATTATCAGTTTTATCAGTTCTTTGTATGCCCTGTCCTTTCACACAAGCTATAATAGAAAGAGATGTAATCACATTTAAATACATATGATAGTCGTGTAAAATGCAGAATCGAAATAATTTCGATTATTATTTCACTGTGAGCCAGTTAATTCGAAAATTATACTCGATTAATTTGCCTATTCGTATCCCGTGGATTCAGATTACATTTCCAATGTTGGTGTCCCCTATGAACCGCGTCTGTGATTCTTAATGGAAATAATATTTTCGTACGAATATGTAATAACCGGCTCCAGAAAAGGATCAGGTTATCGATTCGGCTGTATGTTTTTTTTGTTGCGAGATTTCTACGGTTTTCCTTAACCGATTTTGATATTCATATTTTTTTATTCGAGTGAATGGGTTTGTTATGCAGAGATGACATAAAAAATTCAGTGACAGTTGTGTATATTTTCTTGCACTTGTTTCGAACCGACTTCAAAAAAGGAAGAGTTTATGCTTACTCGTATATGTTTTTTATAGATGGATCGATGAACTTGGGAGGTCGCTGGAAGCCGCTAGACCTGGGCAGCGCAGGACCTGGTTGGTGAGGACTTCTGTCCAGGAGAGTCTTTTGGCTGATGATGATGATGATGAATAGCGGCTATCCCTCAAAGATATCCGCAATTGCCAGTTTACCAACGACCTTCACAAGATCATCGGTCAATCTTGTAGGGAGCCTGCCCACGCTGTGTCTTCCAGTACTTGTTCACCACTCGAGAATCTTTCTGCCTAAGTGACCGTCAGTTTTCAGAGCTATGTGCCCTGTCCGCGTCCACTACAGCTAGGCAATACTCGGGCTATATTGGTTACTTTGGTTCACCTGCAGAAACATATCTGATTCGGTATCCCAAGGAAACTTCGAGCTCTTTGAATGACACTCAGCCTGTTAAGCACAAATAAAAACGAAAATAACTAAACCGCAAAAAATCTCTTTCTCTGTATATGAAAAGGTACTATACTTATTAATATTATAAATGCGAAAGTAACTCTGTCTGCCTGCCGCGCTTTCACGCCAAAACTACTGAACCGATTTAAAAGAAATTTGGTACACAGATAGTCTAGAACCTGACAAAGGACATGGGCTACTTTTTAATGACATTAAGGGTTGAAAAGTTATATGGAAGTGCCATATTTACAGCTAGAAACTTGAAACTTATGTTTTAGGGTATTGTAAAGACCTTCATATTTTGTAAAAGTTTTATCCTCAAGGATGTAAAACAACATTAGTGAATAGGGGATGGAAGTTCGTATGGATATATGTAAGGTTTATGTGAATTTTTTTATACATTTGCGACATGAGACAATATATTTACGGAGTATTTACAAAAGCCCCAATAAGGTGAACAATTATATATTTATGTTTAGACAAGCTGTGTTCGTGTCTGCTTTATTTGATCATATTTAATGCAACGGAAGCTATGTCACCATGGCAACCAGATAACTACTACACATACAAGGTGTAACATAAATAGTGGATGTAACTAAAGAGGGGTTATTTACCCATAAAAAATCAGACCACAGAGCTGGCCTTTTCTTGGGTCTAAGAATGAGCACAACCATAGCAAGTGGGTCACCTGATGGTAAGTGATCACCGCCGCCCATGGACACTCGCAACACCAGAGGTGTCGCGGGTGCGTTGCCTTTAAAAGTCAGCAAGCAAGTGTTGCTGACCCTTCACCCCACCCCAATGAGCTCTGGCGACCTCACTCACACTCGGAAACAAAACATTAAAATTATTGAGGAGTGTCTTCTGTAAGGTGGAGGTACTTCCCCAGTCGGGATGCTCTGTGAGCGAATGAACGCTATATCCTACCTCTCTTAAAACATATAGGTAATAGGACCAGCCTTCTGGGAACTTCTACCGACGCGGATCTGTTTCTCCACTGAAGATTTTGACTTGAGTGCTGACATAAAATGAAAAAAAATCAAAGAAAAAAATGTGATATCGCAGACCGCACGCACGAATTAATTCAATTTTTTGTGTTACTTTAATACTGTATTTGACTATGTTAATTTACTGCATTGTGAGCTTGACAAGTACAAGTATACACACATCAACACAATCTAGGGATATTGAACATTTCATTGATTATCTAGAAAACTATAAACATTTTGTTATGACTGTAAATGGAAGAATTAAAGATAATTTCATGGCCGATATTCAAACATTAACAACACGATGCGATTTTGTTTTTCTAATTAATAAAAGTCTTAAATTAATTAAGCCATAGAAAATTACTGAGTGAACAAAAACATTTTATTCTTATAAAATTATTCAATCGAATTAAATGAATAAAAATCTTACCAAATCTGATAATCAGTAATCGGTATTTCCTCCTCTAACATTAATCACACAGCGGCAACGATTTTCCATACTTAAAATTAAGGTGTCAATGTCTTGCTGGGGTATGCAGTCCCAAGTTCTTTTTAAATGTTCGAAAAGTTGTTCTTCTGTTGTCAAGTTGGGCGGAAAATCCCTCAATGCTCTTCGCTGTAACATGTCCCAGGCGTGTTCAATTGGGTTTAAGTCTGGCGACTGTGGAGGCCAATCTAATACCTGAACATCGTGTTCTAGAAGGGCGGCCCTCACCAGCCGCGCTGTATGGGAAGGTGCATTGTCATGCATGAGCTGAAATTCTTGCCCCGTTAGGGCCCTGAGCGGGACAATGACACGTTCTACTACCTCCTCACGGTATCTATGGGCAGTCATGCTGCCCTGAATCCAAATGAGTTGGGTTCGTCCGCCGATTCGTATTCCTGCCCACACCATAATTGTCCCGCCTTGGTAAGAGTGGACCTCCTGTGGATGTCGGAGACGGCTGACCCTGCCTGGAGTTCTCCAAACGCGTGTTCATCTCGAATCTGGATGAAATCCATAGCGGGACTCATCAGTGAACAGCACCAATGACCATTGTTGATCACTCCATGTCAAATGTTCTTGAGCCCATAAAAGTCGCCTACCGCGATTGCCACGTCGCAGCGCTGGGACTCGTAGCGGTCTGCGAGCATGAAGACCAACTTCATGCAGCCTCCTTCGCACGGTTTGGTCGCTCACCAGCAGCTGCTGACCCTCCTGGAGCCTTTGCACTAGTTGCATCGCTGTGATATTGGGTAGTCTTCTGGCGGTCATTTGGAGAAATCGATCCTGTCTCTGAGTGGTAACACGATATCTACCTGTGTGCCGTTCTGCCACATCTCCAGTAGCGCGATAACGTGACCACAGCCTGGATACCACATTTTGGCTTGTGCCCAGAGACTCAGCAACGACGCGTTGAATAGCACCGTTTTGTAACATGCCAACTGCCCGTAACATTTCATCTCGACTCAAATGATGGCGTGGCATGACGCTAAAAAGCTTACACAACCAATTGAGAAAAGAAAATAAAACAATTTATCAGGTTTTCTTCAATTAACACGCAAAAAAAATTTTAATGCAACTTCTTGAAATTAGATACAACTCAAGATTGCGCTGTGCTTTGCGTGTTTTCATTTGTTTCTCATTTTAATTTTTAAATTTTGAATAAAGAATAGACAAGGTTTAAATCTGTAAATAAACTTTTTAAGGAAACTAAATAGGTTTTAAACAATAAAGCCATGTTTGATTTCAAAATAACGTATCCCTAGACTTTGTTGATGTGTGTATGTTAATACCCAAGTGCTGATTTTTTTAAAGACAATGTCCGCACTAGTGATCATCTTGCCTGTGGGTAGTTTACAAACATATTAATAGACGGACACAAATTACATCCAACCTCAGAACAACTATTTTATGGGTCACGGTTGTCCGGCGCGGGACTCGAACCCGCGACACGAAGCGGCGAGGCGACTGACTTAGCCGATGCGCCACACGTGCTGTTTTTTTAGTTTTAAATTCATTATTTCATTTCATTATTAAAACAAAAAAAAAATAACATTTATTAACTTTAACCTTTTTTCGTTTCCCTTTTAATTATAATTGTTGGCTAACAGGGTAGAATTTGTAATCAAAACATTGAACGGACAAATATGACATAATTAGTCAACAAAATTGCTCACATTGTGTTTATTGCGGAGGTTGTTTTGCGGCTTTGCTGCAGATAGTATAAGATCCGACGACTCTATACCAACCCTCATTGTATATGAAAGTAGGTATAGAGTCGCCGGATGTTTACGTGATGTTTTTTAGATAATGATTAATTGAATAAACACGTTTATGTTCAATTACCAAAAATGTATCCCCATATCATTATCACCTTATAATTTTAATTAAATTTACAAACTATACTAGAGAATTAACATACATACATACATTCACGCCTGTTTCCCAAAGGGGTAGGTAGAGACAACTTCAATTTGTCACGATATTTGTACACATGTTTTGTTTCGTTTAGGCTACTTCTGACCTGACTGTTCTTGAGAACGTCTCCAATTTGGTCAGAGAATGTTCTATGAGGCCTTCCCCTTCCGGTACCCGGCCTCAGGCCAGGTATACTTCTTTTGTCAATCTTCTTCCATTCATTCTAGGGAATTACTAGATATTTTTTGTTAATTAAAATTAATTTATTAAATTGTCTGGTTGATGGTTGGTTATAAATTGCGTAAACATTTTGCTTTAAATGCTCAATGAGTATTTATTGGAGTTTATATTAACATTATTGCCGGAAAATGGATTAATGTAACAATAAACAATATTAACAAAATGTATTGTGGCCTAGACTAATAATTATCCAGATGAATCTAAAATTGTTGTCGTCATATCCCGCTTAACTAGTAAATTCAAATACTCAGAGCTGTGTATTCTTCCTAATTCATAAAAGTCCTTTTTGACAAAAGTCCTTTATATCAATTGAAAATTGAGTCGTAGTCACCTTATATTACGAAACAATTTAAATTCATGATAATAAGTTAGTTAGAAACTTATGGATTAAAGTGACGTCATGTATGTATTAAATTAATATTGAATATTTGTCTGTCATATACATCATTTATTTCTAAATTGGTAATATGGATCGCAATGAACTAATGAAGAGTGTTCATATACGGGGATTTTGTTGGCCGTCATGATAATGGTTCACATATGCTTGGACTGAGCGAGCACTGAACACGATCATTATTCTGCATCAGTGTTCAGGTGTTCTTCTAGGATCCTTCTAGGATAGTAATACTGATGTGAGCGGGATCCGGTGCGAGCCGATCCCGCTCGTATATGGAGGACGCGTCGAGGTGGCGGCAGCGAAAGCTGGTAGTCCAACCCCCTCGGGGCTGTGGTAGCAGTATGAGAAGTGTCTTCTATTGCGGCCACGTGCAAGCAGCGATTATATTAAGGATAGCGATTTGTTGTTTTTGGCGCAATCAATTTGTTGGAATGGCAGGAGTCGGCACTAGAGGAGGGCAATCCAGAGCCCTCCCTCCTCCTCCCTGTTCCTTTCAATAGCTTCCTGGTGAAGGACTCGGCAGTTGACATAGGTGGCATTATCATAGTATAAATAACAACAGTCAGTGTAATTCATAGGCCAGGCCTTCGTATTTAAAAATAGAAATTAAAACATTTTAACGGTGCCTCATCTATGGACTGATCGCGTGCCTAGTTGCTTTACCTCGCTGATTACTTATGGATCGGACTAAAAATACCGAAATAATGGTTTATGAATCAACGATAATATATTGTCATATTTTTGTAAATTAGATTGACTGAGTAGTTTCTATAAAATGTTGTTTCCAAAAGATTTACAGTCGAATCTTTAACTTTAAGCCCAATATTGTTTAGCAGAAGGTATTACTTAGAAGTAAAACCATTTAATCAAATAAAAAAAACATTCATCACAATAAATTACAGGAATTAACCGAATTACCCGAAAGGCGAACCATAACAATTCTTTTGTTATGTCTCGGTAACAATTAAAGACATAACTAAACATTTGTTATGTCTCGGATGGTCTCGGTACAAAACAATATTTATTTTAACTTATGATGAAATTTATATTTTTTATTTTCTAAGTATATAGAAGGTACCTTTAATTTATTTTATCTTATTGACTTCTTGCTGTTGTACACTTTAGGTTGGACAGTAGGAGAAGAAGCGGTCGCCGTGGCTGAAATCGGCCGGGACCACATCATCACGCTTTAGGTTTACGTATTCCAATAAATCGTAGTTTATATTTTCATAATAAATGAATATGTGCATGCCATAATATATTTATTTGCATAAAAATGAATATACATTTATTCAATAGTAAATAATTAAATAAAATGTAATTATAAGCTAAAAATTAGATAAACTACAGATACACTATATACCCTAAAAGGCGTCCAATAATCCCTCCGCATCACTTATGGGAAAAGTGCCCAGAAGGCTGGCCGCATTGCCACGCTGGATGGCAATGCTGATCCTCTGACCCAAGAATAGACCAGCCCTCTGATCATGGGAAGCGTCAATCAAACGTTTAGCTATTTCCCGAAATATTAAATGTGCTCTTGGGCCCCATGGTCCTAAGGTTAGGTTATAATAATATAAATATGCACCTAGATTTGCCTTTTTGATTGGTTTTGGCATGGTTATTAAGTGCCTTTCACGCTGCAGGAAGTGGGTCCGATTCCCACCCAGGAGTGACATTTGTGTGCATGAATATATCTGTTTGTCCTGAGTCTGGATTTAACTATCTTTAACAGTACGTATGTATTTACAACAAATCTAATTTCCATAGTGCAAACTTTCTCAAGTCGCAAATAATAAAATACTGCTTGAAAAGCTGCAATACAGAAGTAATTTTGATATTCCTAACCGTAGGAAAACATCGTCTCTTCGCATTTAAAATCTATTAACAAACACGATCCAGCAGATCTAGTATTGATAACTAACAACTCCAAGTTGAAGTGGAAAAATGAATAACCTTGCGCTCAGGGGACTTGCTAGAAAATGTGGACATTTTCTTCCCTTTTTGTTTCTTACTTTCGTTGGGCGCTGTCTTTTATTAAGTTTATAGTTGTATAATGGCTTTTTATTGTTCGTCAAACGATGTTTTATATCCATTTTATAAAGAATTTTGTAGCTTTATTAAAGATAATTTATTACTATAAATCTAGATTTCTGTGGAAAATTGATTGGTCATAAGAAACTTTGAAGATTTGTGATTAAACTATTTCCCACTTGCAATGATATGGCAACCCTCAAAAAGCGTGCTATCCGCCTGGTTGCATAGATATTAAATATTTAAAAAATATTGTTCACCTACGACTTGAGTCTGCTCATCTTGAAGTTGACAGCGCAAAACCTCTTTAGCATTATGTCCACCTGGTACAATACATGTTTGTGGTACATTAATAAAATTACTAAGTCGTTGGTTACAGGCATAGCAATTTGCCAGGATAGATCTTGCAACTATGTATTGCAGGTTCCGAAGTATGTGAACATTCACATGACCAACTCTGATACAAATTTGACAAAGCTGAACTCACAACTTTGTCCGGACACATACAATATAAGATAACAGTCTATTTATAGTCCAAGAGCTTGTATAAACATTAAACTACAACATATCAAAATTTCAGCTTGCCTCAAATACATAATTTGGATAAAAAAAAAACTTGGGGTTGGTTTAGATCCGCTACCCGCCAGCCAGGTCTGTAGTTCCGTGTTGGGGTGTGTCTGAAGAGCTATAGGACAAGTTTTCAGCTTGCCTCAAATACCTACCCACAAATGCGTGCCAGCTCTCCTACTATTATGTCAAGTCGTGACTGACGTGTAAAGATATGGTTTGTTCTGAATTAAATCAATAGTCCTCCAGCGGGTGAACCCTCTTATTAAAGCCATTTTAAACAAACTGAAAAATATGAGATTTTTTATTCTAATTAAAATATCACGAGTAATACAAATTCACATTATAATAATTGAGAATTTTTAAATCAATTTTCATTTACAGGCTCAACATTGACATGTCAGTTCCCAATAGATCAATTAACTTTTAACTAAGCTTTTAACTAACCATTTAGCTTTTTATCGATATCTAATATCATTGATTATCATAGAGGAGCGAGAGCAATGGGAATTTTGTAAAAAAAATGGTAGGTAAATAGTGTCATCAATTACATTTGTAAATAAAAGAGTATTTTTAACATAGGACACAAACTGATTACGATGGTATGTTATAGATATACATTATTATGTTGAGGTAACAAATATATGTACGTATTACGCTGCTTAGCGTAATACGGCAAACAAATTAGTAGGCGGTTGAACAAAATTATCCATATTTATTATAACTTGTTTAAAAATAAGTTCGCGTATTTTGTGGGGCCACCTAGCAAATTTTCATATATCAGTTCTCAAATGCCGGAGCAATCGGTGTACATACACAAAAAATACGGATTGAATTGAGAACAGTTTAAGCTTGAGATATGCAGTTACTTTACTGTCAGAGATGATCAAGGCAACTTATAAGTATTCAACATGCCTTGAAGACATCATCCGGGACTGTTGTATAAGGTGTTCACTGAAGCATGAGGACTATCATAATTCAAACCAACCTTCAACGGTCACCCTAGTGCTTGAACACGTCGAAGGTTTACAGGCCATTGAAACAACTGGGTATGGGCGCAATCTGAAGGTGAAATTATGGTATGTTCGTCCGGACAAATAAACCTTCAAGTTATTGGCTGGTTCTTCAATAGTCCTACATCATATTTTATTTATTTGTATAAAGGTTAAACAATTCTTTATTCTCAATAAAAACAAATAAGTCACTTACTTGAGAACAATAAATAATAACTTATAATAACTTACATAAGGTCGAGTTCGTAGTTTCCCTAAGTACATACATTATTATTATGATAAGGTGTGGTACTCATCTAATGTACCCACTTGCCCGAGGTTAAGAGATAGAGTTATAGATATACGTCTATAAAAATATCGTGTATTACTCTATGAATGGCTCGACTAGAAGTGTACTTCTTGCTTACTTAAGAATGTCGATGCAGGAGTAAAATACACAATGCCCTTATTATTTTTTATAGCGGCGTCGCCTGAGCAGCAGATGAGAAAATATCTAGAAAACCGCTGCCTCGATTTGCTCCGAAAGTTGATCTCTTACGACGAACAATATGTCGATATCACGTTGCCACCCGTGCGCGTCACCACCGCCATTTTGGGTGGTCAGATGGTGCCATCAATACTTGAATAGCAATAAAACATCAGTGAGTAAATTAGCGAGAGGGCGTTCTTAGGCTTAGGCTGCTATCGAATCAGAGTTAATTATCATCATTACAGCTGTAAGAGATCTACTGCTGTATAAAACATCAGTGAGTAAATTAGCGAGACGGCGTTCTTAGGCTTAGGCTGCTATCGAATCAGAATTAATTATCATCATAACAGCTGTAAGAGATCCACTGCTGTATAAAACATCAGTGAGTAAATTAGCGAGACGGCGTTCTTAGGCTTAGGCTGCTATCGAATCAGAATTAATTATCATCATAACAGCTGTAAGAGATCCACTGCTGTATAAAACATCAGTGAGTAAATTAGCGAGAGGGCGTTCTTAGGCTTAGGCTGCTATCGAATCAGAGTGAATTATCATCATAACAGCTGCAAGAGATCCACTGTTGTATAAAACATCAGTGAGTAAATTAGCGAGAGGGCGTTCTTAGGCTTAGGCTGCTATCGAATCAGAGTGAATTATCATCATAACAGCTGTAAGAGATCCACTGCTGTATAAAACATCAGTGAGTAAATTAGCGAGAGGGCGTTCTTAGGCTTAGGCTGCTATCGAATCAGAGTGAATTATCATCATTACAGCTGTAAAAGATCCACTGCTGTATAAAACATCAGTGAGTAAATTAGCGAGAGGGCGTTCTTAGGCTTAGGCTGCTATCGAATCAGAGTGAATTATCATCATAGCAGCTGTAAGAGATCTACTGCTGTATAAAACATCAGTGAGTAAATTAGCGAGAGGGCGTTACTAGGCTTAGGTTGCTATCGAATCATATTGAATTATCATCATAAGAGCTGCAAGAGATCCACTGCTGTATAAAACATCAGTGAGTAAATTAGCGAGAGGGCGTTCTTAGGCTTAGGCTGCTATCGAATCAGAGTGAATTATCATCATAACAGCTGTAAGAGATCCACTGCTGTATAAAACATCAGTGAGTAAATTAGCGAGAGGGCGTTCTTAGGCTTAGGCTGCTATCGAATCAGAGTGAATTATCATCATTACAGCTGTAAGAGATCCACTGCTGTATAAAACATCAGTGAGTAAATTAGCGAGAGGGCGTTCTTAGGCTTAGGCTGCTATCGAATCAGAGTGAATTATCATCATAGCAGCTGTAAGAGATCTACTGCTGTATAAAACATCAGTGAGTAAATTAGCGAGAGGGCGTTACTAGGCTTAGGTTGCTATCGAATCATATTGAATTATCATCATAAGAGCTGCAAGAGATCCACTGCTGTATAAAACATCAGTGAGTAAATTAGCGAGAGGGCGTTCTTAGGCTTAGGCTGCTATCGAATCAGAGTGAATTATCATCATAACAGCTGTAAGAGATCTACTGCTGTATAAAACATCAGTGAGTAAATTAGCGAGAGGGCGTTCTTAGGCTTAGGCTGCTATCGAATCAGAATTAATTATCATCATAACAGCTGTAAGAGATCCACTGCTGTACAAAAGCCTCCCCAAAAATCATCGTGAGGGGATATGCCATAATCGCCACGCTTGGCTAACGGGTTGTCGATCGCAGTGAGATGGTCATAGTACTCAGAAAGAAGCTGCTGCCCGTCCTCTGGTAGATATTCCCTCGGGTCGACTTCTACGCCCCTCACAGGATGAGATGGGGTGATGATATTCTGATATAGACGATCACCGTAGCCTAGTTGGTAGTGCTCCTGCCTACGAAGCTGGTGGTCCTGGGTTCGAATCCCGGTAAGTGCAAATATTTGTGTGATGAGCACAAATATTTTTTTCTGAGTCATGGATGTTTTCTATGTATATAAGTATTTATCTATCTATATAAGTATGTATATCGTCGCCGGTACCCATAGTACAAGCTTTGCTTAGTTTGGGGCTAGGATTATCTGTGTGACATTGTCCCCATATTTTATTATATTACATACATACATACATAGACTCACGCCTGTCTCCCAGAGGGGTAGGCAGAGACAACGGACTTCCATTTGTCACGATCCTTGCACACCTCTTTTGCCTCTTTATTATATTATATTATATATTATACTCCGCCGTCACCACACGCCATCCTCACAATGAATACGCATACCTATTGTTAGTCAATTCGGTAAAATCAATATATGATACAAAAATTTCAACATAATGTATCATCACAGTGTTTAAGGGCGTACTTAGTGGTCCATCGTATCTAATATTTATATTTATTTTCTGCCTTTTAGGACGGCTGGCCATGTAGATAGATACAACGATCAATTCGAGTCGTAGCCCGCAATGTATTATTTACCGCTGTTGGCTTTGAACTTGCCCCCTAAGCGACTCATCATGAATGAGAATTATCGTGCTACTCAGCAGCATGATAATAGAACCACCAAGTTGGTGGATCTATTTTGACAGCGTCTTAATTATAATAATATAATAATAATAATATCTAGGGATAATGTCACACAGATCATCCTAGCCCCAAACTAAGCAAAGCTTGTACTATGGGTACCAGGCGACGATATATATACTTATATAGATAGATATCTATATATATAAAAATCAATGCCACTTTTCGTTGTAATGTTATAACTCAACAACGCTTTTACCGATTTGGCTAATTTTGGTCTTGAATTATTTGTGGAAGTCCAGGGAAGGTTTGTACGTAGAGAAAGGTAAACGGCAAAAATGTTTGAGACTTTTGTATCGCTAGTAAAATTTCGTGTTACGGGATATTTTATGTTTTAATTGGTGGTTAATGTGAAAAAAAAGGCATTTTTAATTTCTTAGATTTTTTGAACTTGGGATATAAAAGTTATAGCCAATTTTATTTTAAGGTTACGTTTGGTAATCTGTGGGTCAACCCCATGACCGTGGAAACATTGCAGTTCGAAAATCACTCTTACTGCCTAAGTAATAAAGATACTGTAAATATCAAAGTGTGTCTACTGATGTGGTAATGAAATGCTAGTGTTAACTAGTGTACCAATGAAGATTGTTACATGTTATATTTACACCGTAGCCACAGAATGGCAATCCTGGGGCTGGCATATCCAGAACCAGGTGACTACAAGGATCTACCTCTAAGGAGCGTACTGGATTACGTGCAGACTTCATTCAGGGCTCTAGGGATAGAATAAAACCATTGGGGGATAGTACAAAAGATCCTGAAGGGTCGAAGTGCTGTACAGAAGTACACCCCAAACAAGATAAGATAAGATACACCGTAGCCACCGTAGCCTAGTTGGTAGTGCTCCTGCCTACGAAGCTGGTGGTCCTGGGTTCGAATCCCGGTTAGTGCAAATATTTGTGTGATGAGCACGAATATTTGTTTCTGAGTCATGGATGTTTTCTATGTATTTAAGTATTTATCTATCTATATAAGTATGTATATCGTTGCCTGGTACCCATAGTACAAGCTTTGCTTAGTTTGGGGCTAGGATGATCTGTGTGACATTGTCCCTATATATAATTATTATTATTACATAAACATTGTTATGGTGATAAAGTAAATGTTGTAGCTCTTTTTATAGTTTTTTTACATGGATTTATTCCGAACCTGCCCTAAAAACCCTAAACGGGTCGCGAGTAAGGTTAGGAAGATGCACAAAGCTATTATTTGTTGAAATAATGAAAAGGTCTTTATTTCCATTAATTACAAAGTTCATAACTCAGTGAACATTTGTGTGAGGTTGCGAGGGGTTATATATGAGGTTTTGAGTGGAGGTAAATAAAACAATAGATCCTTTGTTTTTTGTAACTACATTTATTTTATTGATATTCTTATTAATTTATCCTTAGTATTACTTCATCTAAGAATATCTTCATATAAGTACCAAACAATAATTATCACATAGCACAAAGCAACATTGGGTTTATTGAGAACTTCACTCTCTTCGGATAATGCTTGTCTTCTTAGTCGGGGCAAACGAATGTTGCAATTAACACATTACAAACTCGTCATTTTAATTAAATGATAAAGCGTCCTTTCGTGAATCCACTGTCAACAGATATATATTATAGCACGGAGGAACTGATGCTGAACTAACGTAATATCTGCAAGATTATTTGCTAAATTGATGACATGTATCAAAACAACAGCAATAAATATCTGACAGATTGTCTTTGCCTATCAATAAATAATTGCCATGAACAAAAAGATATTGACGACGAAAATTGTTCCTATTCTAAATCATTAATTATTACGATTTAATGCAACTACTGTGCTTTCTTAGGTATAATAAATAAGTCTATAATTATATGATTTATATGTAATGTTGTTCCCATTTATAAATAATTAATTATAATTTCGACATTTATATTATTTTACACATGGCAATTTCTGTAAACGTTACTGCGTTTAGTTTACGATTTTATTACGTTTATTTAGTGAAAATAATTGAAATATTCTTTTCGATTTTATTAATTAATCCCAAGTTCTAAAAATATTATACTTACATTAAAATCAATACCTTAGTTGTCTTAACAAGTGGTACAAATTATATAGCTGAACAACAACGGAAGTATGCGATACGAATTCTGCCATTCTCTTCTTGAAAAAGTGTAAAATCGTAGTTTTTACTAGCTAGCAATTTAAAATTTTTGTTTGAATAAATGAACTTAATAATCATTTTTTTTTAATACTATGCCTTATACGTAGCGAAGCACGTATTGGGCCGCTAGTATACTTATATACATAGAAACCATCCATGCTCATCACACAAATATTTGCACTTACCGGGATTCGAACCCAGGACCACCAGCTTCGTAGTCAGGAGCACTACCAACTAGGCTACGGTGATAATCATCACCATAAATCAAATTTCATCGGTAATAACGATAAAGCCACAGGTCCTGTTGGTGACTAAGCTCTCCCGCGTCGCGTTTAGCTGACACGACCTTATGATCATGAAGGAAGATATTAGAAAGTACTTACACCTATGTTTGCCCACACTGGTCTCCATTGAAACTGGCCACTTTTTAGGCGAGAGATTTTCGTCACGCAAGTAAATCCACAGATGAGACGTTAACTATTCATTCTCATGTGACTCGGTGCAAACAATAAGTAAAACTAGTGTGCGCTTTATTTTGTTCAGAAAGCATATCTTTTGGCCAGAGAAACTTATTGTGGGTTCATCTTCATCTTGATTTCCCCCGGGCCACGTTCAGATTCATTGCTTGGGGTCAATTCTGGTCAGTACAGTGAAAAGAGGTGACCTCTTTTCGCCTAAATAGTAAGATGAAGAAATAACATCTACGAATCTTAATGTTTATACTTGCTAATACAGTTGTGTTGGGCTTGAAGGTAAGTGGTTTCTGATGTTGAATCACCCAATTATTGTTCGAATTACAATTAAAAAACTAGTGTTTAATAGACGAATAAAGAAATAATAGAAAGAATAGAAAGATAAAGATAAAGATAAAGATAAAGATAAAGATAAAGATAAAGATATAGATAAAGATAAAGATAAAGATAAAGATAAAGATAAAGATAAAGATAAAGATAAAGATAAAGATAAAGATAAAGATAAAGATAAAGATAAAGATAAAGATAAAGATAAAGATAAAGATAAAGATAAAGATAAAGATAAAGATAAAGATTAAGATAAAGATAAAGATAAAGATAAAGATAAAGATAAAGATAAAGATAAAGATAAAGATAAAGATAAAGATAAGATAAGATAAAGATTTATTTACCAAAATTATTAACATATTCCTTAACTATTTTACATATATCAGTGAAATTACAATTTTGTAACAAAAAGGAAATATCTTTCATTAACTTATGACCTCCACACTAGGTCGAGCCTGTCTCGTGGAGACCAATTCTAAAATAACAAAAGCAACCCAAGTTGGTTGGTAGTACCTATATTAAAATTTATATTTTTAACATATAGTTTCATTACTTAGGTTAACATACATAAGATCAAAGTAAACAATTAATAAACGAAATTAATAATATTAAAAGATAACACTGTTAAAATAATAGAAATGTAAAAACATAAGTGTGAGGTGTGCGTGCGCGTCTGTGTGTGTGTGTGTATGTGTGTATGATGAAAGAAAATGTGTGTTCGCATCTCTCTCTCTCTAGACCCTATAGTAAAATATGAAAGGAAACTCTTTCTCTTTCTACCTTCCCTTACTTATATCGCCCCCTCAACTTTCGTTGCCCTATCTCTATCACACTTTTCGTAACGCTCTCGTCACGCATTCACCCGCTTACGGGGAGTAAGCGGGTGAATGCGTGACGAGAGCTCTTTAAGCAAGTCAAGCATGCTTAAAGAAGTTTTTATTATTTCCGATCTTAAATAAAAATCACTCGATACTTATAAATAAATAAACCATGTGGTTTATTTATCCCGTAAAAGTTTATATGAACATCTATACATATAATAAAATCGTAGGAAAGTCAAAACTGTACATTGAATATTTTTTTAAAAGGATACTTGGGGCGTGATCTATAATCGATATCGAAGCCAAAATATAGTCTTTAGAATTTTTGTCTGTTTATCTGTTTGTCTGTATGTATGTCCGGGCTAAACTTAAAAAGTACTGCATGGACACAATTTACGGACGGATTTACATCAAATTTGGCATGAATTTTACTAAGAGGTCGGGTCAACATATAGGCTACATATTATCACGCTATCACCTACGGGGGAGTAGCTATGATAATTTATAAAATGTAACGCAGGTAAAACCGCGGGGCACAGCTAGTATTAAAATAATTACACAATAGAAAATTAATTAATAAAAATTGGTACATAAAATCCGGGATACCTAATCGGATTCAAAGAGAACCTTTCGCCGTTTTGATATTGGGCAAAAATAAAAGTGTTAAAATGTCACCCTCCATATTGACTCGTGTAGAGGGAAAGGAGGCTTAGAAGTGCCTACTCCTAACAAGAGGGTGGGGGTGTTAGAGCGAACCGTTCGACAAACACAATCACGTTTCAAACATAATCTCGAGACGTTGAGGACAACCCTTCAATCACGAAAACTTGCGGGTTTAATTGCTTGCGAGGTTAAGGCGTCGAGATTTCATTTATTAATTTTAAGTATAATCTTCTTCTAATATATTCTTATGAAAAGTTAATAAATCTTCTTTTTATTGGTTTATTATAATAATAATATCCTGGGGCATTATTTACACACGGCCATCTGATCCCCAACTAAGCAGCGCTTGTACTATGGAAACCAGATAACTGATATACTACATATAATACTTATCTTTTGTAAATACATACTATAGGTACACCCACACTCATGACAAACAGACAATGACATGTTAATACACACAAATTTCTGTCCTGGGTGCGAATCGAACCCACCACCTCCGGCTTGAAAAGCAAGCATTTGCCAACCACGCCAACAGGCCTGTATTATTATATTCTGCCTCGTTGGTCTAGCGGTAGCGTGTTCACCCGCAGAGAACGAGGTCCTGGGTTCAAATCCCGGGTCGGGCCAAAAAGTGATTTTGGGACTTTTCTGTAAAAAGATAAAATTCTCAGCATCAGCCCGAAGTCTGGGAGTTGGCGGTATTATACCCCCGTGCCTCGGAGAGCACGTAAAGCCGTCGGTCATGTACCTGAACTCTTTCCGGTCGTGTCGCATAGGCGTCCCATCGGATCATGAGAGTGATGTAATAGAAAGTGCTCCTGTGTTTGCGCACACACTTGAGCACTATAATATGTCCCGCGCAGATGGCTAATCTCTGTTGAGGTTGGCCGCCGTGGCCGAAATTCGGCTAGGAGGATATTATTATTATTATTATATTATATTTTATTGTTTATACTTTTATTGTGTAAATCAACATTCATTTATTGTTAAGGGCCATTTTAATCCTAGTGAAGCTCTGTATCGGCTTAAGCAGCTCTTGCTTAAGCCGATACAGAGCGGCTTAAGCAATTTATACGCTAGGCTCTTTGTGGCATGTGTCTGGGCTTATTGACTATTGTACAATACTATCGAGCAGAAACAAATCATATGTTTTTATTTAAATTGTGCACAATTATTTTGTTTTGTATTATTTTTTTTTTTAACTAGAGCAGTTTCGATATTGATTCGAACTTAATAATAATATCCTGGGACATTATTCACACACCTGATCCCAAACTAAGCAGAGCTTGTACTATGGAAACCAGATAACTGATATACTACATACATATATACAATTTTTTTTTGTCAATATATATACATAATTTACACCCAGACTCAGGACAAACAGACATGTTCATGCACATAAATATTTGTCCCGGGTGGGAATCGAACCCACGACCTCCGGCATGAAAGGCAGCGTATCTACCAACCACACCAACAGACTCGTAATTTTTTGTATAAATCCTTGATGGCTGATGGCAAAGATTATCATCAACCCATCTCTCTCAGGAAGACTTTTACGCCCCTTATACGATCGCCTACCCGTCTGCGTTTGGCAAGCGTGGCGATTATACCAGGTCCCTCCAAGGGATGGACATAACTCAATGTGGAAATCTTATGTGTACGCTTTTGTCCAGCAGTCGACGTCATCAGCTTATATCCTACTATTCTACTAATATTATAAAAGCAAAATTTTGTGAACATCGATGTATGGATGTATATTTGTTATTCTTAGGCCCACTTGCACCAAAAGCTGGGTTAAAATAAAGTAACCCGAGTTAAGTAACTTCGGGTTAATTCGTTAAAATTTTATCTCAACATTCTTCTGCGCCAATGATAAATAACACCGAGTCAACCAACTCTGTGTTTCTCTATTTTACTATGTGTATCATTAAAGAAGTTTTGTTCCGTAATGTAATCCAACCAAATATGAATGAGTGAACAATGAGTGAAATATTTTATACTCCTCTTTTGTCAGTAGAAAACTTTGTATATGACTGTCTCATGTGTCAAGTTTTTTCAAAGACATTTCAATTTGATCGTTTGTGTTTGAAACCAATCTGTAAATTTCGAGTCGTTAAAATATTGTCATGGCAACGTTGACATGATCGATCTTTCTGCAACTCTTCTTTTATAAAAGTCCGAGCTAATATTATATTCGACGTTTTCTTCTTCATCATCAGACATTAAAAAATCACACATAATTGTTTAGGACACAAAACTGTTATAAAATCTCTGACATTCCCTTCTGCAACCCAACATAACCTCTCAAACGAAACAAATTTGACATTACTAATCCGGAGTTAGTGATTTAACCCACCCAATAACTGGGTTAAAATTTTTATAAAATAACCCAAGGTTAGTTCCTAACTCTTGGTGGTGCAAAACGCAATTGTAATTTAACCCCATATTAGTCGCTAACTCTGAGTTAATGTATTTAACCTGGGGTGGCGCAAGTGGGCCTTAGGTAGGTACACGCAAAAACCGCGGTACAGGGTTTTGATGTAACTAAACACAGAATATTGTATCTACTACTATAGCTTAAGTATCCGAATAACACAGAGGTTATAATTTATGCAGTTTAACGCAGGAAAACCGCGGGGCACAGCTTGTGATTTTATGAATTCTAACAAAAAAGTTATGTGAACCATTGTAGTTTATATTGTTACCATCTTGCGGATCTAAGAGGGTAAAAAAATATATAAAAAACTTCCAACGTTACTAATGATTTTGTATTCTACTAGTCAAGCCCTTTCACGTATTACCCATATTGAAGGAGATGTGTAAAAATATGCTATCCGCCATTTTATGTCGGCGGCCATATTGGATCGGCTTTTACCAACTTCTTGGCAGAAAATTCTTGACTCATTCATCTATCAAATAAAAAAAAAAACAAAATCAAAATCGGTTCATCCGTTCGAGAACTACGATGCCACAGACGGATAGACATCGACGTCAAACTTCTTACACCCCTTTTTGCGGTTGGGGTAATTAGAAAATACAAAAAATACTTCTTAAATTTGCGCAAATTAATTCACTCTCAGCAATTTCTAAACGTTAAACGAACTGTTTCACATGTTTCACGAGAGACAAGTGAAGGGTGACTCAAATGTTATATTTACCTACATATTCATAAGTTTAGGTTTAGCAAGAAATTATTATCTAGAATTATCTTTATAAATGTGATCTTATGCGGGTCGCTGGAAACTGCTGGATACGAATAGCACAAGGCCAGCAGTTGTGGAGATCTTTGGGGAGGCCTTTGTCCAGCCGTGGACGTCTTTCGGCTGATATGATGACTCATCTTGCAGTGTGAATATCGGATCATGATTCGTGTTAAAAATCGATAATTCTATAATATATACTTACTTAATATCTATACATATAATAAAATCGTAGGATAGTCAAAACTGTACATTGAATATTTTTAAAACGGATACTTGGGGCGTGATCTACAATCAATATCGAAGACAAAAATATAGTTTTTAGAATTTTTGTCTGTTTGTCTGTATGTATGTCCGGGCTAAACTCAAACAGTACTACATGGATTGACTTCCAATTTTGCATGAATATTACTAAGAGGTCGGGTGAACATATAGGCTATTATTACGCTGTCACCTACGGGGCAGGAGCTGTGATAATTTTTAAAGTTTAACGCGGGTACAACCGCGGGGCACAGCTAGTTATTAAAATAATTATCAAGAATTATCTTTATAAATGTGTGTCTATTTAACATGCTTATAAGCTTTTCAATATCTTCATAGCTAAGCGACTGTAACGAATCATTAAATTTTTATTTGATAAATTAAAATAAACATTTTCCTCTACATATACGTAACGGCATTTCGGGTTATTATCACCATTTATAAATCAAAAATGGCTGGACTGACTTCGACGACCTTCGGTTTTTTTGGATCTGTCTCCTCAGAAGATAATAACGTAATAACTATTTAATATCGGAGGTCGTGGATTCGATTCCCACCCAGGACATTTGTGTGCATGAACATACAGTCTGTTTGTCCTGCGCTTGGGTGTAATTATCTATATAAGTATGTATTTGGAAAAGAAAAGTAGTATATGTAATATATCCGTTATCTGGTTTCCAAAATATGGTAAAGCTACCAGTGAACGGCGGTAATAATATATATAATAATTTGTCTTGCAGCTCGATAAAAGACATTTAAACAAAGCGTTCAAATCTTGTCCAAATAATAATAATATTCTGGGATATTATTACACACTCGGACATCTGATCCCAAACTAAGCAGAGCCTGTACTATGGAAACCAGATAACTGACATACTACATGTACAACATTTCTTTTGTAAATACATGCTTATATAGGTAAACACCCAGACTTAGGACAAACAGAAATGTTCATGTACACAAATATCTGTCCTGTGCTATTAATAGCTTTTACCCTCACAAATACACTTTGGATATAAAAGTGACGCCAATTATACCGGATTCATTTTTAATTCAACGCGCAGACATCTAGTTCATGCCGTTAGAAGTGTCATAAAAGGTAACTCTATTATATTTACATTGTAGAAATGTGATTCAGTCATATTGTTACTCATATTGTGAGATAATAATAATATCTGGGGACAATGTCACACAGATCATCCTAGCCCCAAACTAAGCAAAGCTTGTACTATGGGTACCAGGCGACGATATACATACTTATATAGATAGACAAATACTTATAATACATAGAAAACATCCATGACTCGGAAACAAATGTTAGTGCTCATCACACAAATATTTGCACTTACCGGGATTCGAACCCAAGACCACCAGCTTCGTAGGCAGGAGCACTACGAACTAGGCTATGGCGACCGTCTTTTTTTTTTTTTTTTCACGATAAATGTAGCATACGGCGAGAATAAAGTAGTTGTAATTGCAGTTAATTAGAGAAGAGAGAAAAATCGTAAATTAAATCGTCCGATGAGTCTCGAGATACCCTCTAGCAATCCGGGTTAGGCGCTCTGCCGTTAAGCTACGAACGATACACACTGGCAGATCAAATTTAGGATTGCTTCGCTTACTTCTGGAGGATGTAGGTGTTGTCTACCAGCTTTTTTTTTCGAAACATGGCCGAAGTACGCACATCTGACAGATAACGGCATACGGCAGCGTATATTCTCTCACGAAAAACAAATGAAAATTTCTAAACGATTTTTTTTATATAGAATCATCAATTTTGAATATTTCATGTCACTATGGGCCTTATTACAAGGCTCAAGGTCAGCCAAAGAGCAATGGAGAGGGCCCTGCTCGGAGTTTCCCTGCGGGATCGAATCAAAAATGTCGAAGTCCGCAGGCGAACCAAAGTCACCGACATAGCCCGAAGAATTGCAAAAATGAAGTGGCAGTGGGCGGGGCACATAGCTCTTAGAACCGACGGCCGTTGGTGAAAAAAGGTTCTCGAATGGCGATTTAAGTTAGTGTTGTACTCGTTATCTGTCTATGTACTAAGGTTCCGAGTTTACCATAAATATCATCATCATCATCATATCAGCCGAAAGACGTCCACAGCTGGACAAAGACCTCCCCAAGGATCTCCACAATAGCCGGTCCTGCGCTGCCGGCATCCAGCGGCTTCCCGCGACCCGCACAAGATCGTCGGTCTACCATAAATATGTCTATGGTAAACTCGATCGCTTTTCGATTCCAAATGGTAAAACCATATGAAACAAAAAAAACAACAAAAATATAAATTCATAACTATACCATGAATCTAATGAGCATAATGCAATGGAACTCGGCGGTATTATTGCGTGACCTAAAATTAAACGTTATATTTCTTTCTTGCTAGAACTACAGTTGCTACGTTGTGTTAGCAAAGATTTCAAAAGTATGTTAGGAACTTCTGTAACACTACGGTGCCCTACTTTACTTCGACTGCACCTGTTCGGGATCGATCCCCGCAAACGACATTTCAAACTAATGCATTTATTGTTATTCTGAGTCTATTCAAGTTTGCAAAATCGTCCGCAATACAAGGATTAATTTTACTTGTGATTATGATTCTGAGCTACAAGACAATTTTAAGTTAGTGTTGTACTCGATATTTGTTTATGTACTAAGGTTCGGAGTTTACCATATATATAGTAAACTCGATCGCTTTTCACTCAGTGTTTAAATTGGGATTCCAAATTTAAAACAAGTTTGTGAAATTCACCGCAATTAAGAATTAAATTTTCTTGTGAGGTTAAGAGCTTCGATTTCCGTTATGGAAATAGGTAAATCTATATATAATACTCTTTATTGTTGTGTGGGCCTTTAAGGTCTTGGGATAGTCAAGCAGCCCAGTAGGATTCCGACAAGACATTTATCTAATTACTAGCGTTGTGGCGACTAAGGGACACACCAGGTCGTGGGGTGGCAGCGACTCCTGTGTAGCTATCACCTATCTGCGGTCCCCAATTCGCATGCCAATCGTGGTGGCTAAGCAAACCCCACCAAATGGCAACGTTATAACGTTACCTTCGGGGGAGGCCTATGCCCAGTAGAGGAGGATGTCAGGCTGATGATAGTGGTTAGCCCTTACGGTCTTGTGATGTTCAAGAAGCCCAGTAAGATTCCGGCAAGACATTTCTCTCATTACTAGCGTTGTGGCGACTAAGGGACACACCAGGTCGTTGGGCGGCACTGACTCCTGTGTAGCTATCACGTATCTGCGGTCCCCAATTCGCATGCCAATCGTGGTGGCTAAGCAAACCCAACCAAATGGCAACGAAATAAACTTTGCCACTAACTACTATCATCAGCCTGACATCGTCCTCTGCTGGGCTTAGGCCTCCCCAGGCTGATGATAGTGGTTAGCCCTTACGGTCTTGGGATTTTCAAGCAGCCCAGTAGGATTCCGACAAGACTTTTGTTTAATTACTATTGCCGGACCTGGGGCTTAGTGTTTCGTTGATATTTCGAAATTAAACCATTTATATGGCCACCCATCTATAGTCTTTGTTACGTCCTAAAAATCTATAGGAACAAAGTAAATTGAACTTTAGATTTGTATTATAATAATAATAATATCTAGGGACAATGTCACACAGATCATCCTAGCCCCAAACTAAGCAAAGCTTGTACTATGGGTACCAGGTGACGATATACATATTTATATAAAATATAATTGATGTTAAGTCTAATATGTCCTGTATTATAAATACGATCTGCGGCATGAAAGGCAAGCGATTATCAACCACGTCAACTGGCCCTTCAATATACAAGGTTCTTTGCCCTGACACCTTGCCTAGAGATACCACGACCTGTATCCACTTGACGACTCACCGGCGACACGACATAACGCGCGTGGGATGGCAGCCAGGAGAGGCGGCGCCGGCGCGTCGCGGCCGTCACTCAAGTTTAGAGGGGTGAGAAATAACCTCGATAACACGAGGCAACTAACAAATTTTATATTTTACCATATATTTGAATAAATTACAAGAGATAGGCGATATAAAATTATACATGTATGACACCTCAATTATAAAGTAGGTTCCAAGCTTAATGACAGCTTTTAGGTACTAGGAATCCATAAGCTAAGCTGCGGACAGGCAGAGAAAATGGACACAGCGAAACTGGTTACTTATCATACTCGTAAGTTCAAAAATATTTGACCGAATTTCATTTCACCTAAAACTGTTCAACGATTTTCGTTTTATTTTTTACTACATCGAAGTCCGGTCAGCCAAATTTTTTTAGTGAAGTTACGCATAGGTGAAATAAATTTGTTCGAAAAATATTCATGAAGCATGCAAAAAAGGATGCTTGCTTCACACATGCAGCATACAGGGTGCAAGCTGTCAAGCAGCATGAAAGCGGACATATGGCAATTTGCAAACAAGGAAACACCATGCAAGCAGGCACGCAATATGCAGCAAGCATTCTTTCTGTCACGGCTTCGGCGGTGCGGAGTTTGGGCAGCCACACCGCAGACATGTAAGCAGGCATGCAGCCTGCAGCATGCAAGCAGGCGTATGGCAGCATGCAAACAAGTATGCAGGATGGACGTAAACAAGCATGCAACACGTAAACAGGCATGCAACATGCAAGCAGGCATGCAACATGCAGCTAGCAATGTTTCTGTCACGGCTCTGGTGCTGCGGGGCTTAACGTTCAGCACCACAGCATTAGCGGCGGGCATTCTAACAACCTGCAACTACACTCTAGGGGTAGGGCAAACAAGACTGCCTGAAGTCGGTTTTGCAGTAATTCGTTTCTGTCATAAAATTTCGCAGTACTACATATTGACTTTTTGTGATCTAAATTTAACTGGTAATGCTACCTAGTTCCCGGTTATATGTTTGTGATTAAACAATATTCTTTAAAATGTTGTTTCGGTGCGGATAAATTATGGCAAGTAAATAATTTGGCATTTGGCAAAAAGTAATTTTGTAAGTCAGCAAAATATAGTTTGGTAAAATAATGCCTGTGACACATGATACTTCGATGATCTCAAAATATGTCTATCTAGCTGTGCCCTGCCTTTGTGTTATTCGGATATAAGCAATATTACTACTAAGTTTCACCAAAATCCATTCGGTAGTTTTTACATGAAAGAGCAACAAACATCCATCCATTAATGGTTAACCCATACCTACCCACAAACTTTCGCATTTATAATATTAGCAGGATAAAGCATATAGCAAAAAGACGTCAGTCGGTAGTTTTCACTAAAATGAAATTTGCACAAAATCAATCGGAAAAGTTAACGCTTCCCAACGAAACTGTAAGAGTTTTTTGTTGACTACGCAACAAGCATCCAGCGGTTTCTAGTGACCCTCACAAGATCATCGATCCATCTTCTAGGAAGTTTGCTTACGCTGCGTCTTTCTTAGTTTTCGCCACTGGAGAACCTTTATGCCTTAGTGACCGTCGTTTCTCCGAGCTATGTGCCCCGCCAACTTTGCAATTAGTCATCCAGCCACAGTAAGCGAACTTTAGACAGACCATGCGCCTATTTGTTTAACGCCACGTATCGCCACATATCGAGAGCAGATGACCCAGATGGCCTTGAAAAGTTCAAGGCCTTTTTTGCGGCGCAGGATAATCTTGGCCCTATGAAATAGAAAAAAATAAGCTGATTTCTGGCGAGTTTGGTCAATTAGTAACATAACATAGCAACCGTTGGTACCGTAGCAACAGAGCCAAGAAGGCGTGGTTGAGAGTATTAATACTCTATAAAAATGTTGGAAAATTTTCGAGAAAATAAGTATTCATTCGGCATCGACCTTAATACACAATTGACCTTAATTCAGCACCGCTCTTATACCTTTCATCTAATATTCTCAAAAATTTACCTGAACCAGTAAAATTATCAACTACAGTAAAATTATAACTATTTCCAAGAAATTTTAATAAAAAATACCCAACTATAAATACGTTTAGAATCACAACAAGTTGAATTGCAAAACAAACGTTTGTTTCTAAGAATTTAAAAATAGCTCACGGCATTAATTAGCACAATGTCTAGTGCTTACGTTACATTGATAGATTTTGTTTTAGTTGGATAATTCTACGCAAGTAAAGTTAGTCTCTTTGGAATTCATTATAGAATAAACTATAAAGAATAAACATTATAGAACTTTAACCTGATTGATTGAAAACGCTAGTAAATAGGTAAACTTATACATGTATACAGTTTGAACATATACATGATGACACATACATGGTTTACAAAACTACATGGTATTATACTACGTGTTCAGTTTGGTGTCATCATGTCAGCTAAATTACGTCCACTGCTGGACAAAAAACCATCAAACTGCGATCGCCAACCCGTCTGCCAAGCGCAGGGATTATGGCATATCCCCCGACATAATTGACATCAGCAGAGTTTCTCAACAACTGGGTCTGAAAATGAACATGGATAAGACGAAAATCATGTCGAACATCCATGTTGCACCCACTCTAGTTAAGGTTGGAGACTCTGCACTCGAAGTTGTAGAGAACTATATTTACCTAGGACAGACCATCCAACTAGGTAGGTCCAACTTCGAGAAGGAGATCAATCGTAGAATCCAACTCGGCTGGGCAGCGTTCGGGAAGCTACGTAATATTTTCTCGTCCCAAATACCGCAGTGTCTCAGGTCGAAAGTCTTCGACCAGTGTGTGTTGCCAGTGATGACTTACGGAACAGAGACGTGGTCGCTCACTATGGGCGTTATCAGGCGGCTCAAGGTCACCCAAAGAGCAATGGAAAGGGCTGTGCTTGGAGTTTCCCTGCGAGACCGAATCAGAAATGTTGAGATCAGCAGGCGAACCAAAGTAACCAAAAGTAAGCCGTAAGAATTGCAAAGCTGAAGTGGCAGTGGGCAGGGCACACAGCTCGTAGAGCCTACGGAATAGTTCTCGAGTGGCGACCACGAACCGGAAGATGCAGCGTGGGCAGGCCCCCTAGAAGATGGACCGATGATCTTGTGCGGGTCGCTGGAAATCGCTGGATGCGGATAGCGCAAGACCGGCAATTGTGGAGATCTTTGGGGGAGGCCTTTGTCCAGCAGTGGACGTCTTTCGGCTGATATGATGATGATGAATTCACAGAAAATCATAGCTGCCCGTTCTCTGGTAGGTATTCCCTGGGACGATTCGTACGCTCCCCACGGGATGACATGATATTCTATGCCGTTACCATACAGCAATGGTGTGCGGCAAATTTAATAATATTTTTTATTATTCTTAGTAGCTATACCGTTATTTGGCTGTGGTCTAGCCAATATTATTAATAGGCCATAATAATAAAAAAAGAAACCTCCCATTTACTCAAGCGAGAGTTAAAAAAACATAGTCAACTTTCAAAATAAGAAAAGTTGTTTCTTATTTAGAAAGTTGAAAGTTTTCAAAACCGGGAATGACAAATCTCGTGAATAGCGAAGTAACAACACTCTATTTCAAATATAAATACGTAACAGTATTTAAGAGAAACTAAAACCAAAATTGTCAGGTTCACAACTGATATACTTTAGTACTAATAGTGTTAGATTTTTTATATCAGTGGACGACAAACGAACAATTGTGTCACCTGATGGTAAGTGATCACCCCCGCCCATGTACACTCGGAACACCAGAGGAGTCACGGGTGCGTTCCCGGCCTTTAAGAGTCAGTAAACAACTATTCCTTACCATTCCTCCACCCCGTCGAGCTCTGGCGACCGTACTCACACGCAGAAACACAACATTAAAGTTTTTAATATTATTATAAAGGAATGTCTTCAGTAAGGTGGAGGTACTTCCCCAGTCGGTATGCTCTTTGAGCGAATGGACGCTGTGCCCTACTTCTCTTACACAAATATAGATGTTACGGAACCTATGCAAATTGAGTATACATAAGAAACCCGTCACGACCATAAATTTTCATTCCTTGCTTCTTAAATTTGGCAGGCCACCAAAAAAGCGATATGCTAATTACGTACTGAATCGCAAAGTGTACCGTTAGGCATTGAGAGAGTATATCTACTAAGTATACAAATTAGGCAATCGACGTCTTGGCTTCAATTATCTACATTGTTATTTTTAATTTATACTTTTGTGAGTGACAGCCTTGGTCGAGCTCCCGTCTGCACGGATTGTGGAGGCTGACATAAGAACCCGCTCTTACGGGCCTCGAAGACGCACTTGCATGTAAGCTTATGAGTGTGCTCATAAGTTAACATTATTTTTTAAAGACCACGCCCACATTAGGGAATCTAATCCCTATGTCGCGGGGTACTTTACAAACATATAACGTCCTACGTAGGCGGTTCAAAGCGTACGCGATTATAAAGCGATGACACGCGAATTCAATGCGATGCGGTGCGACGCGACGGCTGTGTCCTACGTGCACGCAAAACGTCTCATGGACCCGTCACCGAAACCGCCGTTCAGTAGGCACTGTGCATTTGTCATGGACGGACGGAAACGAATATTATTAGAAGCATTTCATTATTATTCATTTCTTAAAAATCAAATACCTACTCAGGTCTCGGTAGTCCCAGTTAATTTGGCCAAATCGTCACAATCCCGGTACGATAATAACCGATTGATGATAATATTTTTTATTCCTTGCATCCCATAATATAGGACGTTCTTGGATAGCATTCATTAAAATTTCTATATCCGACATTATAACCAAACATAAAAACGACAGCACCGCATCCAGTTCGCGCGAAAATATCAAACCAACTGATCGCGTTCGCTTCATTTCGCGCCGCTCCGCACCGCACCACACGCGTGTTTGGTCACGTAGGACACTTCAATAGGTTTCGCGCCGCGCCGCTTCGCGTTCGCGTCTAGATCGCTCACGCAGGACGACGCGTAATAGATGGACACAAATTACATCCAGACTCAGAACAACTATTTATTGGTTACACAAATAGTTGTCAGGCGCGGGTATTGAACCCGCGACACGAAGCGGCGAGGCGACTGTCTTAGCCGCTGCGCCACACGTGCAGTCGATTGTGGAGGCTCTGACACGAGCCGAGCGAGGCCTCGAAGATGGGCTTGCATGAGAACTCACTTCAGCAAACTCATTACCCAATTATTTTCTCATTTTATTCAGTTCTGTCCTAAATGGCAATTTATCTCTTAAATGGAAGACTGAACAACGTAGCAACCTCAACTCTCCAGATGACACGTGGACTCTAACTGAAACTCAGATCATTTTCTTCTTCTCTTCCCAACTTCTCTTCCCGCTGCTTTCATTGTATGTCACGTAATCACTCAAAATTCCATCTTATCCCTTAGAACCAAGTTGTTAAAGTTCTATCATACAATTAACCATTATACATATAAACAAACACTACAATCTTCAAATAATTTTTTATAAATTCAGCTTTCATAATGTAAAATCGACGTGACGGTCACCGTAGCTTAGTTGGTAGTGCTCCTGCCTACGAAGCTGGTGGTCTGGGTTCGAATCCCGGTAAGTGCAAATATTTGTGTGATGAGCACGAATATTTGTTTCGGAGTCATGGATGTCTATCTATATAAGTATTTATATCGTCGCCTGGTACCCATAGTACAAGCTTTGCTTAGTTTGGGGCTAGGATGATCTGTATGACATTGACAAAAAAAAAATATTCAACTCGCAGTCAGCGGTTAAAGTACCAACCCAACGTGACGATACGACACCTGTGGCGCAGTGGTTAAGACAGTCACCGGGTGGGCACCCGGTCACACAAATAGTTGCACAGGGCAACTATTTGTGTGACCTATAAATTGTTGTCCTGAGTCTGGATGCACTGTATGTCCGTCAATTCTACCCCGTGGCACAGGGATTAATTTCCCTAGTGCGGAAATTGTCTTTAAAAAAAGAAAGCTAACGTTGTCATCTTGACCACGCACCACCTTGCTACCGCTCTTTGATCGCCTGAATATTCGAGAAGGCGTCTGAAAAGCTCCCTGAGAGAGCCCCGTGCTAGTTTCGCAAGGATCAATTGTGTTCACCACCAACAAAACAAACAAGCAACCTCTATCCATGATCCATATTTCCTACGGTTGAGACAGAGGAAATATAAATACTTACATAATATGTTATTAAATATATTTAATATCTAGTTGGTCTAGTGGTGATCAGCCGCAGACAAGGAGGTCCTTGGTTCAATCCTGAATTGGGCCAACAAGTGGATATTGGGATTTACCTCTTAAGAGAAGTGATAAATGTGACCATTTATAAATCATATGTTTAATATTGAAAAGGCTCTCTATCAGCAGAAAAAAAATAGAAGGCCATAAACATTTGCCATAACTAGTCCGCGGACGATCAGTGAAATCAAGCAAATTGGCGCGCTATATTCCGGTGAAGCAGAAAAGCCTCTAGGCTAACAATTTTCGTCACGATAATTAAAGAAAAATGGCGCACAATCAATCTACGTTGGGTGTAACAATCAATAGCGAATTCGTATTTAAAAATCTTTAATATAGATAGATATTACCAAAGGACCAGATCCCGACGGGATTCAAACACTTTTTATACCCTTTGGTCTAGCGGTAGCATGTTCAACCGCAGATAACGAGGTCCTGCGTTCAAATCCCAGATCGGGCAAAACTGATTTTGAGATATTCTGCAAAAAGAAATATTGCTCTGTATCAGTCCAAAGTCTTTGAGTTGGCGTTGTTCTACCCCCGTGCCTCGGAGAGCACGTAAAGCCGTTGGTCCTCTACCTGACCTCTTTCCAGTCGTCATCATTCCCTTAGCATCTGGGACCCTATTCTATAAGCGAAACACCTAAAGTAAATTGGAAAATATCAAATATACCTTGTAATATCGCCTCGCGTATGTAAATCTATCTGAACACCTACTATGTTTAACCCCTATCCATGATCGTATAAGTGTGTAACAGATTATACCTGTTTATACAGCATTAGTATTTAATATACTCCGAACACGTAAGTAGACGTCTGTTACTCCCACATCCTACCAGCTTATAAATAGTTCGGATTAATGTTATGTGAGGTAAAGCATAGCCTTTTCGCTCAAATAATAACTGGACATCGGAACTCATTCCTCCTTGCCTTAAATTAGAATAGACTATTTACAGTACACTATATGAATACACTAGTAGTGGCTGGTTTCACCCGCGTTAACTTTTATAAATTATAGCCTATGTGTTATTCGGATGTGTAACCTATATTACTACCAAATTTCATCAAAATCCGTTTGGTAGTTTTTGTGTGAAAGAGTAACAAACCTCGATACATCCACATTCACAAACTTTCGCATTTATAATATTAGTAGGATATGACATTGAAATATTACATAGACAAGTTGTACAAAGGGCGGTGTTGTCTCATAAAGCGATACCTTTCAGACAACCTTAGGATGGATAGGAGCTGAACAATAACTTATAGCAGTAGGTTGCGCACCTACTTCTATCACACTAATATTATAAAGGTGAAAATTTGTGAGTGTGTATGTTTGTTACTTCTTCACGTCTTAACGGCTGGAGGGATTTTAATGAAATTTGGTATAGAGTTAGCTGACACCCTAGATTAACAAATAGGCTATAAACTTATAAAGTTTAACGCGGGTTAAACGGCGGGGCACAGCTAATAAGTTATGTACCAAAGGACAAGTGATATACCAATATAATATAAATAAATATTGACAGCACGTGTGGCGCAGCGGCTAAGAAGTCGCCTCGCCGCTTCGTGTCACGGGTTCGAGTCCCGCGCCGGACAACTATTTGTGTGACCCATAAATAGTTGTTCTAAGTCTGGATGTAATTTGTGTCCGTCTATTATATGTTTGTAAACTACCTCGCGACACAGGGATTAGATAGTGCTTCCCATGGGGCCCGAGATAAATTGCGTCGCATACGTCTTGACGTGTGCGAAGCAATTTACTCTTTGCCTCTCCCCTTTGCTTTGAAACTTTGGAGAAATTACTTCTCCATGATTATAGTAACAGTATAATATTAATTTGGTGACGTTTGTATGAAGTGGAGATATTTCCTCAGCCAGGTTGCTCTTAGAACAAAAGGACACTATATTAAGTTATTTATTTGACTTCATGTTTTGTTTTTTTTATTGTAACGTGATTTCTCCTTTAGTTGTTTCAATAACATTTCAATAACATTTTTTAATGGATAGGGAACGTTTTTGAGATGTATGCATATATTTTATATCTATTCCATATTTTGTGTTTTTAAATAGTTACTTTAATACATACAGGTCATCTGTAGGACTACGATAGTTAATAGTAGCATAGCGTAGCATTTAATTCCAAAATATAAGAATCAGGTATTTGAATATAGTACGCAATTAAAGGCGGCTGTGGCTTACTTAGAGAGTGAATAATTGGATAATGCCTTCCAAAAATCGCTATCCGCTTATGAATCAGACTAGCGCTTGATTTTTGTTTCATAACCTTGGGACAAAGGTGGCACGTGTAAGCTAAATTAGAGTAAGCTACAAGCGCGCGCGTCTTGTAGTGAGACATGCCATCTTCATATGAGGCACCGCGCACTAGCTTCTTTAAAATTTTGATCGTAGCTGTTGTATTATTTAAAATGTTCAAAAACATTGCGTATATATAAGTTCTTCAACTTTTCTTTTAGAAAACTGGAACCAAATTTCTATGTGACTATTCCAAAAGCATTCCCTATCGACAAAAATGGAATAATCTAATTCGTTTCGCGGTTTTTTTACCCTCTATATTAAGTATCAATCCTATAAAGAGTCATTAAATCATCAGCCTAATATCGTCCACTGCTGGACATAGATTTCCATGTTTCTACATCGATGCCATTTGGAGGAGTTTGCCTTCGTCACCGTGCTGGGCATGTCATTTGGCAACCGCAGTTATATGGTAGCTAATACACAGGAGAAGCTGCCCTCTGTTCTTCTCTCTGGGTCGGAAACCACTTAAGAGTCATAATCATCTTAGTATTTAATTTTTTTAATGTAAATGGCGTTCGCAGTATGGCGTTCGTAGTATATGTACATATATAGAGAGATGCTGCTGCCAGTTCAATGGAAGTTATTTTCTCTGGTCGACTTCTACGCCTCCCACGGGATGAGATTGGGTGGTATATTCTCTGCCGTCAGCACACAGCTGAATTATATTATGCTTCTTATTCTTACTCTTCTGGTGGCGGCTATTTCCAGTCCCCGTAGGTCCTGGTAACACCGAGTCCTTCTTCTTCTTCTTAGCGTTTCGATGGCAAACTCGTCAAATTTTTGTGGCCCAGAACGTGGCCACACTGATTGCCCTGCTTGTGGCACTTTTAAGATCGTGCCATGAACATGTGGCAGGGCAGGCTGGGCAAGCTGTTAGATGGGCCATGGATTGGACCGATGCTCCGCAAATACAGTCCATTTTGGGGTTGTTCGACAGTCCCCACCTAGACATGTTTTCTTTGCTTCGGCCCACCTGAGTCCGGAGTCTGTTTAGGGACTTCCAGATCGGCCACGGTAATTGATGTCCAGGTGGGAGGCTTTCGGAAAGCGTGACAAACTGATCCATGAATCCTTTTTGTGCACGCCAGATGCTGCATCTCGCTGTTGAGGGATCGGTCGTTAGTGGCGTGGTGCATTTGGCAAAACTATTTCGGCTTTTAAGCCTTTGCGGCGGTAGCCTATGCCCATAGAGGGGGTGCCGGGGATCACCATCCATTTTGGCCCTTTCTAGGGAGCTTGCTACAGTCCTGCGAACGTCTGGTGGCGCTATGCCAGCCAGTGGATACAGCAAATTTACCGGGGTCGGCTTCAAACACCCAGTGATTATCCGGCACGATTCGTTTAAGGCTGTATCCACTCGCCTTGCGTGCGTGGAGCGGGCCCAAACTGAGCAAGCGTATTCGCCGGCAGAGTCCAGTGATGACCTATTGTGCTCGCCGCTCCAACTAAACTTCCCTGTCTGATCCTGCAACATAGATAAATTGCAGAATCTTTTTGGCAGGAGTATCGATGACATCGTCCTGGTGCAAGAAGTGTTGGCCCAGGACGGTGTTACGTTTATGCATCAGTGGCTCACAGTGACAGAGCAGGTGTAGAGGTGTTTCGTCTGCGTTATTGCAGAATCTACACACTCTACAGTCTCCGATGCCCATCGTGGACAGGTGTTTCCTGAGACGGCAATGTCCCGTTAACACCCTAGTTATGATGCATACATTCCTCCTATTAAGCGCGAGGACTTCGTTCGCAGTTTTGCGGTCGTAGCCCTTGATAACTTTTTTGGAGTGAGTTAAACCTGGAAGTTTGTGCCAGCGTTTAATAGCTTCCTGTTGGCAACGGTTCCTTAGGGTGATTATACTTACTATTATTCCTTAATCCATATTTTGTTATTAAGATCTGCAACCGGCTACTCTAAAGCCACTGTCGCTTACCACTGTCTTTACTTATTCATGTGCGTATTACAAATTAATTATCTCTTCCTTAAAACGGTGAATAGTGATGAAATCTGCATGCTTGAGATATCTACAAAATATTCTAGATGTGAAGTCTGCCAACTCGCATTGGGCAAGAGATATACTCTTTCATTGTGAAAGGAGGCTCTTACCTCCCAGTGGGACAGTAATAAGTAGCATTATTACTATGTATATAGTGATATTGTTTATAATAGACAAAAACCTACGGTATCCAAAATAAAGCTAGATAGTACGGTATCCAAAACAAATCCATCACATATTATGTTTCCTAGCAAAACGGGAAAACAATATTCTTACAGTTCGCGATGTGTTAACATTACAAGCAATTAATATACTTGTTATTATTTGTGTTACTTTGGTAAAAATAATTACTGTTTACCAAACATAACTTTAACCCGGCGTGAATGAGGTAAAAAACTGTTACACCAGCTGTGGGGTGGGTATGACATCACACTAATATTATAAAGGCTAAAGTTTGTGAGTGTGTGGGTGTGTATGTTTGTTACTTCTTCACGTCTAAACGGGCGATTTTAATAATATATATAATTTGGTATTCAGTTAGCACCCTGGATTAACACATAGGCTATAATTTATAAAGTTTAACGCGGGTAAAACTGCGGGGCACAGCTAGTACCCTTATATAGAATTGCCTTTTTTGAACTGAACTGAAATTCATCGTCATCATATCAACCGAAAGACGGCCGCTGCTGGACAAAGGCCTCCCCCAAAGATCTTGTGCTATCCGCATACAGCGACTGCCATCGACCCCCACAAGATCATCGGCCCATCTTGTAGGGGGCCTGCCCACGGTGCGTCTTCCTGTTTGTGGTCGCCACTCGAGAACTTGACCGCAGGCGAACCAAAGTAACCGACATAGCCCGCAGAATTGCCAAGCTGAATTGGCAGTGGGCAGGGCACATAGCTCGTAGAGCCGACGGCCGCTGGGGCAGAACTGAAATGAATTAAGGATAATACCTACTTATTACTTTTAATATATTCAGTAATATTTTTTTATCTGGAAGTACTTATTAAGTAGAAGTACCTATTTGTAAGTTCTTATAATTTAGACCTATGCAAGAAATTGTGTCTAGCGCAAAATTCAGCAACGATAATCATTACAGAATTTCACGCTAGGCTCAAGTGTCTTCCAACTTGCCTGCGATAAATGAAATACTCAATGTCATCATCATCATCATCATGACCGAAAGACTTACTAGTTCACTGATGGATGTAAGCCATCCCATATAGAAAGATATGCCTTAACTTTCTTAAAGCTACGGGTAAACCTGTGAATTTATTCAGCAGATGAACAGTTTTTTTTATTTCAGATCGTATCTGTCACTTAAAAGTGTTCATTAATTTTAGATATAATACTTAATTATAACTTTTGACGAAAGTGCCAATTAGAATGGAGAATGAATATAACACACACACACACACACACACACACACACGTTGACTACATGTGTGGCGCAGCGGCTAAGACAGTAGCCTCGCCTCTTCGTGTCGCGGGTATCCATAAATAGTTGTTCAAAGTTCTAGATGTAATTTGTGTCCGTCTATTATATGTTTGTTAAGTAACCCGCGACACAGGGATTAGTTTCCGCGTTTTTTCCGCGCACTGCCACTCTATGGAATTAATTAACTGCGAAAGTATTTCCGATACGGTGTGAGATGACTACATTCAAAAACGAGCCTATTCCTTTAAAGGTCGACAATGTACTTGCGGTTCTCCTGGAACTGTGAGTGTCCTTGGGCGACGGTAATCACTTACCATCAGATTACCCACAAGCTCATTTGCCTAGCTACCATATAAAATGAAATGTACGTAATAATAGTATACTTATAAGTAGTTTTTTGAGTCGATGTCATGTTTTCTAAAACATATTTTATTTTAGTTTATCAACCGATTGGCTGGTGATAATAAAATATATTTAAAAAACCATCAGTTCGATCTAATGGTGAGCCCTCAGTATTATTTTCTCGTAGTTACCACGAGGAATTTGACCCGAAAAGAAAACAGCTGTCGATAATGGTGTTGTAACGTAAACGGCTGCGTCGACAATGACACCCCGGAGAGTTGCCACGTCCCAAATCAATTTTACCTCATACTTGAAGAAATATTTGCCGCCACTTTTAAATTTCTTTCAGGCATAGTAAATCATAAAGTGAGTGAGGTCTGTAAAAATGTATAAACTGAGTTTTCATGTCTTTTTTAGGGTTCCAAAAGGTAAAACGGGACCCTATTACTAAGACTTCGCTGTCTGTCTGTCTGTCACCAGGCTGTATCTCATGAACCGTGATAGTTAGACAGTTGTAATTTTCACAGATGATGTATCTCTGCCGCTACAACAACAAATACTAAAAAACACAAATTAAATAAATATTTAAGAGGGCTCCCATACATCAAACGTGATTTTTTTCCCCGTTTTGATAGATAATGGTACGGAACCTTTCGTGCGCGAGTCCGACTCGCACTTGGCCAGTATTTTCATGTCATAGGGCGACAAATGAGCCAGCGGGTCTCATGATTATAAGTGATTACCGCCACACATCTACACTCGCAACACCAGAGGTGTCACGGGTGTGTTGCCGGCGTTAAGTGTCAGCAAACAAGTGTTGCTGATTCCCCCACACCTATTAGCTCTAGAGACCTTACTCACACAGAAACACAACTTTAAAGTTATTAATGTTATTATTAAATAATGTCTTGTGTAAGGTGGAGGTACTTCCCCAGTCGGGCTGCTCTTTAAGCGAATGAACGCTGTGCCCTACCTCTGTATATTACTTTTTTTTTATTGACAGGCCGGTTGACGTGGTTGGTAAATTGTCTCTTTGCCCACCGGATGTCATGGTTTTGATTCACACCCAGGACAGTAATTTGTGTGTATGAAAATGTCTGTTTGTCTTGAGTCTGAGTGTATTTACAAAAGAAAAGTAGTATATCAGTTATCTGGTTTCCATAGTACAATATCTGCTTAGTTTGGAATCAGATGGCCGTCTGTAAATAATATCCAGGATATTATTATTATTATCTAACACATCTGTAAAATTATGCGTTCAAAATAAAACGTAACTAATTGGTTTTAATTTGAAACATTATTTTATACAAGCTCAGATTTATATGCATGTTAGACAATTCATTTGTAAATAGGTATATTTATCACTCAAATAATACGGAGGATTAACAAAGTCCCACAAACACGCAATGCCGATGGTAAGATAAATTACATTTTCATTACACATAACATATGTTAAATTTAACATAATTTTTTTCTTCACTATTTATATTAAATACGTCTCTTTTATACTTTTATTTAATGAGACTTTACACAGGTTCTTTCAAAATATCCTGCTGGTTATTTTTTACCCTAAATGTGGGGGAAATTTCCCAAGATTACTTCCAATAACGCACCGGGGCCCGCCACGTACCCCAAGACAACGATATTACACCACAGACAAAAAGTTTTATCCATTTCCGTAAGAGTTTTGGTATGAACGCGAAGAAATCATTTTAGGTGTGAGGTAAAAGTAATATGTGCTAAATTAGTGCGTAAATAATATGATTAATAGATACGGATATTCATTGGTTCCGTGGAAGATGGGTAGGCCCCGGGTGTGGGACGCAACATGCGTCGACACCCTTGCGCCCTCCCATATTCCCATACGTCGGGTTCTGCAGCCGCTGCTGCTGCTTTGGCGGCAACCCTTAAACGGCGCAAATACACAAATTTGGCAGCAAATTTTGTTTTTGAGTCGTTTGGGGTAGAACCATGGGGCCCAAGCGCACATTTAATATTTCGGGAAATAGCTAAACGTTTGATCGACGCTTCCCATGATCAGAGGGCTGGTCTATTCTTGGGTCAGAGGATCAGCATTGCCATCCAGCGTGGCAATGCGGCCAGCCTTCTGGGCACTTTTCCCATAAGCGATGCGGAGGGATTATTGGACGCCTTTTAGGGTAAATAGTGTATCGTAGTTTATCTAATTTTTAGCGTATAATTTCATTTTATTTAATTTAATTACTGAAATAAATGATTTCCTTCATAAAAAAAAAATAGATAATTTAATAAAGAATAATAATTTCCTCATGGTCAACTTTTGGCCATGGCGGCTAGTCGCGATGAAGACTACTCAGCTGCGCAAGAGATATCTTTTCTTTATATATAATAAAATCGTAGGAAAGTCATAACTGTACATTGAATATTTTTTAAAGGATATTTGGTGCGTGATCTACAATCGATATCGAAACCAAAAATATAGTTTTAAGAATTTTTGTCTGTTTGTCTGTATGTCCGGGCTAAACTCAAAAAGTATTGCATGGATTTACTTCAAATTTTGCATGAATATTACTAAGAGGTCGGGGCAACATATAGGCTACATATTATTACGCTATCACCTACGGGGGAGGAGCTGTGAAAATTTATAAAATTTAACGCGGGTAAAACCGCGGGATACAGCAAGTATAATAATAATAATATATCTTTATTTTTGCATAAAAAGTGATTGTAGTTACACATTATTTATTTTTTGATACAATCTTGTGGGTGAATTTCTGTTATCTTTGTTAGGTTAATTACTAACCTGTAGTAAGGAATAACAGTCCGCTTCCCTTTGGTATGAACAGTATCAATAATAGTTTAGTTTACTGTGTACAAGTATTTCCATAATCATAAGGCACATATATTCCATCACTCACATGATCCGATCCGACTAGCGACACAACAAAAAAACGGAAAGAGGTCAGATACAGGACTAACGTCGACTTAACGTTTTTTGCGAGACCCAAGGGTGCGAATTCCGCTAACTCCCACACTTCAGGCTGATACTAAGAAATGTTCGTAACAGAAAAGTCCCAAAAGCACTTTTTTGATCTGACCCGGGATTTAATCCCATTATTTAACTTATTATCTGCGGTTATCCTCATTATCTTCAGTTGCCGCCCACCAGGCAGATAAATAAATAATAATGAAGTGTTAAAGGCCAATGAGGGCTACCGTTTTTGTGCTCACCAGTCGGCGCCACTGTTGCGGAAGGTCCACTATAGCTGATCAAAATCATTGTTATTGTGGACGCGACGAATGTTTTTACGAAACATATTTAAAATCCTGTTAAAGTGTTTCATAAATAGCATGCCGCAGTGATGTGCAGTCCCCGCACAACACTGCGGCATGCTATTTATGAAACACTTTAACAGGATTTTAAATATTTTTTCAAATATTTATTACAGTCATCGAGCTGTTACTCATTTTGTAATTTATTTAGTTTTAAACCAAAATGTTTAGTTATAATCGCAGTTTTTATTAATAAACAGCGTAACCCGAACAAAAACAGCGTATTTTGACGTTTCGTAGACCTGCCGCGATGCTAGCGCCTCTAGCGGCAAATTGATACGCGGTAGCCCTCATTGCTTCCACTGGTCTATCAGTGATTTACCAGTCAGTCTATATGGCTGGCCGCTTAAGAGGTTCAATTTTCTAATTGGAGGTTTGTGTTGTTTGTAGACATAAGGCAATATTTAAACCATTTTAAACCAAGGAAGGCATAAACAAGTCGAGTAATAACTGTCCTTACGATAAATTAATAAATCACTTTTGGAGGACACAATTGGAGGAACATCCGCCTAAAGTGGAACCTTTTGAGGACTTTTATGCAAACTGAAATAATTTGTTACGTAATTATAAATAAATAATCATTTAGTAAATTAGTGCAATAAGAAACTGAAAATTCTCTATATATTTGAAATTATTCTACTTACCCTTGTCATGGATCCATTTTTCCAATGCCTTTCTGAAAGACGAAAATGAAATGCGAATACCCGCCAAATGAATGTCATTTTCGTTTTCACAGTCACGTATACTAAAACTTTGACATTGTCAACATTCTATGAAATAAATAGATTAAAGAAAAAATAATTACCATGGACACAATAATGGTTTGTTTTTACCCCTATTTGTGTGGCCAAATGGCCACACTAGGCATTACTGGGTTAAAGTCGCCGTTTGGAGGCGGTTGCCATAGTCACCGCGGTTGGCATGCGAGTTAACGCCCGCAATTCGTTGTAGCTGGTACGTAGGCGACCTTTAGGCGCCATTTACGATACCCACGTGTGAAAAACCACCACACGGCTATTCGGGTAATAATAGTTAATACTAACCTCTATCTAGGATTAATATTGCAATCGCTTTGCAACAAAAATTACTTATTAATATAAATTATGCAGGTTTTGTCCCGTAACTCATCACAACACTGGTTAAAGACTTGACTTGACGGAGACTTGAAACACTACAACTTTCGGGACGAGAAGATAATAACAATAATAATGTCCCTCTAGCCGAATTTTGGCCACGGCGGCCAGTCTCAATAGAGATTAGCCATCTGAGCGGGACATATTACAGTGCACTACTGTGTGAGCAAAACAGGAGCACTTTCTATTCCATCACTCTCATGATCCGATCGGACGCCGCGCGACACAACCGGAAAGAGGTCAGATACAGGACCTTTACGAAAAGATAACAACGTTATTAAGCCGAGTGCATTCGACGGTAGAATTCTTTTATGAAATTGTCCACATTTTCAAGTGCAGAATGCTAATCTTTAGTGGGTGTAACACATATTCATTGTTACGTAGCAAGGCTAAGTTGACTACATCTTCGGGAATAGTCACCAAGCTTCACTTGAGTGCATACAGCTTGGTGGATATATTGGCTTAGATCCACCTGTTGGTAGACTCTTCTGAGGTCATCGCGCATTATACCGAAGTTTTCCAACCTTATAGCGATGCCTATTATATCATTAGCAAATCAAAGTACAAATTAATGTACTCGCATAGAAACTCACAATGAATAGGAATGAAAATTATTTAAAAAGTCACTCCTGTTCTGTGGTACTAGAGTTTTTGTTTTAATTAAAACTTCAAGTGAATTTTCAATCTACGCTAGCAGTGTCTGCAATTTTTATCTGGCCATAACAATATTTCGGTAGGAGAACCAATTTTCACGTGGAATTTTATATTTAAATTGGTTTGTATCATGAAAACTTCAATAAAAGTGATGACTGATCTATAGTTAAAATTACCGATGAATAATAGTAACTAAATTACTGTGAGATTTCAAATTATTAATTTACATAACCTACTAAGTGGGATAAGTGGTAAAGGCTCTTCAATAGCCCACTTCAGTACCAGTACCACCCACACAACAGTACAAAAAGTAATTTTATTATTTAAGGTAAATAATAAAATCACTTGTTTCTAAACTACCAAGTATGGAAAATACACCGCTTTGCTGACATCCCGCCCGATGAATTATAGGTGTCCTGCTCATGGTATAAGGCTATTTGACTGCCTTGTTGGTCTAGCGGTAGCGTGTTCACTCGCCGGGGACGAGGTCCTGGGTTCAAATCCTGGGTCGGGCCAAAAATTCGCAGCATCAGCCCGAAGTCTGGGAGTTGGCGGTATTGTACCCCCGTGCCTCGGAGGGCACGTAAAGCCGTCAGTCCTGTGCCTGACCTCTTTCCGGTCGTGTCGTGTCACTTGAGCACTATAATATGTCCCGCGCAGATGGCTTATCTCTGTTGTATCTGGCCGCCGTGGCCGAAATTCGGCTATCATTATTATTATACGGCTATTATAGGCCTCGGCGTCATCAGCAATAGTTAGTGGAATACTAAGATCACGGAACACACAGTCCCGGCGAAAAGCACCGCGTCGTTATTTATTCTGTGACCGCGTGAGAGTTTACACATCGCAGAGTCCTTTCACAGTGAAAGTCATGTTTTCTTTCTAGGACTTTCACCAATATTGAAACCTTTCTTTCTTTATCTTCATCTATCTATTTCTTTTCAACCAAGAAATATTTTTACGTGTCTTTATATATCAGCTATCCTTTTTCTTATGACCTAGTATTAGCTACCTAGAACAAAATAATAAGAACGATTACTTGTATAGTTATAGGTATGGTACAAATAGTACCTTATCGTAGTTATTGTAATTTGTACACTAGGAACTAACCCATACCTCTTTCCTTTCTCCATTCGCGTTTGTATTATTTCCTTAGGTGTACAGGCGCCAGCACATCCAGCTACCCCAATCCGTCAAATTAATTTTATAGCTTTTTCAACTTTATCACATAAGCGTAGGGTTCACTTTCAATTAGGGAAATTTGAAAGATTGGGGTAGCTTGATGTGCTGGCGTCTGTACAATAAAGGGTTAATCTATCTGTCTATCTTTTTATCTAACTGGAATATTCTCTCGAAATTTTACAAAACCCACCAAAATCCCCTACTATGGGGTTCGAACCCTGAACGTGACAATATTATCTGACTTACATATACTCGTATAGTAGAGAGTGAGATTAATAAGGGGTTGGGATGTCGTTCATCATAGACGCTTACTTTCTAAAGAACAGCAGAGCTGTGACTCTAGCACGAGTTCCTGCAGTTTACTTACTCGATCACACGTACAGTTTCGTCCCATACATTGAGCACCAGAGTTTTAGTTCTTAATAGTTTCCGCGAGAGGCGCTGGTGCTTAATATATGGGAGGAAACTGTACGTGTGATTGAGTAAGTAAACTGCAGGAACTCGTGCTAGAGGCACATAGGAGGTTAACCTAATAAACGTAGGTCGTACCCACGGCTACATAGCAAGCTATACATTTCCAATATAAGATGACCTGTCAATGTATGGAACTCCGATACTACGCGAGACCCGATTATACTGGAAATTATAGCTTGATGTGTGTACACGAGACACGTTTTCTAACATTTTTCGCTAGAATTACAGAATAGAAAGTCTTTCACGTATTTATAATAATGTGGTTAACCTTAACAACCTTAAAAAATAAAGAAACAAGAAAATATTCTGAAAATATTCTTCCTTAAATTTGATATTCTAACACGTCGCGTCCCAAGTGTGTGTTTATCCATGAATAAGGAGAAAAAAAGTTTTATGCAAAAAAGTTATTCTAACCTATTTTAATCCACACACTATTTTCTGGCAGAATCGTTAAAGAGGAGCTTCTCATACAATACGTTTTCCTCACGTCGTTCCGGACGCCCCAAGACTGTACAGACGCCAGCACATCAAGCTACGCCAAATCTGTCATCTGTCAAATTTGCCCAATTGAAAGTGAACCTTATGCTTTTGTGATAAAGTTGAAAATCTATAAAATAAATTTGACAGATTGGGTTAGCTGGATGTGCTGGCGTCTGTACTATCAATCTACATAGACCATAAACCATACCCCAACCATGTTTTGACTATTTACAAGCGCTTTTTTAAAGTTTACGTGAATTGAAATGTTTTTTATTTTATAATTAATGTAGTACCAGAAGGGCGAGGGAACAACTTAGCTGGAAGTGCCAGAACAAACAGACAGACAGACCGACGGATAAATATATATATATATATATAAAATTTATTTTGGTGTATATACCGTATATATATTGATATACATACCTACATGTAATAAAATCGGTTAAGTATTTCAATATTACAAACAGACACTCCAATTTTACTTATATATATAGATATAGATGTATAGATTACACCCAGATTCAGGACACAGACATGTTCATGCACATAAATATCTGTCCTGGGTGGAAATCAAACCCACGACCTGCGGTGTGCAAGGCAAACATTTACCAACCACGCCACAGGCCTGTCAGTGTGTACAATAATGTATTTATTTGTTAGGATAATAAAATAAGGTATCTATATATGTACCTTAAATAGTCGAATGATTTATTTATTTATTGGACTCAACTTAATTCTACCATTACAGGGAACCTAATGCGATAGGAAAGTTACAATTCAGTTGCGTATTATATACATTTCTAAACAACTAATAACATACAATCAAATAAACCGCCATTGTGAAGTCAGTGAGCAAGCGAATAAGTCTACTATTTCAGCGACTTGGTTGAGCGTGCGCAGAGCGCGAGTCATTGGCGCTTTTTGCAACAAGTTAGTACGTGCAGTGGGTACCCTCAGGAACGACTACTAGTAACCATCCGGAACACAAAGATGAAGTGTTTGCAGGATTCCTGGGTTATTCGTTACCACCCGGAGCACTTTAACTAAATATGTCGCCAGTGATACGTCCCTTCTGGGTTCCAGCTTATGGTAACCCACCATACCAAGCAAAAACAATGATGACTACTTTCTTATAGGACTCGATAAAAATGTTACAACAAATAAAGTACCTACCAATTTAATTGAAAAATGTTACCGTTTCGTTAGGTACATGGTTCGCGTAATTAAGGTACCGAATATATTTTAACGTTGAATCCACTGTCGTTGGTGCTGGCTTTACTGAAAACATCTATATTATTAAGAATATTGTTGTGATTTAACTATTAGGGTCGTAGCACACATAGAAAAACGGAAAGGGATCGTCACCGCCTCGCCTTTCTCCTCGGCGTCGAAGAGTCGTCCACTTTACGTAACCACGTAACGTAAGCGGATCAGAAGCTCCGCACCGTCGACTCGGCTACAGCTAGGCGACGCCGCGCTTACGGCTCGTCTATTTTTGTATTCGTAGGTTTAAAATAAAATGAATAACACTTTTTTACGAGTGTACATGCGCAAACGTTCGCAAAGGCTAATTTCACGGTCGCCTCTCGTGAATCGTACAGCACGTGCGGCAACGGAGACCGCGTACGTAGAGTGGACGAAGATACGTAAGCTAGCGTACGGAGAGCCGTAAGCGAGGGTACGGAAAGCCGACAGCAAGTCGACCGCGCACTGCACGAGGCGATGCGATTACGTTACGATTCTGATTAGTGTGCGTTGCAGTAAGGAGTTTCATACAAATAATACTGAACGGCTCGAGTTGATACGGTGACGATCCATTTCCGTTTTGATATATGTGCTACGACCCTTAGGCTCTTTAGTAAAATAGCTCGTAGCGCAGGAAAGCAGCGGTACATATATAGATACTGGACCAGAGAGGAAATGGACGTTTTAGAATAGTGGACGATTTCGAATTGAGGCCATACATTTATGACGCAGTTAGAGTACGGGTTAGACAGCAATTTGACCACACCACGCGTTATGTCGACGCATTCATAAAAAAATAAGCGGATTGAGGAGCTGAACACTACATTGCATACAAATCCATGAGCGATTTAGCGTATTTTCCAAATGTAGTTCTGCCATTATACAAATAGTTTTTCGACAAAAGAGGTGACAAACAAACGAGATATACTTATACTAAGACATAAAAATAGACTCAACTTACCCGACTCACGTCTAAACATGCACTCTGCCAGTACCCTAGTAATGTCCGTAAAAATTTATAATAAGCTTCCGGAATCAATTAAAGATACAGACAAATACAATAGCTTTATAAAAAAACTAAAATACTTTCTACTTATTTAAACCTACTATAGTATAGACGAATATTTTAATGATAAAATATAATTAGCAACAAAAAGCATATGGCTATAATATTAACGAACTTAGTGCAATATAAAAAATAAATTACATAAAATATAGATGACTTATAAAATAATAAAATGTATTAAATTAAAATAACTTAATAATATAGTAGGTATAATAAATGAATTCAGGACTAACTATAATAATGAATTAATTTAATAAAAACTAATTATGTTATTTAAATATCCAATTAGTAATAATGCACTCTTCCTCCTCTCTCCTAAATCTGTGCTGTACCCTGCAGGGTTCACAATTGATACAAACATTATTATGTCTACTAACTTTTATACATACATTGTGGAATGCAATAAAGAATTGAGAATTATAAAAAACAACTTTATAAAATACTATAAAAATGAAGACTTAAATCGTTCTTGTGTTATGAAGAAATCTTTTGTAAATAGTATAAGTATATAGTATTTTTCCTTTGTTGTAAAAGTTAAACAATCGTGTTGTTAAAATCCAAAAAATGAAATGGGTATATAAATATCCACAACCGAATCAGGGTCATTGGCAACTCTTCTATTAATTATTTACTAGCTGTGCCCCGCGGTTTTACCCGCGTTAAACTTGTTAAATTATTGTTTTGCCTATCTGTTAATCCAGGGTGTCAGCTAACTCCATACCAAATTTTATTAAAATCGCTTCAGCCGTTTAGACGTCAAGAAGTAAGAAACATACACTCACTAACTTTGGCATTTATAGTATTAGTGTGTTGTATTTATATATATGTTATACACCTTGTGTTTATAGTAGTGTTTTTTGTGTCCACTGTATTTATTCTGTTTGAATAATAATAATATCGTGGGACATTATTCTCACACGGCCATCTGATCCCAAACTAAGCAGAGCTTATATAGGTACTATGGAAGCCAGATAACTGATATATTTGTAAATACATACTAATATAGATAATTACACCCAGATTCAGGACAAACAGACATGTTCATGCACAAAAATATGTGTCCTGGGTGCGAATTGAACCCACAACCTATGGCATACAAGGCAAATTTACCAACCACACTACGGGCCCGTCAGTGTGTGCAATAATCAAAGATCCGAATTCTATATATCACCGCCTGATGGGGTGCGAACTAAAGGGGGGCACCGGAGCAGCATACCCGCGTTCCCGGGGCTCCCCCCATCAGGCGCCTAGAGAAGTCCACGGCAGGTAGGTTTAGTCAGTGCGAGTCCGACATACCTACCCGTAGACACTTTTTGCGGGTGGCATGCATGTGTAGGCATTCCTGCCTTAGCTTAAAAAAAAGGGTGCGAACTAACTTCTATTTATTTGTCAATATTAAAAAGAATAATAAATTAAGGTGGTTATCAAATAGTGGAATGATGTGTACTTTCTTATTGGAGTCGGTTAAAAAACGTTATTGCACGTTCTGTACTAATAAGTACCTACCAATTTACTGGAAAAATGTTACCGTTTCGTTACATGTTCCTCGTAATAAAAGTACAGTATATATTTTATTTATTACTTCATAATTTAACGTTGAATCTGATAACTTATACTACTTATCAGTTGTAAATACATACTTACATATATAGATAATAAAACAGGGGCGACCTTTGGTTTGGGACGCTACCTGTGTTGACACCCTTGCACCGTCTCATCTTCCCGGTTCGCAAAATAAGGCTGGCACGGCGGCTGAATCGGCTGAGGCCCTCAAGAGGCGCAAATATAGTACACTTGATAGCGGTTACATATTTGTGCCTTTTGGGGTAGAAACATTAGGGCCGTGGGGACCAGCGGCCAAAATTATGCTTAAAGAAATAGCTGCAAGCCTTGTTGAGGCGACACGTTCCCAGAATGCTGGCTTATATTTTGCCCAACAAATAGTATTGCCATACAGCGTGGTAATGCTGCCAGTATTTTGGGAACATTACCAATACAAGAATATTTAGAAAAACTTTAACAATTTGTGTTGAATTGACTCTCGTTGGTAGAACACGTTACTCGACAGAAGAAACATCTTTATATTTACTTTGCTACTAGTTATACTATCCGCTCGCTCATAGCTAGATGCTCTCACCGGTACAACTCAACTACTCAACTGGGCTCGCGGTCAGTCCATAGATGGAAGTTTCAAGCTTCCAGCTCTAAAAATGGCGCCACTTCCATACAACTTTTGACCCCCCCCCCCTTTCAAACCCTTACAACCCTTTTTTCGCCTAAAAACGAACTAGTAAATGAGTTGAAACAGGCGTGAGTCTATGTACAATAATATGTCCTTTCTCAGACTGTAGTATCGGTGTACCAAATTTCATTTAAATCGGTTCAGTAATTTTGGCGTGAAAGCGCGATAGACCGACCCGATAATTTATTTACTATACAAAATAATACTATTTTTTTTTTTTTTTTTTATCGGGACTAGTCCCTCCCTCTTACCCACCACTGCAACTCCTGTAAGCCAGGATCAACAGTGGCACACAATGAAATGACACTGAGCGGTGAAGCTCAGGCATGTCCCGGGGAATCGCTTTAACTGTCTTGGATCCCGCAACGAATTTAATCAGAAACAGAAAAAAGGAGGAGTTAGAAAATGAATAGTTCCACTTCCCTCCAGAGCAAAGCGGGAGACAGAATGATGTAAAGAGGCTATAGCCTCATAAAATGAGAGATTTGCAACTAGAGAAGCCAGCTGCAAAAGCACCGAGGATCAATTTAAGGGTCCTAAGTGAGCTGTTATATTTGTTTCCAATAGTAGGCATGGCAAAAACGCTTAAACGCACGGAAGTTGTTCCTTGTTGCTACAAGATCCGTATAATAAACTACTCCAGATATTGGTTGCAAGCTGTTTAACATAATATCACGCTGATTTTGCCAGAGATCACACTCCCACAGGATGTGGTGAGCAGTTTGTTCATATTCGTTACTGGATGTTGAGCACAGACAGATTGGTGAAGATACTAATTTGAAACTATACAATTTACTTTTAAAATTGCCGTGTCCGGTAAGAAATTGTGCAACACAATGGTCTATGATTAGCCAAGTTTTATTTAACCGTTCGCGTACGTCCGGAAAGAACTGGTGCAGATGGCGACCCTTGGTTGACGTATTCCATCTACATTGCCATTCATTTAGTAGTTCGTTATTTAAGTCAGCTATTGGCATAAATAGCCTGGTTATTTTCGCACGGTCGCGTAATGATAAGAAATCATTTTCTAAATTATCGCGCGTAGAATAATACATTGCTGCTCGTCTTTGTACTTCAAGATCAACCGGTAGTACACCCGCTAGGACAGGTAGGGCCTCTGTGCTCACTGTTCTATAGGCTTTACACAGAAATATCAACGCCAACCTCTGGCTTTGTAGTAATTTACGGCGAGCAGCTCCGATGGTAGCCCTATCAGCCCACACAGGCGAACCGTAGCATATACACCCAAGATAGGTTGCCCCGTAAATGATTTTAAGAGTATTAAAAGAGAGGCCCCAGGTTGCCGTCGATATCCTTGTAAGTGCAAAAAAGTTTCGCTTAGCTTTTTCCCCAACTGATTGTTCTATAAACTTGTTCTATAAACGAGAAATTCTTTTCTAAAACTAAACCCAAATAACAGGTTGATATTTTGCGTTTTACAGTAACATTATTAAGTTTTACGCCCGGGGGGGATTTTAGTTCACCTTTAAGAAGGAGTTGGTAGGTTTTATGAGGAGCAAATGTAAGGCGATTTCTTTTACCCCATTCACTTATCATACTTAAGCAAGTTGAGCCAGATTTTCCAACTCTCTCCTGGAGTTACCCTGTATAAGTAAGAGGCCATCGTCAGCATATGCCGTTAGAGAGCAGCGTGATGGCAAGGGTAATGTCAAGAAGTCATCAAAACCCAAGTTCCAGAGATACGGCGCGAGCACTGAGCCCTGGGGGCAACCCATGGTTAACGATTTAGTGACTCTGAAGTGACCAAGCTTAAGAGTTGCAGAGCCATGTACGAAATAAGATGTGATTATCGAATATATATTACTGTAACAACCGCGTAACTTAAGTTTTTGTAACAAAATTGGCCACCAAGTATTATCAAACGCCCCTGAAATATCTAGGAATATGGCCAAAACGTATTTACATTCGGACGAGTTTACAGCTTTCCTCACTGAGATAGCTGCGTCCACTGTCGATTTACCCGCAGTAAAACCAAATTGATTTCCGTGAAATTTTGGTCCTCCCGGCAGCAATCGCGGTACAATAAGTCGTTCTAGAAGCTTGCCTAAGGAAGGCAGTAACGTTATTGGTCGGTATGACTTAGGGTCTTCAGGCAGTTTATCGCCATTTTTTGGTATAATACGAATAAAACCGCTGCGCCAAGAACGCGGAAAAGTCCCTTCAGATATGCAACGATTAAAAACTTTTAGTATTGAATCACCGGATTGTTTTGTGGCTTCTATTATCATTTTGTTGGATATTTTATCTTCACCTGAAGCTTTGTTAACAGGTAGCGATTTCACAGTATTCATAAACTCATTAATTGTAGGAAGACTAGACATATAGGTAGCGGGTGGATTGTTTGCCCACTGTCTAATTTGCTTATGGTAGTCATTATCGTTCAAGGAACTATCATCAGGTATGAGCGAATTAAGTAAGGATTCCGTGGTCTCCTCTATGCCACTGGTGTAGGTATTATTGATTTTTATATTTTGAATATAAGCTAAATCTATAGACCTATTTGCTTTAAACTCATGGTATAGGGGCGACCACGGGCCTTCTTTATCTAATTTATCGACTATTTTTCTAATAAGATTGCCTTTGGATTTCTCTATTGACGAGCGGTAACGTGAACGAGCTATTTTGAGATTTACATATGCATTATTTAAAACATCGCCTACAATTTTACGTTTTTTTAGTTTATTATATTTTTTACGTGCTCTCCGGAATTCACATCGAACTTTAATTAAGTAGTTATTCCACCAATCGCATCTTCGAATATTAGTGATAGGGACGCGGCCTATGGCAATATCGGCACAGTAGGTAAAAGTGTCCGACATCATTACAGAACATTCCTCTGTTGTTAGTTCATCCCGGGTGAAATCCCTGGCATGCGCGGCAAAAAGAGCTCTGAAAAAATCCCAATCGGCCCCTTTGAGCCGATATCTATAGTTACCGTAAATAGCCGTAGGTCTTTGTGCCAACCGAGGAACAAACTCGTACACGATTAAGCGGTGATCACTGGATGAAGCGTCAGGCAAAACACGCCATCCATCTATTCGGACGTCTGAGCTTGAAAAAGTGACGTCAATAAAAGATTCGCCAGTAGGGCTACAATAAGTAGGCGGTGCATCAGAAGTGTTATGTATTGATAGATTCATCTCAGCGACGAAATCTTCGACGGCGTTCCGCCGTTCTGTATCGCTTGAACGGTATTTGCCATACCATAACGTAGAGGATGCGTTAACATCTGCGCCAATAATAATTTTGTGTCCTTTGAGGGACATCAAAACATGGCGCAAGTGATGTAAATGGGGACCGACAGGATCTGAATACTGAAAATAACAGCTCACTACGTAAACTTTCCAGGATGGGGATGATATTTCAGCGACAGCACAGTGTGACGTCATGAGGTTTCGCATAGCGCTTACCGTAAAATTAGTACGCGTTACGTAAATAGCAGCCCGTGATTTGGTGTCTAGCTGCACCAATTTATTTTTTTAAACGCGCATATTGATATTGTTCTTGTACAAGCACTATATCTAAGTTGTATTCATTGACTAAAGTTTCCAACTCTGATGTCGCAACCCTATCGTTGTGAAGATTTAGCTGCCCTATTTTTAAGTAAGCCATATTAATATTTGGTATTTAGCACTAACTGCTCAAGTTTATGCTTAAATTTTACACGATGCACAAACTGGTTTAAATTCTGGGTCATTGTGGTGCTTACATGATTTTGTGGGATGTGCTTCTGCGCATAAGGCACAGGTAGGTAATTTATTACTACAGTACTTGAAAACATGCCCATATTGCTGGCAGTTTAAACACCGAACTACCTCTAAATCGTCAATAAAGCGGCATGTAGCCCAGTCGATGAAAAGTTTTTCTTTAGTGCTGACTAAATGTTTTCTAATCTCCGGTTCGAGCTCAATTCCCACCCACTTGCGCCCATTAGCTACGTTACGCTTGCGCACAATTTTAGTTTTAGACGTAAAATCGTCTTCGCTGACTTTAAGATCACTATCTTTGATATTTTGCCTGTATAACGCTGTTAAAAAGACCTGGTCGTCCATTGACGACGGTATATCTTTTATAAGTATGCGCGGTCGTCGCCCGGATGGAGTTTGAAGTTTTAAACCCGCCGAACGAATGGCCTCGACAGAGCGAATTTTATTGAGTTGGGTTTCATTTGCCACTCGGAGTACAACGCCAGAATTGGAAGTTTTTTTAACGCCTACTATTTGAAAACCGTCGTCCGCGGGTTTTATAGCCTTCATAAGCGCTTCCTTGGTCGCCGACGAAGTCGCGTACTCCGCTGATCGCTCAGCGGTGGGATACGCAATAATTGAAGGAACCGGTTTTCGCGTCTGTACTATGGGGGCGGCGGTTTTTTTCGGTAAACGCAGTTTTAATTGTTCCGCGTACGTAGGAATCTCAGAATTGGTTTTATTTACGCAAAGATCTAACTGACGTTCTGCGTTCGCCAATTTAGTTTCATTGCATGAAGATTTGAGCGCAAGTAATGAAATAATACTGGTTAGGCGCTGCGTACAATCCATCACCGATAGCTTATTCGCGATATTCATACCCGAGTTGGAATCACTGACTAATTCGTTAACCTTTGACAAATAAACGGAAGCTTGTGTCACAAGATCGCAATAATTATATTCCGCACTGTTTGTATCGCTAATATTTAATGAAGACGAATAATCGGATTGAGATCCCCGAAAACGTTTTATGTCCGATTCCTGTTGACCATCGGGAGTACAAAACGTCGGTGACGCATCGTCTAACACGCGTTTGTTGAAGCCTGAAGGGGGCGTTCTGGGAGTCTGTTTACTTTTCCCAAATGCATTTCGCCCTCTATCGGGGGGGACATCATTCATTTTTGACATGTTATTCACACGAAATAAGCAAGCGCTTTAATGTAAACAGCACGATAACTAATTTAGCACGATAACAAGTAACTGTGACTATGACGCGGTACCCTCACAAGAAAAAAGTTAAACTTACTCACCGAACGATAATTTGAGCTAAAATCCAGATATTACTTATTAAAACACTTAAAAAACTTACAGATTGTAGTATTTAGCACTAACACTAAAGCTAGAAACAAAACACAGGTCACAAAACAATCACGAAATAGCAGAAAAATAATATTATTTCACAGCGAACCTCCGACGCACTGAGCCGTAGCGTAGCGGGAAGGGAAGTACAAAATAATACTAGTCTCACTGTTTACATTTAAAGTCCAGCTAGCGTAAATATTTCAAATAGGTAACACTGGATATGAACCATATCCTTATTTTTCTATCCATTCTAGTTAAAATTTATTTAACCCCATTGTAATCATGACCCTTTGATAAAAAAAATAGTAATGGACATCGGTTAATTTACAATTTTATCAAGTACTGAACTTAGGTAAATATATTTATGAGACCACCTCTACGGTTTTCGTACATAATAACATAAGAAACACGGCGGTACTCATTCAATAAGAATGGCCAACAAAAAGTTAATCCTCGTTCGAACCTAAATTATTCATATTATTGACTGAGAATGCCTGCGCATGCCACCCGCAAAAATTGTCTGCGGGTGGGTATGTCGGACTCGCACCGACTAAACCTACTTGCCGTGTACTTCTCATGCCACCTCATGAGAGGAGCCCCGGGAACGCGGATAAGCTGCTCCGGTGGCCCCTTTTGCGCCGTTTCCCAGGTGGTTGGGACACACAATCTGCTAGGATTCACATACATATATTGCTGTAAGGTAATCACATTAAGGCTATTAATTAGCATTTCGTTAGTGTATATACTTTTCTTACGATGCGCGGGGAACGTCAACATCTAGAAACAATTTTATTTTAGCTCATTTCGAAATTAAAAAGTTTACTACGGCGTAATACAATAGGAATCTTGTCTGGTTCGTGTACTTGCATTTACTGAACAGAAACTGCTCAGCATTGAATGAAAAAACAAGAAAAATAAATAAAATACTTCTACCTTCTCAAGAAAACCGTTCACGCTAAAAGCGCCTACTACACAGAGAGAGGTAACGGAAGGTAAAGCGCTTACGCAAATTACCTTAGCAGATGTTTCAGCAAAATATTATTAAGTATTTCAATTTTTGAGTGTTTTTAACGAAAGAAAAAGAAAAAAGAAATTGTGATTTAGACTACACGACTAAGTAAAACTTCAAAAGTAACTATGGGGGAAAGAAAATGTGTACTCGTACCTCTCTCTCTTGACCCTACCGTAATATAAGAAATGTAACTCTCTCTCTTTCTATATTCAGTAACTTATATCTCCCTCTCAACCTTCGTTCGCTTTGCCCGATCACACTTTTTACAACGCTTTCGTCACATTTTCACCATATTACTCCACAAGTCAAGCGTTCATACAGAAGTTTTACTTAAGTAATTTGGTTGTAATAATAATAAGGAAAAAACATGAAATAATAAAGAAGGTATAAAATAACGTAAAAACTTGAGAGGTGTCAAGGGACACCCGGATGGAACGAAGTTATTTCTTATTATTTATTATGTACAAAAAACCTGTATACACTCAACTAAAATAATCGTCGCGACACCACACTGTTCAATGCGAAATAGAAATGAAAATATCTGGCTTGCTTTCTATAAGAGAGAGAGAGACAGACAGAAAAACATGCGCACGCCGCACAGCTGCAAAAAGTGTCGTGACAACTTTTCGTAAGATTTTATTCCGTCTAGCCCCCTTTCATAACGCGCGATAAGGAACTTCGTTCCAATAAAATGTATAAAATTTAAACCCGCTGCATTTGTAGATATCTTTAGGGGAGACATTTGTCCAGCAATGGACGTCTTATATGGTGGTGATTTCGGTGCCACCTGGTTTGCCTTTTGTTACTTTAACCATATATATACACGTAGCATTCGAATTGAAATGGATTCTGTTGCCTCTAAAGAAATTCAAAACGTTAGAAACGGAAAATCTACTGTATAATTGTTTACTTGGAAACGGGACGCATCTTTTACCTTGGATAAGGTAGTTGGCTTAGGCAATACGACTATTTGTATAATTGGCTGTTTATGTAATTCCGACCATCTTTGCTGGTAGATTTTTCTATTGGGCACCCATTTGCAATTAGCGTTCCATTTTGTAGTAATACAGATAGTAGGTATTTTGTTTGGTTTCTGCAGCTATCATTTGTTTGCTTATAAAATAGTAATCTATATATATAAAAATCAATGCCACTTTTCGTTGTAATGTTATAACAAGAAGCACGTAAATAAGAAGCACGTACCGGGCCGCTAGTGTAATTATAATATAGATCAGAAAAGATAAATTAAAAGCTTTTATCCAGAGGTACTCCATATTACAAGACAAAAACCACCAACATCATAGAAAGAAAACAAAACAGGTGTTCAACTAGGGTCAGCTGAAGGAAGTTAATAAGCTAAATTATCAAAAAAAAAATCATCATAGAAAGAGGTGGAAACTGCTACCCTAAAAGGGCCATTTGTATACTTTTTTGATGAACCCTGAGATTAAAGCATAAGAGAGCTACACAGAAGATGCTCTGATGTCCAGGTTATAAATATTGGTAATCAACAAGTCATCCCATCATCATAATCAATTCAACTTGATAAGACGTTAGTAAAATAATGTAGATAACATTTATAAGAAGTAGGCTTAGCATTAGATTTTGATATTATAAAGTGCAGTAGAAAGAAATCGAGGCAATATACAAGTGCCTCTTGCACTTGTATATTGGATTGTATATTTCCATGATGATGAAATCTCGATGTTTTTCTTTTTGAAGTTTATACTACTGAATCTGAATCACCACACATATTTGCACCTCACTCTGCTGAACTTTCCGACGAAATCCACTGAATATTTCAGTGAATTTTCGGCTAAATCGTCTATCTAATAATACTGTTTATAATATAAATAATATAATATAAATAATACAATAGAATTCTATTATTATTATAAATCCGGAAGTTTTTGAATATGGATGTATAAATGTATGGGTATTTGTTACTTTTTCACGCAATAACTGCCAAACGGATATTGATGAAACATTGTAGTAATAGCTTATACAACATGTAACGTAATTAACGCACACCCTCAAACACTCCAATTAGAATATTATGTTGTAATCATAATACATACACTGAATTTTTAATATAACATGTATATGCATTGTTCTTCACTAAATTTGTTCCTTGGAATAAAGTTTATTTTTCTTTATTTTGTATTGAATGATGGAATTTGTATGAATACAAACATAACTGCGATTTTGAAAGTCTTATTGCTTTGACTTACGGTCCCATTCAATTTGTTTTGACTGTACAGGGTTAATATGGCATTAATTTCCGTAGTTTTAATTATTTTGGAATAAAAAATTACCTATATTAAAAATTATATAAATCGATTCAGTAAACGATTCTGAACAAACTATTTTCAGGATGTGCGTTAATTAAGTTACATATAGTATATCTGAATAACACATGGGGTATAATTTATAAAGTTTAACGCAGGTAAAACCACGGGTTACAGCTAGTCTGTATTAAAATGCTTTGTCAATAGTTATCTTCACTTTTAACTTAACAAAAACGTATACTATTCAATTCTAGATAGTGGCTTTGTCTACTCCTTTTAAAAGAAAGACATCAGATATAAATTACAGACGACTGTTTAGTCCTCTTCAATGTATATTTAATGCTTTTCCTTTAAAAGGCGTAAACAGAACCACTTTCTTGAGAAATACAACTGGAAATCACATAATGATAAAGTAATAAGATAAAAAGGTATGACAATTTGGCAGTGGGCGGGTCATATAGGTCGTAGAACAGACTGCCGTTGGGGCAGAAAGTTTCTCGAATGGTGACCACAAAACCGGAAGACGCAGCATCGGCAGGCCCCCTACAAGATGGACCGATGATCATGTACAGGTCGCTGGAAACCGCTGGATGCTAATAGCGCAAGAGCGGCAATTGTGTAGATCTTTGGGGGAGGCCTTTGTCCGGTAGTCTTTCGGCTGATATGATGATATTGAATGATCTCTCTTAAACAATGGCAGCATATTATTTACTTATTAATTGATGGTTATATTGCGTTGGTACCAAGATATGATCCTATTCATTAGGGCAATGCGATAGATATTCATAGAGCCTTTATTGTTAAAAATAAATTGTTTCAGCGCTACTGCTGGCTTGCGCTCGAGGAAATCGTTGGAACCAATGTTTTAAATGGTTTAAGATTGTGACTTTAGGTACCGGAAATTTTATTTGAATGGTCTTCTGAATTATTCACTAAAGCTTATGTAATCCTCCGTAGGAAGTTTTACCAAGAGAGCTTCTAAGTCGTTGATGTAGCCTATGAACGTATATAAGATACCTACCCAGAAACTATTAAATACATAACATTTTGTAAATATGTGATCTCTAAGGGCTTATTCACACCGTCGACGTTGTTTGTATAAATACAAACTCGATGCTAACGCGCGTGTGTATCGCTACAAACGCGCGTCTACGGCGCGCTTAAAAAAACGTGGTGTGAATAGGTCCTAAGGTTTCTACCTTAAGATAGTTACTAAAAAAATATAAAGCTTATGTAATCCTCCGTAGGAAGTTTTACCAAGAGAGCTTCTAAGTCGTTGATGTAGCCTATGAACGTATATAAGATACCTACCCAGATACTATTAAATACCTAACATTTTGTAAATATGAGACCTCTAAGGGCTTATGCACACCGTCGACATGTTTGTATCAATACAAACTCGATGCTAACGCCCCTGTGTATCGATACAAACTCGATGCTAATGCGCCTGTGTATCGCTACAAACGCGCGTCAACGGCGTGCTTAAAAAAACGTGGTGTGCATAGGCCCTAAGGTTTCTACCTTAGACTCATAGTTAGTAAAAAAATCTTTTTATAAGTAGCTGACATGTTTACAACCAGAATTTTATAGTCTCAGCAACGTTGCATTGTTGGCAGGATACGGTGGCCGCGAATGTTCTTCTGTGGAATAGTTATATAATAACATGCAAACGACTTGCCCCACATGATAGTATTAATCGGATTGAAACAATTTTTACAAAACATAACTATTACATAATATCGGTTCTTATGTTCTAACATTGTCTAATATCAAATTTAAAAGTCTTTCAGGGAAATAATGAAACATGGTTTTTTTTTATTTCGTGTTACTCAATACATTTTTCTTATTGAAGTAACACATCTCAACATTACTATAAAGAATGATAATCAATTCGGACAAATATTGAAATGAGAAGATTTCTATTTTTTTTCATGATGTCGAGTCACTATTTCAATTGCTTTGAAAAAGTTTGGAAGGATGAACAATATAATCTTCCTGTATAGTTTTTCATCGAAGAGCTCCATCTTCTTGACGACGGTTAGTGATAAATAAAAAATCTGATCTCACAATACCAAGATATAACGTATAGTCTACATTAACATGCAATAGCACTTCGATGTCTAGACAGGATACAGACTACGCTGATGGACTTAGTTCAGGATCCTAATCTCTAAACAACCAAGATGAAGGTTTCAAAAGGAACTGGTATATTGATAATAAAAAGGTTTTTGATATACGTACACTTTAAAAAGCGCTTGTAAATATTCAGTACATATTGTGTGTTCGCAATAAAAATAAATTTGATTTTGAATTTTTGATGGCGTCTGATTTGAACTTTCACACGATATATGGTTTATTTATGCATGGTGAATACACTGTAATCTCGATAGGATCTAAATTATCTATGCAAAAGTAATGCTTTGGTAGATTTCACGGCAAAATTATACTAAGTTTTGTGCAATAGACCACAAAACTTAGTAGGTATCATTTTGCGCTGTGAGTTTGCCCTATACATCATTATATTAATTTAAATTTAAAGTACCTTGAAACTCTGTTTGGACTTAGACTTATCAATATTTTATACACGTAGACTTAAAAAAGCGCTTGTAAAGAGTCAGAACATATACATATTGTGTGTTCGCAATAAATAAATTTGATTTTGAATTTTTGATGGCGTCTGATTTTAACTTTAATACGATAGTTATATGTTTTATTTTTGCATGGAGAATACACTGTAGTCTTGATAAGGTCTTAATTATCTATGCAAAAGTAATGCTTTGGTAGATTTCACGGCAAAATTATACTAAGTTTTGTGCAATAGACCACAAAACTTAGTAGGTATCATTTTGCGCTGTGAGTTTACCCTATACATCATTATATTAATTTAAATTAAAAGTACCTTGAAACTCTGTTTGGACTTAGACTTATCAATATTTTATAAGAATCAAAGTACTTGCTAAAGTAAATTAATGAGGACTCGTTAGAAACTTACTTTGTGGCTAAGTTACGTCGATGAAATATAGAAAGTTAATAAACAAGTTGTAACAACACCAAGCGAATTATTGTTTATTTTTATCCAGCCTCGAGGCTGGATGAAAACAAACATCCTAGAGCACCTCTTTAAATTAAGTACCACTAGAAGAATAACTATGGTACGACTGCTCTCGACTATGGCAAGGTTTGACTGCCTCAGAGGCTACAAGAAAATAGACAACCTGGAGTACCTACCTTTTTAAATTACGTAATAATATGCCTCGTTGGTCTAGCGGTAGCGTGTTCAACCGCAGATAATGAGGTCCTGGGTTCAAATCCTGGGTCGGGCTAATAAATGATTTTGGGATTTTTCCGTAAAAAGAAATTTCTCAGTTACAGCCCGAAGTCTGGAAGTTGGCAGTTTTACACCCCCGTGCCTCGGAGAGCACGTAAAGCTGCCGGTCCTGAACCTGAAGTCTTTCCGGTCGTGTTGCTAGTCGTCCCATCGGATCAGGAGAGTGATGGAATAGAAAGTGCCCCTGTGTTTGCGCAGACACTTGTGCACTATAATATGTCCTGCGCAATTGGCTAGTATCCATTGAGACTGGCCGCCGTAGCCAAAATTCGGTCGGGAGGACATTATTTATCTATACATATAATAAAATCGTAGGGAAGTCAAAACTGTACATTAATTTTTTTGTAAAGGATACCTGGGGCGTGGTCTACAATTTATATCGAAGCCAAAAATATCGTTTTTAGAATTTTTGTCTGTTTATCTGTTTGTCTGTATGTATAAAAACTCAACCGGGCTAAACTCAAAAAGTACTGCATGGATTTACTTCAAATTTTGCATGAATATTACTAAGAGGTCGGGTCATATTATCACGCTATCACCTACGGGCGAGGAGCTGTGATAATTTATAAAGTTTAACGTGGATAAAACCGTGGGGCACAGCTAGTTATTAATAGAAGTGTAATTATGGTACGACTGCGGTAGAATAGGACGATAAATTTTGACATGACTTCACTTTAAATTAGGTACGACTACAACTGTGACTATGCCATAGCAGCCAGAGAAAATAAACATCATAGAGAACCTCTTTAAATTAGATTCTACTTGAAGTGTGGCATGACATCTCTGGAAGAATATACTGAGACATTTTGGAATGACTGCGCTAGCGGGTAGATGACAATATACATCAAAGAGGGCCTCTTTGAATTAGGTGCTACTAGAAGTACATATTTTGCTTTGACTGTGGCGGCCCTACAGGGAGAAACCGCCCTAGATAGGCTAGATACAAATAAACTATATACTATAGACTATGACGATATATTTTGACATGACTGTGACTGCCCTAGAGGCTAAATGAAAGTAGTCATCATAGAGGAGTTTTTATATTAGGTGCGAGTAAAAGTGTGACTATGGTACTAAGGTTGTAACGGATCTTCGCCTCCGCTTCCGTTACTGCGGAAGTTCCGCATGAAATCGTACCTTCGCCTCCGCCTCCGCCTCCGCTGTTTTTTTGCGGAGTTATAACGGAGGTTTATTTACGGCATAATCATATATCTCTGCATCACCCAAAGGTCGACCGGCAGAGAATGCCTTTGGCATCAATTCCACCTTTGTCATCATCATCATCATCATCATATCAGCCGAATGACGCCTACTGCTGGACAAAATGGATGATCTGTCCTAGGTAAATAATATAGTTCTCTACAAATTCGAGTGCAGTCTCCAACCTTAAGTAGAGTGGGTGCAACATGGATGTATGACATTATTTTCGTCTTATCCATGTTAATTTTAAGACTCACTTGTTGAGAGACTATCCTGAGGCCATTGATAATTGTACCGAGGTCTTCTAGGGTCTCAGCCATGACTACTATATTTTCGGAAAATCGAAGGTAGGTGATGTACTCGCCATTGACATGGATGCCAAATCCTTCCCAGTCCAAAAGCTTGAAGACATCTTCCAATGCAGCAGTGAACAGTTTCAGAGATATAACATCTCCCTGTTTCACACCTCGCTGCAAATGGATAGGTTCCCAGTTCCGGTCCGGGAGTCGCACTGACATAGTGGCGTTTTCATATAAACACTTTAACACCTCGATATACCGGTAGTCGATTTGGCATTTTTGGAGAGACCTCAGTACGGCCCAGGTTCTGATCGAATCAAAGACTTTTTCATAGTCCACAAACACTAAGCACATAAATAAAACCGAAGAGACCAGCCATTAGGTCTCTTCGGTTTTATTTATGTGGTCTATGGTACTAAAGCCTTTATGGAATCCGGCTTGTTCGGGAAGTCGTCAAACCTGCGTGCGAGACGATTCGTAATGACTCTCGAAAACAACTTATAAACATGGCTCAGCATTGTGATGGGTCTGTAATTCTTCAAGAGGGTTTTTTCACATTTTTTGAAGAAGAGTACCGACACACCTCTGTGCCATACTTGTAGCGTTTGACCTTCTAGTATGACGGAGTTCAATAACTTCTGAAGGGCCCGTAGAAGAGCAAGAAGCTGTAACTTGCTGTAACTCCATCATCACCAGGCGCCTTGTTGTTCTTAAGCTGTTCGAGAGGGATTCTTATCCCGCACATGCTGACGTCCGGGATGTCTTCGGTGAAGTCTCGGGGTAGTCGTGCTCTGGGATCTGAGGCACAACTATCGACAGGTGACTGGGTTCTCGTATACAGCTGTCCATAGAACCTCTCGATCTCTCCCAGTCAGCTCAGGTCTAGACGTGACGATTCTGCCATCCTCAGTCTTCAACTTCGTCAGTTGGCTCTGTTCAACAGACAGTTCTCTTGCTAAGACTTTAGAGCCTTGGTTCCACTCAATGGCTTCTTAGTACATTTTGAATTAATTGGGCGCGTGTCGCGAGTCAAAGACTGTCTAGATCTGTCTGTTGAGCTGCCGGTATCTGGTAGCATCATCAGAGGATGTCAAAACCATTTTCCGTCTTTCTTCCTTTAGCTGCAGGGTTTAGTCAGAGATATTTTTGGTTCTGTTTGTACGGCGGGCCTTGAAAGACCCAGCCGTATGGACAGTTACTACGAACCTGTCGTGGTATGACTCCACTCGGTTTTGCAGTTTGACCTGAAAGGGTTCCGGGTTTTCTACGTGGATGGGTAAAGGTCGGAGCATAGACTTTATCAGTCGGGACCTCTGGAGCTTGACATTAAGGTTCAATGAGCCCCGCCTGTGATCGCTCCCGCTTTTAACCGTATTGATCACAAAGACGTCATTGAACATCTGTTTTATCGCCGACAAAATAAAGTCTATCTCGTTTTTTGTTTTACCTTACACAGGTCCATTTGCGGTTATCCGGCTTCTTGAAAAAGGACTTCATCATAAAGCGTCCCTTCTTCTCTATGAAGTAAAATTGAAATTGCCCCACTTTCAGCTCATTCTTAATTTATTGAGATTAAAAAAATATTAATATTAGGTACTCATAAAATACTATTTTTTCACATCCCCTTTCACCTTCGCATTCGCATCCGTTAACCTCCGCATCCGCGGAGGTAAAATCCGTCACCTTCGCATCCGCCTCCGCCTCCGCTAAGAGGCCTCCGTTACAACCCTATATGGTACGATTTGTTAATGGAAGGTAACAATACTAGCCCGGACTGCTTAGCCGGAGGTCGTGGATTCGATCCCCAACCGGGATAAACCTTTTAGTCATGAGCACGATTATTTGTTCTGCGTCTGGGTGTTTATCTGTAAAATGTATGTATTTAGAAATATATAAATATGCCAGTTGTCTAGTCACCACACGTCACAGTACCTCTGCTTGGAATATCTCCTTTGGAATCATATGTGTTAGTTGTCCTAAGATATATATATATAATTTTTCAATAATTCATACTATGTCTCTCGAACTCAAAGTGGGAGTTTTATATTTCTATATAATTGCAATGTTTTTGAGAAATATAAAATGGTACCCGTCCCTTATCTATATATAAAAATCAATGCCACTTTTCGTTTTAATGTTATAACTCAACAACGCCTTTACTGATTTGGCTAATTTTGGTCTTGAATTATTCGTGGAAGTCCAGGGAAGGTTTGTACGTAGAATAAATTTAAAAAAGTCTTGAAAAAGTGTAAAATCGAAAAAAGCTAAAAGCTAGCAATTTAAGATATTTTTTTGTTTGTGTAAATGAACTTAATAATCAGTTTTTTTATTACTATGCCTTATACATAGCAAAGCACGTACCGGGAATCTAGTATTATATAGAAACATCATGATTTTAACTATTTTTATTTACTAAGATTCAGTTTACCCATATTCTGTTCAATATTCCCCACACTTAACGGATATCAGTATACAAAGAACATTCACTTTTATTATCTGTGGTCCCGGGATAAGCAGTCTTGCAATGGATATTTCTCTAAAATGGCGTGCCTGTGTAACACATAAAAATCTGCTGATTTTAAAGAGGGAAGGACATTAAGCCTTGTAATATAGCTCTCTCGTTCGCGATACCGAGAGTGATTCTCATTTGCCATTGCAGACCGAAAAGTGAAAAAAAATCGCTCCGGGACTCAATTCATAACAATGTAGTCGGTCACCGACTTTATAATTAAGTCTTTAAGCGCAATTATAAAATAACCACGAATTTGCTAAGGTACAAGTGCAGCCTATTAAGATAAATTTTCGCGATTTGTAAAGGTTTAATTCATCATCCACCCAAAAAACGTCCACTGCTAGACATAAACCTCCCCAAAGAATGCGGGAAAAATTAGGTATTCCCTCGGTCGATTTCTACGCCCCCCACGGGATGAGATGGGGTTATGATATTCTATGCCGTCACCACACATCAAGGTTTTAATATTGTTCACTAATGTACCTTTGTGTGTCAAATATTAATATTAGGATAACTATTCAGAGAAACCTTTTTTTGTTAAGGCATCAGCTGGCACATGGCACCCGCAAAAATCTGCATGTGTCGGACTCGCACTGACTAAACCTAACCTGATATAAACTTCTCTTGGCGCCTGAAAGGTGGAACACTGGAACGCGGGTATGCTGCTTCGGTGCCCTCTTTTTGAGCCATGTCCGAGATGGTCGAGGCACGTATCCCGGGAGGGCTCCGGATTGCCCTCCCCAGCCGACTCATAATAAGGGTGTCCGAGATAAAGATTTACTAGTTTGGTTCGTACGGGAAAATCTATTTTTCTTCTATTACTTCCTTACCTTTTTACGATTTCTATTAAGTTAGGTTTCGCGGCTTTTGGTTTCGGTTAGATATGACCTCAGAGGGAATAACTAAACAGGTTAGCGGATAGAAAATGATTTTCCCTGAACTGGTGTTTAAGAAAAGCAACACTATCAGCAAATTATCTCAAGACACCAACGAAACTACACAAAAATATCCAGATGAGCACTCGTTCATTAGGCAAATAGCATTCCGTATAGAAGTGAGTTATAAAAAATATCTTTAATTAAAACTCAGTTTATAAGTAGTTCGTTTTTCTTAACATAAATAAGTTCGCCCAACCTTTGAAGGAAAAACGGAGCTAAATTATGACCCAAACTTCGATCGGCCAAACTTGAGTAATGAAGAGAAGGAAGACACATAATATATAACTAAGTATTGACTTACTTTTACTATGGAAATGTACAATTTATCTGGAAATTGTAACGATTCTTTTATAGAAAATTTGCAAACCTACCTAGTCTATAATAAATAATCTATAGCATCTTAACCTTCTTAAATATACTCATAAAAATCGCTTCAATAGCTTTTTTACTCGTCAAAATCACAAAGGAAAATCTCTTTTATGATCACTATACACGAGGCCTTTTTTTTATTCACGAGGCTAATAGTGATATTTGACTGCTTCGTTGGTCTAGCGGTTATGTGTTCACCCGCAGATAACGAGGTCCTCGGTTCAAATCCCGCGTCGGGCCAAAAGTGATTACGGGCCGAAGATCTAGAGATGTATTTTCATACTGCGGGCGTTATCTTTCAAAAACAGCGATGCTGTTTACTGGAAGGTATATTGAATTTAATGGTGCTTATACTTTCCTCATAATTCAATATCGCGTACATTAAGAAGTTTTGTAACTACGCAAAACTTCAGTAATTTCTAAAAAGCTGTCCCCGTACAACTTATTAGTGACTTAGCCAACTTAACTTTAGCAAAAACAGAACCGCTATTTAGTAGATCTGTTTTTGCAAAAGTAACGTAAAAATGTGAACTTATTCGTACTACATTTATTTTTATGATAGGTACTTGAGAAAACTTCATAATTTACTATCATGGATGTTTTCATAAAATGTGACCCAAATGTTCTCATGCTAGGCAATAGAGGTAAAGTCGATATCCATATAATAATGGCGTTCTGGTCGAATTACAGTCATGGCGGATAGTGTTCAAAGAGTTCTGTGCGGGGCATATTGGCGACAGTAAAACCTTAAAATGCATGTGTTATTTGCGCAGTGACGATATTGAAGCTCTACATGTGTACCTCGTGGATATCTTAAGCTCGTAGAACTGGCGGCTGATGGGGCAGGAAGGACCAGAAGACGCATCGTGGGCAGGACCTCGTAAGATGGACAAACGATAAGCAAACAGTCGCTGTAAATTGATAGATGCGGTCAGCGCAAGACCAATGTGGAGTTCTTTGGAGGAGGCCTTTGTCCAGCAGCAACCCTAGACCCTCGACGTGTGGCATAAAAATCAAGTTTCTACCACCCACGCCATTCGGCTTCCAAGAAAGCTACAATGCCATAGTTATGCCTGACGTTTTTGAGTCAGGGATTAAAAAATAAATGCAATGCAATCAAAATATTTTTTTATACAACTTAGTTGTCAAATAATTGTACTGCCACCTGATGGTAAGTGGTCTCCGTAGCGTATGAAAGCTTGCAACACCAGCGGCATCATTAGCGTGTTGCCGACCCTCTAGAAAACATATAACTTCCTTTTTAAAGGACCTCATTAAAAAGTCTAATGAGAAAACCGTAATGTTGTTTTATTTAATCTATGATAAATGGTCATGTTTTCAAGCGATGAATGGAAGGTACAGTCAAGGAATAATAACTAATAATATCTTTGAAACTAAACAAAGACACGACGCAACTCAATAAAGTTCTTAGAGGTGGTGCGGTGCCGTCACTCTACAATTGGATTTCTCTTAAGGTGGTCCAATAGACTAGAAAACGAAGCGACTTTCAGCCGACTTTAAGTCGACATTTTTTATATGTATGTAACCTGATTTTCCCGTTGTTCGGGAACTGAGTCTGAGAGTTTTCTTTATTCAATGCTTTCGGTTTGACTCCATACACATTTCGTTTCAATCAACGTCGGTTATATCTTTTTTAAACGGTAATTATTAACGACTGTAAACTGAGTCGTTTTTAGTCTAAAATAAATATACTAAGTCCATTTTAAGACCATTCCGTAATAGTTCTGAAAAATTTACAACGTTATTCAAACGCTCAACTATGTACAGCCGCCAGCACATCAAGGTACTCCAATCTGTCAAATTTCCCCAATTGAAAGTGAAACTTATGTTTAAGTGATCAAGTTGAAAATCTATAAAAGAAATTTACCAGATTGGGGTAATTATTAAAAACTATAAACTGAGTCGTTTTTAGTCTAAAATAAATATACTAACTAAGTCGATTCCGTAATAGATCTCAAAAATTTACAACGTTATTCAAAAGCTCAACTATGTACAGACACCAGCACATCAACCAACCCCAATCTGTCAAATTTCCCCAATTTAAAGTCAACCTTATGTTTAAATGGTAACGTTCAAAATCTATAAAAGAAATTTGACAGATTGGGGTACCTGGATGTGCTGGCGTCTGTACTTCAAATGATTACTTGCAGTGAATATAATTTTGGTGAAAATATATTCACATGCCGCAATAGTATTACTTTTGAGTTTTGTAAAACACTCGTAATTCATGTTACTATATCATGCTGTAAAGTTATTTCCTCTGAGAATTTTTCTGCGAATTCAAACAGATTGGATCCCCCTCTTGGATCCGACTCTTGCTGTCTGCGCTGGTATAGTCCACCTTGTGGGGAATCTACCCATACTGCGGCCACAGGTTCGTTTTCACCTCTTAAGGACCTTTTGGCCCTAGCGCTCTTCGGATCTACAAAATATGTGCGCATTGGACGCATTGCCAATTCAATTTGGGGCTATGTCGATTTTTAAGTTCGCTGTGGATATCGATATTTCTAATTCGATGTACGATTCGGGTTACTTGTGTGGGTTGTTTGGCGCAGTCGCTGTATCGTAATGGCAGGAGTCGGCAAATGGGAAGGGGAACTCACAGCCCTCCCCGGGTGCGTGTCCCGACCATCTGGGACACGGTGCAATAGCGGGGCACCGGAGCAGCAAACCCGCGTTCCCGGGGCTCCCCCATCAGGCGCCAGAAGAAGTCCACGGCAGGTTAAGTTTAGTCGGTGCGAGTACGACATACCCACCCGCAGACACTTTTTGCGGGTGCCATGCATAGGCATTCCCCCTGCCTTATAAAAAAAAAGGCCGCTTGATTGCTCTTTGGGTGACCATAAGTCTTCTTTTGAAGCTCGTAGATCTACGATTCGTGATGAATAGTGTAGTTCTGACGATCTTATTTCGTGAATAAGGGCGTGTGGATGATATTAGCCCCGAAATCGAATATAACGTCTGATTTCGCTTAATTTAAACTAGTAAATACTTCAAAGGAATGATTACGCTATATACACATAGTGTTTATCTTCTCTTTCAAGTTTAATAGAAATGTTTTAAGTGTATAAATTGAATTACGCATACTAGACTAAATAATTTAAGTTGTACAATTTTAGTTGATACCGACTAAAATGTTACTTAAGTAAGTAACATACCAATCTTATGGGCAGTTGTTAACCTAGTGTCAGAGTTGTTCAAGCCGCCCTGTAGGCCTCTGACATGGCTTAACGAATGTGTCTAATGACTACGACCGGGACCGTCAGCTTAACGTGTCCTGAAGCACGGAGACGCTCAGAAATTATACCACTTTGTCGGTCACCCATCTATGGACTGACTGCGAGCCTAGTTACTTAATCTCGCAGATCACTCAAGGACCAGTGAGGCCATCTAACTATGAGCGCCTACTAAAATGTTATTCAAAAACAATAAATCCAAGTTTATTTTATAATAATTAATATAGTGTCGAAGGAATGGCTCTCGCAGCGTGCGCGGGCATAAGTTGTGCTGAAGAACATGTCATACTGAGGTTCGCTGAAAGCCGCCGTGGTTAGGGTAAGACCGGCCTTTGTGAAGATTCTTGCGGTAAGTCGTTGTCCTGCAGCGTACAGAAACGTATTTCACGTGAAATGATGATGATGATGATAATGAAATGTGCATTTGAGGTGATGGATTTCTTTTTCACGAAGCGGCGAAGCGGCTATCTTAGCCGCTGCGCCACACGTGCAGTCTCACTGTTATGAGTCAAAATCGTAGAATTCTTTATCTACCAGCCAGATTTGTGCCGGCTTGTGAATCATGGTGGAAACTGCATCATTTATATGTTTTATATTTTTCCGTTTGCGTATTATAATTCATTGGTTAATTAATGTATGTTAATTATTTAACACAATTTGACCAATAATTTTATTTTTATAAATTATAAAATTAAAATTATTTAATTTGGGTTTCGACCTGGGCTGTCAACGGAGAGCGCTGTACTGTGTTTAAAGCGAAATACTGCTGTATATTGCTGCTTTCTCGACCTATCCAAAGCTTTTGACCTCGTTTCATACGATATCCTTTGGCAAAAGTTGGAGAAGACGCACATACCGTCTGCGACTATCAATATTTTGGGTTGGAGTGTGGGGTCAGGCAAGGGGGTCTATCCTCGCCAATTCTATTCAACCTGTAAACTAACGATCTCATTGGTGAACTGAACGTTACCAGATTGGGTATTCATATTAACGGAGTATCCCTTAATAACATTAGTTACGCCGATGACAGCTGCATCTTGTTCGCCTCCCCCTGTGGCCTGCAAAAACTGATTGCGATATGTGAAAAGTATGCAAAAAGTCACGGTCTGTCTTATAACACAGCGAAAAGCGAAATCATGGTCTTTGAAACCGGGGGTAAAAGCATTGAAACTATGCCACAAATTCTCCTTAATAAAAGGTTACTTTTCTGAAGTTTCACTTCTTCTGTGTTGCATACACACACAAATATCTAAGTTTATATTTTTTACAATTGTTAATACATTCTCAAACCATGCACAAGTCGACTTTCCAGTTTTACTGACCCTTGCCTTCCCGAGAAGTTGCTTCAAGAAGTTGACGCGTCAAATGCTTACTTGGTAGTATAAATAAGGTGGTTTTATAGTAGCACTGCTCCTATCGATGGACTGAGTAACACAGTGTAGTCTGCGTAACTAATGTTATTGACACCGTCAATGTGACAGCCGACATGTGTGCTACTCAGCCACTCGATAAGCTGGTTCACATATAAATTAAATAGCAGAGACGAGCTTAATCCCCCCTGCCTCACACCACATTCCATCCGGTACTCATCCGACAGTACCGACCCATCTCACTCGGTTTGTCTGGTGAGCATATCAGTACCTGAGAAGGGATGTATACTCCGCCGGCACACCCGCCCCCCTCAATTTGTCCTATAGCACATCATAGACAACGAGATCAAAGCAAATGGGCCAAGCACACTTTTCTGAGGCACAGTATACAATTCGATTTTCGAATCATGTTGGGTAATTTATACTTTCACATCAAGTAAACACCACCAGCCTGATATGGTCCACTGCCATTGCTGCTGCACTGCTTGCCATCTGGAGTTGGTGACCTCAGTTCAGTGGTAGCTAGTACACAAGAGGCGCTGTTGTCCTACTACCTGGTGTATCCCTTAGTCACCTTTTACAAAACCTACCGGATAGCATGGAGTGGCTCTGACATTTTTTTAGAAAACACATGGCTTTTACTTGTCATTTCATTAAAAATTCTTTATTTCTATAATTTAAGGTATTATTGTTCACTAAAACCTATTCAGTTAAATGCTGTTCTTTGTTGAAAATGCAGCTGAGCCATGACATGTGAAACTTACTGCATTCCGTTTTGCTGCTCAAATGAAGTTAGCTAAAGCGTCGCTCGCCAGCTGTCATCTGCTCTATTGTTTTTGTTTTCGCTACATACATTCCAGTCTCGTAGGAAGTTCCTATTTAATAGGTAAGCTGTGCTTCCATATGCTGAAAATATTTTGAAAATAGAACAGTTTATTAGGCTTGGGCACCATTTTGAGTCGGGATGTAATTTGTGTCCGTCTATTACACATGTTTGTTAAGTACCCCGCGACACAGGGACTAGATTCACAAAAGCGGCGTTCTCTTTATAAAAAAATATTGGTGACGAAATACCGCTAAATTAAAGTGGCATATATTTTTATCGTATAACTGTATCCGCTGATAGTACTTTTTATTTATTTGCCTTAAATGTTGGTACTTCCCATGTAAGTTTTAATAAATATTACAACAGATCCATAACTTTGACAGGCCTGTTGCCGTGGTTGGCAAATGCTTGCTTTTCACGCCGCAGGTCGTGGGTTCGATTAACACTCGCGACAGATCATAACTAGGGGCCCGCACTAGGGAATCTAATCCCTGTGTCGCAGGGTACTTTACAAACATATAATTGACGTACACCAATTACATCCAGACTCAAAACAGCTATTTATGGATCATACAAATAGTTGTCCAGCGCGGGATTCGAACCCGCGAAATGAAGCAGCGAGGCGAGCTGCTGCGCCATACGTGCAGTCAAATCAATTGTATGCAGGAAGATGTCAGTTTGTCCAGAGTCTGGGTGTTTTGTAAATAGATAACTATATAAGTATATATTTACAAAAGAATAGTATATAAGTTTAGTATATGTAGTATATAAGTTATCTGGTTTCCATAGTACAAGCTATGCTTAGTTTGGGATCAGATGGCCGTGTGTAAATAATGCCCCAGGATATTTTTATTATATTTTTGCATATACATAGTGACATCCATTTCTAAATAATTAATTACTATGCTTGGTTCTAATGACATTTGACGGGCCGGTTGTCGTGGTTGGTAAAAGCTTGCTGACACGCCGCAGGTCGTGGGTTCAATTGAGACTGAGACAAATACCTTATTCACTGAAGGTACGGAGAATAAGGTATTTGTCTCAGTACTACTTCGGCACCGTCGTGTTTGGGTTGCAATAGTTTATCATAATCATCATCATATCAGCCGAAAGACGTCCACTGCTGGACAAAGGCCTCCCCCAAAGATCTCCACAAATGCCGGTCTTGCGCTATCCGCGTCCAGCGATTTCCAGCGACCCGCACAAGATCATCGGTCCATCTTGTAGGGGGCCTGCCCACGCTGCGTCTTCCGGTTCGCGGTCGCCACTCGAGAACCTTTCTGCCCCAGCGGCCGTCGGCTCTACGAGCTATGTGCCCTGCCCACTGCCACATCAGCTTGGCAATTCTTAGGGCTATGTCGGTTACTTTGGTTCGCCTGCGGATCTCAACATTTCTGATTCGATCCCGCAGGTAGTTTTTAGAGAGACTCTATTGCCAGTTTTCTGGTAGATATTCCGTCGGGACAACTTCTACGTTCGCAGGGGATGAGATGGGGTTGGTGATATTCGTCCTCCTCGGCTAGACAGCGTGCACTTATAATAAGCGACAAATATAATAAGGTACGCCTAGAGAGGTTTTATGCAGGCGCAAAGACATATTATAGCATTGTATTTTATCTCATTCTCTAGCAAGCTTAATTCTATTTATGAAAATTTTGTCTCTCTTTACAGTCGCATTTACGTTTCATCAAATTTTCAAATCACAACAGTGCTCTAGAAGTTTCACTTCAAAAAGATTCAATATATAAAAAATTCTCCAAAAGAAACATCAAACGTACGCCATTCAATAAACGTTTCATACATTTACGATGTTTGATAGTTGAATGGTCAAATTCCATCGAAAACAACACAAAACAAAGCCAATATTTCTATATATCTTTACAACTCGGGCACTTAGGGAGCAGAATTGAAAACTTTCCGATCGTCCGATATTGAAATAAGATAAACTTAGTTTTATTTTCCCTCTATGGCTTTGCCGGGTTTTATTAATCAGTTTCAGTTGAGTCACCGCTAAAGAACAATAGAATCCCGGCAAATGTAGTTTGTGCTTGCAGAAATAAGCAAATTTTAAACGTGCGATTCTTTATACTTAATTAATTATTCACGTATTAAGTGCCCGCGGAATAACTACAGTGCATTAAGCAGTAGGCAGATAAACATAAATAGATAGGATAAACTCAATATTTTGTCCACAAGAGATTGTAATTTAATATAAAAGGTTTTAAAGTATACAATGGAAAGAGCAGGGTCTATACTTTGGTAATAGATAACCAAAGTATAGATAGGAGAATAGAGTAATTGAGAGAGGCAGCTTTAGGTGTACCGATACATTTTATATACTTTGTTAATGTTGATATTTAATATTGATATACTAACATAGTTATAAGTTTGATTTACTAACAATATATGGAATATTTATTAATCCGAAATAAATGAATAATAATAATAGCAACGTTTGGTAGAGGCCTATGTCCAGCGGTGGACAATATCAGGCTGTGATGATGATGATGTCCCATATATACATATACGGTGTGCGTATTAATGTGCATATATTATGTTGCTTGTTCTTATCATACTAGCCATATAGAAAGATATCATCATGTCAGCCAAAGTACGCCCACAGCTGGACATAATCCTCCCCAAAGAATGGGGGATATGCCACAATCGCCATGCTTGGCTGACGGGTTGGCGATCGCAGTTTGATGGTCATAGTTCGCATAAAAACGCTGCTGCCCGTTCTCTGGTAGGTATTCCCTCGGTCGATTTTTACGCCCCCCACGGGATGAGATGGGGTGATGATATTCTATGCCGTCACCACACAAGAAATATATAAAATTTAATTTAGCTATTAAAAGGCAGATTCGTAAATATATAGCACTGTGACGATCTTCATGGTAATGCACCTTCGTTTATCAAGGAAAACGTATTAAAAAGAAATATTTAAAAATTAGTTTGAGATATATAATTTTATCTGTCAGGGGGAATCCTAGTAGTGAACATGTTGTAACAGTTATAATAAAAAGTAAAAAGATTATAATTTCAAGTCTAAACCTACGTATTTTATTCCAATATCAAAAGATCCCGAAGGCATCTGGAGTACCAGATCGTCATAGTACCCATTCTAGTGTTATAAGTCTTGTTGTAACAGATAGTAGTTTTTAACAAATCTTTGGAACTTGTACAGACTTTGTGCACGTTTAACTTTTATAGTGTTTATCGATGAGCCGAGAAGGCGGTTAAAAGCGGCTTGCAAGTTTCATATAATCTTATGATAATATAACGGATCTCAAATTATTACATATTTTGAATGCGTCAATGTAACAATGGTTGGAATGGGACGATAATATTTTGTTGGTGTGCGGAAAATTAATTAGTTTTTTTTAACGACAACGCCAGCTTTGTGGATTCCAATCCCTGTGTCGCGGGGTACTTTAAAAACACACAATTGACATACAGAAATTACATTCAGACTCAAAACAACTATTTACGGGTCGCACAAATAGAAGTCCGGCGCGGGAATCGAAGCCGGGATACGAAGCGACGAGGTAACTGTCTTAGCCGCTGCGCCAGTAATGGAATAATAATAATAACCTGGTACATTACATACGGCCATCTGATCCCAAACTAAGCAGAGCTTGTACTATGGAAACCAGATAACTGATATACTACTTTTCTTTTGTAAATACATACTTATATAGATAATTATACACAGAATCGAACCCTCGACCTCCGCGCTCCGGCGTGAAAAGCGAACAGTTGCCAACCACGTCAACAGGCCCGTCACTTTAGAATTAGGCGCTATTTAGCGGCAATCCATACCATTCACAACACAACGTTAATATGTAGTGTCAATTCCGCTAATTGTCAGTTCAATCAAGCCGAGATCCAATATTTACCACCCTCCCGCCCGCAAAAAATATGAAACATGCAAATTACATGCGCCGTCGCTCGTCAGTCTACACTTGACAAGTTAGCATCCCAACCCATCATATAGTACTTTATTGTAGTATAGGATTATTCGTATTATAACAAATATAAGTATATATTTATGTAACTTGTACACACGGCTACATATCAAGCTATACAATTGAAGTATAAGCTGATCTCGCATTGTATAGGATTTCCATACAATGATAGGTCAGCTTATACTGGAAATGTATAGCTTGATATGTAGCCGTGTGTACATAAGTACATAACGTTAAACTTTTTATACACACGATAGTAATCTTACAACTACCGCTTTTCACCAAACGATAAGACCGCCGAGAGTACTTGTATTTTTTTATATTATGATTACGTATTCTGTTTTCTGTTGCAATAAAGTCTATTCTATCCATTGACCTATATGTATTCTACTAGACACGCAATCCCATATTGAGAATTTGCTCACCGAGTTGCAGCGCGGGCGCTGCAACTCAGTAAGCAATTTTGGCCGCCGCGCGCGAGCCCCTCACCTCGCGCTCAGCCGGACTGGGACAGAGTTTTTATTCGAAACAGCGTGTCTAGTTATACATTATAAGTCAGTGATTCTATATAGCTAATCTTACAGATTTTTGTGGGTAGTAATAACTACTATAAACACGTTGGTAGTATCATCATTTATGTATCCTCAATAGTTATCGCAGCGTTACTTTATTTTGGTAGTTTTTATGTTACTTGTAGATAATAAAGCATTCTATAGATGAAAAAAATCTGAAATCAGTTAAAAGAGGTTTTAGCGTTATGCTTACATAAGGTTTTATGTTTCCTCGTCATATTTTATATTTCTTATGCAGAGGGATAGCCCTCTGCATAAGAAATATAAAATATGACGAGGAATCTCCAAGCATAGGCTTGGAGATTCCCTGTAAGACCGGATCAGAAATCCTGATATCCGCGGTAGCCCGAAGAATTGCTAAGCTGAAGTGGCAGTGGGCAGTGCACATAGATTGTAGAACCGACGGCCGCTGCGGCAGAAATGTTATCGAGTGTCAACTACGAACCAGAAGACGCAGTTTGGGCAAGCCACCTACAAGATGGACCGATGATCTTGTGAGGGTCGCTGGATGCTGCTGGATGCGGGTAGCGCAAGACCGGCAAAGGCAAAGGATTTTTTCAGCAGTGGGCGTCTTTCGGCTGATATGACGAGGATGATGAATACCACAGATATCCTAACTAATATTATAAATGCGAAAGTAACTCTGTCTGTCTGTCTGTCTGTCTGTTACTCTTTCACACCAAAACTACAGAACGGATTTGAATGAAATTTGGTATACAGATGATCTAGACCCTGAGAAAGAACATAGGCTAATTTTTATAGTTAGGATAACACATAGGCCATATGTGTTATCCTTATTTAATAAAGTTTTATAAAGTTTAACGCGGGTAAAACCGCGGGGCACAGCTAGTCTAATATATACAATACTATTACTATTATAATACATTAGAGGTATACATGTTGTAACTACTAGAATCTTCATTATTTACCCGATAATCTACTTATCCCAATTTAATCACACTAATATTATAAAGGTGAAAGTTTGTGAGTGTGTATGTTTGTTACTTATGCACTTCGAAACGGCTGGAGCGATTTTATAGATATTTGGTATGGAGTTAGCGGACACCCTGGATTAACACATAGGTAGGCTATAATTTATAAAGTTTAACGCGGGTAAAATCGCGTGCACAGCTGGTAAGAAATAAAACAACACGCGTTTTCATTAAAGTCAAAATCAAAATTAATTTATTCCGTAACAATTTTACATTTATGTGAAATCGTAATTTTTTACCCTACCGTGCAGTGCATGACGTGGCAGTTACTGAGAAACACTGCCAGAAAACTCAGTAGGAATCCTTTTTTACAATTAAATATACTTAAGATTAATTACAATCATGTGTGTTGACTCAGAACAACTCAATCCCAAGCACTTTTATCACTTAAATAATCAGAAATTTTGTAATATGCCCTGCTACACAATTTGGCTTTAATAATTCTTTTAAACTTATTACGAATAAGTTTAAAACAACTGACAATTGACAATTCTAACTGACAATTCTCTAATATCATTGGGAAGTTTTTTATAGAATCTTATACATTGCTCCATAAAAGAGTTACTTATTTTGTGGAGACGGGTAGTATGCAATATGAGATTATTCTTATATCTAGTATTTACATTATGTGTATCGCTCCTTTTAGAGAAGGAATCGATATTTTTATGCACATATAGTAAGTTTTCATATATATACATTATATACATTTTAGCGAAGACGAAGTTTAGTTTACCTGCGTGTGCATGCCAATAACAGCACTGAACGAAATTTCAACATAGATAACAAAAGTTTAGATAGTGTGGTCACTAACTGTGTTATATGCGAGGCTAGAGACTATTTCAAGATGGCGGGTATGCGATCTATAACCACATCAGTGAGGAACCAATGAACTTGCTTTTAAATGACATTCCGGAACTTTGAACCAAAGTTTCGTCTGCCGTGTACGATGACATTCGGAAATGAATTATGTGAAAATGATGACGATATTTGCGTGATATTTTGTTCGTACTTATATGTCATATCCACCATTCAGCATTAGTTTAGTTATACACCCCAATCGTTTCATCCTGTTAGCATCGTCGATCCAGAAACATCTTTGACGACTCGGATCCCGATAACAGGACTCACCTATATATTATTATCCGAAGTACCGTACTCGTCGGCGGAGAGTAGTATCTCCACAATCCTTAGTTATGCTAAATAGTATATATATAATTTAAATTAATTAAATAAATATATTACTAATACCGAATGTATCCACATCCTACTTTGGCTAACGTATTCATGTGCCTGGGCAGGTTGAGAATTATGTTATAAATTATGTATACTAGTGAAGAATTAAGCATTTCATTCTAGGTTGTTGTAGGGCGAGCGGCGTTTAGTATTTTTGTCTGTTTGTCTGTATGTACATATGTCCGAGCTAATTTCAAAATGTACTGCATGGATCAACTTTTATTTTGCATTTAATTTTGCATGAATATTACTAAGAGGCCGGGTCAACATAAAGGCTACTCTCGCTATCACCTACGGGGGAGGAGCTGTGATAATTTATAAAATTTAACGCGGGTAAAACCGTGGGGCACAGCTAGTATGTAATATATACGTTATCTGGTTTCCATAGTACAAGCTCTGCTTAATTTGGGATCAGATGGCCGGATGTGAATAATGTCACAGGATATTATGGACATGCTGGTGTCTTTTCAGTTTTGAAGCTTTGGTATATACGAACAAATGCCTGTTTCTTAAAATCTTTTGCGTACTGTACATTCACATTCCTCGCACGACTTGCACAGCTGTTACCCTCCAGTTTCTACGAGGTTGAAGTTGGAGGCAACGATTGAACACCTATTTCGCCCTGGCTGCTTCTCTTTACAAGAAAATCAGTCAATCTGCACCTTTAAATAGTTGAAATTGATTCCTAAAATGTGGCATAGGTGTGATTTTTTCTAAAAATATTTTTCCAGTTTTCTTCAGTCCGCTTAAGGTTTTGTGGTGTTCAATCAATATTTTTTGGAGGATGTACAACTCGTTTTTTTTTTTTTTTATTATTTTATGTTCACACAGTAAAAAGTAAATAAAAGCAAGTATACAAAAACGAAAGAGTACAAAGGCACTGCTTATTTCTAATGAAATCTCTTCAAACAGGCCCGCGAGAGGAGATATAGTATGAAAGAGGAATTGTGTGCAGGTTAGTCAAAATATTAAATAAAACTCAATAGTCAGAAGAATATAAATAAACTTACATACAAATACTTAAATAAATACATATATAAATACATAAACAGTTCTAAACATACAACCAATACAATAAATAAATATATATTAACATAGAGAGAGAAGTTAAGTAGAGAGAGAGTTTGCTCTAAGATTGACAAGAAAAGGAATCTTAAGACAAGATAAAATAGTTTTTTTCGCAAATATGGCTACAGTACATGATGTTAAATCCATTTATGTTAGTTCCGCCACATTCTACCGTTAGGTATGCGAAAGGTGTACAAAAACCAGTACAGTGCAGAGACTGACAGAATAATTACAAACACATAATAAATCAGCATATCAATAATATAGGATACGCCTTATTCTGATAAAAATTGCAATCAACAAAGTTTCAAACTTCTCAACTGCTCAGCTCGTACCAGTCACAAAACAAATCATAAAATTTTTCGTCGTTTTTCGTACGTGCGTCGCCGGACCCTGTCAGACGGCATCTTTCAAAGTAGACAGTTCATTAACCACACAGAACTTTCATCATCATCACATCAGCCGAAAGACGTCCTCTGCTGGACAAAGGCCTCTCCCAAAGATCTCCACAATTGCCGGTCTTGCGCTATTTGCATCCAGCAGTTTCCAGCGAACCGCACAAGATCATCGGTCCATCTTGTAGGGAGCCTGCCCACGCTGCGTCTTTCGGTTCGTGGTCACAGAACTTTATTTTATGGTATAGAAACAGCATAGAATAATACCAGCCTATCTCATCCCGTGAGGGGCATACAAGTCGTACCGAGGAATTGTATACCAGTGAAAAGGAAGCAGTGGTTCTCAGAGTTACAATAACGATCATCATACTGGATTGCCAACCGGTCTACCAAGCTTGGCGATTATGGCCTCAAAATTATTATATTTTGCGGCCGCTTATGTCCATCTGTGGGCGTCTTTCGGGTGATAGGATGACGTTGAAGAAAGTTTAAAAATTTGGTCCAATTACAGAGGTAGTCCACGAAGGGCACACATCTGAATGGCACCTGCGCGAATGGCACCTAGCCTAGTCCACGAAAGGCACCTATCAATACTTTTGGCAGGTACTCTTCGTGGATTCAATTTATTTTTTGCATTCTTGTCCACGAAAGGCACCTACGTTAACCGTTACAGTAACATAGATTATTAAATGAAAGATATCTACGGCATTAAGTCCACCTCTGTACAACTTTGTGCATAAAATTCTGAAATAAAATAAATAAAAAATAATATTACGAGTAGTATTTTTTATATATTGTTACTACTTTAAGAGTAGTATTTTTTTATATTAAAGCGAATGTTACTCATTGAAATTAAACTACTATCTATCTGCTTAAACATAAATAAATACTAACGTCTTAACGTTCGTAATATTAGTAATGTTGATAAATGTTCTAGTGATTTTTATCGATATTTTTTATTTAATAACCTAGGTTACTATAACAGTTAACCTAGGTGCCTTTCGTGGACAAGAATGTAACAAATAAATTAAATCCACGAAGAGCACCTGCCAAAAATATTGATAGGTGCCTTTCGTGGACTAGGCTAGGTGGCATTCGCGCAGGTGCCATTCAGATGAGTGCCCTTCGTGGACTACCTCCAATTACAGATTTACATGTACTCCAATTACTACATGGTGTATCCCTTAGTCACCTTTTACAACATTCACGGGATGGTTTAGGGTGGCCCTGTTATTCTTTCTAAGCGAAAAAAACACGCCTAAACTATATGCATACTCTTCTCTAAAGTGTATAATATATGTGATAATAGTGTGTTTGCTTGTAAGCTTTATTGCAAGTATGGCTGCATACGAGTGAAAAATTAATTTTAACAAAGTTTTGCTTTCAATAGTAAGATAGAGTGGACACAAAGTACGTTACTTGTAAGCTAAAGTGTTGCCAGCTTACACAAAACACATACTACAACTACACTCTTGTTCATTCATGGAATCCGCACTTCAATGAATACTACATTGAATACAATGAATACTACACCATCATGATCATCATATCAACCGAAAAATCTCCAGAATTGCCGGTGTTACGCTATCCGCATCCAGTATCTTCCAGCGACCCTCACAAGATCATCGTCCATCATGCAAGGGGCCTGCCCATGCTGCGACTTCCGGTTCGTGGTCGCTACTCGAGAACCTTTTTGCCCCAGCGTCCATCGGCTCTACGAGTCATGTGCCTTGGCAACTGCCTTGGCTTGGCAATTCATGTCAGTTACTTTGGTTCGCCTGCGGATCTTAGCAATTCTGAATCGATCTCGCAGCAAAACTCTAAGCATTGCTGTTGTTTAAAGTTAAAATTAAATTCGATATTTTTGTATAACCATTATTCAACGTGCAACAGATTACATTAGCAAAAATTACGAGTTATTAAAAAAAGAAACAAAAACAAATTAATACATTTTAGTTCATAGCTACTTGGCGTCAAAAATATATTTGCATCGTCGGGAGGTAAAGTGCCCAGAAAGCTGGCCACATGCACTCGCTGCAGGCATATTTTATAACCCAAACATATGGTAAACATTTTGCAATTTCGCGAATCAATAGACGTACGTTTGGACCCCACGTCTGTTTTACCCCAAATGACTCAAATACATCATTCCCAAAAAGTTAGAGATATAGGTATGCTAAATTGATATACGACAGCCTAAGCTCAATCTAAGTAGATGCATACAGTAGAAAACTAAGTAGATGCAGGTTATCATTGTGACGGTATTTTTGTTTCACGATTACGGTTATTCTTTTATATACCGTGAAAAATCTTTTCTGTTTAGTCCTAAATAAATTATGTTAAAATCAATTGTTGCAGAGAAAAGTTAAAGACAGTTCTATACTTTAGTACAGTTCTCTGATTATCTTTAATAAATAAGTCGGAGATAAATATATATCTTTATATACCTACTTGTGGGTCAGGACCTCGTCAGTGAACAGATCTATACATCTTTACGGGACTGTTGGTTGTTGTACAGTACTCAATGAAGTAGGAACACATAATATGACCTTTCTTTTATTAGAGATCGTTTCATAAGCAAATTATAATTTTTTTCTACCTCTGCTTCGCCTTTTGAGATGTACTTCATATCAGCCGAAAGACTTCCACGTGCAGGACATATGCCGCCGCCATAGATAACCATGATTTGATGCTCTCAACTGTCTGGTGACCGGCGAGGTTAAGCAATTACGGTCGCGGTCAGTGCATAGATGGGTGACCGCCAAAGTGGTTTAATATCTGAGCGTCTCCATGCTTCGGAGGGCACGTTAAGCTGTCGGTCCTGGCTGTAGTCATTAGACAACAGTCGTTGAGCCATGTCGGAGGCCTACTGGGCGGCTTGAACAACTCCGACACTAGGGTAACCACTGCCCATACGATAAGTAAGTAAGCGACGAACACAACCTCTATCGGTCTATCCTGACGTAAATGAAATTAAAATCATATTTGTTGTTTTATTAAGGACTTCAACCTCTTGTATACGAATAAGACTTTTATATATTTAAAAATAAGAATACTATAATAGTATTTTTTTTGGTTCACCAACAACTTAAACATTGACATGAATCTTTAAAAATAGCACAATACTTAAGATCTAAATGTCTAGTCACTTATAGGTAAACACTACATTAAAAATTTAATGAGATACTTTTATAATTTTTTTTATGTGTACGTAAAACCCTAATGAGACGTGGTGGATGTCAACCCTCTCACTGCATTCGTTATATGATTTTGTCATTCGGCAGAGAGGTGAGTTTGAGCCAAGTAATGTTCTACGTAATTTTGATACCCGCAAACCACATTAAGAGGCTATGCTATGGCGATTAGGTCAGGTGTCAGGCTTTTGGACACGAGTAGCAACATCAAGAGGTCGTAACCACCGTGCTTAAAAGACAAAAGTCTCAAAATACGATTCTTAGCTTTCACTATTTTATTGCGTTCCACGGTGTATGTTCATAAGTTGGTAGTAAAATTTAGTTGGTATCAATTATGGACCCCGTTGGGTACACAGATACTACATATTTAGTCACGTATTTACCACAAGCAAATTTGCTTAACAGATAAATATCTGAAAATACAATACTCATTTTTCAGTCCTTAATTGAATTCTACAGAGTATGTTAATAAATTACACTACTTAATAGGCGAAAGTTTGTGAGTGTGTATGTTTGTTACTTCTACGTGTCTAAACGGCTGGTGCGATTACAAAAAAAAATTGGTATGGAGTTGGCTGACACCCTGGCTTAACACATAGACTATAATTTATAAAGTAACGCGGGTAAAACCGCTGGGCACAGCTAGTATGTTAATAAAATGGTAGTACAATTAAGTAGGTGTCAATTCATCGACCCTGTAGGGTACAGCACAGACACTACATATTGAGTCATACTCATCTCAACGTTTTGAACGGCTTTGAACGTTTTCAGATCTCACGTTTTGAGAACAACGTGGAGAAGAACGTTGATATCAATGTATAATAATAATAATGTCCTCCTAGCCGAATTTCGGCCACGGCGGCCAGTCTCAACAGATATTAGCCATCTGCGCGGGACATATTATAGTGCTCAAGTGTGTGCGCAAACACAGGAGAACTTTCTATTCCATCACTCCCATGATCCGATGGGACGCCTAACTCAAGACCGGAAAGAGGTCAGGTACAGGACTGACGGCTGTACGTGCTCTCCGAGGCACGGGGGTATAATACCACCAACTCCTAGACTTCGGGCTGATGCTGAGAAATTTTCTTTTTACAGAAATGTCCCAAAATCACTTTTGGCCCGACCCGGGATTTGAACCCAGGACCCGTTCTCTGCGGGAGAACACGCTACCGCTAGACCAACGAGGCAGCCAATATCATATGTATATACACGATATGTCGATGTATAAAAAAGTAAAATTCATTAAAAGTCCGTAACCATACCATCCTAGTGGTTGATAGACATTTTTCTTAACTTAATCGATATTCTATTTTATACGCTACTAGCTGTGCCCCGCGGTTTTACTCGCGTTAAACTTTATAAATTATTATAGCCCCTCCCCCGTAGTCGATAGCGTGATATTATGTAGCCTATATGTTGACCCGACCTCTTCGTAATATTCATGCAAAATTTGAAGTAAATCCATGCAGTACTTTTTGAGTTTAGCCCGGACATACATACAGACAAACAGATAAACAGACAAAAATTCTAAAAACTATATTTTTGGCCTCGATATCGATCGTAGATCACGCCCCAAGTATCCTTTTAAAAAAATATTCAATGTACAGTTTCGACTTTCCTACAATTTTATTATATGTATAGATTATTTGTTGACTTTTTCAATTTCTTTATTCCTCATTGCTTCGTAAAAGAGACCACATTTTTTTTTTATTGTGTTATAATATTGGCTTCAATTATCTCCACGGGGTGACCGTTTTTTCCCAACATGTGGTTAATTGGTGGCTAAAACTGCCCTATTGTTTTCAATTATTAGTACAAGACCAGTACATAATGATAACTAATTATATACCTATCATATCATATCAAGGTTAATTTCTTGATTGATTACTGTAAAAGATGGCAGAAAAATGATAAAAGTAAAATAAATGCAGTGGAAATGAGAGCTCTGAAAAGTATGTGTGGTGTGACTTTGAGAGACAGAGTTCGAAATACTGATGTAAGAGAACGTTGTGGTGTGACAGGATGTAATCATAAATATTGAAAAAGGTATGCTAATATGTTTTTAGAAAGGATGAATGAAAGAAGATTGACAAAAGAAGTGTACCTGGCCTGTGTGAATGGGACAACCGGAATAGGAAGACCTCGTCGAACATTCTCTGACCAAATTGGAGACGTTCTCAAGAAAGGGCAGGTCAGAAGTACCCTAAACCAGCGAGCATGTATGAAGAATATAATGACAGGTATCGAGGCAAAAGAGGTGTGCAAAGGCCGTGACAAATGGAAATCGGTTGTCTCTGCCTACCCCTCTGGGAAACAGGCGTGAGTCTATATATGTATGTATGATTACTGTAGTTAGTTTTTCATAAGTGACTACTATTTCCCCCACCTCCTTTACACGTAGGAACTAGTATAATATACATCTAAGAAGTACCGGAAATTGTATTTGGCCATGTCTTTGAAGACTTTATATAAAATGTTTATTTTGCTTGTCAAATAACGTCCTGAACAATTTACAGATACTTCAATCTGGTAACCGGTTGTTTGATTAAGGATTCATTTGCCAATTACCCAAGAACAGACCAAATTTATGCATAAGATCGCCCAAAATCGGAATAAACAAAATATATTTCTTTCTTTTTTAGTTTTTAAAGGAGAAGGAAACTTCTGGGCCCAGCAGTTAACTGGTTGAAATGTGAATTAAAAATACCGTTATATTTTTCTAAAGGAAATCACAAGATATGGTATCATGTTTCTATCTATGAAGCGAGAAAACTTAAATTAAGTTATGAAACGAAATAACCGATAAAATAATGATGAATTACTCGCAATCTATTAAGAATAAATCGGTATAATCTCAGAATATGTTTGAAAATCCAGTGACAAGTGCTTTTCGAGTTGAATCGATTCATAGCGGATCGTATTCCTTTAATTTTTCTTCGGGCAACACTTCTCTGCCTGACGCCTTTACATACTCTTTGACTGTCACTCGTTCGTTGTCTTTCGTTTTAAGTGCGCACGTATTTTCCATGTTTTATTTGTGGTTTTCTTCGACTGTAGTGACTGCACGGGGCGCAGGGGATCCAAACGTGCCAGATCTTCGACATGTCACACTCTCCATGCATAAAACCATAACACAACCGAAGCCATTCAAAAATATTTTGTAAAAAACTACAATTTATAATTTAACCTCACTTTTACTATACTTCATATAACTTGATTCCTGGATAGCCAAATTTCACCAAATTTTCAGTGAGGTCTTGTTATTATATCCTCTCACAAATAAGGCTAGTTTGATTCAGTTAACACCTGGGCCCAGGAATGTATGGAGTCATTTCCTCCTCCTTTATTAATCGCAACTTTGAGTTGATTGCGATTCTTAAATTTCAATATTCTCCACTATTTATGATACACTTTGTATTAACATATTCGACTTAAGAACACCTACCTATCTATAGTATCTAACTTTATAAAAGTCGAAAGATGAGTAACAGATGTTAGGATTTGTTCGCTAGATTCTCTTTTGTTTTCGAACTTTACTTTAAATATGAAAAGGCTATAATACTATACAGTGGTGACGGTGACATTAAATTAAAACACGATTATACTAATTAAGTGAAAGATTTTAAAATCATCAACTTAGCTTTACCTACGTTCTGATATTCAAAATTTGATTTTAATTTTTCAAATCGGTCAAGTAGTTTCGGAGCCTATTCAATACAAACAAACACAAAAACAATCATATCTTTCCTCTTTATAATATAAGTGTTAAAACTTACGAACTTTTATCACGTCACACTAAACTAAACAAATTGCTCAATAGCACAAATTGTCCACCGTTTACTCCGTGTACACATGTGATCACTTCTTGTCATATTAGTTCTTACTTTCCTTAAAACGTATCAAATAAAAGCCATTGGCTTTAATGTTTTTTTAATTGCCATTAATTCGGTCTCGCAGTTCCTGTAAGGAGTTCGCATCACGAGCCTAGACCTCTATTTAATTAATCGTCATAAAATGTTGGGCTGCCTCGGGTCTGGTAACAAAATTCAACGTACCCATCATCATAAACACAAGATCTGGGGCTCTACCGGCTAAGTCGCCGAACATCGTTTTCGTGAATGGCGTTCAAATAAATAAAGGTAGAAAATGACTTAATCAATCGTTAAATCGGCTTCAACGTTGACAATCGATTCCGGACCATTTATGACGTCACATGTAGTCATGGAAGCGGATTAAGGATTGATTAAGTCATTTTTAACCTTTATTAGGTCATTTGAACGCCATTCATGAAAACGATGTTCGGCGACTTAGCCGGTAGAGCACCTGCTCTATTAATAACTTCCTGTATGTATGAAACTGACCACAATATACAGATAGGACTAAACAGACATGATGACAATCTAAACAAAATAGCGATGAGAACTAAAACAAAGGTATAATCTCAAAATTTAATGTTAACATTTTGTAGTTTAATAGTGCAATTACAAGCGCTCTTAATGGGTTTATGTGAATGAGATCTTGTTTAATTTTAATGGAGCTGGGCCAGTATGAAGTTATTAAGTTATACTTTATAAGGGACATTTTTTATAGTGAAAATATGTTTCGGCATGTCGGGCAGTTTTGAGATGGGAGAAACAATTATTATTAATTTATTCAGAGATAACAATTTTACAATCGTATTTGAATATTAACGAGACTTACATACTAGACACACAAAATAAAAATAAAAGGAATTTATATAATATCAATAAAAAATACAATAATGAATATAGCTACGACGAACCATAATTAACAAAGTCACCTTAAAATTTAAATTCTTCAACTGAGTAAAAGCACCCTTCCAGCAAAAGCTTTTTTAATTTATTTTTAAATATGTTAGGACTATCGATAGTTTTAAGCTCAACCGGCAGGGAGTTAAATAATTTTACCGCTTGATATCTACAGCCATGCATCGCGACATTTAACCTTGGTTGCAAAGGAACCTCCAAATCTTTCCTTCTAGTATTAAGTCTTAGTTCTCTTTGTGCTTGCGTTTCATACTTACACTGATGTTGAATAACATCCATGAGTACAACAAAAATGTAGAGACTAGGAACGGTTAGAATTTTCAGCTTACAGTAGTGATCTTTACATGACTCCCACGGAGGTATTCGAACCATAGTTCGAATTGCCCGTTTTTGAATGGTAAATGCTTTATTCATATTATAGTCATAACTGTTTCCCCAGAATTTAACACTATATCTTAATTTAGATTCAACCAGCGCGTGATAAACTACTTTAAGTTGTTTAATGTCCACCTCATCTCTTAAGCTTCTCAGGGCGTAACAGGCTGAACTTATTGCATTTTCTATTGCCTCTAGTTCCGGTTTCTAGTTTAAAAACTGATCTATATGTACTCCCAGGAATTTAACAACATGATTGAGTTCGACTTTGGCCCCTTTACTAAATATGTCAACACTTTCCTTTTTTCGCGCCGTTGTTTGAAACAATATAGCGTTAGTTTTATTAATATTTAGTTGCATATTGTTGGCCGCGAACCATTCATTAAAGACCAATAACGAGTTATTTATCTGACATTGTAGTCCGTGTGAACTATTAGCTGATATAATTGCATTTGTATCGTCTGCATAGACTATTAACTTACTTGCAGGGACAGAACTCGAAACAAAACTCATAAGGTCATTCAAATAAATTATGAAGAAAATTGGTGCTAATATTGATCCCTGCGGTAGACCACATCTTATATTACTTAATTTAGACTTAGTTATGACTTCTTGTCCTCTTACAATGTTTTTGATTTCGACGAACTGTTTCCTATTGCTTAAGTATGACCTTATGAGACTTAACACATTACCCCTAATTCCGTAAAATTCCAATTTGCCAAGAAGGATTTCATGGTCGATTGTATCAAATGCAGCGGATAGGTCCAAAAATAAACCTGCTACTTTCATTTTGTTATTTAATTCACCTAATACCTCATTAATTAGTTGGTCAACCGCATCGACAGTACCCAGTCCCGTTTGATAACCAAATTGGCGTTTGTTAAGAATTTTGTTCAGATGCAAGTGGGATACTATTCTATCTTTCAGGAGTTTTTCATATATTTTAGATAGTACCGGCAATAATGAAATTGGTCTATAATTCTTAGGATCCGTTTTCTTACCCTTTTTATGGATAGGAATAACTCTAGCAATCTTAAGTTGGTCTGGGAAAATACTCACACTCATGCAATTATTGAAAAAGTTTGATAGCGGCACAGCAAGGACATCTATATTGTTTTTTATGACAGTGACAGGTATTTCATCGTATCCATGAGACTTTTTAGTTGCCATCTTTTTAATGATAAATTTAATTTCATTCATATTTGTTTGCCTAATTTCCATGTCATTATTTACTCTTTCTGAGTTTTTAATCAGGATATTTATAGCTAAAGTCTTGTCTAAATTAATTTGGTTAGAACTATGGTCAAATAGGTTCACAAAGATATCTGCTATTTCTTGGGTGTCGCTAACAATTTTATTGTTAAATTTTATTAAGTGATTGTCATTTTTTCGGTAATAACGCTTATTTCTATGTTTTTTTACTGTATTCCAAATTTGTTTTGTCCTATTTTTTGCTGTTGTTATCTCTTTTTGAACTGCCTTTTTCTTCAATTGTGCTATAAGACGTTTGTATAATTTTATATAATTGTTACGGTAGGATACTATTGTTTCATGGTTGTAGTTTCTATTTATTGTGTTCAAAAATCTTTTCATTTTGCTAGACGTTCTAATTCCTTTAGAAATCCAACGAATTTTGTTTTCAGACTTTGTGTTTACTTTGATGGTTTTCTTTTTAAATGCCGATTGGAATGTTTTTCTTAATTCGTTCATAAAACTATTTACATAACAATTTAATAAACTGTTATTTATAAGCAATCGTCTAAAAAGTAATTTGTTTTTTACCGAGTAGACTCTACGTTTCGACGTATAGAACTCAGTTTTTTTTCTCGAGTGTGTCGATTGTAGATTTAGACTACAGAAGATACTTGCATGGCCATCGCCAAGACCGTTGTGGTCTACTTTAGGAATATTTACGTTTTCATCCGGCAAGTTGGTCAAAATGTTGTCAAGGCATGACTGAGAATTATTTCGTGAGAAGGTTACAGAGTCAACTAAAGCGATATGAACTCACTTTGATATTTACTTTGCTTTAGAATATTAACATTAAAGTCTCCGAGTATAACACAGCTTTTGTTGAAAAAGTGCTCCAGTTATATTTCGAGCCCAGACATAAAATCAGCAAAATTTTTATCATCTGGAGTTCTGTATAAACAACATATATTTAGGTTAAGTATTGTATCTTTAATTCCACATATCTCAAAACTACCCAATTTATACATTTTTTTACAGATTTTTAATTCTTCTGTTTTACAGCTTAAATGTGCTAAAATAAGTGAGCCACCCCTTATTTTTTTAGCTCTGGTATTGTATGCGGCTAGACAATAGTTATCAAGACCGAAAACAGAAATACTTTGTTTATTAAGGAAATGCTCACAAACACATATATAATCAATGCTGGTATTCAAGTTACTTAAGTAGATTGTTAAGTCATCCTTTTTATTTGATATTCCACATAGATTTTGGTAAAACAAATTTATACGACACGCGGAAGTCACATTAGCTCCGGAATTTTCATCCATCACATTAGGTACGAAAAAATGTTTGGTCGTGATTTGATGTTGTGGCTTCTGTTTGTGTGCTTGCACAAGCTATCTCACGAGCATTTCTACTGAAATCATCACATCGAGAAGTTTGTGTGGAGACAGTCCTATAAATTATTTTAGTATTAGTAAAGTTCAATTGTCTTTCATAAAACTCTATGCGCCTATTTTCATAACATGTCCGCAAAATGTCTTTTAAGATAAATCTACTCATGAATAGTCTGTTATGAGAATACATGTTTCGGTGACTGTGAGTATAATAGTCCAAATCTAAAACTTTCACGTTTTTAAAAAGGGTGCTCACCAAACGCAGCACTTTATTAACACTTTGTACATTTAAATATCTATTCTTATAAATAGTGCTTAAGAGCACATTTGTGTTGGTGAGTTTGCTTAAGTTATAGTAAAGTATTGACTGTAGCTGTAGTGGATTTGTGTCGTTGGAACCAGTCAGTAAAATAACAAAATCTTGTTTGGTATAGTTTTCACAACTCTTAATACATTCTTCTAAAACATGTTTGGTGGTCGCATATGACTTTACGTTTACAAAGACTTTAAATTCCTTGCCTAATAATTCTTGAAGAATTACGCCAATTCCACGACCATTTTCATCTGAAAAAATCATTACACGCCTGCTGGCTGGTTTAACGTCGTATCTATGTCGGATGTCTCTTCCATTACCCTTAAACAAAGTAGGCTGGTGCTGTTTTAATTCTACTTCATTCGGAACTTTTTTAGGATTTATTTCCTTTTCTTTTCCCTGAAAAATATTAGAGCAGCTATCCAGATCCCTTGTTTCTTCCTCGAATAACGGGTCCATCAAACAACCGTCTTGCTTATTTGTATTTTCGGGTTGCACTATTATATTTGCGATTGTGTCAGTTGATATAGGTGTATCCGTAGATTTAGGTGAATAATTATTGACGCACGGGGTTTGTGGTTTTGTAGTTATGTACGTTGATTCTGCCGAGTTCTCGGTGAGTTGCTGTTGGTGTATGACTGTAGTAGTTGTTAACTCACATGAAGAAGTTCTGTGTAAATTTAATTTGACATCAGTGTATTTTAAACGTCTTCTATATTGTGGAGAATAAAATTTCACCGGAGACGTATTTTTAATTGAGTGTACTTCGTCTAAGCCAACAGACTTACAGAATTTAATTTTTTGCTGACAATTGTGCACTTCCTTTCTTAAAATAGTGTTTTCTGTTAGTAGGTTTTCTATTTCGGCATGGGCGCTTAGTAATTCTGAACTTAGCTTGTTTACTTTCTCTTTCATATCTAAATAATTGTCGTTATTGCAGCCTTCTGACATACTGTGACACGAAACGTCTAATTCCATATCTAATTCGCTGTCGTTAAACTTTAAACCCCTTTTTTGTGTATTAACGTAGTCCTGGTATTCCATGATATATTAATGATGATTTATTAATGATGGCACAAATATTCCATTAAAACCACAACAATTTTGTAGATCGTTGTTCAATGTAATCAATTTAGCATGTGAAGCGATTTAAAGCAACTTTAAAGTAATTGAACACACCCGACCCTGTTACCGTTACCTTTACCGAAGTATCTGTGCATAATTATGTACATATATTATAGCTGTGTGGTGATGGCCTAGAGAATATCACCACCCCCTCTCATTCCGTGGGGGGACGTAGAAGTCGTCCCGAGGGAATATATTCCAGAGAATGGGCAGCAGCGTTCTCATGAGTACCAATTTCTACCTTACTGCGATCGCCAACCCGTTTGCCAAGCGTGGCGATTATGGCAGATCCCCTCAAATGAAGGACACAATTAAAGTCAAAACACAGTCCCCGGCAGCCCTGCTATTCCCAGCCGTGGTAACAGCCGTGGTTACGGCAGGGCAGGGGGTGCTAAGAATCCCCGGCAGATTCCGCGTTACCAAAACTGACGACCTCTGGCCCTGGCAACATACAACACACGCACACTGCGGACCGACGAGAAGATGATCGAACTGGAGGAAGAATTGAGCAGGTTACATTGGGACATAATAGGATTATCTGAAGTCCGAAGAGAGGGGGAGGACACGATAATCCTGAAATCCGGGAATCTGTTCTATTTCCGGGAAGGCGAGCAACTCTCCCAAGGTGGTGTTGGGTTCATAGTCCACAAGTCCCTCGTCCACAACATAGTGAAAATCGAGAGTGTGTCGACTAGGGTTGCGTACCTTATACTCAGAATTACCAAGCGGTATTCGTTGAAGGTCATACAGGTTTACGCGCCGACTTCAAGGCACTCCGACGATGAGGTTGAGGTCATGTATGAGGATATTTCTAGAGCCATACATACCTCGAACTCTTATTTCACTGTGGTCATGGGGGACTTTAACGCGAAGCTGGGTAAACGATTCGGGAATGAGCTGAAAGTGGGGCAATTTGGAACTGGAGACCGGAATCCCCGGGGCCAAATGTTGGCCGACTTCATGGAGAAGGAGGGACTCTTTATGGTGAACTCCTTTTTCAAGAAGTCGGAAAACCGCAAATGGACCTGGGTAAGCCCCGATGGTAAAACAAAAAACGAGATAGACTTTATCTTGTCGACGAGTAGACAGGTGTTCAATGACGTCTCAGTGATCAATACGGTTAAAACCGGGAGCGATCACAGACTGGTGAGAGGCTCATTGAACCTAAATGTCAAGCTCCACAGGTCCCGACTAATAAAGTCTACGCTCCGACCTTTACCCATCCACATCCAAAACCCTGAACCCTTTCAGCTCGAACTGCAAAACCGTTTCGAATGCCTAACAGATTGCGAGGAAGTGGACTCATACCATGACAGGCTCGTAGAAGCTGTCCATACGGCTGGGTCTAAAGCCTTCAAGGCCCACCGTACAAACAGAACCAAAAAGATCTCTGACTATACCCTGCAGCTTATGGACGAAAGACGGAAAATGGTTCTGACATCCTCTGATGATGCTACCAGATACCGGCAGCTCAACAGACAGATCTCAAAGTCTTTGACACGCGACACGCGCCAATTTAATACAAATTGTATTAAAGAAGCCATTGAGCGGAACAAAGGCTCTAAAGTGTTTGCAAGAGAACTGTCTGTTGGACAGAGCCAACTGACGAAGCTGAAGACTGAGGATGGCAGAATCGTCACGTCTAAACCTGAGTTGCTGGGAGAGATCGAGAGGTTCTATGGACAGCTGTATGCGAAAACCCAGTCACCTGTCGATAGTGGTGCCTCAGATCCCAGAGCACGACTAACCCAACACTTCACCGACGACATCCCGGACGTCAGCCTGTGCGAGATTAGAATGGCTCTCGAACAGCTTAAGAACAACAAGGCGCCTGGTGATGATGGAATTACGGCAGAGCTTCTGAAGGCGGGTGGTACACCAATCCTACGGGCCCTTCAGAAGTTATTTAACTCCGTCATACTAGAAGGTCAAACACCAAAAGCATGGCACAGGGGTGTGGTGGTGCTCTTCTTCAAAAAGGGCGATAAAACCCTCTTAAAGAATTATAGACCCATCACACTGCTGAGCCATGTTTACAAGTTGTTTTCGAGGGTCATTACGAATCGTCTCGCACGCAGGTTTGACGACTTCCAGCCTCCCGAACAAGCCGGTTTCCGTAAAGGCTTTAGTACCATAGACCACATACATACGCTGCGGCAGGTTATACAGAAGACCGAAGAGTATAACCAGCCATTATGCTTGGCGTTTGTGGACTATGAGAAAGCCTTCGATTCGATCGAAACTTGGGCCGTACTGAGGTCTCTCCAAAGGTGCCAAATCGACTACCGGTATATCGAGGTGTTAAAGTGTTTGTACGAAAACGCCACTATGTCAGTGCGACTCCAGGACCAGAACTCGAAACCTATCCACTTGCAGCGAGGTGTGAGACAGGGAGATGTTATATCTCCGAAACTGTTCACCGCTGCATTGGAAGATGTCTTCAAGCTTCTGGACTGGAAAGGGTTTGGCATCAATGTCAATGGCGAGTACATCACCCACCTTCGATTTGCCGACGATATAGTAGTCATGGCTGAGACCCTTGACGACCTCGGTACAATGCTCGATGGCCTCAGCAGAGTCTCTCAACAAGTGGGTCTGAAAATGAACATGGATAAGACGAAAATTATGTCAAACATCCATGTTGCACCCACTCTAGTTAAGGTTGGAGACTCTGCACTCGAAGTTGTAGAGAACTATATTTACCTAGGACAGACCATCCAACTAGGTAGGTCCAACTTCGAGAAGGAGGTCAATCGTAGAATCCAACTCGGCTGGGCAGCGTTCGGGAAGCTATTTAATATCTTCTCGTCCCAAATACCGCAGTGTCTCAAGTCGAAAGTCTTCGACCAGTGTGTGTTGCCAGTGATGACTTATGGAACAGAGACGTGGTCGCTAACTATGGGCCTTATCAGGCGGCTCAAGGTCACCCAAAGAGCAATGGAAAGGGCTATGCTTGGAGTTTCCCTGCGAGATCGAATCAGAAATGATGAGATCCGCAGGCGAATCCAACATAGCCCTAAGAATTGCCAAGCTGAAGTGGCAGTGGGCAGGGCACATAGCTCGTAGAGCCGACGGCCGCTGGGGTAGAAAGGTTCTCGAGTGGCGACCACGAACCGGAAGACGCAGCGTGGGCAGGCCCCCTACAAGATGGACCGATGATCTTGTACGGGTCGCTGGAAAACGCTGGATGCGGATAGCGCAAGACCGGCAATTGTGGAGATTTTTGAGGGAGGCCTTTGTCCAGCAGTGGACGTCTTTCGGCTGATATGATGATTATGTATGTACGATCATAGAGAGTAAGGCGAGTGAAATGGTTTTCCCCATTTCAAAAATTACCAACATGTATGATGTTGGCAATTTTTGAAATGGTCAAAACAATTTCAGGCGCGTCAATATTACCGTTACCGTTACCACGTATATATTCAAGTTTTCACTTTTGTCGGCACGTGAGGAGAAAAAGTGTATTTTCTAAATGGAACTAATCGTTTCCGCTCTACCACCACTGCAACTACTGTAGACCAAGATCAACAGTGGCACACCATGAAAGAACACTGAGCAGTGAGGCTCAGGCATGTCCCGGGAAAACGCTTCGACTTTATTGAATGCCCCACAAATTTAATCAGAAATAAACAAGGAGAAGTTTGAAATAAATTGTCACAATTTCTTTCAAAGCGTAATGGGAGAGATATAGTATAGATGGATGATACTACCTAAGCTAGAGCCTCTTAAAACGAGAGACTTGGCACTAGACAAGCCAACTCCTAAAGCACCAAAGGTTGACCTGTTATAATTCTACCAATAGACCCAGCCTGGTGCTCATAGTATCTGGGTAAAATACAATGAACACCTTTAATAACTGAGTACTTTAACCAAACCCATTAAAGATATGATCACATTGATTTGACAACCTAATTATCATAACTAAATACATATTTGGCCAGCGGCTTCAGCACTTGAATTTTTTATGGCAATGAAATCCTGCTTCTAAAAGCTGCGGTAATATATACGAGGAAAAATCCAAGTCGGCCATCACAAAATTCTTCATTAAGATTTGTTCAGCCGCGTTCAAATTCTGCATCCTAGCCATGAAGTGAACGGAACCGGGGCTTGAGTCATCTAGCAAATAACGTATGTCACCCTAAAATTGCCGCTTAACGGCTTTGTTGTATTGTGGCGTCATTATTTTCGCCACACAGAAAGAAATAATAATGTATAATATATCTGTAACTGTTAACTTTGGTATTGACCATTACCCTTTGGCGACCTTATTTACTCCCATGAGCACTAAGTTACTTACTTTTTAAGACAACTTCTCGTAACAAAGATGACATGAATATTTATTTGAGATGTGTCAAGATTAATTTAGTAAACAATGTAACCTTCCTTTATAGACTCATTATTAAATTGGAAAGAAGAGTTGTCCAAAATTTAATCAACTTTGTCCTCGGCTTGTTATACACTCAGGATTCTTAGGAATGAAATAGATAAAAAGCATTTAGAGGCTGTTTACCATGCTCTTGTTGAATCTAGATTAAGGTACAGTATCATGTTCTGGGGGAATAGTTATAGTTATAACTCACAAATAGCCTCCGTACTGCAAAAACGTGCGATAAGAACCATAGTTAAAATACCTCAGTACGAATCATATAGAGATCATTTTTTAAAATTAGGTATTCTAACGGTCCCTGGTCTCTATATACTAGTACTTTTAAGCCATTTTTCTAAATAATGAAAGAAAAATAATAAATGAAAGAGAGCTTAGAGAGAGCACACGATGAAAAGTCATAAAAAAATGAAATGGTCCCGAAATTTAATATTGCTAAATATTCTGCTCAATACCAAGCTATAGAAATTTTTAACAAGTTACCTACTGATTTAAAATCAATAATTTACAATTATTCGCTATTTTAAACTAAGCTAAAGGCATTCTTGATTTTAAATTGTTTCTATTCAGTATCAGAGTTGACAAATTCAAATAATAATTAATGTATAAGATCCTATTAAGTTATTAATTGCTCTGGTTAATTTTATTGCAAAAGTTCTGTGTGGTGTATATAGTTTTATTTTATTTAATGTTATTTTATTATTCAATATTTTTGACTGTTTCTGTAATTGTTTATTGTATTTATGTAATTGAAAATTGCTAGTTATAAGTTAATTGTATTTCGGATACAATGTATATTGTTAACGAATTAATAAATGAAATGAAAATAATAATAATATCCTTGGACAGATAACTGATATAATATATTAATATATTTTTATTATATTCTATCAGTTATCTGGTTTCCATATTACAAGCTCGGCTTGGATTGGATTGGGATCAGATGATTTTAAAACAACTTTAATGTCGCTCACAAGATTTGAGAGAGGAAAAAAGTTCGATGGCATGACATCAATGACCATTTCTCATTACTACACAACTTTAACTACATCTGCCTGAATATATAAATGAATCAATATATAATCTTGGAATAACTAACACACTGCCATCTGATCCCAAACTAAGCAGAGCCTGTATTATGGCAAGCAGACATACTAATAGAATAGAATTAAATTTATTTCAATTAGGTACATAAGGAACACTTTTGCGCGCCACATATTATAAAATAAATCGATAGTACATTAAAATGGTCCATATAACAGTCTTAAAAATTATAAAAATACCTAATTTATGTCAAAAAGTTAATTATAAATATTCTCTAAAACAGTCCTAGAAAAAAATACCTAATCCAATGTCACAAACTAAATAAATATCTACTTCATATATCTTTAAAAATTAAAATAATAACTAATTATATAACATACGTAATTCTATTAAAAAAAAGAAAAGGAAACCTAATCAGATGACACAAATAAATTACAATCAGTCAATGATTTTTTTTCGTTCAGCTCAACATACTCCATGCTTTGTTACCATTCAGATATTTCTAAATATATAAAAAAATAATATCTGGGACATTACTCACACACTACCATCACAAATTAAACAGAACTTGTACTATAGAAATCAGATAACTGATTTTTATTGTGTAAATACATACATATATAGGTCATTACATCCAGACACAGGACAAACCGACATATTCATGCACACAAATATCTGTCCTGGGTGGGAATCGGACCCATATACTGGGGCTTGAAAGGCAAGCATGTACCAACCACGCCAACTTATACCCAGACACAGAACAAATAATAGTGCTCATCACACAAAGATTTATCCCGGGCGAGGATTGAACCCACACCCTCTGGCCAACATACCAGTCAAATCATTTCTAAATCTACCTACTTAAATATAAGTTTTTGCAGTTAAAAGCTTTCTTATTTAATCAGTTCCCATCATAAGAATTTTTGTTTCCGAAGCCCTCAGTAGATGGCGTTGCCTTCGAATTAGAAGTCACTATGGTTTCGTTACACGACTGGGAGGTATACCCTGAATGGAATTGATGAAATTAAGCAATAAAGCGTGTCACATTATGGTAATTTTTTGAATGGAACCATCTCCTTATAAAGGTGATGTGTTCTATGTAAAGAATATAACAATTTCATATTGGTATATATATAGTTCATGAAGGATGGTACGATAGCGATTGTAACGCAATACACGTATGTGTACGTATGTTGCGACATCATCGAATAGGTTTACTGTGATGTTTTTGAATATGGTTCTTAACGCCTACGAAATAAGGATGTTGTTTATTAATTTGTAGGTAGTTAGTAGTGTGGTATTGATGAGGTTTATATAGTACTAAGATAAAAATTAATTATAAATTCTTGCAATCTGGCCGCGCGATCTATAGTGAGTGGATAAATATTTCAATTATAACTTTTTCATATTTAACTCATGTTATAATTTCCTATAATATTTACAAATACTTCAAGCCAGAGCAGATGAATAATTTTAGAAATTTGCCTTTCTCTTGGTAGTGGAAGGCGGATTAACGACTAGTTACTTATATCTGACCATTAGGCAGAGAAAACAAATAAAATGAGAAATACATTTTTAAACTAGTAAGTCACATATTAAAGGTCTACGTCTGGCGCTCAGCACCTACCTGCACATTCACGGTCTGTGATTATGAAGTTATAATAATATTTATTATCATTTCAATCAAATCATTTCAAAAAGATGTAAAATGCACGTGTCCCGGATTTGAATCCCGCGCAGGATAACTATATGTGTGACCCATAAATAGTTGTTCTGAGCCTGAATGTACTTTGTGTCCGTCATGTATATGTTTGTAAAGTACCTACCCCGCGACAAAGGGATAACAATTAAATATTGTGGGTGTTGTCTTTTAAAAAAAATGTCTAAAACTATAAATATGTACAAACTTAAACAATAATTTGACAATCATCACCATCATATCAGCGGAAAGACTCCCACTGCTGGACGAAGGCATTCACCATCTCCGCAATTGCCGGTATTGTGCTACCTACATCCAGCGGCTTCCAGCAATCCTTACAAGATCATCGGTCCATCATGTAGGGCGCCTGCCCACCATGTTCTATTCTTTCTTCTCAACAGTCTCTGCCCACTGCCACTTCAACTTGGCAATTTTGACAATAACTTCTATTCTTGCAAACATTGAAATAAACCATTGAAATTCCATAATTATGATCAAATATTATCATGTGGTAAGGCTCCACAAAGAATGGGGGAATATGCCATAATCGCCACGCTTGGCAAACGGGTTGGGTTCGGTTCGGGCAGTTTGATGGTCATAGTTCACAGAAAAACGCTGCTGCCCGTGCTCTGAGAGATATTCCCTCTGAACGATGCACCCCTCGGGATGAGATGGGGTGGTGATGTTCTTTGCCGGAAGCAACTCAGCAGCAGCAGCTATTTTTATTAATCCTAGTATATATGTACGTAGAATTAGGCTATTTGTCATTGCCATTACAGTACAATTAACTAAAATGCTGTTAACATTAGTTATTATTTTGACTGCCTTGGCCTAGCGGTAGCGTGTTCAATCAAAGACAATTATAATCCCGGGTCAGGCCAAAAAGGGACTATGGGATCTTTCTGTTAAGAAAAAAATCTCAGTATCAGCCCGAAGTCTGAGAGTTGGCGGTAATACACCCCCGTACCTCGCACAGCACGTAAAGCAGTCGGTCCTGTACTAGACCTCTTTCCGGTCGAGTCACTAGTCGCCCCATCGGATCATGAGAGTGATGGAATAGAAAATGCCGCCATGTTTGCGCACCAATATACATATGTCCCGCGTAGATGGCTAGCCTCCACGCATACTGGCCGCCGTGACCGAAATCGGCTAGGAGGATATCATCATCAATGTTTATATTATTTTACATGGCTTTTACGGTGATTGCAGCAAAATCTTGCGCGGTTCAACTTCATTATTATTATTATTATTAAGTGTTTATCACACTAGCAGCTAGTAAGCTGATGCGTGTGTTTTTGTTTGCAATTTGGAAAATTTGTCAAGTCTGTTTTTGAAGCAGTTTAAATTGGGTGCCTTTATGACAGTTTCAGGAAGTTTATTCCACTCATTGACCACACGGTTTGGCAGGAAGTGTTTTAGTGGATTGCTTTTGTGCGGTATTCTGCTTAATTTTAGGGAGTGTCCTCTCAGATATTGATTGTCACTTAGAGTAAACAAGTCCCTAATTCCTGCTACATTGTAGGACCCAGACAAAACTTTGTAGGTTTCAATGAGACTTCCCCTCTGTCTACGTTTTTCGAGAGAAGTGAGGCCAAGGTCTTTTAATCGTTCCTCATATGGTTTGTTTCTCAGTACTGAAGCCATTTTTGTCGCTCTTCTCTGGACCTTCTCTAATAGCATGATGTCTTTCTTGAAATAAGGATCCCATATCACATATGCATATTCTAATAGTGGTCTTATATAAGTTTTATAAATTTTCAAGACAGTTTTGGGAGTAAGACACTTAAACGCTTTTCTGACAAGATATAACATTGAATTAGCTTTTTTAGAGACACCACTGATGTGGGTTTCCCATTTAAGGTCATTTGTTATAACAACTCCCAGATCTTTTTGTGTAGTTACAGGAGCATGGGGTTGATTTCCCAGGTAGTAAATGTTATGGGGATTTTTCTTGCCAATGTGTAATATGGTGCACTTTGTTACATTCAATGTTAGTAACCACTGTGTTGTCCAGTCGAATATGGCATCCAAATCTTTTTGTATATCATGCGATTGTAGGCATGGATTTGCGAAGAACTTCGTGTCGTCGGCAAACATCGAAAAAGGGAGTTGTAGAGTATTCTTTAAGTCTGTTAGGTATAGTATAAAGATGAGAGGTCCAAGTACAGACCCTTGAGGCACACCGCTGTGAACTGGTCGCGCTACAGAGAGTTGATTTCCAATTCTTACACAAAAGGTTCTATTTGTTAGAAAGTCTCTTATCCAATCTAATATCTTTCCACGTATTCCAAGGTATTCCAATTTATGTATTAGCCGTCGTAGAGGCACACGGTCAAAGGCCTTTTCATAGTCAAGGTAAACAACATCAGTGGGTTGACCTTTGTCGTGATTAGTTATCCATTGGTTGACACACGTAATCAGATTTGTAGTTACAGAACGCTTTGGGACAAAGCCATGTTGTTCATTCAGTATAAGATTTTCTTGGCTAAGAAAACTTCTAAGTTTATCAGCTATGATTTTTTCCATGGTTTTGCATAGAATACTTGTCAAACTTATTGGCCTGTAGTTGTTAGTAAGTAACTTATTTCCTTTCTTATATATGGGCACAACCGTAGCCATTTTCCAATCAGCGGGTACGCATCCTGAATCTAAAGATTCATTCATAAACTTGGTAATGGTGTTTACGAGTGTAGACGAGCATTTCTTAAGCAAAATGGCCGGGATCTCATCAGGTCCAGTGGCTGTAGTGTCGTCGAAAGTATCAAGAGCTTTTTTAACTAATTCAGCTGTGATTTCAATAGTTTCAAGTGATTTTATACTTCTTGCCATATTGATAGTTGGTAACGGTCCATCAGGCTCTTTAACAAAGGTAAGTTCAAACTGACTTGCAAACATCTCCGCTATTTGTGTCGGTTCGACAATTAGTTGATTTGATTCATTCTTCAAGATAGATGGTATGCTCACTTTGGAATTAAGTTGTTTTCTTATATATCCATAAAAAGATTTTGGTCCCGAGTCGATTATATTTGATTCAAAGTAAGCTCTTCTTCTTCGGGTAAGTTGTAGGATTTTATTGTTAACATTTCTATATTCACGATACATATCATCAGTTTTTCCTATTTGGTATATATGCCACAGTGCTTTCTTTTTTGAAGTTAAATCGAATATTTTTTATTTATCCATGGTTTATTAAAGCATTTATTTTTGTAGTTTGATTTCTTGGGTATGAATTTATTGATTGCCTTATGTATTTGCTGCTTCAGTGAGAGCCATGAATCTGTAGGTGAACTGTCATTGGTTCTCAATGTTTCTGCTAAATGTTTGTTTATGGTATCAAAGTTTGCATTATAAAAATCGTGACGTTGTTCGTTGTCAGTTCTCTTATCATTGTTACTAAGTAGTTGGATACAAGCTGTGATAACTAAGTGATCACTTTTGCCAATTGGTGGATAATACTCTACGTCACAAATTAGCGTATCTTCATTACATAAAATGAGGTCCAGCAATGATTCCTCATTGTTCCGTTTCCTGGTAATTTGTGTAACTAATTGGTTCAAGTTACTATTATTGTACATGTTCATAAAACATTCGCTGACTTTGTCATGTCTGGTGACACCTTCAAGTGGCCACTTTAAGTTGGGTAAGTTGAAGTCACCAGCAATAATTACTGTGTTTTCCGCCGATGCCTTTTGTATCATGTCGAAAAGGGCTATGTCTGAATCTTGTACCGTGTTGGACGGTGGGCGGTATACGCATGCTAACAGAAAGTTAATGTCTTTGATATGAATGTCTAGCCATAGAGCTTCTACTTGTGCGTTATAGTACGAGCTAATTACTTTAGTTATTATAGTGGTATTATTTATTTCATAAGCAGCATATATCAATACACCACCTCCTTTTTTGTTTTGTCTGTCTAATCTGTAGAGCGTGTACCCCGGTATATTAATTAGAGTATCACTTATTTTATCATGGAGATGTGTTTCGGTTATCAATATAAAAGTGGGCATATGCACTTTTACTTCGATGAGAAATAGATCAAATTTTGCCATAATGGACGCCAAGTTTGTGTAAAGTATGCAGAGTTCAGTGAGATTTGTTGCGGTCAGTTTTTTGTTGTTGTAATAATTTTGGGACTATTGTTAATATATTTTATGACAAGGTTTTTCTCACCATTTTCGGCCCTTGTGGCCAATTCCTCTCGCAGTTTCCTTAGTTGATCCCGTTGGTAAAGCGTCATGTCTGAATAAATCCTAATTGATTTGGATAACTTACTCTTGTTCTTTAAAATTTCTATAGCACCCTTTTTGTTGCTAAGGATGACTTTCACTGGACGGGGTTTAGAGAGACTTTCAGAGTTAGGTTTACCAAGCCGGTATGTGGTGATTATTTCTGCATTCGATACGCCGAGTGGGATAAAAGCTTGGGCTACAGTGAATTGATCATGTGTCTTTCTTTCCTCCGGGGAAATGTCTTTTGATTCTGGTATCCCATAGACAATGATATTGCGACTGCGCTTTTTTCTTTCTTCGATTTCATCTATTACTGCGTCTAGGTTTATTGCTCGCGATTGGGTTGACTTGAGCTCTTCGACTTGGTTTTTAAGTTCTGTGACTAACTTACGTAGCTCTGGGACCTGCCTTAGACCCCCCTCGCACTCTTCACAAAGGTAAGACAGTTTGGGTTTCTGCAGCCCAAAAACACGCAATTCTGTTGCAGACAGCCCGCTACAGTTAACACATATTACACGCATGCATCCTTTACACATAACTTTAGGACTTTTCACACTGATGTAAAAAGTCCTAAAGTTGGTATGGTGTTGTAAACCTGAGTATGGTGTTACATTTAAAACACTGCGCCATGTTAAGTAAAATTTCCCACAGTTCAGCAAATAATTTTTGATGTGGCAACCCAGCCGTAGTAGTGGTCACCCTATATTATCTATGCCACTTCTTGACAGTTGCTTAATGACAGATTACAATCGAAACTACTTGTTATTGTAGGTACGTGCCACTAAAATATCAGATCACCCACAACTTTTCAGATATATGATTTTTAACACAGTTTAAACTATTTAAAATGCTGTGAAATTCTCTGTTAAAATAGTTCATTTCACAGTATGATTGTTTTTCTCCAAAACGCAAGCACTTTTCACTGAAATTAATCACTTTATCACACAAACAATAATATTTTGTCGAGAGACTACAAATACGATGTTGCTTAAGTGACAGTTGACAGTATCATGGCTGTCCTTCGCTAAGATCTTCAATATCGCGAGAGACCTAAAGATATGTAGTATAGGTATGCGATTCTTTGTCGGACCGGTTGTCGTGGTTGGTAAATGCTTGCGTTTCACGCCGCAGATCTTGGGTACGACGCCCAGCCAAGACAAATATTTGCGTGCATGAACATATCTGTTTGTCCTGAATCTGGGTGTATCTATATAAGTATGTAGGTAATTACAAAAGAAAAGTAGTATACAATAAAATATATTACCTATAAATCAGTTTACTGGTTTACATAGTACAAGCTCTGCTTAGTTTGGGATCAGATGGCCGTGTCTGAATAATGTCCCAGGATATCAAAAAATGATACTAAAATAGCTACTGAGATATATGTATTATGCCGTTAAAAGTTTCCACGTTTAAGTACCTATACACGGTTACAAAGATTTTGTTTACCCGCCCATCCCTAGATGGAGTTACTGCCGAATTGAAAGTCGCAAGCGTTTTGTGTCGCGGCTTTGAATATATACCTCGAAGGAAACTGCGTGTTGGTGAATTTCGACAGATTAAGAACGTTTCGGTATTTTTTGAAAGTGCACCATCTCCTTATACGGGTGTTGGCCTCTTTGTATAACATTTTTAAATATTCTTCGTGCAGGGCTGTTGACAGAATGTTGTGCTACGGTGGATTGTTGCGATATCACTGATACGGTTCATCTTGATGTCGTAAAATACAGATCATATTACCTACGTCATAAGGTCGTTGTTTCTTATTATGTCGGTAGTATAGTATGGTAGATTTTTTAGTTCGCGAGTTTGTCATCAGAAGGAGCTTCGATGGTACAGACGCCAGCACATTCAGCTACCCCAATCTGCCAAAATTGTTCTAATTATAGATTTTCAACTTTATGACAAAAGCATAAGGTTCACTTTCAATTGGGGAAATTTGACAGATTGGGGTAGCTTGATGTGCTGGCGTTTGTACTAAGGTGATAAATATGTTTTTCATTTATGTGATCAAGCCGCAGCTAGTGAGTGAATAAATCGCACTAATATTATAAAGGCGAAAGATTTTGAGTGTGTGACTGTGTACGTTTGTTACTTCTTCGCGTCTAAACGAATTCAATAAAAGCGATTTCAATAAAATTTGGTATGTAGATAGCTGACACCCTGGATTAACTATAATTTATAAAGTTTATCGCGGGCAAAACCGCGGGGCACAGCTAGTAATAATATATTTTTAGCAAATGCAAGCAATATTTTCATTAATATACGACCATCGAGGATCATCGAGGACAGATATTTGTGTGCATGAACATATCTGTTCATCCTGAGTCTGGCTGTAGTTATCTATATGAGTACGTATTTAAAAAAGTAGTATATGTAGTTTATCAGTTATCTGGTTTCCATTGTACAAGCTGTGCTTAGTTTGGGATCATATGGCCGTGTTTGAATAATGTCCCAGGCTATTTGTAAGTTTTGAATGGGTCGCCACATCTATAACAGGTGGTGGACTCTTTATTTTAAACTGATTGAGAGTAAAATATATAATATAGTCTAGTTCAGTCATTGATCGATAACCTTCCAGCTCCAATGGACACTTCACTTGATGTGGTCAAATACATTTCTTATACGTTCAATAATAAGGGTGCTTTTTCTGGTTGCATTGCCAATACGCGTAGTTTTTACAGTTCAAGACTACCCTAGCGGTTATTGAATTCCGAGGAGAAATATATTTGATTGCTCATTTAATATTATTAGTCTGTGGGTGTTCTTGACTGCTAAAGTTTTAGATAGTATTTTATATATCGCTTTAACATTACCTAAATGAGTATTAAATATTGTAAATCACTAAATTAACTGTGAAGCTATAAGGAAATGTACTATGTACTTATATTATATTGGTGTTGTTGATTTGGACTTCAATTAGATTCATCATCTTTATCATTATATTAAACCAAAGACGTCCACAATCCCGAAATATCTCCACAATGGCCGGTCTGTCGCTATCGACATCCAGCGGCTTCCAGTGAGCCTCACAAAATCATCGGTCCATCTTGTAGCTTACCTACGCTGCGTCATCTACTTTATAGTCGCCACTTGAGCACCTTTCTGCCCCAGCAGCTACGCAGCTGTCGGTTCTACGAGCCCTGCCCACTGCCACTTTGGTTCGCCGGCGGATCTCACTCAAAAGATGGAGCATTTGTGTGGTGATATTCCAGTCAAAAGTTTATCTAGAAGTGGTATAAACTTATTTGACAGAAGAAGAAGTACACTTTATTGCAAAAATAAGTAATACAAAATAATGGATACAACAAGAAAATTAGCTTATATTAATGCAATTGGCGGCCTTATCGCTAAAAGCGATCTCTTCCAGGCAACCGAATTTTGAATGGACCAAAATTGGAAGAATCTAATGACAGATTGGTTTTCCTAATGTTATTTTGTTAACAGATAGATCATAAATCTGTTTTGGAACGTAAACAATTTATAGTATATGCGTCGAATCACTTCCGATAAGAAAGTTGCAGCGAGATTATAGCTGACCTAATATATAATTGGCTACTGCGGTGTTTCCTCAGCGCTACGACATGACCTTCTTTAAACGAGGTTTAAAAAGAGCATTTAATCTCACGGTAGGCAGCGGTTTAGGCAGAACACTGAGCAGTGAGGCTCAGGCATGTCCCGGGAAACGCTTCAACTTTATTGAATGCCCCACAAATTTAACCGGAAATAAACAAGGAGAGGTTCAAAATAAATTTTTACAATTTCTTTCAAAGCGTAATGCGAGAGATATAATATAGATGGAAGATACTACTAAGCTAGAACCTCTTAAAACGAGGGTCTTGGCACTAGACAAGCCAACTGCAAAAGCATCAAAGGTTAACCTGTTATAATTCTACCAATAGTATAGTATAGTAATAGTGGGACACACTGTTGCTAATAGTATCTGGGTAAAAAACAATGAATAAAACCTTTTATAACTGAGTACTTTAACCAAACCCCTCAAAGATATGATCACATTGACCCGTCGACCTAATTAACATAACTTAATACATATTTGGCCAGTAGCTTCAGCATTTGAATTTTTTATAGCAATGAAAGCCTGCTTCTAAAAGCTGCGGTAATATATACGAGGAAATATCATAGTCAGCCATCACGAAATTCGTCACTAAGATTGGTCGAATTCTGCATCCTAGCTATAAAGTGAGTGGAACCGGGGCTTGAGCCATCTAGCAAATAATGTATATACATATTACATATATATGTCACCCTAAAAATGCCGCTTAACGACTTTGTTGTCTAATGACTAGAACCGGGGCTGACAGGTGAACGTGCCCTTCGAAGCACGGAGACGCTTAGAAATTACTTTGGTGGTCACCCATTTATGGACTGATCACGTGCCTAGTTGCTTTACCGCGCCGATTACTAACGGACGATGGACTGAAAACAAGTCAACGGCCCTCTCTACAGCTTTCGACCAATCTCTGTGATGACATTCGTAGACTCTGACGATTTTCTGTGATTTCATTGGTCATGGACATGAGTGTTCGTCACCATGCTGGGACACTGATGCAAAGCGATGACCGTAACTGTTAACTTTGGTATCACTCATGCTGTATCCACCATTACCCCTTGGCGACCTTATTCACTATATTTATATAATATAATAATAATATCTTTGGACATTATTCACAAACGGCCATCCGATCGCAAAATAAGCAGAGTTTGTACTATGGAAACCAGATACTATCTACTTTTCTTTTGTAAATACATACTTATAGAGATATTTATACCCAGACTCAAGACAAACAAACATGTTCATGCACATAAATATCTGTCCTGGGTGGGAAGCGGCCAACGGCGTACGCTTATTGGCGTGGCTGGTAAATAATAATCCTATTATTAAAGCAAGTCATACATTATCGTAACACATTAAAGATGGTCAGATTTAACACCATATCACAATATAAATCATAAAACAACTTTAATGTCGCTCACAAGATTTGAGAGAGGAAAAAAGTTCGATGGCATTACATCAATGACCATTTCCATATCATTACTACACAACTTTACTACATCTGCCTGAATATATAAATAAATCAATATATAATCTTGGAACAACTAACACACTGCCATCTGATCTCATACTAAGCAGAGCCTGTATTATGGCAAGCAGACATCTAATAAACATACTTATAGAATAGAATTTTAATTATTTCAATTAGGTACATAAGGAACACTTTTGCACGCCACATATTATAAAATAAATCTGTAGTACATTAAAGATAGTCCATATAACAGTCCTAATAATTATAAAAATACCCAATAAATGTCCAAAACTTAACTATAAATATTCTCTAAAACAGTCCTAGAAAAAAATACTTAATCCAATGTCACAAACTAAATTATAAACAGTCATATTAAACAGTCTTGAAAATAAATATATACTTCATATATCTTTAAAAATAAAATAATAATTAAATATATAACATACATAATTCCATTAAACATAAAAAAGAAAAGGAAACCTAATCAAATGACACAAATAAGTTACAATCAGTCAATCAATTATTTTTTGTTCGGCTCAACATACTCCATGCGTTGTTGTCATTCAGATATTTCTAAATATATAAAAAATAATATCTGGGACATTATTCACACACGGCCATCTTATCAAAAATTAAACAGAGCTTGTACTATGGAAATCAGATAACTGATTTTTATTGTGTAAATACATACATACATATATAGGTAATTACATCCAGACAGAGGACAAACTGATATATTCATGCACAAAAATTATATCTGTCCTGGGTGGGAATCGAACCCATATACTGGGGTTTCAAAGGCAAGCATGTACCAACCACGCCAACTTATACCCAGACACAGAAGAAATAATAGTGCTCATCACACAAAGATTTATCCCGGGCTAGCATTGAACCCACAACCTCTGGCCAGATACCAGTCAAATCATTTCTAAATATACCTACTTAAATATAAGTTTTTGCAGTTAAAAGCTTTCTTATTTAATCAGTTCCCATCATAAGAATTTTTGTTTCCGAAGCCCTCAGTAGATGGCGTTGCCTTCGAATTAGAAGTCACTATGGTTTCGTTACACGACTGGGAGGTATACCCTGAATGGAATTGATGAAATTAAGCAATAAAGCGTGTCACATTATGGTAATTTTTGAATGGAACCATCTCCTTATAAAGGTGATGTGTTCTATGTAAAGAATATAACAATTTCATATTGGTATATATAATTATAGTTCATGAAGGATGGTACGATAGCGATTGTAACGCAATACACGTATGTGTACGTATGTTGCGACATCATCGAATAGGTTTACTGTGATGTTTTTGAATATGGTTCTTAACGCCTACGAAATAAGGATGTTGTTTATTAATTTGTAGATAGTAAGTAGTGTGGTATTGATGAGGTTTATATAGTACTAAGATAAAAATTAATTATAAATTCTTGCAATCTGGCCGCGCGATCTATAGTGAGTGGATAAATATTTCAATTATAACTTTTTCATATTTAACTCATGTTATAATTTCCTATAATATTTACAAATACTTCAACCCAGAGCAGATGAATAATTTTAGAAATTTGCCTTTCTCTTGGTAGTGGAAGGCGGATTAACGACTAGTTACTTATATCTGACCATTAGGCAGAGAAAACAAATAAAATGAGAAATACATTTTTAAACTAGTAAGTCACATATTAAAGGTCTACGTCTGGCGCTCAGCACCTACCTGCACATTCACGGTCTGTGATTATGAAGTTGTAATAATATTTATTATCATTTCAATCAAATCATTTCAAAAAGATGTAAAATGCACGTGTCCCGGATTTGAATCCCGCGCAGGATAACTATATGTGTGACCCATAAATAGTTGTTCTGAGCCTGTATGTACTTTGTGTCCGTCATGTATATGTTTGTAAAGTACCTACCCCGCGACAAATGGATAACAATTCAATATTGTGGGTGTTGTCTTTTAAAAAAAATGTCTTAAACTGTAAATATGTACAAACTTAAACAATAATTTGACAATCATCACCATCATATCAGCGGAAAGACTCCCACTGCTGGACGAAGGCATTCACCATCTCCGCAATTGCCGGTATTGTGCTACCTACATCCAGCGGCTTCCAGCAATCCTTACAAGATCATCGGTCCATCATGTAGGGCGCCTGCCCACCATGTTCGCCTCTCGAGAACCTTTCTTCTCAACAGTCTCTGCCCACTGCCACTTCAACTTGGCAATTTTGACAATAACTTCTATTCTTGCAAACATTGAAATAAACCATTGAAATTCCATAATTATGATCAAATATTATCATGTGGTAAGGCTCCACAAAGAATGGGGGGATATGCCATAATCGCCACGCTTGGCAAACGGGTTGGGTACGGTTCGGGCAGTTTGATGGTCATAGTTCACAGAAAAACGCTGCTGCCCGTGCTCTGAGAGATATTCCCTCTGAACGATGCACCCCTCGGGATGAGATGGGGTGGTGATTTCTTTGCCGGTAGCAACTCAGCAGCAGCAGCAATTTATATTAATCCTAGTATAAATGTACGTAGAATTAGGCCATTTGTCATTCGCATTACAGTACAATTAACTAAAATGCTGTTAACATTAGTTATTATTTTGACTGCCTTGGCCTAGCGGTAGCGTATTCGATCAAAGATAATGAGGAGAAAAATGGATTATGGGATCATTCTGTAAAGAAAAAATTCTCAGTATCAGCCCGAAGTCTGAGAGTTGGCGGTAATACACCCCCGTACCCCAGAGAGCACGTAGAGCCGTCGGACCTGTACCTGCCCTCTTTCCGGTCGAGTCACTAGTCGCTCCATCGGGTCATGACAGTGATGGAATAGAATGTGCCCCTGTGTTTGCGCAGATACTTGTGCACTATAATATGTCCTGCGCAATGGGCTAGCCTCCATGCAGACTGGCCGCCGGGACCGAAATCGGCTAGGAGGACATCATCATCAATGTGTATATTATTTTACATGGCTTTTACGGTGATTGCAGCAAAATCTTGCGCGGTTCACCTTCATGGCTGCCCTTCGGTAAGATCTTCAATATCGCGAGAAACCTAAAGATATGTAGTATGCGATTCTTTGACGGGCCGGTTGTCGTGGTTGGTAAATGTTTCACGCCGCAGATCGTGTGTACGATTCCCAGCCATGACAAATATTTGTGTGCATGGACATTTGTGTGTCCTGAGTCTGGGTGTATCTATATAAGTATGTATTTACATAAGAAATATAGTATTTGTTCTACGGAAACCAGATGACTGATATATTATTATATCAGTCATCTGGTTTCCGTAGTACAAGCTCTGCTTAGTTTGGGATCAGATGGCCGTGTCTGAATAATGTCCCAGGATATAAAAAAAAGATACTAAGATAGCTACTGCGATATATGTTTAATGCCGTTAAAACTTTTCACGTTTAAGTACCTATGCACGGTTACAAAGATTTTGTTTACCCGTCCACCCCTAGATGGAGTTACTGCCGAATTGAAAGTCGCAAGCGTTTTGTGTCGCGGCTTTGAATATATACCTCGAAGGAAACTGCGTGTTGGTGAATTTCGACAGATTAAGAACGTTTCGATATTTTTTGAAAGAGCACCATCATCTTATACGGGTGTTGGCCTCTTTGTATAACATTTTTAAATATTCTTCGTGCAGGGCTGTTGACAGAATGTTGTGCTACGGTGGATTGTTGCGATATCACTGATACGGTTCATCTTGATGTCGTAAAATACAGATCATATTACCTACGTCATAAGGTCGTTGTTTCTTATTATGTCGGTAGTATAGTATGGTAGAATTTTTAGTTCGCGAGTTTATCATCAGAAGGAGCTTCGATGGTACTTATAGATTTTCAACTTTATGACAAAAGTATAAGGTTCACTTTCAATTGGGGAAATTTGACAGATTGGGGTAGCTTGATGTGCTGGCGTTTGTACTAAGGTGATAAATATGTTTTTCATTTATGTGATCAAGCCGCAGCTAGTGAGTGAATAAATCGCACTAATATTATAAAGGCGAAAGATTTTGAGTGTGTGACTGTGTACGTTTGTTACTTCTTCGCGTCTAAACGAATTCAATAAAAGCGATTTCAATAAAATTTGGTATGGAGATAGCTGACACCCTGGATTAACTATAATTTATAAAGTTTATCGCGGGCAAAACCGCGGGGCACAGCTAGAAATAATATATTTTTAGCAAACGCAAGCAATATTTTCAATAATATACGACCACACAGAAATTATTCGTACCCATGCACACAAATATCTGTATTTGTGTGCATGAACATATATGTATGTAGTTATCTATATGAGTACGTATTTAAAAAAGTAGTATATGTAGTTTATCAGTTATCTGGTTTCCATTGTACAAGCTGTGCTTAGTTTGGGATCATATGGCCGTGTTTGAATAATGTCCCAGGCTATTTGTAAGTTTTGAATGGGTCGCCACATCTATAACAGGTGGTGGACTCTTTATTTTAAACTGATTGAGAGTAAAATCTATACAAATAAATAAAATTGGAGTGTCTGTTTGTAATATTGAAATAACCGGTTTTTACCACATAAATATGAATATATATACGGTATATACACCAAAATAACATTTTTTACAATTTTTGTCTGTCTGTCTGTCTGTTTGTTCCGGCTTATCTCTGAAACGGCTGGACCGATTTTGACGGGACTTTTATTGGCAGGTAGCTGATGTAATAAGGAGTAACTTAGGCTACTTTTATTTTAGAAAAAGTCATTTATTTTACTAAAAAACAAAAAAAAACTATTTAACACGCGGACGAAGTCGCGGGCACAGCTAGTATATAATGTAGTCTAGTTCAGTCATTGATCGATAACCTTCCAGCTCCAATGGACACTTCACTTGATGTGGTCAAATACATTTCTTATACGTTCAATAATAAGGGTGCTTTTTCTGGTTGCATTGCCAATACGCGTAGTTTTTACAGTTCAAGACTACCCTAGCGGTTATTGAATTCCGAGGAGAAATATATTTGATTGCTCATTTAATATTATTAGTCTGTGGGTGTTCTTGACTGCTAAAGTTTTAGATAGTATTTTATATACCGTTTTAACATTACCTAAATGACTATTAAAATAGGTATTGTAAATCACTAAATTAACTATGAAATAAAAAAAACTTCGTTTAAAAAAACCGACTTCAAAAACTATGAGTATAAAAAAAATATCTTAATAAAGATTTAATTTAATACATCACTTATAATATAATATTAATGAAATAATATAATTTGTATGTGCTACCTATTGATAGGTTTGAAGTCGGTGCCAAGCCAAATGTAATAGTAGGTACCACACTCGCCGCGTGTTACTTTCAGCGGGATAGCTTCGTATTTCTACACAAACAACCCAAGCGTGCAGACGTCTTCGTTGACGGTCGTCATATATTTTTATGATACAGGTTCATCTGTTTCATATTAATTCATATTGTTCTTTAAGTTTATTTACTTAAGTTAATCTTTAGTGTAGGAGTTTCATCACAAAGTATGAAAGCTGTATGTAATATTAACTTTTATTCTGCTTAGGGCTTGGCACCGACTTCAAACCTATCAATAGGTAGCACATACAAATTATATTATTTCATTAATATAATATTATAAGTGATGTATTAAATTAAATCTTTATTAAGATATTTTTTTTATACTTTTTAGTTTTTGAAGTCGGTTTTTTTAAACGAAGTTTTTTTTATTTGTTACTTTTTAGTGTCTAGCTCTGGTTAGGACTTCGAAAGGTGCCGCGCGCCTCAAAACTATAGATCCAACAAACGAGACGGGAAAATATAAACATCTTCCGAAAAAATGTTGTTCGAAACTCTTTTTCACGTTCTTGTGGGACAGTGAACAATCTAAAAGACCGTTTGTAAAGTAAGAAAAACTACATAAAAAAATTACGTTCACTCTAAGAAAACTTGCACAGTACGAGTCTAGACTAGCTAAGATTTATGAAAGTCTGAACAGCAAGCGCATAGGTTAGGCCGTATTTATGACTATCTAGCTAACGAGTCTGTGTGCTGAGGGCTTATACACTAGATCTTATTATGAATCGAATGATCTTATGATCGAATAGCCATCTAGTCTTCTGAACAGAGGGTATGAGTCTATGAACTAGGTCTTATTAATGATCGATTAGCCAACGAGTCTACTGAGCAGAGGGCTGATAGCCTAGGTCTTATTTATCATTGATTAGATAATGAGACGGACTCGCCCGTGAAAGGCGGAATGTTTCATTCCGTAGCAGCAAGTATTTGAGTTGATAGAATGGAAGGTAAATTGCGGTTGACGATTTATGACGCTTTAAAAAAACTACTTACTAGATCTCTTTCAAACCAATTCTCGGTGGAAGTTTGCATGGTAATGTACATCATCTATTTGTTTTAGTTTTATGATTCTCTTATTTTAGAAGTTACAGGGGGGGGGGGGGGCATATTACGTCTTTGGACGTGTCTCTCACGCAAACTATACAGTTAAGAATTTTTTTTATTATAAACCACAATATCATTTTCGAAGTCCTATGCATAGATACCCCACATGTATAGTGTAATGATTTTTTTAAAATTCAGTTCTAAGTAAGTATAGGGAGCCCCCAAATTTTATTGTTTGTTTTTCTATTCTTGTGTGAAAATCCTTATGCGGTTCACGGAATACATCTGCTGAACAAGATTCGACAGTATAGTTTCGGAAAAAAGTGGCTGTCACATACGGACGCGCAGAAATACAGACATGACAAATCAAGAAGAACCTTTGTGAAAGACATTTGGCTAAAGAACCCTAAAAATGGCAGCTATTCCGCATCAAACTAAAGAAGAATCACACATCGGTTCATAAATCTCAGCGTAATCGGTGTACGTACATAAAAAAATACGCTGGTGTTAAAAGGGCGCACCTTTTCGCACTACATGCGCTTCCAAAAAAAAAGCTTATACGTGCGTATTAAACGCTAGTCGTCTGAAATTGTTCTTTATGTTCATGCCAAGACACACTTGAACAGGATGAGTCTAGCTTGACTAGCTAAGATTTACAAACGTCTGTGCATCATCGACATCGTCCACTTAAACAAAAAAAATCATACAAAAATGTCCATAAAATGAAAACTACTGGGCCAATCTATATAAAATTTTTATGGGACCAAATGGCAACTATTCCGCATCAAACTAAAAAAGAATCAATCGTAAATCGGATCATAAATCTCCGAGAAATCGGTGTACATACATAAAAAAAAAAATACCGGTGATCTTGAGAACCTCCTCCTTTGGAAGTCGGTTAAATATAAGGAAATGTATTATGTACTTATATTATATTGGTGTCGTTGATTTGGACTTCAATTAGATTCATCATCTTTATCATTATATTGAACCAAAGACGTCCACAATCCCGAAATATCTCCACAATGGCCGGTCTGTTGCTATCGACATCCAGCGGCTTCCAGTGGGCCTCACAAAATCATCGGTCCATCTTGTAGCTTACCTACGCTGCGTCTTCTACTTTATAGTCGCCACTTGAGCACCTTTCTGCCCCAGCAGCTACGCGGCTGTCGGTTCTACGAGCCCTGCCCACTGCCACTTTGGTCCGCCTGCGGATCTCACTCAACAGATGGAGCATTTGTGTGGTGATACTCCAGTCAAAAGTTTATCTAGAAGTGGTATAAACTTATTTGACAGTTTGGTTTTCCTAATGTTATTTTGTTAACTTATAGATAGATCATAAATCTGTTTTGGAACCTAAACAATTTATAGTATATGCGTCGAATCACTTCCGATAAGAAAGTTGCAGCGAGATTATAGCTGACCTAATATATAATTGGCTACTGCGGTGTTTCCTCAGCGCTACGACATGACCTTCTTTAAACGAGGTTTAAAAAGAGCATTTAATCTCCCGGTAGGCAGCGGTTTAGGCAGAACACTGAGCAGTGAGGCTCAGGCATGTCCCGGGAAACGCTTCGACTTTATTGAATGCCACACAAATTTAATCAGAAATAAACAAGGAGAGGTTCAAAATAAATTTTTACAATTTCTTTCAAAGCGTAATGCGAGAGATATAATATAGATGGAAGATACTACTAAGCTAGAGCCTCTTAAAACGAGAGTCTTGGCACTAGACAAGCCAACTGCAAAAGCATCAAAGGTTAACCTGTTATAATTCTACCAATAGTATAGTATAGTAATAGTGGGACACACTGTTGCTAATAGTATCTGGGTAAAAAACAATGAATAATACCTTTTATAACTGAGTACTTTAACCAAACCCCTCAAAGATATGATCACATTGACCCGTCGACCTAATTAACATAACTAAATACATATTTGGCCAGTAGCTTCAGCATTTGAATTTTTTATAGCAATGAAAGCCTGCTTCTATATACGAGGAAATATCATAGTCGGCCATCACGAAATTCGTCACTAAGATTGGTCGAATTCTGCATCCTAGCTATAAAGTGAGTGGAACCGGGGCTTGAGCCATCTAGCAAATAATGTATATACATATTACATATATATGTCACCCTAAAAATGCCGCTTAACGACTTTGTTGTCTAATGACTAGAACCGGGGCTGACAGGTTAACGTGCCCTTCGAAGCACGGAGACGCTTAGAAATTACTTTGGTGGTCACCCATTTATGGACTGATCACGTGCCTAGTTGCTTTACCGCGCCGATTACTAACGGACGATGGACTGAAAACAAGTCAACGGCCCTCTCTACAGCTTTCGACCAATCTCTGTGATGACATTCGTAGACTCGGACGATTTTCTGTGATTTCATTGGTCATGGACATGAGTGTTTGTCACCATGCTGGGACACTGATGCAAAGCGATGACCGTAACTGTTAACTTTGGTATCACTCATGCGATATCGACCATTACCCCTTAGCGACCTTATTTACTATATATTTATATGGTATATTAATATAATACAAAACATGAGAGGTGTCAAGGGACACCCGGATGGAACGAAGTTATTTATTATGTACAAAAAACCTGTATACACTCAACAAAAATAATCGTCGCGACACCACACTGTTCAATGCGAAATAGAAATGAAAATATCTGGCTTGATTTCTATAAGAGAGCGAGAGAGAGAGACAGACAGAGAAACAGACGTGACAACTTTTCGTAAGAATTTTTACCGTCTAGCCCCCTTAAGTTCCAATAATATCCTAGGATATTATTCACGCACGGCCATCTGATCCCAAACTAAGCAGAACTTGTACTATGGAAACCAGGTAACTGATATACTACATATATTATCTAATTTTCTTTTGTAAATACATACTTTTAGACTATCTTTTATATATATTTATTACACCAGGACTCAGGACAAGCAGACATGTTTATGCACACAAATATCTGTCCTGGGTGGGAAGCGAACCCACGACCAACGGCGTACGCTTATTGGCGTGGCTGGTAAATAATAATCCTATTATTAAAGCAAGTCATACATTATCGTAACACATTAAAGATGGTCAGATTTAACACCATATCACAATATAAATCATAAAACAACTTTAATGTCGCTCACAAGATTTGAGAGAGGAAAAAAGTTCGATGGCATTACATCAATGACCATTTCCATATCATTACTACACAACTTTACTACATCTGCCTGAATATATAAATAAATCAATATATAATCTTGGAACAACTAACACACTGCCATCTGATCTCATACTAAGCAGAGCCTGTATTATGGCAAGCAGACATCTAATAAACATACTTATAGAATAGAATTTTAATTATTTCAATTAGGTACATAAGGAACACTTTTGCACGCCACATATTATAAAATAAATCTGTAGTACATTAAAGATAGTCCATATAACAGTCCTAATAATTATAAAAATACCTAATAAATGTCCAAAACTTAACTATAAATATTCTCTAATACAGTCCTAGAAAAAAATACTTAATCCAATGTCACAAACTAAATTATAAACAGTCATATTAAACAGTCTTGAAAATAAATATATACTTCATATATCTTTAAAAATAAAATAATAATAAAATAATAATATTATAAAACTTAATGCTTAGTTTTATAATATATTATTTTGTTAAAAAAAAAAAAAAAAAAAAATTAAATATATAATATACATAATTCCATTAAACATAAAAAAGAAAAGGAAACCTAATCAAATGACACAAATAAGTTACAATCAGTCAATCAATTATTTTTTGTTCGGCTCAACATGCTCCATGCGTTGTTGTCATTCAGATATTTCTAAATATATAAAAAATAATATCTGGGACATTATTCACACACGGCCATCTTATCAAAAATTAAACAGAGCTTGTACTATGGAAATCAGATAACTGATTTTTATTGTGTAAATACATACATATATAGGTAATTACATCCAGACAGAGGACAAACTGATATATTCATGCACAAAAATTATATCTGTCCTGGGTGGGAATCGAACCCATATACTGGGGTTTCAAAGGCAAGCATGTACCAACCACGCCAACTTATACCCAGACACAGAAGAAATAATAGTGCTCATCACACAAAGATTTATCCCGGGCGAGGATTGAACCCACAACCTCTGGCCAACATACCAGTCAAATCATTTCTAAATCTACCTACTTAAATATAAGTTTTTGCAGTTAAAAGCCCTCAGTAGATGGCGTTGCCTTCGGATTAGAAGTCACTATGGTTTCGTTACACGACTGGGAGGTATACCCTGAATGGAGTTGATGAAATTAAGCAATAAAGCGTGTCACATTATGGTAATTTTTTGAATGGAACCATCTCCTTATAAAGGTGATGTGTTCTATGTAAAGAATATAACAATTTCATATTGGTATATATATAGTTCATGAAGGATGGTACGATAGCGATTGTAACGCAATACACGTATGTGTACGTATGTTGCGACATCATCGAATAGGTTTACTGTGATGTTTTTGAATATGGTTCTTAACGCCTACGAAATAAGGATGTTGTTTATTAATTTGTAGGTAGTTAGTAGTGTGGTATTGATGAGGTTTATATAGTACTAAGATAAAAATTAATTATAAATTCTTGCAATCTGGCCGCGCGATCTATAGTGAGTGGATAAATATTTCAATTATAACTTTTTCATATTTAACTCATGTTATAATTTCCTATAATATTTACAAATACTTCAAGCCAGAGCAGATGAATAATTTTAGAAATTTGCCTTTCTCTTGGTAGTGGAAGGCGGATTAACGACTAGTTACTTATATCTGACCATTAGGCAGAGAAAACAAATGAAATGAGAAATACATTTTTAAACTAGTAAGTTACATATTAAAGGTCTACGTCTGGCGCTCAGCACCTACCTGCACATTCACGGTCTGTGATTATGAAGTTATAATAATATTTATTATCATTTCAATCAAATCATTTCAAAAAGATGTAAAATGCACGTGTCCCGGATTTGAATCCCGCGCAGGATAACTATATGTGTGACCCATAAATAGTTGTTCTGAGCCTGTATGTACTTTGTGTCCGTCATGTATATGTTTGTAAAGTACCTACCCCGCGACAAAGGGATAACAATTCAATATTGTGGGTGTTGTCTTTTAAAAAAAAAGTATAAAACTATAAATATGTACAAACTTAAACAATAATTTGACAATCATCATCATCATATCAGCGGAAAGACTCCCACTGCTGGACGAAGGCATTCCCCATCTCCGCAATTGCCGGTATTGTGCTACCTACATCCAGCGGCTTCCAGCAATCCTTACAAGATCATCGGTCCATCATGTAGGGCGCCTGCCCACCATGTTCGCCTCTCGAGAACCTTTCTTCTCAACAGTCTCTGCCCACTGCCACTTCAACATTGCAATAAACCATTGAAATTCCATAATTATGATCAAATATTATCATGTGGTAAGGCTCCACAAAGAATGGGGGGATATGCCATAATCGCCACGCTTGGCAAACGGGTTGGGTTCGGTTCGGGCAGTTTGATGGTCATAGTTCACAGAAAAACGCTGCTGCCCGTGCTGTGAGAGATATTCCCTCTGAACGATGCATGAGATGGGGTGGTGATGTTCTTTGCCGGAAGCAACTCAGCAGCAGCAGCTATTTTTATTAATCCTAGTATATATGTACGTAGAATTAGGCTATTTGTCATTGCCATTACAGTACAATTAACTAAAATGCTGTTAACATTAGTTATTATTTTGACTGCCTTGGCCTAGTGGTAGCGTGTTCAATCAAAGACAATGATAATCCCGGGTCAGGCCAAAAAGGGACTATGGGATCTTTCTGTTAAGAAAAAAATCTCAGTATCAGCCCGAAGTCTGAGAGTTGGCGGTAATACACCCCCGTACCTCGCACAGCACGTAAAGCAGTCGGTCCTGTACTAGACCTCTTTCCGGTCGAGTCACTAGTCGCCCCATCGGATCATGAGAGTGATGGAATAGAAAATGCCGCCGTGTTTGCGCACCAATATACATATTATGTCCCGCGTAGAGGGCTAGCCTCCACGCATACTGGCCGCCGTGACCGAAATCGGCTAGGAGGATATCATCATCAATGTTTATATTATTTTACACGGCTTTTACGGTGATTGCAGCAAAAACTTGCGCGGTTCACCTTCATGGCTAAGATCTTCAATATCGTGAGATACCTAAAGATATGTAGTATAGGTATGCGATTCTTTGACGGGCCGGTTGTCGTGGTTGGTAAATGTTTCACGCCGCAGGTCGTGTGTACGATTCCCAGCCATGACAAATATTTGTGTGCATGGACATTTGTGTGTCCCGAGTCTGGGTGTATCTATATAAGTATGTATTTCCATAAGAAATATAGTATTTGTTCTACGGAAACCAGATGACTGATATATTATTATATCAGTCATCTGGTTTCCGTAGTACAAGCTCTGCTTAGTTTGGGATCAGATGGCCGTGTCTGAATAATGTCCCAGGATATAAAAAAAAGATACTAAGATAGCTACTGCGATATATGTTTAATGCCGTTAAAACTTTTCACGTTTAAGTACCTATGCAAGGTTACAAAGATTTTGTTTACCCGTCCACCCCTAGATGGAGTTACTGCCGAATTGAAAGTCGCAAGCGTTTTGTGTCGCGGCTTTGAATATATACCTCGAAGGAAACTGCGTGTTGGTGAATTTCGACAGATTAAGAACGTTTCGGTATTTTTTGAAAGAGCACCTTCATCTTATACGGGTGTTGGCCTCTTTGTATGGCATTTTTAAATATTCTTCGTGCAGGGCTGTTGACAGAATGTTGTGCTACGGTGGATTGTTGCGATATCACTGATACGGTTCATCTTGATGTCGTAAAATACAGATCATATTACCTACGTCATAAGGTCGTTGTTTCTTATTATGAATTTAGTGGGGTGGAATTTTTGTTCGTAAGTTTATCATCAGAAGGAGCTTCGATGGTACAGACGCCAACACATCCGGCTACCCCAATCTGTCAAATTTCTTTTTAGATTTTCAACTTTATGACAAAAGTATAAGGTTCACTTTCAATTGGGGAAATTTGACAGATTGGGGTAGCTTGATGTGGTGGCGTCTGTACTTAGGTGAAAAATATGTTTTTCATATATGATCAAGCCGCAGCTAGTGAGTGAATGAATAATAATATAATATTTTTAGCAAATGCAAGCAATATTGGAACGAAGTTCCTTATCGCGCGTTGTGAATGGGGGCTAGACGGAAAAAAATCTTACGAAAAGTTGTCACGACACTTTTTGCACCTGTGCGGCGTGCGCATGTTTCTCTGTCTGTCTCTCTCTCTCTCTTATAGAAAGCAAGCCAGATATTTTCATTTCTATTTCGCATTGAACAGTGTGGTGACGCGACGATTATTTTTGTTGAGTGTATACAGGTTTTTTGTAAGTACATAATAAATAATAAGAAATAACTTCGTTCCATCCGGGTGTCCCTCTCAATTTTTTTTTTCATTATTATAAGACCACACAGTAATGATTCGTACCTACTCATCCAGGACAGACAAATGTGTTCGAACATATCTGTTTGTCCTAAGTCTGGGTGTAGTTATCAATATGAGTACGTAGATTAATCTCACGGTAGGCGGTTTGCTGTGCCCCTTAGCACTGCGAATGTCCATGAGCAGCGGTTACCACTTACCATCAGGCGAGCCGCTTGCTCGTTTGCCTCCAAAAGCAATAATAATAAAAAAAGCCTATCCGACTTCTGTGAACTGAAAGTTACAGGCCATGGTTAACGGCTCTCTAGATGCTTTAGTTAAAGCAAAATGCTAAACGCGTGGCTAACTGGACAAAACTATTATTGCCATCAGATTCTTTATTTTCCTGAAGGACTGGAAGGCGTACTCCAGCTCAACTTCTGGAACTAAAACCATAAATTTCCACCGCAATTCATACTAGTGCCATATTATAATAATAAGAGAATAGACTGGTTACCACCAACGGCTTCGCCGAATAAATTATTCGTCCATCTAAAAGTATTTTGGCCCGCCAACCCCGTGGGAAAGTCCTTTTTTCTAAATAAATCTGATGTTATACTTTAACTTCAGTAAGCTACCAGCAAATGTCTTCTCAAAAGCAGTTCAACCGTTTCGTAGATTAGCCAGAACCAACAAATTAAATATTATTGTTATAGTTTATTGTTATGTTAAAATAACATATACAAATATGTTATTTTAACATAACAATCGCTTGAATTATATTTATTTACATAGATATTGCAATGTATATTATTTTGCTAAAGACCAAAAAACCGTTTATATACATACGGTTACATAAATATTATTGTTATAGTTATACAGATATGTTATTTTAACATTACAATCGCTTGAATTATATTTATTTACATAGATATTGCAATGTAGGTATATTATCTTGCTAAAGACCAAAACCGTTTATTATAGAAATGAGTTGTGAGTGAAATGTTTGTTGCTAATGACAGTTTAACGTTCAAATTAGTAGTTCACAATCGTTATTAGTTACACACACAATTTCAATTAACGTTATTTGTGAAGTGCCCCAAGCAACAGTTGAAATTGGGTTTTAATAAAACAATTCACTACGCATCTAAACATTATTTACATGACTCATTACACAGTGCAATCTAATTGACATTTCGCACTTGAATAAATAAACGCGAACAATGTTGGCATTTAGTTCCCACCCAATTACTAGCCGTCTAAAAACAAACATGGTTATGCAAAATATTTATAGATTATATTGAATGAATCGTATAAAAATTAAGTAGACTGTTTACACTTTTTAGTCGGTCCATCACTATTTAAGAAAATTATTCCGTTACAGAAAGTATGATAAACACACACTTACGAGTAGGTCCACAACACGTGTGTAACACCGGAGAAGTCTAATTCTAGTTTGATTTTCATCCTGTATTTTAATTTGTACCTGAACCATTTCGAGGTCGTCCCATACAAATTTAGTTTATATCAAATTATATTCTCAGGATTTATAATGGCCGCTGTCGGCGGCCTGCAGCGCGGGCGCGGCGCTAGTACGTACCGATACGTACGTACGAGATAGATGCCTTTTCACCTAGAACGGACTAACGAATATTAAGTATAAGATTTTCATTGTTTGTTTTTCTGTTATTGTATAATTTCATTGTTATGTCCGTCCTGGTAATGAATAAATGATTTTTTCTTTCTTTCTTTCTTTACCGGGACAGCTGGTGACGGGCGGGAACATGAGGTGCTTGAGCGGCGCAGGCTGGGGCACGCCCACGGCCTGCGGTAGCACGGGCTGGAGGAGCAACTAATTTGATAACTACTTTTTTTTTAACAAATTTTGTTACATTAAGTAACGGCGATAGAAACTGGCTGTAAAATGCTCACAGCTAGTTGCCCATGACCACTTCATAGCCAGTTTTCACAGCCAGAGTAGTGTTGCCCAAAATCCGTCTTTGTCTTGCAGTCTTGGTCCTGTTCTTGCATTTTCGCAAGACCAAGACCAACTTATTGTAACAAGACCAAGACCAAGATTTGAGCAAGAACAAGACTAAGCCTGCGAGACTCTTGCGTCTCGCATTTAAGTTAAACTGAGATTTAAGCGTTATTAAGTAGGTAGCTATTTGGTTCCTTCCTATAACAATGTTGATAGACGTTCCCCAGTACCTATCAGTATCAAAATCGTATCGGTAGGTAGGTATGGGTAACACTAAAAGCTATTGTATTGATTATTATAGTATTTAGACTATTTAATAGCGCATTACCTACTCACAAATCCGTTCCCATGTGATAAAAATATACCTAGCATAAAATAAAATATCTTTCTAGCAAAGTTCTACCCAGTAGTATCTACTACCTTAATAATATGCTTGTATAAATCTTGTGTCCAGATCTAACATCTAGTATGTGCTTAAAATTGTAACCAATAAAATTATAGGTAGGTACAAACATTATGTAGGGACTACTAGGGAATTAAGTTTCAAATTTTATATTACCTATTCTTCTATTCAGCAAGATTTAAACTATCATATAACTAACATCGAGTGGAGTACCTAATTACCTATAGTAACAGGTTTACGTCAGCTAATGCTATGGCAGGTATGGTCTAGATCTCTAAATTACGTTACGCGAATAAAGCGTTGGTCGGTCGGTGTTTATGTACCTAATTATTTGATTATTTAACGACATAAACACCGCTTTGTCAAAGACTGTGCGAGTTTTGACACTGTTTGATCGCCGCCGCGGACGGCGGACCACCATAGAAATATATGGGGAGGCCTATATTTAACAGTGGACGACCTACGGCTGATATGATTATGATGAAATTGTATTAAATTCGTGGTTCACTATGCATATGTCAATTTAAGTTTAAAATGTACCTATTCTGTTACGTTGTTATAAGATTTTAACGAAAGTATTTAATAAATTGCAACGGGCTAATAGATAATTTAATGGAAATCGCTGGATGCGTATAGCGCAAGACCGGCAATTGTGGAGATATTTCGGGGAGGCTTTTGTCCAGCAGTGGACGTCTTTCGGCTGATATGATGATGATGAATAGATAATTGCAAGACTTGCGCGACTCTTGCTGCAAGACCGAGACCAAGACCAAGACTGAGAGCGCAATACCAAGACCAAGACCAGGTGTATTGACGCAAGACCAAGACCAAGACTCGCTAAGTCTCGTCTTGGTCTTGCATTTGGGCAACACTAAGCCAGAGTAACAGCTTTCACCAAGCCGTAAGGGATTGGTGAGATAAAGCGCCAAAAGTCAACCGATCGATGTGTGACCACCTAAGTTGCTCCTGGTTGCAGTAATTAGGTAACAGTCATTAAGCCATGTCAGAGGCCTAGTGGCCGCCCTAAAGGATTCTAAGACCAGGGTAATAACTGCCCATACGAGATGCAATAAAGAATAAAAATTTAATACAAATATTACTGGCCTGGTCTAGTGGTTAGTGACCCTGACGCCTACGTCAGAGGTCGTGGGTTCGATTCCCACCCGACAAATATTTGTGTGAACAACATGATAATTTGTTCTGTGTTTGGGTGTAATTTATCTATAATATGTATGTATTTAGAAATATATAAGCATGTTTATCAGTTGTCTGGTGTCCAAAGTACAGGATTTGCCTAGTTTCGGCAAATACTGGTGGCAGTGTATTAGTTGTCCCAAGATATTTATTTATTAATGTTTCTTAACAAGAGATATAATCTATTATATAATGAAAGATTAAATAAAAATATAATCTATATACAAATAATAAAATCGTAGGAAAGCCAAAACTGTACATTGAATATTTTCTAAAAAGGATACCTGGGGCGTGATCGTCATTCGATATCGAAGCCAAAAATATAGTATTTAGAATTTTTGTCTGTTTATCTGTTTGTCTGTATGTATGTCCGGGCTTAACTCAAAAAGAACTGCATGGATTTACTTCAAATTTTGCATGAATATTACTAAGAGGTCGGGTCAACATATAGGCTATATATTATCACACTATCACCTACGGGGGGGATCTGTGATAATTTATAAAGTTTAACGCGGGTAAAACCGCAGGACACAGCTAGTCTATTATATAAAAATGATGGAAAGAGACCGGACGGTATGTCTTTGTTGCCATGGAAGATGGGTAGGCCACTGGTGTGGGATGCAACCTGCGTCGACACCCTTGCGCCTTCGCATCTTCCTTAAACGTCGGAGTCTGCAGGTACTGCTGCTGCATCGGCTGAGGCCCTCAAGCGGCGTAAATACACTAACCTCCTATCTATAACCTAAAATCCTATTTCGGGATATTGCAAAATTGATCATTGACACATCACGTGACCAGAAGGCTGGCCTTTATTTTGGTCAAAGAATCAGTATTGCCATACAACGTGGCAATGCTGCCAGTCTTCTGGGTACGTTCCCCGACAACGATGAGGATTTTTTTGACGCTGTTTAGATTTAGTTTATTTTATATCTATGTAGGTTTAATGTAGTTTTTAATTTTTATCTTTATATCTTTAGGAACTGTTAATTATTATGATGTCAAAATAAATTGAAATAGACCGTCAAATAATAAGACATCTATTATAGTTTAGTACCTACTTATTTATGCAACAAAGGAATGGTAATGCTCTATATTGTATTTTCTATTTGTTCATTTGTTTGTATTTGAAAGATCGCCAATACCGACCCGCCATAAGCGTTGGATCTACGTTATATAAATGGCGACCATTACAGCGTTAATGCCAAGAACAAACTGAAATTGCAATTTTGCTGCGCGATAATTTCAACGAAAGACATCGGCTATTTAAAGCAAAGTAAGGGACATTAGGTAGTAGGTACAAATAAGGCTGTTAGGGTGATCCCTAACAGTCTTATTTGTTCCTACGACTTATCTACTTATTATGGTTATATCAACAATATGTGTATGTACTGTAACAGCCGCCACTATTCACCATGATAAATATTTTTATTTAAAACTAGCTGTGCCCCGCGGTGTTATCCGCGTCAAATTTTATAAATTTTCTTTGCCATAAACCTCACGGAGCCCGAGACCTTTCCAACGAATGCAAAACCGTAGAAATCGGTTCGTGCGTTCTGGAGTTGTAGCGTCAGGAAGGAAAAGCCGACTTATTTTTATATAATAGATATATTTTCAAAATATTTACTTTTAGACTCTAGCTCATTACATCAGCAACTTCATCTATCTATTATTATTTTTATCATAATATTATTTTTAATCTGGAAGTAAATTACGTTATATTTTTAAATGCTATAGAATATACTAGAAAATTTATTTATTAAAGTAACTATGACTCATATATTATTATGTTAGTAGGACTTACAGCTATATTAGTAAGATAATTAAACATAATCTCTTGACAATAACTTGATACGAGCTAGCTAAATATCATTTCTGTAATAAAATAAATTTTATAAATGTTTTCATACAAGATGTACCTAAATATCTATGTTACTAGAAATTATATCTAATGTATACAACTATATTACTACAAACATGTTCTGACTATTTACAAGCGCTTTTTTAAAGTCTACGTGAATAAAAACCTTTTTTATTTTATTTTAAGATACATTATCCTTGCAACCGTCATCCCTGTGACGAGCCATGGGAGACGGCACAGCAACGACTTATGTAGGCGCAGTCCAACCTACTTGCAATCATGTTTAGGATATTGTAAGAGCTGGTCCGCACCCTATACACCAGAGAACCGCATATTTTACGCATTTTTATTTTATAATAATAATAATGATTTATTGTGTGAACTTACAACAATGGATTACATTACATAATGGATAACGATGATAGCCGCAAAAGTAAAAACTGTAGCGCAGCTATCAACGCCCGCCTCCAGATACATTGATACATAGTTCTTTATTTAATACAATTACGCATTGTTGAATAAAAGCAATCTACATGTGTATCTGTAATCATTCCCGACGCACTACAGAAACGGGGCAGCCCTACCAGCACTCTAAACGCATTTGTATAGTACGCGTAGAGCGTTGTAGGATCTTTGAGTATATTCAGCCCACGATCTGCCGGTGTAAAAGTTTGTACAGTAGACTCGAAAGAGCGTTATTTTAACACCAAGTGAACAGCATGTCTAGCTGTCTATTAGAAAGAAAGGAGGATAGAGAAGTAATCGTAGTAGAAGTAGGGTTTGACCTTTAGTTAATAACATTAATGCTGTCATTATGTCCATACCTACATTGAATTGTTGATTTTAAATATCCTTTCCAAATAAAACCAAATATTATCTTAATTTGCAATCCTCAATACCTTTTTTAAAATCAATGGACGAATTAATCGAATAATGTACACAAACAATATTTAAATCTCTTTGAACCCAATTAAAATTAACATCAAGGAAATAATTAATACATATTTTTCGACCACAGGCGTCGATTTATCTCCCATCCCTCTACTCCTCACTGTGTATTGGGTTTATTTATCTTATATAATAGTCTGAGACGTCGTGTTCAAATATTACCGTCTATTTAGAGTATTTAATCTACCATAATGATATCTCCGATCCTATCTTTTTTTATGTTTTTCTTTACTATAGTATTGATACGTATAGCATTTGTGTGAAAAATTCAGTGTAATCAATTTATTTATTTAAAGATATAATCTATTTTTAAGTTGTAGGTGATATATTTCACTTGACGGAGTGGTTGGCGTGGTTTGTAAATGCTCGCCTTTTACGCTGCAGGTCGTGGGTTCGATTCCCACCCAGGACAGATATTAGTGTGCATGAATATGACTGTTTGTCCTGAGTCTGGGTGTAATTATCTATATAAGTATGTACTTACAAAAGAAACGTAGTATATAGTTATTTTTTAGTTAGTATGTAGTTATCTGATTTCCATAGTACAAGCTCTGCTTAGTTTGGGATCAAATGGCCGTGTGTCCCAATAATGCCCCACGATGTTATTATTTATTTATTCGTATAGATTGAAATTACAAGCATTTTTTGTTATTTTATTTCATTAATTCAGCCGAGCGTTGACTATGAGGAAAGTTTTCTGTATTACGGCTCCCGTACTAAAAGTCAAATAAGAGAAACTAGGAGCATAAACACAGAGGGCCTTATCGTAGCCACTTTCACGATGAGCGGCACTAGCATATACAAAATAAATATTTTCCATTCCCCACACAATTTGTTCACACTTTGCGGTAATACTTTCTAGGGAGGCGGCTACTATATAGCGTGAAAAGGAAAGGGTAACGCTTGTCGCACTTTATGGTAAGTACGTAAGTGAATTATTTATTTGCATAATATTTAGGTATTTATCTATACATATAATAAAATCGTAGGAAAGTCAAAACTGTACATAGAATATTTTGTTAAAAGGTTACTTGGGGCGTGATCTACAACCGATATCGAAGCCTATAATTTTGTTTTTAGATTTTTTGTCTGTGTGTATGTTTGTCTGTATGTATGTCCGGGCTAAACTCCAAAAGTACTGCATGGATTTACTTCAAATTTTGCATGAATATTACCAAGAGGTCGGGTCAACATATAGGCTACATTTTATCACGCTATCACCTACAGGGGAGGAGCAGTAATAATTTATAAAGCTTAACGCGGGTAAAATCTCGGGGCACAGCTAGTTTAATATAAATAGATATCCGGGTCTTATCTCACAGCAGCAATCTAAGCAAAGCATGTACTATGTACACACGGCTACATATCAAACAAACGCAAATCCTACACAACGCGGGATCAGTTATACTGGAAATGTATAGGTTGATATGTAGCCGTGTGTACATAGCAGAACCGTCGATGACCATTCACGTATTATTAAAAGAAGATACCTACATAACACAATGATTTATGGACTGTACGTTTTTATGGTAATATGGCATGAAAATATATAATAATAATAATATCTAGGGACAATGTCACACAGATCATCCTAGCCCCAAACTAAGCAAAGCTTGTACTATGGGTATCAGGGGACGATATACATACTTATATAGATAGATAAATACTTAAATACATAGAAAACACCCATGACTCAGAAACAAATATTCGTGCTCATCACACAAAATTAAATATTTGCACTTACCGGGATTCGAACCCAGGACCACCAGCTTCGTAGGCAGGAGCACTACCAACTAGGCTACGTTGACCGTCAAATTACTTATTGCGTAAGTATAATAAATATGTGTGCCTACATACTATATAGAATTAGATTAATTACAAACTATAACGTATTAGTTTTACAATAACTAATTATCGGTCTCACAAATAGTTGTCCTGAGTCCGAATCAAACCAGTGACATGAAGTGGCCATGCGACTGTCTAAACCGCTGCATCACGCGTGCAGTTCAAAAGAGTTATTTAATATTGTTGTAATATTGCAAGACAAACGAACAAGCGGTTCATTTTATGGTAAGAAATCACCGCTGCCCATGGACACTCGCAGAACCAAAAGGGGCGCAAGTACATTGCCGCCTTTAAGAAGCCGTTCGTTTCTTGAACGTAAATGTCTCGAAAAGTTACATCTTATCTCATATATGATCTTATCATATAAAGAACATGTTTTTCTCATGATGATCATTTTACTTTAAATTTCACAATCTTATAAATTTCTATCTGACGATTTGACATACAGTGTCAATTTGTATGAGACATACTTATATATAGAATGTACGGTCTGCTTCGATAAGCTGGTAGGCAAACAGTACTTGATAAGCCACCCCTAAAAATATTTTGCAGCCCCATCGGATACCCATCTCGCACAATTGCCTTCAGGGGCACGAGATGAAAATAATCGCAATCATACCTAATCCTGAAGAATGCGTACCATGAAGTAAGTTTCCGCTACGCCGTCCCTTCCACACTGTATACAGTGCCGTTGCAAACAAGTGCGTCAATATGGGCCCTCAATATGGGCCCCTGGGTAGAAACTTCAATTGTAGTTGACGAGCGATCATAGTTCGTCTTGTAATAGTTATTTGTACATCTCTAGTCGGTGCAAAGATATCTCTGAAATCAATATACTATAAAAGATGTATCAACAAATGAAAAATTGAAGTACTGAAAGATCTAGAACTTTATCTAGACTTATCACTTGAGCAAATGAAACTGTGCTCAAGTGGTAATTATATTTTGAATAGAACCGCTCACATCTAAATTATTTCGGTTCACATGTGTCTCAATAAATCTCGTAATAAAAATACGCCGTAAAATACAGTCCCCCGGAGATAGTGCCGCAGCTTTTAATTCTGAAAGGGCGACTGTAGTTGCCTAAAATCTAATTCTTGTTTTGCCCTTGAAAATCTACTCTTCTAAGACTCCTAAATGTATTTATCTGAGGACCCCTTCAATTGTTGTGTTAATCCGGCTCTGAGTTACATTACCTCTCTCCCAGAGAACGAACTTTCTACCGTCCCTTTTACAGCTATGACAAAAATCCCTAGGACTTTTCGTTACAACACCATCTAAATACTGCGGCTTCGGGTGAAAGAAACAAGTGTGCTTTTACACAAACTTTCTTTGTAGAAACATGTTGGGTGAACTTATAGCTAACTCGTAACACTCGCACCGCTTCAACGGAGTTGAATAAAATAAATAAAAGTTGGTGTAAGTGTAAATAAGAGCTAGTGAAAATTGAACACGGTAAAATTCTCGTGTTTATTTTATGTTCGAGTCTGCGAATAAAGTTTCAGTTAGCCTCAATGTTGAGGCACTCACAGTCAGTCGATTGGCAAGGTCGTACCCCTAACGCATGCCCAGGGACTTGAGCTCCTCGATCAACTGACTTTTTGAATCCGTGAATGGGTCCGCAATAATTTTAACAGTTTAATTTGCGAGCGTCACGTTGCTCGTAACCGGGGCGGCCTCTTTCAGGTGCCAAGGAAGACCAGCCTACTACAGCCTAGTAAACTGACTAGGCGCCAGTCCGACATTCCCACTCGCAGATACCTACTTTGTGCGGGTGGCATGCGTAGGTACTCCTCTTGACTTGCCAAATACGTTCAAAAGTCATGTTAATATAGTTATTAACATGACTTTTGAACGTAAAGACAAGCAAGTTACTAAACTTGCTGAGCGCTTGAGCGCTTTCCACTGCATATTATTATACAGTGAGGGTTTGGAAATCAGCTCCAAAGCAATCTCCAAAATATACAAGAGAACAATGTGCAAAGGTTGTTAAATGTCAGAAGAAAATTAATCTCCTTAAGCAAAAACTACAATTTATTTTGCACCTTGAAAATATGAAACCGCCCGATTGAAATCGGTGAGCCATATCGGCGATTTGCCGTAACCAATAATTAGGGAGACAAAGACAAAAACATGATTTTAAATATAAAAATATTTGGTACGAAAAATTCACTACAAAAAGAGAATATTTAAATTAATTGCTTTGCTTGAGGCCAGTACATATTTAATAATTCCAATATAAAAATAGTGCCTACAAATAATTCTTGGGTATTGCATAATTGGAAATTCACGGATGCAGATGTATAATAAATAACATTTATATTCTGTGAAACAGTCGACGGCGAAACGACTGCGTCCCGTTTACTTCATTAATAAATGCATTAATCTAATTAAGATTCGTTTTAGACACATATGTTCTATCGCGGAGGAAATTGCATTCGCTTTCGAAAAGACCAACTTAAAAAAAATGGTACTAATTGTATTTGAGACCATATATTTATTTTTTGAGTTGGGCGTAGTCGTAGTACAGTAAAGTCAGTGTTAGCAAGTAAACATAACTAGCTTCCAGCAATCAGGCCGAAACTAAAATATTTATTATTCCAATACTACTTTTTATTGGTGACCGCCAGAGTGATTTAACTTAAGAGCGTCTCCGTGCTTCGGAGGGCTCGTTAAGCTGTCGGTCCCGTATGTCAGAGGCCGCTTGAACAATGCTGGTACTACTGCCCATACGTAAGTAACATTGGAATTTATTTCTTGTAAATAAGTAGTCACGTCATTTCATTGCACACTGTAGATAGAGTAGATGTTTGCTAGACTACACTGCGCTTCTATCGTAATAAACGGTTAATAATTACGAAGCTACATGAGCGTGCAAACAGTGAATCTGGCATCACAAAATATGCCAATTAACCATGGGAGTCGTACAAACTTGAAGCCCATATCTGTGTGTCTATCTGTGGCATAGACATACGACATATAGATAGGCCGTCACTTCCCATTTGATGTGACCACCCACTAAAATCTTTTTGCCAAATTGCAGAGGTTCTAATCGTAATTAATAAAAGAAAAGTTCATTTACACACTTGTATTTGTGTATAAATTTTGATATTTTTAGTATTAAACTATCCTAGTAACTTAAAAATATGAAATAACTGATAAATAACTAAAGTATTTAAACCCCGCGAGCTTAAATACTTAAGTTTACAATACTATACTTTACTAACCTTTTTTTATTTACTTAGTTTTTCATCGGATGCAGTTTCATTTATATTTATTATCAATATTTCATATTCTTGTAAAAGAAGCGTAATTTAAACACATTAACATAAGAAATAAACTATGAATGTAATTACTTATAACAACAAAACTATTTAATTTATCTTGTGTTTCGTGTTATATAACATAAACTTTGTCTCACAACTAGGCAATTCCTGGATATCCCTTAAACACCAAAATTAAACTGATTTAATAAACAAAACATTAGTTACCTACTTGCAACAAAATCCAAAAAAAAAATTAGTTTACTTAAAACACCAGTTATACAATTTTGACTTTAGGCCATTGTAAAACGGTATCGCGTTTCAAAAACAGTCATTTTGTGTCCTGTCAAATGTATGGAGAAACGAAAACATAACCGATCTATAAATAAATATGCCGAATGCTACGTATATCGTCTGCGGTATTGGGTGTACTCTTTGCGGTGCAGCTTTTCAGCAATCAGGTAATTTAATTGGAATTGCAGTATACCTGTTGCATGAATATTGGCGCAAAGTGGGCAGCCTCCTAACAAGATACTCACTCAAATCATTAATTTGGTGAAATTTTCGAAAAGTTATAGTTTGAAGTAGTAAATCACTTCACCCAATTGCGAGGGATGTGGAGTTGTCGAGGACCCCTCAGAATTTGTGGTACACTTTGTATATCTAAAACAACAAATAATATACATACATAGACTCATGCCTGAACCCCAGAGGGGTAGGCAGAGACACTGGATTCCCATTTATCATGATTTCTGCACATCCCTTTTCCCTCGTTTACTGTCTGTTTAATTAGTCAATGAACTTTGAAATAAACACTCGACAATTAATAAATAAATAAGCTATTTAACTTATTACTTTTATTCTTTCGTTGACGACAGTAGTGTGTTAATTTGGAGAGATAAAATAACCCTCGAAAGAGATATAAATAATTGCTTAGAAGTTTTAGTTGTCAGGTTAAAAGTGAACAACTTAAAAATAAATTTAGAGCAGACAAAAATTATGACATACCTACGGACATAACACTGACAATACTAAAACTGATATACGATATTGACGAGCCTGTTGGCGGGGTTGGTAGATCCGCTGCCTATCACGCCGCAGGTCGTGGGTTCGATTCCCACCCGGGACAGGTAATTGTGTGCATTAACATGTCTGTTTCTCCTGTGTCTAGGTGTAAAATTTCTATGAGTATAAGAATAAATATATAATAAGAATGTGTCAATAATATTAGGAAATTTGCGATGTTAAACCGCCAACTTCTTGAGATCATTGAACCATCCCAGGAAGCAAATACTGGGCTTTATGATCTGTTCGTGGATGTGGTTTTCACATATCACCACAGGCTTGTTTTTACTCAACTACCTACCGTATATAAAGTGGAATGAAAAATCCTTTTACTGAAGTTTTATGACAACGAATTTCATTCCACGGATGAACATTTTTTGCTCTTTTTAAAATAAAACAAAACGGTAGAAATTCCGCTACTAAGTTTCATAGATCTATTTAATGTTTTTACCATTTAACATGGAAATAAAATGCAGAACAAGTAAAAAGGGAATTTCAATGAAACGGATATAGAGGTACATTTTGTTGCCAGAGGTACGATTATAAAGAAAAATGTCGACTAAATTACAGAACAAAACAAAACAAATTGAAGAGATTTATACAGCTTTAGAGTGGTATCATCGCATAATCCTAGCTTTAACATGGCCTATCAGCCATTCCAAATTAAATCTTAAACTTGTCCTTATTAATATACGTGTAGGATTCAATTTTGAACTAAACTTTGAAGACATACAGACCATTTAAAACTAGGATGCTCAGACGTCATATGGAATACATAAGCAATGACCAGGTGGAAACCAAAGTGGGCAGCGCAATGAGAATGACCTTAGGTAATTTTGTGTTTCAAGGAACTCTCTTATAATAATTACTCGGTGTAACCGGCCATATTTCCAACGCGGGGTAGTAGATTCGATTTTTAATAGAAATTTTATTTACTTTCTCGAAAAAGCTGGTTTTATTCATCATAGATGCCACTTTTCTGTATAAAATTCTCCGAAGCAAAATAGATTGTCCTCAATTACTCCTAAAATTCCAATTTAAGGTCCCTGCTAGATACCCTCGTTCCGCTATTACTCCATTACATCCTCCACTCCGTAGAACAGTACTTGGTGCAAGCTCCATCATCCCTCGGCTTTGTAAACTTCTGAATGCCTACAGCGATATCGTTGACATATATTTCGACTCACTTGCCAAGTTCAGCAAAACAGTTAGTGAATATTTTAGATAAGTAAAGTTAGCTACACTAGTTGTTATTGTTGTATATTTTTAAATTTATTATTGTTAAATTATTGTATAATTTAGTACATAAGCAGGAAATGATTTGTATGTAGTGCATGAGGTGCTTACCTCTAAAAAATTGTTACACTAACCTGTTAATAGATATTGTTTGAGATAATTTATAATTTATTAAGTGTAAAGAATTGTTGGTGAGCTAATAAATAAATAAAACTTGAGAGGTGTCAAGGGACACCCGGATGGAACGAAGTTCCTTTCGATTAATTAGTGAAGGAATTGACTGGCCGCCGTGGCCTAAATTCGGCTAGGAGGACATTATTATTATTACATGTTTGGTTTCGAGAGGGTCAACAAGATACGGTGACCAATTAACATCAAGTGGTCTATATACTTATTTCGTGTCGAGAGCGGCCATAGGCTACGGTGACAGCTTAGCATCACGTGGTCAGAGAAACATGCGCACGCCGCACAGCTGCAAAATATGTCGTGAACAATTTTTCGTGAGAATTTTTTCCGTCTAGCCCCCTTTCACAACGCGCGATAAGGAACTTCGTTCCAATAAGTAAAAAAAAAAAAAAAAACAGACTGTCTAGCAGTGATAATGGGCTTATGCTTGCTGGCCATGTATGTGCCAACACGCTGACCAATCTATTGCCTCATATATTGACGTTAGTAACACATTGACATCAAAGCCGACGCTCGCTCCAATACTCCAGTATCTGCCAAACCTGTAACTCATTTTTCAACTTGGCACTCATAACTATTCCCACACTTATTCGTTGGTAGATACATGCCTTTCTCACCGCAGGTTGTGGGTTCGATTCCCACCCGGGACAAATATTTGTGTGCATGAACATGTCTGTTTGTTCTGAATCTGGGTGTGAATTATCTATATAAGAACGTATTTACAAAAGCAAAATAGTACATGTAATATCTAGTTTCCATAGTACAAGCTCTACGTAGTTTGGGATTAGATGGCCGTGTGTGAATAATGTCCCAGGATATTATTGTTATTATAACTAGTCGCACACTTACTACTATGCTTGGTCTGTACTCGTTGTTGAAAGAAGCTTAGGTTTTTGTCAAATTACACAAATGATCACATAAGCAGATTTGGTGAAATATAATAAAGAGCCATGTCAATGAAAGAGGCTTTTAGTGGAAAAATGTGGGAATATCACGGGTCGTCCAGAAACATCGAAATTAATGATTATTGACAAGAGATGTGAGTAATTCAACTAAACTAACAAATATGGTTGGCGTGGTTGATAAATACTAGCCTTTACGCCACAGGGCGTGGGTTCGATTCCCACCCAGAACAGATATTTATATGCATACGGCCTAAGCACGCCAATAAATTGCATTGAAATCGGTAAATCAGTTTAAACACACAATATTTGTACATTCAATCCCGTTCCGTTACGAGCAAACCAACCAAGGTACAGACGCCAGCACATCAAGCCACCCCAATCTGTCAAATTTCTTTTATAGATTTTCAACTTTATCACATAAGCGTAAGGTTTACTTTCAATCGAGGGAATTTGACAGATTGGGGTAGCTTGATGTGCTGGCGTCTGTACAAACAAAAGAACCAACCCCACAAAAACGTCCCAATACAACAACAAAAAATAACTACATCTTTCAATGGTTGGACAGTTCTTAGATAAATTAAATGTTAAACACATTTAATTTATCTAAGAACTGTTGTTAAGATTTTTATTTTGGTTATCATGCATGTCGATGTGCTACATGTTGTTCAGTATCATAAGCAAATTAAATAGCCTTTGTTACGTCCTCTATAAATGTTTGTAAACACTCCCTTTTTATATAGACCGTTAAAAACTACAGTTGGAATAGAAGCTTCCTCACTTACAGTATCTTTTTAAAAGTAAAAAACTAAACTTGTATTCTAGAGTGAAATAGTTTAACGGCGGGAGCAGCACTTTAAGTGGTTTGCTGATGAACGATACCTGTGTAGCGAGAGCGCTTTTATCTCTACGGAACCCGGACTTTCATTTCCGAACCGCGGAATGGACAAGCGTCATTTTTATTTTAAAATATATTTTCGTTTCGTATTTTTATATCCGCTGCAGGCGACGTTCTCTTCAAGTTGTGGTAATACAGCGAATTTAAAGGTTTAAGCTCGGAAGGCTGAGAGGACGTGATTTTATCATCGATATATAGGTTTATCTACTTACTCCTACTGTTCGTCGTAATGAGCAACAGGCCAATGAGAAGTTGCATCCTGCTGATCGTGGTATATGGGTTAAGGTTGTAGATTGTATTATTGGAGTCGTTTGTGGCGCAGTCGCTCTGCCGGTCTGGCAGGAGTCGACAAGTAGGGAGGGCTATCCAGAGCCCTCCCAAAGTACGTGTCCATCGGGACATGGCGCAATAGAGTTCCATCAAGAGCCAAGAGAAGTTTACGGCAGGTAGGTTTTGTAGGTGATAGTCTGACATACCCACCCGTAGACACTTTTTTACGGATGGCATGAGTAGGAATTTCCTCTGCCTAATGAAAAAAAAAAAAAAATTGGCTACTTTAAACTCATTTTTTGATGTCGTAAGCTCTACAGTTTTCACGAGGCACAAGGCTTATCGTAGGTCCAAACGAATCTATACTAATATTATAAATACAGAACATTTATATTTTTGTTTGTGGGAAATAAACTCAAAAACTATGGAACCGAGTTGAAAAATTTTTTCCCCAATAGAATATTGTGAAAATTAGCGCTAAATTATCAATAATATTATTAATTTGTTATCTCGTGGACGCCACATCTTCTGTTCTGTATACTTAATCGCAATTAAATTAAACATGTTTATGTAATGGCGAAATTACACTGGCACTCCTACGGCAAAGATTGCTTCCACGAGTAATCCCTTGAGAACAGATTAACTTAAAATTATGTATTTTTACCTAATGGTCTAGTCAATAAGGACTACGTTGAGTAAACACTTAAGACCGGCAACTCACTCGCGGCCCATTTTGGTAATGCGGGGATGATAAAACCATCAGATTACCCGCTTACTTGTTTTCTTGGCTATTGATTATATAAACGAAATAAAAGTAGAATAAATGCAGTAGACATGAGAGCTCTGAGAAGAATATGTTGTGTGAATCGGAGTGTCAGAATACGAAATAAGTACTGATGAAAGAGAGCGATGAACAAAGATTGAAAAAAGTATGCTGAGAAAAAAGGTTTGGGCATTTAGAAAGAATAAATGATAGAAGATAGACAAAAGAAGGCCTGTGTAAATAGGACAACCGGAAAGGAAATACTTCGTAGAACATTCTCTGACCGAATCGGAGACGTTCTCAAGAAAGGCCAGGTCAGAAGTACCCTAAACCGGCGAGCATGTATCAACATTATTATGACAGTAAACGAGGCAAAAGATATGCGCAAAGATCGTGACAAATGGAAATTCGTTTTCTCTGCCTACCCCTCTAGGAAATAGGCGTCAGTATATGTATGTATGTCTATAAAAAAGTTGTTAAAAGTTTTATTGATGTGCCAGTTGGCATGTTTGGCTAATTGGTTGCCTTCGACGTGGCATGTCTAGGTTTTGATTCCTACCCAGGCCAGATATTTGTGTGCATTAACATGTCTGTTTGTGATGATTCTGTGTGTTATCTTTATAATTATGTATTTACAAACGAAAAGTAATATATGTAGTATATACTACTTCTGATCCTATGTAACTAAGCAGAGCTTGTAGGTACTATGAAAACCAAATAACTGATATAAGTTACCTGGTTGCCGTAGTACAAGCTCTGCTGAGTTTGGGATCAGATGGCCGTATGTCAATAATGTCCCAGGATATTATTATTATTTATAGCAGTCCAATACTTAAGGTAAAGTATTAAGACATTTTTTCATTATTATTTCTTGCAAAAATAAGCTCCAGTTGCCACTTAATTAAGGTTTGATTATTAATTCTTTCGCAATTTGCTAGCTCGTTACCCGTTGACATAAACCAAGCTATGGCTGCGTCTTGTTGACTACGAACATTATCGACTTAGCCTTCATTTTCCTCATTATTCAGTTAATGGCAAAATGACGCTAGCGATCATAAGGTGACCATGCGTTTTAGTTCTACAAAACCGTCCCCTTTATCCAATAATAAAACATACATACATACATACATAGACTCACGCCGGTCTCCCAGAGGGGTAGGCAGAGACAACGGACTTCCATTTGTCACGATCCTTGCACACCTCTTTTGCCTCGATTACTGTCATTATATTCTTCATACATGCTCGCCGGCTTAGGGTACTTCTGACCTGCCCTTTCTTGAGAAAATCTCCAATTTGGTCAGAGAATGTTCGACGTGGTCTTCCCCTTCCGGTTGTCCCATTCATACAGGCCAGGTATACTTCTTTTGTCAATCTTCTTTCATTCATCCTTTCTAAATGACCAAACCATCTCAGCATACCTTTTTCAATCTTTGTGACTACATCCTCTTTCACACCACAACGCTCTCTTATATCAGTATTTCGAATTCTGTCTCTCAAAGTCACACCACACATACTTCTCAGAGCTCTCATTTCCACTGCATTTATTTTACTTTCATTCTTTTTCTGCCATACCCAACTTTCACTTCCATACATTAAAGTTGGCACTAACACTCCATCGTGCACGGCCAGTCGAGCCTTCTTTGAGACTTGTCGGCTACTCATAAAGGCGTGTAGTGCCCCATTTACTCTGTTCCCCGCATTTACTCTTCTAACAATATCTTTCTCATATTTCCCATCTCTCGTAAACAAAGTTCCCAAATATACAAACTCTTTCACCTGTTCGACTTTCTCTCCTCCAACCACAATATCACAAGCTGTCGTGTATTCATCCCTCTCAAATACCATTACTTTCGTCTCACCAACATTCATTTTCATCCCTTTCCTTTCAAAAGCTTCATGCATATTTGTTACCATCACCTGCAACTCGTCCGCAGATGATGCAAGTAGAACTTGATCATCAGCGTACAGCAGACATTTGATGAGTAACTCATTCATCCTTACACCACATTCACTTTCTTTCAAGTCTTTTAAACAGCTATCCATGAATAGGTTAAACAACCACGGTGACGCTACACATCCCTGTCTAACACCCTTTTGGATGCTAAACCACTCAGTGTATGACCCGTTAATCCTCACGCAAGCTCTGGAATCCCTATAAAGAGATTTCAGTGCTTGAACAAGGTTGTCGTCTAACCCATACATGGACAGTACCGACCAAAGCTCATTCCTCAACACTCTATCGTAGGCCTTTTCTAAGTCTACGAAGGCACAGTAGACCTTTTGGCTTTTGCCCAAAAACATCTCTACTATGCTTCGCAGAGAAAAGACTTGATCCGTGCATCCCATTCCTTTTCGAAAACCCGCCTGTGCATCCCATATTTTCGTATCGGTTTCTTTCACAACTCTTTCAACCAATACGTTCGCATACAACTTACCAACGACGCTGAGCAGACTAATGCCCCTGTAGTTTTTGCAGTCTTGCCGTGAGCCTTTTCCTTTGTAAAGAGGTACGATGACAGCCTTGCACTAATCACTTGGCACTTGGCCGGTGTTATAGCACAGATTGAAAAGGCTGCACAGCTGACTCGCTATGACGCCATGTCCAGCCTTCAGCATTTCGGAAGTTATCCTGTCATACCCTGGTGATTTACCCGATTTCATACTCTTAATAGCTTTCACAATCTCATCCATTCCAATTTCATCCTTACAATTATTTTTGTCTATAACTAATGAACTACGTTCACTCTCTGTTACACTTATATCATACAAACTCTCAAAATACTCCTTCCAACGTTTTAACACGCATTCTTCCCCTTTCACTATATATCCATCTTGGTCTCGGATGGAGTTCAGTTCTGAGGTTTGGGTTATGCCTCTTACTGATCTAACGGATTTCCAGAAAAACTTAATGTTCATCTGAAAATCCTTAGACAACCTTCTATCAAAATTATCCCTTTGTTCATTTTTCTTTTCGTTCACCACGTTCTTTACTATTCCTTTCATCCTTTTATAGTCATTCCAGGCTCTTTCTATATCTCCATTCGTCGCCTTATGCATTCGTTCGTTTGCTCTGGTGGCTAGCCAATCTAACCACGCTTTCTTCTTTTCACATACAACTTTTTGTACACTTTTATCCCACCAAATATTCTTCATCTTTCTTCCTCTTCTCCTCTTTATTACACCACATACTTCACTAGCTACACTCACCGCACCTTCTTTGACTGACTTCCATAGCTTTTCTACTTCTCTTGTGTCTTTAGATCCCTCAAACTTATCAATCAACTTACTTTTGTACTCATCTGCCACTCCTGCCTCTTGCAGTTTCTCTACTTTTATTCTCTCTAGTACACTCTTAGTCTCAGGGATTCGGTGGCGCCATCCTTTGAACAGACCACTTATTCGGCTCATCACCAGGAAGTGGTCTGTATGGATTGCGGTCCCACGATAGACTCTTGTGTCTAGAACATTCTTTCTCAATCTTTCATCTACAATCACAAAGTCAATCATACTCTTTCTCACATTTTTTCTCTCCCGTGTAAACGTATGGATTCTTTTATGTTCAAACATAGTATTTGTAACACAAAGACCCCATTCCAGACATATCTCAAGCAGACTATTCCCATTCTCATTCTCACTCTCATCACCGAATTGACCTAGAACTCTTTCAAAACCATCACGCTTTACCCCAACCCAACCATTAAAATCACCTAACATTATTACTCTTTCATTATACTGACTAATTCGTAACACATCTCCCAAGGTCTCCCAGAATGCCTTTCTTTCCTCTTGTTCTCGCTGTGACACAACTGCACCCATATCTACAGGAGCGTACACCCCTACTAGGAAGATACGGGTCATACCGACTTTCATTCGCAACCAAATAATTCTTGCATTCACGCATTCGAACTCAGTCACACATTCAGACATTCTTGTGGAAAGAATGAGACCCACACCCTGGCAAGCTCTGGTGGGGTTCGGTACTCCAGACCAATATGCCGTGTAAAGTCCGTGTTTTGTAGTATCACATCCTTTCCGCTTCGTCTCATTCACACACAATACATCGATCCGTTTTTCACTCATCAGCTGACATACTTCGTCCAACTTACCTTCTATTCCTCCTCCTACATTCAGCGTAGCAAAACGGCTTTCCGTTGGCCACTTTTCGCCTCTCCGGTATAGTCCGGTATAGTACATAATAAAAATGTACCAAAAATTAAAACTAACACCAAAAATTACTCTATAATCGCAAGCACAACTAAAAAGATAATAATTTTGTAATGAAAATAAAATAAGATGAATTTGTAAACATACTAATTTCATTTCATTCCAAATAAAAAAGATTTTTACAAATCTATTTATAAATGAGGAAGTTATGAAGTAAACAACATTCAAAAACCTCCTCCTCCCATTTGGTGTCGTTTAATAAAACAGTTCCATTAAGTTATTTTTATATCCTGAGGCTATGTCTGTATAAGAGTTAACCGAGCCATCAAGGTAGGTCTGTCATAGTTTATTGACTGTTTCTAATGACAATAGCTTTCTTATGTGCGATACGTAAAATTATCTAAAATTACTATTGCATATTTAATAGGCACTTAACCTCGTCGGTGAGGGCATTCATTCATTCACTCATTCACATGGTCAGTGGTTAGCCTTATGTTGGAGTTGTTTCCGCCTACTAGGCCCTTGATAAAGCTTCTCGCTTATTGTCCAATGACTACAACCGGTACCGATAGTTTATCGAGCCCACCAAAGCACGGAATTGCTCAGAAATTAAATCACTTTTGCTATCATCAATCTATAGACGAAGTCTAATAAAAAATATATGGACGTCCGTGGAACATCTGCGTGTTCAGTAATCTAAAGGAACTAATATTATATGGAGAAAATATTAGATTTTTCGTATCATCATCATCATAGCCGATTATGTCCACTTCTGGACAAAGGACTCCCCTACACTCCACAATCGCCGGTCTTGCGCTGCCCGCATCCAGTGGCACCCAGCTACCCTTGTAAGATTGTCGGTCCAACTCGTGGAGGGCCTGGCCACACTGCATCGTCCGATGATTTTTTGTAACTATATTGGTTAGTAAGGAACAAAATCCAAAAAACTATTATATCATTTTTAAAAATGTTTCATAATAGAATGGTACATTATGATCGTGTAATGTGGGCAACATTTTATTAAAAAATAAATCGAGGTCTACGAAAAGTATATTAATGTAATTCAAAATAAAAAAAATGTCTACCAAAGTTATTATTTGGTGTGCCTTGCGATATATATTAATGCCATAGAAATCCGTGAGGTTATAATGTACAAACAAGGTAAAATCAAAAGATATTTTTCGTTATAATTTCAAATTCAATTGTTTTTTCTAACATATCTACCTCAGCCGTAACTTCACCAGTTTTGAGGCCAACCTACTCGCAGACGGTGACTTCAATGTACTTTTTTTACTTGTCGTCTGTTATACCTAGTTTATTTAATTTTGTTCTAAATATTTCATTAGTAATGAAATACAATTTACTATGTTATGGGCAAAAGCCTTAAAAAAAAAGATCACACCATGAGCCACGTATTATTTGTTTGTTAGCTCAGGGTAAATTTTGGCTTGTGTGTTCCAGATTCTGTTAGTTGTGTTAATTGGTCGAAGTTATATTATTACAATCATAGCCAGATGCTCTCACCGGTAAGTGATTGGCGAGGCTAAGCAACGAGGCTCACGGTCAGTCCATAGATGGGTGAGCGTCTCCGTGCTTCGGAGAGCACGCTAAGTTTTTGGTCCCAGTTGTAGCCATTAGGCACCATTCGTTAAGCCATGTCAGAAGACTAACTGGGCAGTGGTTACCCTAGTGTCAGAGTTGAACAACTCTGACACCAGGGTAACCACTGCCCAAATGATAAGTAAGTACTTTAACATTAAGAAAGCGCAGTCAATAATAAATATCCAATATTATTATTGAAACGAACTAGAGGAGTTTGACCTGCACGACGTCACATTTGCTGAGTGCTCTCCTCAAGAGTTCAAAATACAAAACAAAAACAAAGAACTTTCTTTATACATGAGGCTTCAATTTAAGGACTTTAGTTTGGTTTGTGTATGTTCGTCAATGTGTGGGTGTGTACTGTACTGTGTATTTAATCGACTGTATACAACATGTAACGTAATTAACGCACACCCTAAGACACCCCAATTAGAATATTTTGTTGTAATCATAGTACATACACTGAATTTTTTATTTAATATGTATATGCATTGTTATTTACTAAATTAGTTTCTTGGAATAAAATTTATTTTTCTTTATTTTGTATTGAATGATGGAATTTGTATGGATACAAATAAACTGCTATTTTACAAGTCTTATTACTTTGATTTACGGTCCATTTCAATTCGTTTTGACTGTACAGGGTTAATATGTCAATAATTTCCGTAGTTTTAATTATTTTGGAATAAAAAATTACCTATATTAAAAATGATATTAATTGATTCAGTAAACTATTTTCAGAATGTGCGTTAATTAAGTTACATGTTGTATATTTGCTTTGTGTCATTACATTAGTCATGTGAGTTACCAGTTAGAATGTATACTTACATTTAGAAGGAACAATATTATCATTACTGTGGCGCTGGTTTAGTAGTAGCGAGTTTAACTTTACATCGTAGGGCGCTGGGTTCAGATCTATTTCCAAGCGGGGCCGGAGAGTGTTATTATGAAACATAGATCCAGCGTAAAGTCTCTCGCCATACATATTGTGTAGACGTAACCACAAATCATGAGAGTGATGAAATAGAGATTGCACTCTAATATTCAGGAACCGCAGTCTAAGTGTTATTCATCAGAGATGTGTTATACTTCGTTACTATGGATGCGTTTGATATCCACCAATCATATTCATTGTTTACATAGCTTAGCTCTGGTTAAAATGGGTTCAACTAAGTTATGTTTGATGCTTTCTCTGGTTGCATGCTATGGATGCAGGCGGCGGTCGCGAGTGGTGTAGCTATGTACAGAACAGAGTACCTACATTAAGCGCGCATTCCATATACTGTCGATAAATCGCAGCGCTTAAGCTGTCCATTTTCCTCACGCAGATTCCTTGCGGCAATGGATTTTTATAGCACATCTTACTCGTCCAGCTAAATAGCTTACTATCTGTAACAACAGTCATGTACTTTCATAGCTTAGCTTTCAGTTATTCGCAACATAGCCGGAAAGCATATCTCTGATGTAAATCACCCATCATTAATGATCTCAATATTTAATTCATTTTGATAATATATACTTTTTTTAATCCACATAAATCTATTCTAATATTTATTTAGTGAGGCATGAAACTAGGTAGTCCTGTATCACAGGAGACGATATAGTCTTTTTATTTATATCTTTAAGTTAGTAAGTTACAATAACTTATTGTGTGCAAGGAAACTTTACATGTAAGTGATTGTTACACTTTATTCCAATTTGTTACTTCTTTTTCATTTGCTTAAACCAGTACCAAATAAATCTTAGGGTGCTTTTAAACTTTTCCGCCTAAAACTCTTGAGTTATTCGCGCTCGGCGTGCATTAAACACTTTAAATCACGTTCCATTAGAGCGTTTTTTAAATGGTGTAGTGTTAGGTTTTTAATTTAAGACAAGTCTGTCTCCCTTCCTTGTGTCCCGAGGCAATACATCCTTAGACCTAGTAATGTAGTTAGTCCAGGAAAAAGTCCCGTTTTCTAAAAAAACAGTGGTGACCCTTCCTGTCTCCCCTCTATTTGATAGTCATCGATGATTGATTACAACGCTTTCGCACGCCTATTACCGTAACCAGTCACTCGGCAAATCTTAAAAGGACTACCGTAGAATTAAGGAGAATTGACAAAATTCCCTTCATGATTTATTTTATGCGCGAATAAACAGCAACTTGGTATATGAAAACACGTTTCTTACATTTGAAGCAATATAACGCTGAAAATTATATATTTATATTAACGTCATAATCTTGATAGCTCCATCGATAATAATATACCAAATATATCATTTTAATATGAGGTTCACCAATATACTTTCACTGCTTCAATTAATAAGCTACCGCTCTAGCCATATTATTATATAGGGCAAAGTTCCTAAACGATCCGAAGACACTGACAAAAAACTAAAAAAAAAAAAAAAAAAACTAACTAACTGTAGAAAGCACTTAAGCCAAGCATTAGAGGCCTCTTGGACTTCTGGATGGAACTGAAAGGGTTTGAGTTGGAAAATAAGTTCACGTACAATGGCCTAATTGTGAGGCTAAGTGCGGAAATCGATCGCCCAACTAACGATCACTATATAACCCAAAATACGCCCACAACATAGACCTCCCCCGAAGATCTTCACAACTGCTGGTCTTGAACTACCCGCTCGTTGGTCTAGCGGTAGCGTGTTCAAACACAGATAATGAGGTCCTGTATTACACCCCCGTGCTTCGGAGGGCACCGTCGGTCGCCGTCGGTCCTGTATCTGACCTCTTTCCGGTCGTGTCGCTAGTCGTCCCATTGGATCACGAGAGTGATGGAAAGTGTTTGCGCACACACTTATGCACTATAATATGTCGTGAGCCTGTCCGCCGTGGCCGAAATTCGGCCGGGAGCACATCATCATTCAGCAACTTCATGTAACTCTCACAAGATCATCAGTCCGATTTATAGTCTTCACTGGAAACCTGACGCCCAACAGACGTCGTTTCTACGAGGTTAATGCCCCGCTCGCTGCCATTTCAGCTTGGAAATTCAACGGGCTATGTCACTTACTTTGGTTCGGATGTAGATCGATCTCACAAGAAATTCGAGCATAGACTTTCCATTGTTCTTTGTGTGACCTTAAGCATACTTGTAAGACTTTAGTAGGAAAACACGTCTCTGTCCCGTAAATCATCATGTGCAACAAACACCGGTTGAAATCTTTCGAATCATTGCTGTATTTGGGAGACATTTAGCATAATAGCAAGATACCTTTTTTGAAAAGTATGAATAAATGATAATGCTATTGCATAGATAAAAAAAAATCAACCGTAGCCAATTTTAAAGTGCTTCGGAGGGCACGTTCAGCTGTCGGTCCCGGTTCTTGTCATTAGAGAACCACCGTTAGCCATGTCAGAAACAACTCTGACCCTAGGATATCCAGCGCCCATCTGATAAGTAATAGGGAATAATCATAATTTACAAAGTCAAACAAACAATAAAATCATTTTGCTATTATGTAGTGGTCCTTCTGTATGTATGTCCGGGCTAAACTCAAAAAGTACTGAATGGATTTACTTAAAATTTTGCATGAATATTACTAAGAGGTCGGGTCAACATATACGCTACATATTATCACGCTATCTACCTACGGGGGAGGAGCTGTAATAATTTATAATTTATAACAAATTTTGTTTCTATGGACTATCAACGAAGGACATATTATAGTGATCGAGTCTGGATGCAGACATAGGTGCCCTCTCTATTCTCACACTTTTATAAGGCGATGGGGCCGCAACCTATCCGGGGAAAGATCAGATGATCAAGTGGCCGTATTACTCCAGGATTCTACTGCTACTCAACTGTGGACGTTTTTGGATGACATGATGACCTTGACAACGTAGAACAAGTGTATCCACTGATGGTTCTATAATACAGTAAAACCTCGCTGGATTCTCCTAAACTTGATAAACCATAATAAATTAATTGGTTATTTGCGCCATTTAAACATTAAATTTTTTTTGACGTGTCGCTATAGTTAGCCTAGGATGCTTTCACTGCTTCACCGGACTATAGAGGCGAGCAGAGGGCTCGAGCCGTCTAGCAATTAAGTAACCCGCGCCGGAGGGCACCCCCTGTGGGGTTCGAACCTCGACTCTGGGCGATTACCGTCACCGGTTATTAGCCGACCAAAAAATATGGATTATCAATTTGGCTGTAAGTATATTTTTTTAAAACATGTAATAATTTGAAGGAGGTTCAATGTAATGTGTATTGGAATTTAATATTAGAATGTAACGGACATCTTTTATGAGTAATGTTTAATCTGTAGCATGAAATATCTATTGTAAATTGTGACATAACAATATAAGTACCCATAAATATAATTCAGTATGTTTTGTAGTGTGATAATGCGACTAAGTTATAAGTTCGATCGTGCATTTAAAACCTCATTTAACACTTAGTCCGCAATAAAAATAGCAATAAAAAAGTCATTGAACATGTAATTTATATGTAAGTAGAGGAAATAATCTATACATATAATAAAATCGTAGGAAAGTCAAAACTGTACATTGAATATTTTTTTTAAAGGATACTTGGGGCGCGATCTACGATGGATATGGAAGCCAAAAACATAGCTTCTAGAATTTTTGTCTGTATGTCTGTTTGTCTGTATGTATGTCCGTGCTAAACTCAAAAAGTGCTGAATGGATCTACTTCAAATTTTGCATGAATATTAGTAACGGGTAGGGTCAACATATAGGCTATAACATATACATATTATCACGCTATCACCTACGGGGGAGAAGCTGTGATAATTTATAGAATTTAACGCGGGTAAAACATATAAAAATAGCATCATTTCAACACTCAAGTGACGTTGTTCATGCCATCATTCGTTGCCAGGAATGCTTGTTACATCGGTCGGACTTTATGTAGGTAAACCGCACTGGAGGTCACCCCCTTTGGGATTCGAACCTCGACACCGGTGGTAATAGACGGGTAGATACACTGTAATTTCAATTTTTAGAGACATTTTGTGAAACCCTCTCTCAACGTTAGGGGGATGAGAAATAGTTATCATATATAATTAATAACATTGTATAATATGTATAAAATAATATTTATAGTAAGTAGTGTATGTAAAGTATTTATGCTTACAAAGAGTACAAAAGTAGGTATCTACAATTTACTTAAACGTTCTTTCGTACACCTACCATATTATCTATGCATCACCCAAAGGTCGACTGGTAGAGAATGCCTTTGGCATTAAGTCCGCCTTTGTACAGTTTGTGTACTAAACTTTAAATAAAAAAAATAAAAATAAGCATACCAGTACCTCTGAAAACAGTTTGTAATTGAACTAAAAAATTGCTTCCGCTGCTTATATGACACAGGCAAATTTTTCGTACATAATAATAGTAAAAAAAATGAGTGTGCTTTAGACGGAACGACTGAAGTATAACTTGAATATCTAGGAAACGTAACTGGCATCAGGCGCCAGAAGAAGTCCACGGCAGGTTAGGTTTAGTCGGTGCGAGTCCGACATATCCACTCGCAGACACTTTTTGCGGAAAAACATTGATGGATTTTAATAAATTACGTAGGTAATTCGTTTATTGGTCCCATCAAAAGTTTACCAATAACACCATGTTAATTAGCCGATTTAAAAATATATGAAGGTTTCGATTTGACTGTTATTGCTTACTATGTGTCCTAAGCGATTCCTCTGTGTATTTTTATTCTTGGTAAATCGCTAAATCGCTACCCCATCTCCTCCCGTGGGGGGGGGGGGTACAAATCGTCCTGAGGGAATATCTCCCAGAGAAATGGCAACAGCGTCTCTCTATATACTGTGTACTATGATCATCATACTTTCATTTCCCACTTTTCACTTAGAGCTGACGTACCGGGTTTTGATTTTTAACTATACATATACATATCACAGCTATTATTAAATAAATTTTATATATTTTATAATAATATTTAGGGACAATGTCACACAGATCATCCTAGCCCCAAACTAAGCAAAGCTTGTACTATGGGTACCAGGCGACGATATACATACTTATATAGATAGATAAATACATAGAAAACATCCATGACTCAGAAACATATATTCGTGCTCATCACACAAATATTTGCACTTACCGGGATTCGAATCCGCGACCACCAGCTTTGTAGGCAGGAGCACTACCAACTACAACAGGCTACGGTGATCGGCAACTCGTAAGCCAAGCGTGGCGATTACAGCATCCCCCCAAATGCTGGACACTACTCCATTGTGGAAAGCTTTTGGGAATTCTTCTTTGTCCAGCAGTAAACGTAATTCGACTGACATACTGACATTATTGATGAAAAATGCATGTCCCATATACAACATGTAACTTAATTAACGCACATCCTGAAAATAGTTTGTTCAGAATCGTTTACTCAATCGATTTATATATTATCATTTTTAAAATAGGTATTTTTTTTTAAAAAAATATTTAAAATTACGGAAATTATTGTCATATTAATCCTATACAGTCAAATTAAATTGAAATGGGCCGTAAGTCAAATAATAAGACTTTTAAAATTGCAGTGTTATTTGTATTCATACAAATTCCATCATTCAATACAAAATAAAGAAAAATAAACTTTATTCCAAGAAACTAATTTAGTAAATAACAATGCATATACATGTTAAATTAAAACTTCAGTGTATGTATTATGATTACAACATAATATTCTAATTGGGGTGTCTGAGGGTGTGCGTTAATTACGTTACATGTTTTATATTTTGTTTAAATCGCTTGTTATTAAGAAGAGTTAAATTCCGTCCTATATTTTCTGAAACTGTATTTATTCCTACATCTATCGAGCTTTTAAGCTTGGGAGCATCACAAAGGCCTTATAGCTGGTTCACAGTACGTTTGTTACCCGATCGTACATATTTATACAAACAAAACCGTTTTCAGTTTATTGCTATAGTTTTAAGTCTTTTGTTTCGTTTTAAATCTTTGATATGGCTATGGTGTAGCAGAAATAAAATATTTATCATTATAATAATAATAATAACTGGGGACAATGTCACACAGATCATCCTAGCCCCAAACTAAGCAAAGCTTGTACTATGGGTACCAGGCGACGATATACATACTTATATAGATACCTAAATACATAGAAAACATCCTTGACTCAGAAACAAACATTCATGCTCATCACACAAATATTTGCACTTACCGGGATTTGAACCCAGGACCACCAGCTTCGTAGGCAGGAGCACTACTAACTAGGCTACGGTGACTAGGTACGGTTTATAAATAAGTCACTTTACTCCGCGTTAACTAATGTTAAATGCGCTGCAAGCCCCGGTCTACCTTCCTAGTATAGTGGTAACGAGATCAATCGCAGATTTAAGGTCCTGGTTTCAAATCCAAGGCTGAGTCAAAATGGGTTATTAGGATTTTTCAGACATCCAGTAGCAACCTGGAGTAATACGGCCACTTGATCATCTGATCTTTCCGCGGATGGATTACTGCCCCATCGCCTTATAAAAGTGTGAGAATAGAGAGGGCACCTATATCCATCCATACTCGATCACTATAATATGTCCTGCGTTGATAGTCCATAGAAACAAAGCCCTCCCCCAAGGTAAAAGTTTATATTTATAAAACAAATATGTTTTAATAAAAATAATAAGAAAGAAAGAAAGTCTTCGACCAGTGTGTGTTGCCAGTGATGACTTATGGAACAGAGACGTGGTCGCTTACTATGGGCCTTATCAGGCGGCTCAAGGTCACCCATAGAGCAATGGAAAGGGCTATGCTTGGAGTTTCCCTGCGAGATCGAATCAGAAATGTTGAGATCCGCGGGCGAACCAAAGTAACCGACATAGCCGTAAGAATTGCCAAGCTGAATTGGCAGTGGGCAGGGCACATAGCTCGTAGAACCGACGGCCGCTGTGGCAGAAAGGTTCTCGAGTGGCGACCACGAACCGGAAGACGCGGCGTGGGCAGGCCCCCTACAAGATGGACCGATGATCTTGTGCGGGCCGCTGGAAATCGCTGGCAATTGTGGAGATCTTTGGGGGAGATCTTTGTCTAGTAGTGGACGTCTTTCGGCTGATATGATGATGATGATGAAAAAATAATAATAGGTATCTAAACATTAAATTTACAACCCTACAGCTTCAATAGAGCGTAGCTTATTATTTCATAAACTAGGCTTAGTTACCTTACTGTCCATATTCAGAGCTATATTGGGCGGTTTAAAAAGCTCTGAAACTTAGGTAACCACCGCCTCTACGTTAAAATTAAAAGTGATGATACATGTCCTCACAAATCAAATCCGTAATCCAGAAATGAAAAGAAATATTGTAAATGGAAGACCCACAAAATTTTCGAGTTATCCCTTTAATAATTGTTCTCCCTTGTGGAACACACACGTTATATATGTATACATATATATGTATGTAAAATATACGTGAACCTTTCCGCCAACACGCAAGGGTAGACGCACAGGTTCGCCCGTCGCCCAATCTGACGATCTCCTGAAATATTCAATCCGGTTAATCCGTTTGAAAAGTTACTTTTATATTCAGCGGGTGTTAAATTATTATGAGCTCTGTTATGAAGCCATGCTTAACTTACTCGACTTAATATTGAGTTTTATTATAAGGATAGGCAGATTTTAGGATAGTATTTTTTGGGGTTAATGAGCAATTACCATGACATATGACGCCCTGTAGGTCGTAACCGAGTCAGGAGGGCCTTCCCTCATAATCAGTTACTTACTTCCAAATGACTTCTAGAAACTTTACTTACAACCAGGACCATAAATTAATTCTAGACTATTGTGCGCTAGTGGCTGGTCCTTATGCCCCCAAATGACTTAATCACCTTACTTACAAGAATCACACAATATTTTCACAGGCTCATACATACATAGACTCACGCCTGTTTCCCAGGGGGGTAGGCAGTGACATCGGATTTCCATTTGTCACGATCTTTGCACACGTCTTTTGCCTCGATTACTGTCATTATATTCTTCATACATGCTCAGGGTACTTCTGACCTGTCCTTTCTTGAGAACCTCTCCGATTTGGTCAGAGAATGTTCGACGAGGTCTTCCTCTTCCGGTTGTCCACAGGCTCAGCATGAAGAAATTCCCTTTGAGTTATAAAGGTCCAATAGGCTACTGTGACTGCTAATCACCATGAAAACCGTAAGACTTCTGCTGCCTTAGAAGTATAGATAACCGGCCAAGTGCGAGTCGGAGTCGCGCACGAAGGGATCCGTAGCATTACCTATCTATAAAACGAGCAAAAAATTCACGTTTGTTGCATGGGAGCCCCCTTAAATATTCATTTTGTTTTGTTTTTTAGTATTTGTTGTTATAGCGGCAACAAAAATACATCATCTGTGAAAATTTCAACTGTCTAACTATCACGGTTCATGAGATACAGCCCGGTGACAGACGGACAGACAAACAGCGAAGTCATAGTAATAGCGTCCCGTTTTACCCTTTGGTACGGAACCCTAAAAACTGATCGGTTTTCGGTCAGCGAGCTCGTCCCAACGGATCATTAGAGTGACGGATTAGACAGTGCACCTGAGTCTGTTTACACCTTTCGACAGACGCGTAGACGCCAGCACATCCAGCTATCCCAATCTGTCAAATTTCTTTTATAGATTTTCAACTTTATCACGTTAGCATAAAGTTCACTTTCAATTGGGGAAATTTGACAGATTGGGGTAGCTTGATGAGCTGGCCTCTGTACACTATCTATCTGTGATGACAGAATTCCAACCAGGAGGACATTACTTAATGTGTACTCATCTTTACACACATAAATTTTAATACCCACTGAATGATTTTATTTGGTATTGGTCTATATATATTGAGTAGTATTTATTGCGGAAATAACAGGCTCAACTATTAAATATTTCCACATAATTTAAATGTTTTGGCGAAAACAATCAAATAATAGGCGCATGGTAATTACGAAAATTGGTACGAAATATGGCTATTTCTGACATTCATTAATACATTTAATTAGTAAATGTGTAAATATTCACAATTTCATGTTAATACTTAATTAAAACAATTTGCAATTGTGATTGAATATTAAATTAATACAATGATGAGGTCAATTTGACTCATAGACGCATACAATCATAAAGCTAGGAATATTTATTGCTTTTTAATATTACTTACTTACTACGAACCGGAAGACGCAGCGTGGGCAGGCCCCCACAAGATGGATCGATGATCTTGTGCGGGTCGCTGGAAATCGCTGGATGCGGATAGCGCAAGACCGGCAATTGTGGAGATCTTTGGGGGAGGCCTTTGTCCAGCAGTGGACGTCTTTCGGCTGATATGATTACTTACTTATCATATCGGCAGTGGTTAGCCTAGTGTCAGAGCTGTTCAAGCCGCCCAGTAGGCCTCTGATATGGCATAACGTCTGTTGTCTAATGGCTACAGCCGGGACCGACAGCTTAACGTGCCCTCCGAAGCACGGAGACGCTCAGGTACTAAACCCCTTTAGCGGTCAGCCATTTATGAACCCTAGTAGCTTAAACTCGCAAATCACACACTGACTGGTGAGAACATCTGACTATGATTTTTATAATAATAAAACATTTTTTGGAACGAAGTTCCTTATCGCGCGTTGTGCAAGGGGGCTAGACGGAAAAAAATCTTACGAAAAATTGTCACGACACTTTTTGCAGCTGTGCGGCGTGCGCATGTTTCTCTGTATGTCTCTCTCTCTCTCTCACTCTCTCTCTCTCTTATAGAAAGCAAGCCAGATATTTTCATTTCTATTTCGCATTGAACAGTGTGGTGTCGCGACGATTATTTTTGTTGAGTGTATACAGGTTTTTTGTACATAATAAATAATAAGAAATAACTTCGTTCCATCCGAGTGTCCCTTGACACCTCTCAAGTTTTTTTTAATTTTAAATTTCTTTTGTGGTACATATAGGTAAGCAACAATAATAATAAGTTAGCTTCTTGTCATTTATTTGATCAACATTTGAGATGGAAACTGTGGAGTCACATATACATTCCTTGAAAGGGTTTATTATATATGTTTCAGCGCCGGTTACCTATCTATATTAAATTTGCGAAATGTATTGTTACATCTCATGTAAATGACTGTCTTTTGTGAATAAACGATTTAAATTTAAACCTCCTTGGCACTTGTCCGTTAACGTCAAGTAATGGCAGCAAAAGCTGAAGAAATACATATTAATAACAATATTGAACACCTTCAGATTAGTACGTAAGTTTCTCCAAAGTTCTGAACGAAATCCTGAAACAGGTGGCGACTTGGCTTAGGCCCGTCACAACATGTTATCCGGCAATAAGCCGTGGTATATAAAAACAATAATAAATATCTTGAGAGAACCAACACACAGCCATTCGACTCAAGGAAGCAGACAACCGATAAACATACTTATATATTTCTAAATACGCACATATTGCAGATACAAAAATTACGCAGCACAAATAATGTTGCTCATTACACAAAGATTTGTCCTGCTTTTGGATCCAGCCCACGACTTCTGGCTTCGCAGTCAGGGACACTGACCATTGGACGTAAGAAGACATATGAAAGTATTTTAGGAAATCCAACCCTTAAAGGTATATCTATATATATAAAAATCAATGCCACCTTTCGTTGTAATGTTATAACTCAACAACGCCTTTACCGATTTGGCTAATTTTGGTCTTGAATTATTCGTGGAAGTTCCGGGAAGGTTTTTACGTAGAGGAAATTTAAAAAAAGTCTTGAATAACTTTTATTACTATGCCTTATACGTAGCGAAGCACGTCCCGGGCCGCTAGTATACTATATGTAAAACTTTGTCAATTTTAAAGTGGGAACTATAAAGTTAGTATTTATCAATTAAAAATCTTACCAATCACAGATAAAATCCTATTGATTATTGTAGCTTATTTTATTGTTAGTTAACATTGTATAGCTGTTGATCTTCCAAGAATAAATAAATAAAATAAAAGATATGATTTGATATGTTAGTGAAATGATCTGGCGAACATCTCAGTACTTATAGATGCAGGTGGATATATTAGAAAATGCCCATCTCGACTAACTTATATGCTTTTCTTAGATGTATTGTAATCACAGTGATCCCACTATTTACAATGTTAAAATCCTTTAACATTGCAAATAAACACTGTGAAAACAAAAAAGAAATATATTTTTATGCCGTGTTGAATTCGTATTTTCACATTCTCTCCTTCATCTTCGTTGTTGAACAGCGACAGAATATACAGGTATTTTATATATTACAGGAAAACATTAACGAGTATTTCTGTAAGAGCCGCATAATGAACTTAGTTAATGCGTTCTGGTTTTACGCCGTAGACGAATAACTAAATAATTTACTCTGGATGTTCTGTGTTCTGGGTCAACCCTGAATATCAGCCCTTTAGTATCAAAATAAAAATAATTTGAATCTGACTGCGTCATCAAGACTGTAGTAGGATATTGTATTATACTGTATAAGAAATACACGTGTTAACATATACATATTATAAACACGTTGTACAAAATGGCGGTCAAGTTTGCAATCTAACTTTCAAGCAAAAAGTCATTTTACTTTTGATCATAACAAATTAGACGATGGAACTTGAAATTAGACTACGCTTTCAATAAACTAATGAAATCTATGAATAAAAATAAATGAAATCATAAACATGCAGCAACAGGCATGCTTTAACCCATAGGAAATAGGAGCTCGAGCGTGCGATGCTAGCGGGTGACTACCAATTGGAACGCTGTGGTCTCCTGCGAGATAGTAATGCTGCAGAAGTAGGAAAGAACCGTAGAAGAGGTTGAGGCGGTGGCTATAGCCAATACTTCAACCCCCCCCCCCCCCCCTCACATTAAGCAAAGTGTCCTATACTGCCGTAACGTGCAAGCAACTCCACGACGACTGTTTGTGGCTGACTATGCCTGACCGGAGGAGTCGGCATTCCGGAAGTTAAAACACGGCAGGTCAGGTTGAGTCGGTACGAGTTCGACATACCCACCCGCAGGCACTCATTGAGGCTCGTCCGCGTAGGCATTTTTTTTTGTTTTTTATGTCAGAGTTCGACAAACGAGCAAGTGGGTCACCTGATGGTAAGTGATCACCGCCGCCCATGGACACTCGCAACACCAGAGGAGTCACGGGTGCGTTGCCGGCCTTTAAGAGTCAGCAAACAAGTGTTGCTGACCCTTCCCCCCTCCCCGATGAGGTCTGGCGAACTTATGCATTCTCCCTTCCTAAAACAAATGAGATATACTGTTGTCCCGGGTTGTGATCCATAAATAGTTGTTCTGAGTCTGGATGTAATTTGTGTGCGTCAATGATATGCTTGTAAAGTACCCCGCGATACAGGGATTCATTAATCTAATGAAGATTTGTCTTAAAAAATATATATTAAGAAATAAGTACACCTTTTAATTTATTCACCGATAAATTCACCGGTAATCATGTTAATCCTGTGTTCCCGGATGAGAGTGAGACAGGCAGAGCTCAACGAAGAGGAGGGAAGGATCGGAAACGTATCTTGATGCCATGTGTATTGCAAGTGCCTCGGTGACTGCCTCGTTGGTCTAGCGGTAGCGATTTTAATCGCAGTTATTGAGGTACTGGGTTCAATTCCTGGGTAGGGCCAAAAAGTGATTTTGGGATTTTTCCGTAAAAAGATATTTCTCAGTGTCAGCCCTAAGTCTGGAAGTTGGCGGTATTACACCCTGTGCCTCGGAGAGCACGTAAAGCCGTCGGTCCTGTACCTGACCTCTTTCCGGTTGTGTCGCTAGTCGTCCCATCGGATAATGAGAGTGATGCAATAGAAAGTGCCCCTGTATTTGCGCACACACTTGTGCACTATAATATGTCCTGCGCAATTGGCTCCGTTGAAACAAGCCGCCGCGCGCCGTGGCCGAAATTCGGTCGGGAAGACATTATTATTATTATTGTAAGTGCTACGATACTAATAAACATTTTCCATGAGTTGCCCCTTTGTTAACATGTTAGTATAAAAAAACCGGCCAAGTGCGAGTCGGACTCGCACATGAAGGGTTCCGTAGCAGCAAGTATTTCAGTTGATTAAATGAAAGCAAATTGCGGATTATAACGTATTATTAAAAAACTACTTGCTAGATCTCGTTCAAACCAATTTTCGTTGTTAGTTTCTATGGTAATGTACATCACTTATTTTTTTTAGTTTTATCATTCTCTTATTTTAAAAGTCACAGGGGGGGGGACACCCATTTTACCACTTTGGAAGTGTCTCTCGAGCAAACTATCCAGTTTAGCCAAAAATGATATTAGGAAGCTCAATATGATTTTTAAAGACCATAGACACCCCACATGTATGGGTACGATAAAAAAAAATGTTCTTTTTCTATTTTTATATATTATAAAAATCTTAATGCGGTTCATAGAATACACCTACTTGCCAAGTTTCAGCAGCACAGCTCTTATAGTTTCGGAAAAAAGTGGCTGTGACATACGGACGGACAGGCAGACAGACAGATGTAGTGTGCGGCTTGTCTCTCTCCTACTACCTATATTAGACTTAAGTAGCATGTAAGTTATGGAATAATAAATATGACGTTCAAGCTAATCACTTGTGTTTAATTGAGACACCCAACATCACATGGCGACCCTGCCAGCGCTGTCATCACCATGGCGGTGCTGGCCAGGACCTGACGAGGAAGAGGGGAATTGCGGAGACAAAAAGAAAAATAGAATCAATAATAAATAAAGAAGAGCCAGAAAAATACATAAGAAGAAATATCGGGAAATAAAAATAAGAAAAACAGAATATAAGAAAAAAAAGGAACAACGGAAAGAAGATAAAAAAAAAAACAATAAGATTAATATTAATAAAGAAGAAAATATGTTAATGAAGAAAGAAGGCTAGGCTAGGGATATCCCAGCCACCCAGCGGAGTCCAGGGTTATCCCGGCCCAAAATGTCAAGCTTAACCAAGTTCCAGTCTGCGGCAGGCGAGGCGTCACATTCAAAACTTTTTTTTTTTCAAGACCTGCGAGCGATACGAAAAGTTGACCAGTGCCGAGTAAGAATATGATTAGACAAAAATGTGAGTTACTCGTATCATTTATTTTACAATACTGAGTTGAATTTATTTTTAGGCAATTTTATATGTAACTATTTTAGAAATTTATTGCCGTATTTACGATTTTGAATTAAATTAATTTCATATACATATATATAGATACTAAATATTTCTGTAAAATTAAAATAAATACATACTCTATACTTACTCGCGTCAACTACAGACAACAATTTTCATAATTTTAAAATATATTTGTATTAAATGGTTGTTGAAGTCTTTTGGCTGATATGATGATGATGAAAGGGTTGTTTACTTAAGTAGGCGTTGAAAACAATTTAATGAATAGGAAAATTAAATTATCTATGAATTAAACGTTAAATTCACTCAATTATTTGCGACATGGTAATATTCTTTGACTTAATTTATTTCAAGAAGTATGATATATAAAAAACATTCTTAATACCTTGAATGTATTATGATTATACGATACGATTACAACGTATTTTATTCGTTACAGTGATTAGTTAGAGCGTTAGTGGTTTTCGATACCAGAGAGATAAGAAATTTCCAGGCGTGTAGTAAATCAGTATTAAAAATCTTTTTGTAGCATTGTGAATCCAATTAGGTACTGATTCGTATATAAAGAATAGGCAGAAAGAGGAAAGGAAGAACAGTATTAAAAAGCTTTTAGTTGTTTGATGACTTCAATTAGGTACTGTTTTGTTATATGACTTAGATAATACATAAAGCACGTAATGTGTAATTGAAAAGTGTGTGAATGTTTAATATTATATGAAAGTGGGGTTTGTATGAAGGTTAAAAAGTGATTGAGAATATTTTGGTATTTAAGTTTTTGAAAAGCCTGTGGACTGATCAACCAAAAGCGAATCAAGAACCTTATAGATCAAAATATTCATTTTGGATTTGATAGTACATTTGGGTATGTATATGTGTAATGGATGATAGTATGATGAGAGTTTACTCATACATAAAATAAAAGGTACACATCAAAGTTAATGATGGGGTTTACATCCTTTACTTTATCATGTTGCGAATGAATTTCCTCTATGAAAGTATTTGGAGACAAAAGTCTTAAATCGTTACCCTAGAAAAATAATAAAATATATTAATGGTGAAACAAATTAAGAGTCCGGCCGGACCATGTGTACCGCCCTAATGGAAAGGGGTATAATGAATACATTGAGATGCAATGTATTAATGAATAATATAAATCACCAAAATGATAAATAAATGATTTATTATTCCTAGGAAGTATGGGCCCACGAGATTGCGCAATAAATAAATAGATAAAATAAAATATAAATATTACCGTCAAGGTTATACCTATATACGCGGCACCCTGTGAGGTTTAATGGACATTTAAAAGAACGTTTTAATATATTAAGAGAAATAGACCTATATCAGAGGTCACATGTCTTATGAGAAAATGGCAAATATATTCCTTGTTTTTTTATATTCAAGTAGCCGTTACGTACGTACAGAGTAGTAATGAGCGCAAAGAATAAGACTTAGATAGATTTATTTAGTATGAATTTGGTATTTAGGTACGCCAAGAATATAATAACATAGTGTTTTATAATTAAGGTTATTTTTAATTATGATTATCATTAGTTCATTAATAGTAATCAATGCAGTGATATAATGTATATTCACTATGCGAGGCATTTGAACCAATCACGTATATGATAGTCTGCGTTTTGCATCCAAAGTAAGCTAAAATGTATGTGACATATGCTTTGAAACGATACACGCCGGACAACCAGTACAAAAGGCCAAAAATAAGTATAGCTGTGAACCCTAATTGGGTACATTTTAACAAGAATAAACTAGATGTTCGAGGTTGTTGCCGAATATTATTAAGTGTCGCCATTAATTGAAAAATTTAAAGTACGATGGTTTTACATTGATTTTGACTTTATTAAGAACATGAATCTAAGAAACACAGTTTCACTAATTTGTAGAAAATTTACTTTGCCTTTGTAGTAAATTTATGTTGTATGCAGTCTAAAATTATATTTCAGATAACGTTTCATGGTCATAATGTAATAAAAACATCTCAAAACTCTGTCCACTGTAATTGTGTAGCGGGCTGCATCATTTGCCCCACTGTAATCCATTTACTTGCATTATGTGGCTAACTAAGAAATTATATGTACAATTGTTTGAAGCAACTGGCCATGATTACTCGAAGCTGTATTTGTGTTTAATATAAAAATATATAATTATAATGTAGTTTTAGCGAGCAGAAAAAACAATATTTGTGACATGCGACTATTTAAAATAAATTTGAATTAATTTAGATATTGAAAGTGATTATATGAAATATCATTTAAAAATCTTCAGAAAATGTATGTTTATTTTTGGAACGAAGTTCCTTATCGCGCTTTACGAAAGGGGGCTAGACGGAAAAAATCAAGAGGAAAAGTTGTAACGACACTTTTGTTTTTTTTTTATTACTAAAATTGAGTCTACTGAGTAAGTTTATATTACATTATATTTGTTAATAATAAAGAAAATATTATTATAACTTAAAAGAAAAAAAATTACAATTCCTATACTAATAAATCGAAAGAAAACTTCATTCCACCCGGTTGTGACACCTCTCAAGTATTTTTTTAAATATTTTAAATGGTTCAGGTTTCAGTTTCCCTCAAGCAATGTCTCACTAAAGTGAAAGATATTATTTTTTGTTCTAGTTTATACTAAATTTTGTTTGTTTATTATTTATTTTTTTATAATCCAGTGTTAAAAAAAAAAGGTATAAATTAAATTTTACTATATTAGAACAATAGTTCAGGTGTTATATTAATATATTGATTTTGGTAATTCTTATCAAAGGACGAGTCGAAGGTATTCCTGATAATAATTAGACATTCAGAATAGTCTACGCGGTTAATAATATGTGCAAGAATTAGTGATTATGATATCATATTTCATAACGTTATCACTTAAAAGCGTTAGAATTGTACACGGACACTCGCCGAACGTCATACCGCGTGCTAAAAATGCAACGCAGCACATTGTTATAAGTTGTAATGCAATAATTTTATAGAATGCATGTTCTATTTTAATATACGAATTTATGTATCAATTTTATATGCGTTATTTTAGATTATGATTAATAGTTTAATTAAATATTAAAATACATTAGTAGCCATTAGACAATATTTAGTAAAAAAGGGACGTAGTAGCAGATATAAAGGGAAAAGTTAAATTAATCCCAATATATTTTATTAAATGTAATCAATCATTAATGTTTGTAATAAATTGCGATTGTCTAACACATACAAAACGATTGATATGATTAAAAACTGATTTGAGACAACAGCTTGTATCGAAAAAGTAATTTATGGCAGTACAAACAAAATGTTAAAAAATTTATAGGCATGTATAGGGACGTAGTAGCAGATATAAAGGGAAAAGTTAAATTAATCCCAATATATTTTATTAAATGTAATCAATCATTAATGTTTGTAATAAATTGCGATTGTCTAACACATACAAAACGATTGATATGATTAAAAACTGATTTGAGACAACAGCTTGTATCGAAAAAGTAATTTATGGCAGTACAAACAAAATGTTAAAAAATTTATACACATACAAAACGATTGATATGATTAAAAACTGATTTGAGACAACAGCTTGTATCGAAAAAGTAATTTATGGCAGTACAAACAAAATGTTAAAAAATTTATAGGCATGTATAGGGACGTAGTAGCAGATATAAAGGGAAAAGTTAAATTAATCCCAATATATTTTATTAAATGTAATCAATCATTAATGTTTGTAATAAATTGCGATTGTCTAACACATACAAAACGATTGATATGATTAAAAACTGATTTGAGACAACAGCTTGTATCGAAAAAGTAATTTATGGCAGTACAAACAAAATGTTAAAAAATTTATAGGCATGTATAGTTATAAGTCAATTTATAAGTCAGACAAGTCAGACAAGTTATAAGTCAATTTAATTTTTAAACATTTTATTATAGATACCATTGTTTTTTCACTACAACTGAAAAAGAAAATGTGGTTATCATTTGTGTTCGCAAAATTGTCAACAGAGCGTAATGTTAATTAATATGCGTACATGTAAATTCAATGTTAGTTTTATTTTCATAATTAATAAAGCAGCAATGTCTGCACTAGGAAAATGTACTTTACAAATTTATAATAGACGAGCACGAAGCACACCCACATTCAGATTCACTTTTGAGTCATACAAATAATTGTACTGAGCGGGAATTGAACACAGAACGTGAGTTGGCGAGGCGATTGTCATAAACCGCTGCGCCACACGTGCATCGTTGTCAATGTGTAGTAGAAATTATTTTGTAAAGTTGTGTTGTGACTTATTTATCTGTTTTTTTATCTATTTAATTGATAGAATTTTTTTTTTTTATTATTTTTTGTTTGTAACAGATAAGACGTACTCTATTAAGGATTGTTTTAAACGATAAATTATGGCACAATTCCTATAATATTATTATCTACCTTTGTCTTGCATGTAAAATTTAATTGACTTTTCTTCGTTTAATTGATATTTATAGAATGGTTAGTTATTCGATTAAAAAAAAAACCTAGAGCCCGTTTGGTTACCTATTGACTAAACTTTAAACCAAAATACTATTTGTACACCAATTTCTTTGGTAGAACATAGAGCTCGACTACAATAATATGTATATTTAAGACGTTTTATGTACCTATACCTGTGTTCACAAATAAAGGTTGATGGATTGATTAATTGTTAAAAGGCTTAATATTATAATGGTAATATTTACGGCCCTTTATCTAAGTATTTCATACCTAAGATAGCCTTTTCTAGAAGTTGTATTTTATTACATAAATGTTGATTCAATTATAAATATTAAAAAAGGTACATAGGTTACAAAGTAACGTGTAAAGATCAATGTTGCGATGTAAGCGTCTTTGGAGTCACATCGAAATACTACACCGCATCGTATTGTATATTTCTCGGTAGACAATATCGGATATCATACCAGTGGAATGTTTATGCTACTTGCTTTGGTTTTAACAGATTATTAGTTGAAAGTTTAAAGTACATTTATATAACAACTTTGTATGTATAATTTTAGATTATGTTAGTAATGTGTTTTTTTAGAGCCTTATGATATTTTTATAGTATTGTTTGGTAAGAAACCAAATGAAAGGCCTCGTTTGACTTTGTTTTATATTTCGTGACCGTAATATAGGTACATTGGTTGCAAAATAGTTATATATAGACTTATATAAACGTAGCACGGGCGCGTATCGCGCTCGCTGTTGTGTACGACTGGCGCGTGGCGTTGAGATGCGCGGGCGCAGGCGCCCCTCGCGTCTTCAGTCCCCGCGGTGGCCTGCGCGCGTTAGGGATCCTTAACATCCTCCGCTCCTTTGGAAGCTGTGGTTTCAAGTTGCTCGTGTTCTTTAACTGGAAGTACGCAGACCTTAGATAGTGCTCTTCGGATTGTTCCTTTAGACGTGGCTATATCCACAACTCTGCAGTGACCATCTGTTCCAGTGTAAAACCTTTCTATACGTCCTAAGATCCACTTCATTGGCGGCAACTGGTCGTCTCTTACTACAACCATATCTCCGATATGGACAGGCTCGGTCTTTGATGTACGCCATTTGACCCGTTGTTGAAGATCGGAGAGAAATTCGTGTGACCATCTTGTCCAAAAATGCTGTCTAAGTCGTTCCAACTGTTGGTATCGATTGATGGAAATTTTCTCGGTAGTAGGGGATGCTAATGAAGATAACGGACGCCCGATAAGGAAGTGCCCAGGCGTTAAAGGATTAAAATCTGATGGATCTGACGACATAGGTGTTAATGGACGCGAATTCAGTATTGCCTCAATTTGAGAAAATAGTGTTGACAGCTCCTCAAACGTAAGATTGGCATTGCCAGTGATGCGCTTTAAGTGAAATTTTGCCGATCTGACTCCAGCCTCCCAAATTCCCCCATAATTTGGCGCGTACGGGGGGCTAAATTTAAATTCGATACCCTCATACACTCCGAATTCACTGACAGACTCGTTTGCAGATTTTAACATTTTTCTTAACTCGTTATTTGCCCCTACATAGTTTCTACCATTGTCGCAGTAAATCATGCGAGGTTTACCTCGCCTTGAAATAAATCTGCGTAAACATAAAATAAATGCGCTAGTACTTAGTTCACTAACAAGTTCAAGATGCAAGGCCTTAGTGGAAAGACACACAAACAGACATAAATAGCATTTGCTAGTCTTAGCACCACGCCCCTTACGGCTGGATATATGAAAAGGCCCTGCAAAATCGGTACCACAAAACTCAAATGGAAAGGCGGGATTGGTCCGATGAGGAGGTAGGTTGCCCATTATAGGTTGAAGAGTTTTACCTTTAATTTTTGCGCATTGAACACACTTGTTTACAGTTTGTGAGGCTAATATTCTACCACCGATGGGCCAGAAATCCTCACGCACTGAACTTAATAACTGTTGTGGTCCACAATGTAAAAGGCGAATATGTTCCCTTCTAAATAAAAGTTTGGTAAATGTATGCTTGGAATCAATTAAAATAGGGTGTATTTTGTTATAGGATTGCAATGCACTTTGGATGCGTCCTCCAACCCTCAGAATAGTTTCGTTATCTAAAAAAGGATTCAAACTTAGAATATTCGATTTAGAATTTAAGTGTCCTGTAGTTTTTAGTGAGTGAATATCTTTTTCAAAAGAAAATTGTTGTGATAGTCTAGCCAACGTTTTCAATGAATTTTGAAGTTCTTGCAATGTAAGTGTGCCTTTTATTCTATTATTTTCATTTTTAATATTATTTATAAAACGTTGTATATAGCTTGTAACTCTTTGTAGTTTGTATAGATTTGAAAATTTGTCAAATGGAATAATATTTTGTTCAAATTGTACATTTGTAATTAAAGTGATTTTTGTTTCAGGTAGTGTAATATTCGCTAGCTTTACCGGCTGAGGCCACTCATCTTCAGGCTTGGACAAAAATGAAGCACCATGCCACCACAAATCGTTATCTTTTAGTTCTTGCGGTTTGACTCCCCGTGAAGCTAAATCTGCCGGATTGTTATTTGTCGGCACGTAACGCCACATATGTTGAGAGGTAAGCTCGCGTATCTCCTGAATGCGATTGCACACAAAAGTTTTTAATGTTTTAGGTTGGGTGTTAATCCATCCCAAAACTATTGTTGAATCTGACCAAAGAAAACACCGTGAGATTTCAAATTCTTTATATCTAAATGATTGTAGAACTTTTTTGAGTAATCGTGCACCCAGGAGAGCACCCATTAATTCTAGACGCGGTATAGTTAGTTCCGGCTTCAGAGGAGCCACCTTAGCTTTAGCAGTAACAAGGTGAGTATATATATCTCCCGCCTTATTTACTGACTTTGTATACAGACATGCACTGTACGCAACTTGAGACGCATCTGTGAAACAATGGATTTCTATATTCACTGGTTCTGCACAAATGACTTGCCTGGGGACTTCAAGAGTCGAAATAGAATTCAGATTATTTATAAATTCAAGCCATTGAAATTTAAGATTATTTGGGACAACTTCGTCCCAATCGGTTTTCAGTAACCACAACTTTTGTAAAATTGACTTCGGAATTATAGTAATTACTGATAATAGACCTAGTGGGTCAAAGATTTTAGAGGAAATCGACAAAATGGAACGTTTAGTCACCTTTGGTTCAATTTCAAGTTCGGTTGAAAATTTTAAAACATCAGATTGTGGGTACCACTTAAGACCCAAAACATTGGATTCCTTACTAAAATCTTGGCACCCACTTGTTAATGGAATATTTTCAAGAATCTCTGGAGCATTCGTTCTAAACTTGCGTAAAGGAAAACAGGCTTGTGAAAGTTTGTTAACGACGTCATGAACAATGGTTTTTAAATGTTGTTTTGAATTTGAGCTTGAATTAAAGTCATCAATGTAAAAATCGTGCTCAATAACACACTGAACATCGGGATTATCAGTGCATTCGCGTGACAACTCTAATAAACATCTCGTACTTAAAAATGAAGCCGAGGCGGTTCCATACGTTACGGTATTCAGCTGTAGCACTTGTAGCGGTTTGGTTTCATCGTCTCTCCACAGGATCAATTGTAAATTCCGCTGAGATTCGTCAAGCATAATTTGTCGGTACATTTTTTCAATGTCGGCCGTTACAACAAAGGCATTTTGACGAAATCTCAATAATATTGATAAGAGATCATCCTGAATAACGGGCCCTGCCAGCTGTATGTCGTTGAATGACTTCCCAGAACTAGTTTTGCACGAGGCATCGAAGACCACGCGCAAACGGGTAGTTTCACTGCTTGTACGTATTACAGCATGGTGGGGCAAATAACATCCAAAATGAGGACGATGAATTGGGGTTAGGTGACCCATTCGTTCATATTCCTCAATAAAAGATGAGTATTCCTTTTTTAGAGAGGGATTTTTATTTAACTTGCGTTCCAAATTAAAAAATCTCCGACGCGCAATGTTGTATGAATCACCCAGAGCTGATTCTGGCGACTCGACCAATGGAAGTTTTACTGAAAAACGACCACCGGAAAGTCGCAGTGTATTTTGTTGAAAATGACTTTCACAGAACTGATCAGTTTTGGAGAACAATTGTTTGTTGAGAGAAGGTAGTTCCTCTATCTCCCAAAATTTTGTTAAAGTATCTTGAATACCTTGAGAAAAATTACAAACAACGTTTTTAGTATATTTGCCTCTACCTATAGGGCCAGATATCAACCAGCCGAATTTAGAAGTTTGTAAGGTAGGCAAATTTCGCCCTAATTTAATTTGCTTTGGAGCTATAATGTCCCAAAAAACATCAGCTCCTAACAAGATATCAATATCAGAAGGACTAAAGAAGCTAGGATCAGCCAACTGAATATTACATGGCAAGTTAAGCTGTGATGGGTCAATATTTATGCTTGGAAGTTTGTTTGTGATTTGAGGTAAGACATAACATGAAACGTTAATATAAAACTGATTTATTCGAGATTTTAATTTTATATTGCAGTATTGAGCTGTATTTATTAGAGCATTATTTATACCCGAAACAGTAATTGGAGTTTGGTTATTGTAAGCTAAACATATTTTATTTTGCAGGTTTTTACTTATAAAGGATGATTGACTACCATTGTCGAGCAGCGCTTTAACAAGGTGAGTATTATTTTCATTATCATATATTTCTACAAGCGCGGTGCATAGCAATACTTGACTCGGTATGACGGCGGACATCGATACTGCAGGAGCGCCGGCATTCGGCTCGGAAGGTAAGTTAGAATTTTTTGCGTTAGAATTTTTTGCTTCTTTATTTTTATGTAATAATGTGTTGTGTTTCATGTTGCAGAGTTGACAAGGACCTCGGAAGCAGCGGATGGCGTGGTGACCAGGTCTAAGGCAATTTGGACAAAGCTTATGCTTAGCAACTTCCCTCAACCTCGAGTCCAAGTTTAAACTTTTAAATTTTTCACACTCATGAATGAAATGATTTTGACTGCAAACGGCACAATTTTTATTCTTTGTATTATTTAAATTATTCGAACTTACAAAAGATTTAGTTTGAGAAAATGGTCGCTGAGGTTTTACCTCTGATTTGGTAAACTGTGCTGTTTCCAGGACATCAGCTCGGTTACGAAGGAATTCATAAAATTGATCAAGAGTTGGAGAAACCGACAAAGTGCTTCGGTGTTCTTCCCATTTCCGCCCTGTGGCGCCATCTAGTTTGGAAGTCATCATATAAATAATTATTGTGCTCCAGTGTTCCGTAGGTTCCTCTAATAAACTCAAAGCACGTAGGTTTTTGGTGAAATAATCAATCATATAACGCAATGTTTTATAGGATTCCCTTGTGATAGGTTCAAAATTAAATAATGATTTTAAATGGTTATTTACTAAAAGCCTTTTGTTGTCGTATCTATCACAAAGAATTTCCCATGCCAAATTATAACTATCTCCCGTAAATTCGATTGACTTGATTACTAAAGCAGCACTATTTTCTAATGAAGACCGAAGGTAGTGAAATTTGTTAATCTGTGGAATAGACTTATTTTTGTTAACTAAAGAGTCAAAAGTATCTCGAAACTCGAGCCACTTTGAGTAGTTACCATCAAATCTCGGAAGATTTATGGTTGGTAATTTGACACTAAAGTTGTTGCAGCAAGTTGAGGCGCTGCAATCTGACTTATTATCGAAACCAATGTTGTTATTTTTATTCGAAGCGACATGAACTTGAGATGCATTTTCAATAGTAAGCTGTGCAATTGAAATTAGATTACAAAAGCTTTCCTCAAATGTTTCTCGTTCCTCAAGTTCAAACTCAGACTCGGGATCCAAGATTTCAATTTTAGATTGTAGTTCATCGAATTGAACAAACAATGACTGGAATCTTTCTAACTTAAACTGTAATTCAGTAAGCTGTAATTTACTTATTTGTTCTGGCTGAATCATTTTTAAAACATCTATATATTTTTTAAATAACGTTATCCTAGCCTTTATGCTACTTCGAGATAACTTTAGTTTCTTCATATCGTCCGACATTGTTAATGTAGGTAATTACGAAGAGGCAAATAACGGTAGGTATATGTATGCACGGCTAATAAACTATAGTAAAATACTATAGTAATAGAAAAATAGTAAATACTTTCTTACTTTATAGTCTAACCAGACTGAATCCGGAGCGTAGTGACGGCCAGCTGATCTTAAACCGTCAGTCAAATACTACAGGTACCTCTCGTCTAGCTGCACAGTACCCAGATGCAAGTAGTTATCCGATGCCGCGGAGCGTAGGCCTGGGACCCCGCCGCAAACTCGGAAGCTGGAATAGCCGGCAAAAATGGGTGAAGTCACCGTATAATGCGTTTCCCTACGACGACGATAGAAAGTGTCGGGAATAGGCTATTTATAATACAAAGACTAAAGCAGTTAATTAATATTTAAGAAAGATAATTTTAAAAAATGTGTTTTGAAATACACAAAAATTTATGACTAAAGGAATTGTATAGATATAGATTTCTTGTTTAATGAAATAAGATCGTTTAGTGTGAATAAGTTGTAAAAGGAAAGTGTACACTGATTTTGTTAAAGTGCAATAAAATATAGTAGCTAGTTAAGAAAATAAGCTGTCGTAGCTGAAATAGTGCACAAAATTGTAAACAAATGCAAGCCGTTGCGCAAAAACTAACCAGCAATATTTCACTCGTACTTATTTTCCTAATTTATTATTGCTGTATCCCCTTTATGTCACGAAATAACACTTTGTAAGCACACAAATCGAAAGTACCTAGATTGTTAAACGGGTAGGTGCATATAAAGCTCGGTAAGAATGGAAATTCGTCGTTTCGAAAAACGGTAAATCGGTTGTAATGATTGTAGTTGAACGTTTAGGTACTCACTGTCAAACTGAGGCAATATTGAAATCTTGTAATTAGTAATTTATACCTTGAAATTACATGGCTACTTCCCCGATCGAGTTACCGTGCAGCATCAATATCCAGTAATATTCACTATGATCACGACACAACGCACGTATTTTCTTCAAAAACAGCAATTCGGGTCAGTATTCCAAGGTTTGAGGTCGTCCAGCCGCAGGTAGGTATAGGCAGCCGGGTAAAACCGCACCAGATTGTTCTAGACGCGTCTGGCAGGTGGTGTTCGAGTCGTAGCGCAGAATTCGTCCACTGAATGTCGGGGTCACCATATGTTTGGTAAGAAACCAAATGAAAGGCCTCGTTTGACTTTGTTTTATATTTCGTGACCGTAATATAGGTACATTGGTTGCAAAATAGTTATATATAGACTTATATAAACGTAGCACGGGCGCGTATCGCGCTCGCTGTTGTGTACGACTGGCGCGTGGCGTTGAGATGCGCGGGCGCAGGCGCCCCTCGCGTCTTCAGTCCCCGCGGTGGCCTGCGCGCGTTAGGGATCCTTAACAGTATTATAATGAAAAAGAAAATATTTAATAGATATTTTATTTTCTTTTTTTATTAGCGGGAGAGGTGTAGTGTGCGGCTTGCCTCTCTCCTACTACCTATATTAGACTTAAGTAGCATGTAAGTTATGGAATAATAAATATGACGTTCAAGCTAATCACTTGTGTTTAATTGAGACACCCAACATCACACAGACATGACGAATCTATAAGGGTTCCGTTTTTTGCCATTTGGCTACGGAACCCTAAAAACTAGGTAACATGTAAACTAAGGTAAAATATATTAAAATCCAACAGGAACAAAGTATGCATACTTAATGCAACAAGGCAGGTTATTGTAAATAAAAGTGTATGCAACCTCCAATCTAATAACCCCCTACCCCCATTTTACATCCCACCACGCAGCGATAGCAACTTGTACAAAACAAATAGAGAAAGAAACGAAACAAAACGTTGTATGTTCCACAGAATAGCAACATTAAATACCGCTATCTGAGTAGTAGTAGATAATGTTTCTTTCTCATCATATTAAACACTAGCTGTGCCCCGCGGTTTTACCCGCGTTTAATTTTATAAATTATCACAGCTCCTCTCCCATAGGTGATAGCGTGATAATATGTAGCCTATATGTTGACCCGATCTCTTAGTAATATTCATGCAAAATTTGAAGTAAATCCATGGAGTACTTTTTGAGTTTAGCCCGGACATACATACAGACAAACAGACACTCAGACAAAAATTCTAAAAACTATATTTTGGCTTCGATAGGTATCGATTGTAGATCACGCCCCAAGTATCCTTGTAAAAAAATATTCAATGTACAGTTATGACTTTCCTACGATTTTATTATATGTATAATATAAAAAATACTAGCCGACTCGTCCAATGTTGTTATGACATATAATTGTTTCTAGTGAAGATTTTGGTAGTTTAATAAATATAACTAATTTTTGTAAGTTTATGGGGAGATGGTCTATGACTAAAAGAGGAATGGAGCGCCGTGAACGATAGCGGCTTATAAAAATAACATAAAAAAATATGGTTAGTGTACCATTAATTTTTTTAATTATCAATATTATTCTTAAAATTGATGATTAAGTTACTATGAGAATATAATTATCATGAGAGTTGCAGTGAAAAATTAAAATGATAAGTATGCACAAAAATAATAATGGCTGAAAACTGTGTAGTGAGTGAGAGAAAGTTTATTGTGTGAGAAAGACAGAGGACCGGATTCCTTATCATACCTATAGTACCACCATGCTGTTTGCTTGATGAGAAGTGACACCGGTAGACGTCTGGCGGTGATCACTTATCAATCGATCAGTTATCACAATAACTGATCGATTGATAAGTGATCAGTTATCGACCACTGTGAGTTGAAGATTATTACTAACTAGATATGCACGCGGTTTCACCCGCTTTGAAGTAGTTTAAAATACTAACAAACATACATGCATACTCACAAACTTTCGCATTTATAATATTAGGAGGATGTGTACCTCTAGCGGTTTTGGCAGTGCACGCCGGAATAGCTCCCAAATGGTAGTTTTTTTTCCTACCTACTTGCCACTTATCGACATATTTTGGACAATTCACACAATATCTTTATAAATTGTAGCCTATGTGTTTCTCTAATGCATAAGCTATATTATTGTAAATTTTCATTAAAATCCGTTCAGTAGTTTTTACCGGAAAGTGATCCATCCATCCATTTTTACAAACTTTCGCGTTTATAATATTAGTAGGATATCGTTATTAAATTGGGGGTTGATGGTAGAAGGTTGAAAATTAAAGGTTACATGTATTTATTCTCGAATGGGCGGCGTTCAAGAAGCTACATAGCATATTCTCGTCCCATATGTCGCAGTGTCTTAAGTCCAAAGTCTTCGACCAATGTGTCTTGCCAGTGAGGACTTACGGAACTAAGTGTCTGCTACTACTACTAAGTGGTCACTCACTATGGGCCTTAGCAGACGGCTCCGAGTCACCCAAAGAGCAATGGAGAGGGCTACACTTGGGGTTTCCCTGCGAAATCGAATCAGTAATGTTGATATTTGCAGGTGAACCAAAGTAACCGATATAGCCCGAAGAATTGGCAAGCTGAAGTGGCAGTGGGCAGGGCACATAGCTCGTTGAACCTACGGCCGCGGGGTCAAAAAGGTTATAGAGTGGCGACCACGAACTCGAAGACGCAGTGTGGGCAGGCTCTCTACAAGACGGTCTCATGATCTTGTGATGATCTCATAAGTTGTCGATATCTTTGTGGGGTCTTTGTCCAGTAGTGGACGCAAAGACAATGATTGAAGACAAAGATTCAGCTCAAATCTTATTCGCCATGACCTGGTGAGACCTCTTTTACGTCTTTGTAATGAGTAAGTCTACTTCTAAAATATTCTTTTCAATACTGAAGATCACATATTTTAGAAAAGATAAATGTTTTATGATGCCTTTGTTTGGGAGCTAGTGTTGTTTCTAAGACCTTAACTGGAATAAATATACAGGTATTATTCGCATTTTCATGAACATTAAACGCAAAAAACCATGGCCTACAACAAGTTGTTATAAGCCGTTAAATAATAGGAATTTTGTTTGGTACGAAAATAAATTATAAAGGAAAAAATATTCTTCAAACATAAATCGCCCAATCGAAACCTGAAAGCCAATTATTATTTTATGAAACCGTTCCGTATGCTTTCGAAGAAAAAAATTAAATTGAAAAAGCCGTTTCAAGTTTTTCCCGACAGTAAATTTCAATTTGTTGTTGAAATACCGAGTCTGTTTTATTTGTAGTGAATATATTAATTGCATTTCGATTACGTATTGATTGTTGAAATAAGAGAAACGTGTCTTTGTAAGGAATGAAGCACAGTGTTGTCGTTCGGTGAGTTTCACAAAATTTGCAGGACACAAAAAACACACGATTTAAATACGTAATAACGGTTACCGTAGTCTAGTTAATAGTGCTCTTGCCTACGAAGCTGGTGGTCCTGGGTTCGAATCCCGGTAAGTGCAAATATTTGTGTGATAAGCACGAATATTTGTTTCTGAGTCATGGATGTTTTTTATGTATATAAGTATTTATCTATCTATATAAGTATGTATATCGTCGCCTGGTACCCATAGTACAAGCTTTGCTTAGTTTGGGGCTAGGAAGATCTGTGTGACATTGTCCCTAGATATTATTATTATTATTTCTATTTATAAGTACACGGTTTTTTGAAGTAAAACTTCTTTACCTGCCCTTGACTTGGGGTGTAAGCTGGTGAATGCGTGACAAGAGGGTTACGAAGTGTGATCGGGCGAGGCAAACGGAGGTTGAGAGGGAGATATACATTCAGTCAAAAAAGTATCGGAAATGGATGATTTGTTTATGGTTCCAAATTCAAATTTTTGTTTTTTTTGTTGTTGTTAGATTGGCACAACTGTTTTCCATTTTGGCGCGGATTTGAGTTGCATCTGTTATTTATATTAAATACAGTGCTGGTTTTAGTAATATCACATATAGTGTGTATTGCGAATTTCATAATGGACAAAAATATCGAACAAAGAGTTTGTCTTAAATTTTGCATCGCTAATGGAATTTCGTGTTCGGAATCAGTGAAAATGTTACAGAAGGCTTACGGTGAATCGACTTTATCAAAAACTCGTGCTTAAGAGTGGTTCTAAGCTTTCAAAAGCGGTCGAGATGTGATGAAAGATTTGCCTCGCTCTGGTAGGCCATCAACGTCTGCAACTGAAGTTAACATCGAAAAAGTGAAGGAAATAGTGACTGAAAATCCTCATTCAACTCTGAGAGAGATAGCCGCCGAAATTTCTGTATCTCACGAGTCGATTCGTACCATTTTAACTAATCATTTGGGTATGAAACATGTTGCCGCTCGGCTAGTCCCAAAAGATCTGAACTTTCTCCAAAAACTCAATCGCATGAAAGTCGCCGAGGACATGGTAGAACGAGCCAATTCCGACCCAACATTCATGAAACGCGTTGTTACTGGTGACGAGACGTGGGTTTACGAGTTTGACATGCAAACTAGTCAACAAGCTTCGGAGTGGCGATTTCCAACTGAACCGAAACCGAAAAAACCACGCCATGTCGATCAAAAGTCAAAGTCATGTTGACTGTTTTCTTTGACTATCGCGGTGTTGTGCACTCTGAATTCTCGGTCGAACAGTAAATAAAGAATATTATTTGAGCATTATGCGGCGTTTAAGAGAGCAAATTCGACGAAAAAGGCCAGATTTGTGGAAAGAAAATTCTTGGATATTGCACCACGATAATGCGCCTTCGCACAAGGCCATCATTGTGAACGAATTTGTGACCAAACACTCAACAAATACCATCCAGCAACCACCATATTCACCAGATATGGCTCCAGCTGACTCGTTTCTTATTCCTAAACTCAAATTACCACTTCGTGGTACCCGTTTTCAATCGGTAGAAGACATAAACAAGAATTCGCGGCGAGAACTGAACTCAATTCCGAAAGCAGCGTTTAAAAAATGTTTTGATGAATGGATTATTCGTTGGCGTAAGTGTATCGTTTCTGAAGGAGCATACTTTGAAGGTGATAAAATAAATTTGGATGAATAACAAACATTTTGTATATTATTGATCTTTTCCCGGTACTTTCTTGACAGAGTAGTAAGTTAGTGAAGATAGAAAAGTTAGGTTTCGTATATTAACGTAGGGACAGGAGTGGAATGTGCGAGCACACATTTTCTTTCTTTCTTTCTCTCATAGCCGATTACGTTTGAAGTTTTACTTCAGTTGTGTGGTGTAAAACACACTCATATTATTTTATGTTTTTGATGTATCCTTCTTTGCACATTATAGATAACAGTATTAATATTACATTTCTTCTATCACCTATGTGACAGGTTCATAGCGCCTCTACTAACTAGAAATATAGGTACTTATGAAAATCATACCCGTAAAAAATATGTTTATACAAATTTTAAGTAAGTTATATTTACTTAAAAATATGTATAAACAATCATGCCGGATTTAATTACTTTCGAAGCGATTGCTTTTTGATTCAACTTCAAATAAATTTAAACCAATAGCAATCATACACAAATAATTGCACAACGATAAGAATTGCAGTTGGATTTCGACTGGGTCGCAATTAAAAGGAAACGGATCCATTTAATACAAGTTGTACACTTAGAAATTTGCCAAAGGATTTTATTTTGATTTGGAAGCATGGTGTCAATAGTTATAAATATTTAATTGATAGATATGAGAAGAAAGACTATCCTTTTGATACTATCTTAAAAAGCACCCCAAGCTTATGTTACAAAATAAATGCATTTATTATTTTCCTTTCTTTTTAGTTTGGTTTTCTATAAAAGCTTGTATTTTAGTGTTTTTAAAGTAGGTATTATTTTATTTATTTAACTACCTTGGCACAAAAGCACTATTTATAGAAGAACTATAAATTGCTAATACTGATTATTTTAGTAGGGATAACGGGTCCAACTGTTTAAAATTTTGAATTGTCCTTAGTCCTTGATAAGTATACCCAGTTTCGACTTGATCCGACGTTTTGAAGGAGGTAAAAATCATGATCAAAGTTTCCGTTGTCCACATCCGCAAGAAGCTAATATAAGCGTTATAAATTTGCCCACAGGGTTTTATGTTTCGGTAGTTATGATAATAATATCCTAGGACATTATTCACACACATACGGTCATCTGATCCCAAACTAAGCAGTGCTTGTACTATGGAAACCAGATTACTGATATAATACATATTAAACTGCTTTTTCTATTTTGTAAATACATATGTACTTATATAGATAATTACACCCAGACGCAGGACATAGAGACATGTTCATGAACACAAATCTCTGCCCTGAGTGGGAATCGAACCCAAGTCCTGCGGCGTGCAAAACCAACCACGATACAGGGCCATCAGTTAAGTAAGCGTATTAATAGAACCTTCTCGAAAAGACTTCAAATTACAACACAGAAATTCGAAAGTATTGAGATTTAGTGACCCGGAATATAAAATCCATTTTCATCCAATTGTTCGGCCAACACTTGCAGATAAAGATAGCGTGTTCTGACGTCACAGGTCTGACGTTAAATGGCAGGTCTATTACTTCGGTAATGGACGAGAACATACTGTATACCGAATAGGTAACAGAATTTACTTCTCTATATGCGTATGGCCGTAACTGTTTCTAATTAAATTAAATTAAATAAAACTGGCCAATAAATGGTTCCGTACCATCGAGATAGTATAGTGTTTTGTTATTTTAACTTTATTTTATTTGTTGTTAAAGCATCAGACAGACAGACACACGGATGGCATTTGTAGGATTGGATATTAAATAGTTCTGTTGGCATCCTTCGGGTCCAGAACCCCTACATATTACAGTTTTGGACTACTTTCAAATATTAAACAAGTACATACTGCACGGATGTGTAATACCGTCGACTCCCAGACATCAGAGAAATTTTCTTAACAGAAAAATGCCTTCAAAATCACTTTTTGTCACGACTCAGAATTTGAACCCAGGACCACATTATCTGCGGTTGAGCACGCTACCGCTAGACCAACAAGTCGAAATATAATAATATATTAGTTCAATATGTTAAAATTGCTTCCACCAAACGAAACATATATATCAACCTACGAAGTATTTCTCAACGACGCGATGTTCGCCGCTTTGTCGATGACGTTCCACCTCACCGCCCTAAGCGTTTTGCGCACGACTTACTTTTGTAACTTTTTCTTTGCAACCGTATTTTCAGACTTCAAATAAAGGTTTGTTCAAGGCCATAATATACTTCAGCCACAAGCCCACATTCATTTAAATATAATAATAAGTAAAAGAATATAATATTTTTCTCGGTTGTTGCTAAGCAAACGGTTAGGCAGAATAGCATTGATTGTTGAAATAAGAGCAACGTGTCTGTAAGGAATGAAGCACCGTGTTGTCGTTCGGTGAGTCTCGCAAAATTTGCTCGACCCAAATAACACACGATTTAAATACGTCATAATGTGTCCTGTGATTTCTATTTATAAGTATACGGATTTTGAAGTATAACTTCTTTACGCATGCTGGATATGGGGAGTAAGCTGGTGAATGCGTGACGAGAGCGTTACGAAAAGTGTGATCGGGCGAGGCGAACGGAAGTTGAGAGGGAGAGCATCCTGAAAGTCATTGCAGATAAACAGGATTCCAATATCCTAGAAGCGAATATACGCTTTTAGGATATTGGAATCCTGTTTATCAGGATGCTCTCCCTCTCAACTTCCGTTCGCCTCGCCCGATCACTCTTTTCGTAACGTCGCGCCCAAATAAGATAGTGCTTTGTATTCTATTTTATTTATCCATACATACATACATACATAGACTCAAGCCTGTTTCCCAGAGTGGTAGGCAGAGACAACGGATTTCCATTTGTCACGATCTTTGCATACTTCGTTTGCCTCGATTACTGTCATTATATTCTTCATAGATGCTCGCCGGTTTAGGGTACTTCTGACCTGCCCTTTCTTGAGAACATCTCCAATTTGGTCAGAGAATGTTCGACGTGGTCTTCCCCTTCCGGTTGTCCCATTCACACAGGCCAGGTATACTTCTTTTGTCAATCTTCTTTCATTCATCCTTTGTAAATGGCCAAACCATCTCAGCATGCTTTTTTCAATCTTTGTGAATTTTATGTAATCCTTCTATGTGTGGACTTTTGTCTGAAATAAAGATATAAGGGATACACCAGGTAGTCAGGCAGCAGTGCTTCCTGTGTGAACAACCTAATTGCGGTCGCCAACTCACATTCAAGCACGGTGACTGCGGCAAATCCATCCAAACGGCAACGTTATAGATAACCTTAGGTAGAGTAGGTACTATATCCAGCAGATATCAACCTGATAATGAAGCAATAACTAAACATAATCGAGTTACAAATGACTAACATTATAAGAAGTTATGCCTGCAAAAGTGGGTCAAATTGAATTTGTAATGTGGTTTTTTTTTTTACAGACGGACAGCGACAAATATTGCAATATTTTTTTTACTATTTTCATGATTGTTCCAAAAGGAAAGACTACGTTTAAAGTCAAATATGGTGATATATCTTCATCATCATCATATCAGCCGAAAGACGTCCACTGCTAGACAAATGCCCCCCCCTCAAAGATCTCCACAATTGCAGGTCTTACGCTATTCGCTTCCAGCAGTTTCCATATATCTTCTTACTACTTAGTTCACAACAAACCGCAAGTGGTTACCATAGCCTATGAAGCAAGCAATACTGATGGCATCCCTTACGCGTCGCTTACCGTTTTTCTCTTTGCTGAGCTTTGATGATCTTACTATCACCAAGGACCTGTGTTGTGTAGAGTTACTTTCTCAATAGATCTGCTTATAGAATTCATTCTTGACTAGGACTACTATTGCGTGTAGTGCATTCTGTGTGATGATGGTAGAGTAACTTTCTCCATCGATCTGTTTATAAAGAGTAAGCAGTCTGTGCTTTCTTCATTTAAAAAAGATGCCTCTTAGTCACAATGTTACATACAAAAGTTCTACTTTACTTGTTTGGACGGCACCGAAAAATTTTCGTGCAGCTTCTGAATTTCTCGAAATACCCGGACAATTTTATGTACCGCCTCGCCACCTCGCTGCCTTTACTTTTACACGAAATATTTCCGAGAAATGCTAATACAATGAATTCATGTTTTTAACTACAACTATTATTAATATACTAGCATAATATTTGTTTGTACTACGATATATATTGGATTGATGCATCCCAGAGCTATCGAATCAGAAACGTCGAAATCCGCAGGAGAACCAATCTCCTGGGGATTTCGACGTTTCTGATACTACCAGGTATAGTAGCCGACATAGCCCAAAGGTATTGGCAAACTGAAGTGACAGTGGGTGAAGCACATAGCTCGTAGAGCAAATGGCTGCTGAGGCAGAAAGGTTCTCAAGTGGCGACTGTGAACCGGAAGAAGCAGCGTGTGCAAGCCGCCCACAAGGTGGACCGACGATCTTGCAAGGGTAGCGAGAAGCCGCTGGAAGCGGGCAGTGCAAGACCTTGGAGGTAGCCATTGCCCAGTAGTAGACGTTTTTCTGATAATATGATAAAAGTGAAACGGTGTACATTCATATGATTACTGTAATAATGTTTTCTATCTCTTCGTAGTAGTAGTTGGTAGTGCTCCTGCCTACGAAGCTGGTGGTCCTGGGTAAGTGCAAATATTTGTGTGATGAGCACGAATATTTGATTCTGAGTTATAGATGTTGTCTACGTATTTTGGTATTTATCTATCTATATAATATGCTTAGTTTGGGGCTAGGATGATCTGTGTGACATTGTACCTAGATATTATTTTACAAAAAAAAAAATATTCGGTAAGTCAATTTGTGATCCAGAGTCCTAGAGAAAGTTTACAAAAATATAGGGAAAATACCTTTCATACATTTTGGTAAACCTTCAGTAGGTCAACTGGAGTTTCTTTTTATTATCATTCAATCTGCTTAACTGTTAACTAAGATCGTGTACAGAGAGTACAGTCAAAAGGTTTTAATCATTTAAACCCAAGCACGTCCCGACGATGCTAATCTTTAATCCCGCAAAGAATTTAATCGGAATGACAAATAGGCAAAGGTAAAAGTAAATTTCTCCACTTCCAGGAAGAAAGATTTTTTTACTAAAGATTTGTTTACATCAGACACGCTTTTTGAATTAATTGAAGAACTCTTACGTGTCTCTATGTATTCTTTCTAAAATTATGACTAGTACCTGCGCAGCATATCACATAATCCGAGGTGACTTACTTTATATTTCTTGGCAACACAATAATAACTCATTGGAACAAACACAGCCGTCAACTTGATGTGACTATATCTACCACTACAATACAGTTCCAAAATGTACGTATATTGCAAAGATAATAAGACTCAATTTCAAACAGATTGGAATGGTTGATAGCTCTTATTAAAACCAGAGTGATTACAGGGAAACGACAAAACATCTGGCTGATTAGGATAATGAGTACCTATTTAATGATTAGAAGAAATTCACGAACAATAAAAAATGTCTACTGAGTTAGTTGCAATATCATTAGCTCAATATATAATTACTTTTACTTAAAACCCTACCTGATGTGAAGAGTGTCGTATGATATGACATATGACACAGCGTGAATACTCAGTCATTCATATAGTTGCGAAGATATGGCAAAGTCTAGTTAACTATGTAATTTCATCATCATGTCAGCTAAATTACGTCCACTGCTGGGCAAAAGCCTCCCCAAAGAAGAAAGAAAGAAAATACCATTTATTCATTACCAGGACGGACATAGCAACGAAATTATACAATAACAGAAAAACAAACAACGAAAATCTTATAGTTAATGTTCGTTAGTCCGTTCTAGGTAAAAAGGCATCTATCTCAGCATTGGCCGTCGCAATATTGCGACAGCGCTGATATTCCGATAGCGCCCGACTGTGGGGTCCACGGATTTTTGACCCCCATTACATACTATAATAAAATGAAATAACAGATATTTGATAAACTAAATACATTAATAATACAAATAAAAAGAATTTAATATAGTGAAGAAGATAGAAATATGGACCTTAGTATATCGAAAAAAAAATAACATTAAATCACAAAATAATAATATAAATGAGATTCATACAATTTCTATTAGATAAAATAATTTAAATACTAGATTAACATCAAATACATTTCATACACTAACATATATTATGTGATTCTGAATTCTTTAACGGAGACGTGGGCAAATAATTTAATAACCTTTATTATGCAAATATACGGCATATCTAATAATAATAATATATAAATAAATAATAAAAAAGGTTTGTATTCACGTAGACTTTAAAAAAGCGCTTGTAAATAGTCAGAACATGTTTGTAGTAATATAGTTGTATACATTAGATATTATTTCTAGTAACTTAGATATTATTTCTAGTAACATAGATATTTAGGTACATCTTGTATGAAAACATTTATAAAATTTATTTTATTACAGAAATGATATTTAGCTAGCTCGTATCAAGTTATTGTCAAGAGATTATGTTTAATTATCTAGTTTAAGTCTAATATTTTTACTACATATTGTCAATGGTTCTGTCTATATTAAAGGTATTATTATTATGACGGACCTTGTGTTAATAACGACGGTCGCGCTTTAATGCTACCACCGGATCCAATGCGCCCCAACTGAGAAGACCCAGCGAAACAAACTCAGTGGGTTCATCTACTACCGGTTTCAACACGACCCAGTTGAGACTCTAGTTCCTGTCTAGTTCCTGACTGTGGAATCTGGCAATCTATACTGAAAGACATCAGATATTTGGTGGGGGGATATGCCAATAATGGCCACGCTTGACGCAGACGGGTTGGTGATCGCAGTTTGATGGTCATACTTCACAGAAAAACGTTGCTGCCTGTTCTCTGGTAAGAACAAGCTCGGCTTAGTTTGAAATCAGATGGCCGTGTGTGAATAATATCCCAGGATACTATTAACTTATTTATGAACGCCCTTCACCGCATTTTCATAGAAATGGCGTTAAGAAATAGTTAAAGCATATTGACCTCGTGATTACCGTAGATTGCTACCCAGAAGTACGTGACTTCTGGGTAGCAATCTACGGTTACCTATGCTTAGCTATTTTAGTTAGACCCTATGTTCATTAGAACTAATTCTAAAATATAGCATATAAACCCAAATCAAAAAACAAAAGGTAGCAAAAAGCGACAAATATCTTTCCATCAGTTTCCATTCTACATACACAACACGTCTGATTTCTCACCTCAACTTGTATTCTCATTGTGGGAAGCAACCGGAACAAATTATGCTATAATTCATTGCGTGCGGCCAAGGGAAACTCAGCCGAATCCCTAACAGGTTTACTATATCAACACTTTTTCTAACACATCAAAAGTCTACGCACACTGAATTCCAAATTAGTTACGACGTAGAAGGTTGCTACGCGCTACGAGTTCTACGGTTTGCTTCGTAGCAGGTATTCGTTGCCACAAGTTAATAAGGATTGTACATAAGAATTATTTATTTGAATTAAGTAGTACATACATAGTAGTGTTTATTAATATTAAATCATAGCTAGATGCTCTCATCGTTCCGTAAGTGATCGGCGAGGTTAAGCAACTAGGCTCGCGGTCTGTCCATAGATGGGTGACCACTAAAGTGGTTTAATTGCTGAGCGTTTTTGTGCTTCAGAGGGCACGTTAAGCTGACGGTCCCGGTTGTAGTCGTTAGACGACAGTCGTTAAGCCATGTCAGATGCCTATTGGGCGGCTTGAACAACTCTGACACTACGGTCACCACTGCCCATACGATAAGTAAGTAAGTATTCATAATATGAACCGGAATCTCAAATAAATAAAAAAACGTTTTTATTCTCGAGGACTATAAAAAAGCGCTTGTAAAGAAATAGTCCGAACTTGTTTGTAGTAATATAGTTAGCAAGTATACATAATTATTTCTAGTTACTTATAGATATTTAGGTACACGGATTGTTAAAACTTTTATATATTTTTTTTATTATAATAATGATATTTAGCTAGCTTATATTAAGTTTATTGACAAAAAGATTATGTTTAGGTTCAATTATCGAAATTTATAGTTTAAGCTATATTTTGCTACATACGAGTATTGTCTGAATAGTTCTGTATATATTAAGGTACGAATTCTATATTGTGGAAATAACCAGGTAATATGAATACTAAATTCATTCAAAACAATTATTGTGATACAAATGTATTCAATAAACTTCGAGCATCGAGTACAGCATTTTAATATATCTTTTCCATTTGGAAATGACAGGAACATAATAATGTTATGATTCGCCGGTATGTACTTGATATGTTACAAGATTATTTGTGATATGGCAATTGCAAATGTTGCAGTACATTTATAATGGGTTTTATTAAAGACAAAGCCCGTCCTACGGAATTTAATCCCTGTATCGCGGGTACTTTGCAAACATATAATAGACGGACACAAATTACATCCAGACTCAGAACAACTATTTATGGGTCACACAAATAGTTGCCTGCCGCGGGACTAGTACCCGCGACACGAAGTTGCGCGGCGACTGTCTTAGCAATCTTTTTTTTTTATTTGACATCTATAACCTATGTCTAATTTTTTTATTTAGTACTAGCTGTGCCCGCGCCTTCGTCCGCGTGTTAATTAGTTTATTTCGTTTTTTAGTAAAATAAAAGACTTTTTCTAAAATAAAAGTAGCCTAAGTTACTCCTTATTACATCAGCTACCTGCCAATAAAAGTCCCGTCAAAATTGGTCCAGCCATTTCAGAGATTAGCCGGAACAAACAGACAGACAGACAAAAATTGTAAAAAATGTTATTTTGATGTTTGTATCGTATATATATTCATATTCATGTAGTAAAAACCAGCTATTTCAATATTACAAACAGACATTCCAATTTTATTTATTTGTATAGATTTTTGATAATAATGCCGTCCCAGTAAAATTTCAACCATGGTAGTCACAAAGGAGTGAATCAAATCTCACTGGAGTACACGTAAAGCCCGATCCACCACCTGACCCTCTTTCCGGTCGTGTCATCGGTTTATGAAAACGATGCGAGTGAAGTTTTAGAGACTGAACTTTTATTTGCGCACTATAGTATGTATGTATGTTGCTTTGTGGGAGAGGGTTTAACCATCACCACCTCATTTCATCCCGTGGGGGCGTGGAAGTTGACCCGAGGGAATATCTCTTAGAGAACGGGTAGCAGCGTCTCTCTGCGTACTATGAACATGGTACTGCGATAATAATAAGCATTCAGACAACCGATCGAGCATATATTGTGTTTGCCTACTAAATAATTACTCTAATTGGACCAAATCCCGTGTTCATGCCCGCTTGAGTATGTTTCGCCGGACCGTCTCAACTGGGTCGTGCTGAAACCGGTAGTAGATGAACCCACTGAGTTTGTTTCGCTGGGTCTTCTCAGTTGGGGCGCATTGGATCCGGTGGTAGCATTAAAGCGCGACCGTCGTTATTAACACAAGGTCCGTTATAATAATAATACCTTTAATATAGACAGAACCAATGACAATATGTAGTAAAAATATTAGACTTAAACTAGATAATTAAACATAATCTCTTGACAATAACTTGATACGAGCTAGCTAAATATCATTTCTGTAATAAAATAAATTTTATAAATGTTTTCATACAAGATGTACCTAAATATCTATGTTACTAGAAATAATATCTAATGTATACAACTATATTACTACAAACATGTTCTGACTATTTACAAGCGCTTTTTTAAAGTCTACGTGAATAAAAACCTTTTTTATTTTATTTTATTTATTTTATTTTATCGCAATCCCATCTGCCATGCGTGGCGATTGTGGCATATGCCTACAAATGCTGGACCCAACTCCTTTTGGACAGACATTTGTCCAGCAGTGGCTAGTCTCCCTTGCGACTGGCCGTCAGGGCTGAAATTTAACCAGGTGGTCATTATTCACTACTATTATTCCTGGAGTATATACTGTATTGTAGAGGTACTGTTCGAGTCAAACTGCCTATAGAGCGAAACAACACTATTATATTCTCTTCTTCTCTTAAAAAAACTATACCTACAGGCTTTTTTTGTTTTTTATGAAAATAAAGGTAACGTTTACATTTTTATGTTACTTTCTTATTTACTAGATATTTTAAGAGGATTATTTTAAATTGCTTAATGTTACCTAACTGTGTCTTAAATGTGAAGCCATAACTACTAAGACCATAAGATGTAGTATCTTATTTTTATTATATACTAGCTGTGGTCCGTGGTTTTACCCGCGTTATTCCAGAGTGTCAACTTACTCCATAGTAAATTTTATTAAAATCGCTCCAGCGGTTTAGCTGTGAAGAAGTAACAAACATACACACTCACAGTCACACACTCACAAACTTTCACATTTATAATATTAGTAGGATAGGTTATATAATCAGGAACTATGAAATATATACAATATTTTTTTATTCAGAAAACCAAATAGGTATTCTGCTACGTATTGTATTTGACACGGCTGGGTGTTAATAAAAGTTTCTGCTTATACCTTAATAATGTGCCCTTCACCGTAATAAACACACAATGCCCTACTTATTATAAACATTTGAATATTTGAAGGGCCTCTTCACTCTCGTAAAAGGTTATCACCTTTTTATAAGGACACTTCGGGCTTTTAAGCAGCTATTATTATTTTTTTGTATCAAACCTGCTTTTTAGCTCTTGCGTGAAAATGGGAAACCAGTGTGATAAAACATTATTATAATAAGTCTAAGAAGAAGACAAAAGAAGTATACCTGGCCTGTGTGAATGGGACAACCGGAAGGGGAAGACCACGTCGAACATTTTCTGACCAAATTGGAGATGTTCTCAAGAAAGGGCAGGTCAGAAGTACCCTAAACCGGCGAGCATGTATGAAGAATATAATAACAGTAATCGAGGCAAAGGAAGTATGCAAAGTTCGTGACAAATGGAAATCCGTTGTCTTTGCCTACCCCTCTGGGAAACAGGCGTGAGTCTATGTATGTATTTATGTGTATAATAAGTCTATAGAATACATAAATTATTTTCTTTAGTAAACTTTTACAGTGCATTATCACTCTGTGGTATGGCGACCTTTAAGAAGCGAGCTTAACGCACTTGCGGTTCCTTTTGGTGTCCCGAGTGTCTAAGGGCAGCGGTGATTACTGACCTTTAGGTGAAAAAACCGGATTATCTTTTGTATCTAATTCACAACCGAAATCTAGCTGATATCTGACGGTCACCATGGCCTAGTTGGTAGTGCTCCTGCCTTCGAAGCTGGTGGTCCTGGGTTCGAATCCCGGTAAGTGCAAATATTTGTGTGATGAGCACGAATATTTTTTTCTGAGTCATGGATGTTTTCTATGTATTTAAGTATTTATCTATCTATCTAAGTATGTATATTGTCGCCTGGTACCCATAGTACAAGCTTTGCTTAGTTTGGGGATAGGATGATCTGTGTGACATTGTCCCTATATTAAAATAAAATAAAAAAAGATATAACTTAAGTAAGGTTTACAAAAATAATACATGAAGTATAACAAAAATACTGATTTGCAGACTAAAGTTAGAACTGCGACCATAGAACAGTAAAACATATTTCATCACATTACATTTTTTCTGTTCCTTTTTAACATTTTGGCAAGAAATCCTAATAATATGTTGTTTTAAGCTGTTATTTGAAGTAACATCAATGCCCTTTGGTTCATGAAATCTTGCGCGGGATATGACATTTACATCTTTGTGAAGGGGCGCGGTGATGGTGATGATAAGAAGCGAAGCCTCACCGGATCCGAATCCGTTTTCCACTCAACTTTATGACATAAGCATAAGGTTCACTTTTAATTGGGGACATTTGACAGATTGAGGTAGCTTAATGTGCTGGCGTCTGTACAAAAGAATTTTACAAAGTCAATATAATTTCATTGTTACACACTAAAATCAAACTTTCGTAACTTCGCAGTAAACAATAAACTTCTTTACCGTAACTTAAAGGATGGCTAGTGCAAATTAGTGTCAGATGAAAGCCGATCTATACTAAGCCCGTTGTACTAAAATGGAACTGGAAAGCAAATTCAATTTAATGCTCTTTGAGCACGAATTATCAGTTTGATACGAAATTGTACCTTAGGCCGTTGAGGGATTTACACTATACAGAAACGCTGGTCTGCTGGCTGCCAGATAGGTACCTCATATCAGCGGTTATCAACTTATGAAACCATTTTGTTCGTTTTTACCATATAACAAAGCTTATAAATTAATGTATTCGATTTGTAACAAAAACGTTGATACAAACAGTTAATAACGTTCCTGCATTTCTTTAACTATATCAATGATTAGTTCAAACTTTAGTTTAAGACTCATATTTTATATTTATCTTACAAATAATAATCTTTTTCCTCTAGTGGCGGCTATTTTTAGTCCCCGGATAGCCTGGTGGCACTGCGTCTAACAATCAACTATTGTACGTGCCGACGAACACAATAGTTTATCGCTGATTTTAGGTATCGGCTAGCGCTGAAAATTATAATTATAAGTAAATAAATGTTAAAATATATAAAATATAGTCTGTCTCAGTCGTCAGCCTATACGAGAATAGAATGGCTCTCAAACAACTGAAAAAAACAAAGCACCGCCTGATGATGGAGTCACAGCTGAGCTGCTGAAGGCGGGAGGTACACCGATTCTACGGGCCTTTCAGAAGTTATTTAACTCCCTCATACTCGAAGGACAAACGCCAAAAGCATTGCACAGGAGTGTAGTGGTGCTTTTCTTCAAAAAAGACGATAAAACCTTATTGAATAAATATAGACACATTTCACTGCTGAGCCATGTTTACAAGTAGGGGCCGCAGCGTGGGCAAATGCCCACGCTGCGGCCCCTACAAGGAGGAACGACGATCTTAAAAGGCAGCACATGACCGGCCAGTGTGGAGATCCTTGGAGAGGCCTTCGTCCAGCAGCGAACGTCTTTCGGCTGATATGATGTTAATGAACCGTTACCTATTTGAAATGATACGCCAACTTAATATTTGACTTTAGTACTACCTACTCCATAACCCATTTTCGTGTTTAATATTCGGGATACGTTAAAAGTGAGAAACCGTCTACAAGATGGACCGATTATCTTGTGAGGGTCACTGGAAGTCGCTGGATGTGGATAGCGCAAGACCGCCAATTGAGGAGGTCTTTGGGAGCAGTTGGCGTCTTTCGACTGATATGATGATGAGACTAAACTTGGTACTACGGAGATCACGTTATTGAGTTGGTCCCTATCATGAGCACATATCTGTCAATAACTGTTACAGCTAGCCTTTTTTTTTCTGTAGGTTAGGGGGAATGCCTTCGCATGCCAACCGCAAAAAGTGTCTGCGGGTGGGTATGTTGGACTTGCACCGACTAAACCTACCCGCCGTGGACTTCTCTTGGCGCCTGATGGGGGAGTCCCGGGAACGCGGGTTTGCTGCTCCGGTAAGCCTAATAGAAGACTCATAGAATCTGACGCTTAGTCTTACCATCTTTCATCCTATGGATGACATGATTGGTGGATATGTCCTGACAGATATTTGTGGGCACGAACAAATCTGTTTGTCCGGATTCTGAGTGTAATTATCTATATAAGTATATAATGACAGAAACGTGTTTCCCAGAGCTCTGCTAGGTTTGCGGTACCGTCGTTATAAACACAAGGTCCATCATAATAATAACATTGAATTCTTACCTTAATATAGACAGAACCATTAAGACAATATTTAGTAAAATAAAAAGTTCGATAATTAAACCTAAACATAATCTCCTTGACAATAACTTAATACAAGCTACTTAAATATTATGATATAAATTTTATAAATGTTTTAACAATCTGTGTACCTTAATATATATAATATGTAACTAGAAATATTATGTATACTTAACTGTACTGTTACCACAAATATGTTCTGACTATTTACAATCGCTTTTTGAATGTCTACGTGAAAAAAAACTTTTTTTATTTTTATTTATTATTATTTATTTGGCACCAGAGCGCCAGGTGTGAATAATGCCCCAGGATAATTTTAATTATATTGTTACCAGTTCTCACGGGTTAAGGGGTCTTATGTCAGTCTGATGGTGGCAACAAGCCTCAATAAATTAAAGTAGTAACTGACCCCAATAGCAGCGGGATAAAGCCAAAGAAGATAACAAGAGCTATTGAACAGTATAACTAGGCAATTTGTTATCGACATTCAACAATAAATTAAAGTAGTAACTGACCCCAATAGCAGCGGGATAAAGCCAAAGAAGATAACAAGAGCTATTGAACAGTATAACTAGGCAATTTGTTATCGACATTCAACAATAAATTAAAGTAGTAACTGACCCCAATAGCAGCGGGATAAAGCCAAAGAAGATAACAAGAGCTATTGAACAGTATAACTAGGCAATTTGTTATCGACATTCAACAATAAATTAAAGTAGTAACTGACCCCAATAGCAGCGGGATAAAGCCAAAGAAGATAACAAGAGCTATTGAACAGTATAACTAGGCAATTTGTTATCGACATTCAACAATAAATTAAAGTAGTAACTGACCCCAATAGCAGCGGGATAAAGCCAAAGAAGATAACAAGAGCTATTGAACAGTATAACTAGGCAATTTGTTATCGACATTCAACAATAAATTAAAGTAGTAACTGACCCCAATAGCAGCGGGATAAAGCCAAAGAAGATAACAAGAGCTATTGAAAAGTATAACTAGGCAATTTGTTATCGACATTCAACAATAAATTAAAGTAGTAACTGACCCCAATAGCAGCGGGATAAAGCCAAAGAAGATAACAAGAGCTATTGAACAGTATAACTAGGCAATTTGTTATCGACATTCAACAATAAATTAAAGTAGTAACTGACCCCAATAGCAGCGGGATAAAGCCAAAGAAGATAACAAGAGCTATTGAACAGTATAACTAGGCAATTTGTTATCGACATTCAACCAAGCGAGAAAGTTAGCACAGAATATTATGACTTTGAAAGTTACTTGGTTTGTTACTTTTGGGATCCGAATCTATTGAAATTAATTCAATTGAATTTCAATGAACTTGGTTTAACACAGTGAGGTTTTTAATGGTAAATCACATATTGTAATATGCGTGGTAATAAAAAACATTTTTTTTTTATAATTATAATATCTGGGGACAATGTCACACAGATCATCCTAGCCCCAAACTAAGCGAAGCTTGTTATGGGTACCAGGCGACGCTATACATACTTATATAGATAGATAAATACTTATATACATAGAAAACATCCATGACTCAGAAACAAATATTCGTGCTCATCACACAAATATTTGCACTTACCGGGATTCGAACTAAGGACCACCAGCTTCGTAGGCAGGATCACTACCAACTAGGCTACGGTGACCGTCATTACTAAAGTGTTGTTGTTGCAAGCAGAGCTCTTCTATGGAAACAGCAGATCAAGAAATGCCTTTGTGAATTAACTTCATGTGTGGCCCAGTGGTCACCTCTCTAATACCTCAGCACCTTCTGGTTTTGGGTACTTAAAGTGGATTATTTATGCAAATATATGTATCTAACACCAGCCGGCCGCTACGCCATTATAATCACTTCGCTCGCTCGGCTCGTGCTTTGTATGTTCGCAGCTCTAACTTAATCTACTTTGAAATACGGATAGGTTTTTTATTAATCAGTATATTATATGTTAAATTATTTTATTGATGAATATAAATTGATGGGTGATAATTATGGAAGATGTTTGATGTGGATTTAAAAATATTCCATTTATTTAATATCCCATTTGTAAAATGCTCACAGTACTCAGAAGGAAGCTGCTGCCCGTCTTCTCGTAGATATTCCCTCGGGTCGACTTCTACGCCCCCCGCGGGATGAGATGGGGTGATGATATTCTTATATTCAGCACCGTCACCACACGGCCACGTTATTTTTATTCATTTGGTTTTATTAGGATTTCAATACGGTAATTAGAATTTTTACTAATTCTTCAAAGAGATAGGTAACCAAAATCACACTAATATTATAAAGGTGAAAGTTTGTGAACGTGTGAGTGTGTGAGTGTAAATATGTGTAACTTCTTCACGTCTAAACGGCTGGAGCGATTTTAATAAAATTTGGTATAGAGTTAGCTGACACCCTGGAATAACACATAGGCTAATATTTATAAAGTTTACCGCGGGTAAAACCGCGGTGCACAGCTAGTGATTATTTAAATTAGAATTATTTAATTATAATTATATAACGAACGTGATGTTTTTGTTCATTGCAACAAAATATAATGCAGTGTCAACTGAATTTGATTACAACACCACTCTCTGCGACACAACTGTACACATTGACTTACCTATTGGCCATCTGTATTTGTAACCACTGCATATTACTCGTAATACTCAACATTGCAGATCTAATTAAGCCATAGTGGCTAAACATTACTATGTACATAGCCATAGTACCAACGAGGTTCCGCAATTAGCCCCTGGTTGTTAATGTGGACAATTAATATTGGTACTATTGTTACTAGTTTGCATCAGATTATTGGGATAGTTTGATAGTTACAAACAGTCCGTAGAACGCCTATTAAACTAAGATCTCATGACGAAAAATCAATCTGATAAAACAATGCTGGGAAAATTTACAGAAATAATAGTCATCCTTCGTCAACATAAATTACAATATAACACTTTATAACTAGAATTCTAAACAGCGCAGTATGTTTTATGTATTTTAAGTAATTTAATATTTTTTGGTTATGAATGATTTATATTTTTTTATAACATGATCTTACATGTTATAAACAAAATATTGCTATTATTTAAAAATACGAGGTATAAAAAAAAACGAGTGTGATAAGAAAACGAGACTACAAGACTGAAGTAAAAGTTAGATATACGAAAGTTAACCGTATTTTTACCGAAAGAGAGAATATAAATGCGTCCTCGCATCTCTCTCAATTTTTGTTCGCCTCGAACCGATCACATTTTTCATAATGCTTTCGTCACGCTATCACCAGTTAACTCCCCGAGTCCAGCGTGCGTAAAAAGTTTTATATCAAACAGGATTCAGAAGATTTCGCATATTAAGATTTTTTAATTGCAGACGGAGATTGCTTTTATATCTTTTAAAAGTTTTGTTGGAATATTTAGATTAAATAAATAATTGTTATTTCTTCAATTCTTGAACCAGAGTTGCAATTTGTGACGAGATCTTAGTCTACTAAACCGTGTTTGAAATGTGTTCGTTATAGATTTTCTGTGCGGTAAATGATGAGGTCCGGTGCGAAATCTAGATAAACGTGATAAATGGACCTTGTGGGTCTTGTGGTGCCCATTCGTTTTCACTTTTGATGGACGTCTGAGAAATTTACTACTTTATTATAGCAATCCATTTTGGGAACCTGAGGAGTAAAACCAGTAATTTCCTTCCTATAAACTCCACGATATTAACATTTACGACTTCACTCAAGATCTTCTTTCGGCTTCATTAAGTAAAGACAGTTAAAGTTTGTTTTTTGTTATGTAGAAAAGGCGTAAGAGTGGAAGGCTGTATACTCCTGTATAAGGATAGAAGATAGGTTTTTGGAAGATGGTTAGTCCCTTCGGACTATATTCACTATCGAGTCCAAAATCAGATTATGAGCGCAACCGCAGCTATTAGATGAAAAAAAAACATTAGAATATTAACAAAAATACTTTTTCTAATACTAAAACATACATTGTTTTAAAATAAATAGTAATTTAAACGTTAAATTAAATGTGTTCTAAATTTTCTCGTATTGGTAATGTCCTCAGAATACTGGCAGCATTACCACGATGTATGGCAATACTTATTTGTTGGGCAAAATATAAGCTAGCGTTCCGGGAACGTGTCGCCGCAACAAGACGTGCAGCTATTTCTTTATAGATAATTCTGGACGCTGGTCTCTACGGTCCTAATGTATAAAAGAATTAAGAAGATATTTTAATGAAGCTTCATGTATTCAGTGATGCGCGGATGGAGGTACACGTGATATTGAATATATAGGTAAGTAGTACAGACGCCAGCACATCGAACTACCCCAATCTGTCAAATTTCCCCAATTAAAAGTGAACCTTATGCTTTTGTGATAAAGTTGATAATCTGTAAGAGAAATTTGACAGATTGGGGTAGTTGGATGTGCTGGCGTCTGTACAAAAGATATAATATTCTATGTAAAACTCGTTCTTCCGCTGTGCTCAGTTCAAAAGTCATGCTTTGTTGCATTGTGTAAAAACAGCAGATTGCCTTTATTAAACTTATTATATTTATGTTCTTGTTATTTTTATACATATTTTAGAAGTATGTACTTTAAGTAGTGCATATGTCACATTATGGGTACGAATAGCTCCATAGTAATAAACTCAACTCTCAATGTGTGTCAGAATACAAATATCTGGGGTTGAGTATAGATATTCACTTTTATGGCGCGCACAAGTGGAATATGTCAGCCACGCTCCTGTACTTTGAGTAATACAAGCCGCAATTTATTTTGTGTTTTAAAATATATATTTTTATATATATTACCCATGTTGTAGTCTCGGGGAAAAGGCAGGGCGTTGCTTCCCCAGGATCAGTCAACGAATGATTAATTTTCTCTAAAAGTGCAACGCACTAGATCGTATAGGTTTTAAGATTCAAGAGAGGTAGGGCACAGCGTTCATTCGCTCGAAGAGCAGCCCGACTGGGGAAGTACCTCCACCTTACAGAAGACATTCCTTAATAATAACATTAATAATTTAATGTCGTGTTTCTAAGTGTGAGTAAGGTCGCCAGAGCTCTTCGGGGTGGGAGGAAGGGTCAGCAACACTTATTTGCTGACTCTTAAAGGCCGGCAACGCACCCGCGACTCCTCTGGTGTTGCGAGTGTCCATGGGCGGCGGTGATCACTTACCATCAGGTGACCCACTTGCTCGTTTGTCGACCTCTAACATAAAAAAAAAAAAAAAAAAAAATAGATGTGAATACAGATTTAATGGAACACTATGAGAAGAAACATCTATACATATAATAAAATCGTAGGAAAGTCAAAACTGTGCATTGTATATTTTTAAAAGGATACTTGGGGCGTGATCTACAATCGATATCGAAGCCAAAAATATAGTTTTTAGATTTTTTGTCTGCTTGCCTGTGTGTATGTCCGAGCTAAACTCAAAAACTACCGCATGGAATTACTTAAAATTTTGCATGAATATTACTAAGAGGTCGGGTCAACATATAGGCTACATATTATCATGCTATCACCTACGGTGGAGGAGCTGTGATAATTTATAAAGTTTAACGTGGGTAAAACCGCGGGGCACAGCTAGTATAAAATAAAATGTTTTTACGTGAAATAGAGTCATCTTAAGGCAACGATGCGGGCTGAATAGCTGCAAAGTGATATTCGTACCGACTATCCCAACTATTACTAAAAACAGAATACAAATTAATGTAATCATGATATATCCAGCTATTATTACTAGATGATACAAACACCTTATCTGTTAGAATGAAAACTAGTCTACTAGTCAAATATAATAATGTCCTCCTGAGGCTCTACCGGGTAAGTCGCCGAACATCGATTTCATAAATGGCGTTCAAATAAATAAAGGTTAAAAATGACTTAATCAATCGTTAAATCGGCTTCAACGTTGACCATCGAGTCCGGATCATTTATGACGTCACATGTGCTCATGGAAGCCGATTTAACGATTGATTTAGTCATTTTTAACCTTTATTTATTTGAACGCCATTTTAGAAATCGATGTTCGGCGACTTACCCGGTAGAGCTGGATATATCATGATCACATGAATTTGTGTTCTATTTTTCTATAAAAGCATTGAGTAAGTAATCAATCTAATCTAGGTATTATTTTATTATTAGCCGGTAGAACCCCTGGTCGAATTTCGACCAGAGCGGCGACTCTCAATGGAGCCTAGCCATCGGTGCGGGTATTATAGATTTTTATTTTTATAGCGCACAATTTTGTTCGAAAGCACAAGGGTTTTTACCATTTTCTATTATATCTCATGTTCCGATGACTAGCGACACGATCAGAAAGAAGACACGGGTGCCCTACGAGGCATGGGTGTATATTTTTATTTATTTCCAAATTACACACTATCATTACAGTTATACAACCAATGCAATAGTGGAACATGAAAAATAAGTTAAACATAACAAACTTAAATTATACTTATAACTACTTACCTACACAATATTAAACACTATCAAAAAGCTTTATTGCCTATAAGTATATTTATAGCTTTTGTGAATTCACTCTGCGTACACGAGAACAGATCCAGTTGTCCCGTACTCACTAAGTTTTTGAGCGCGCGCAGCGCACGATTGACCGGTGCGCGCTGTAGAAGGTTCGAAGAATCCAGTAACGGCGCGGCGGCCGGCGCGTCGTCATAATTACCGTCAACACTCAGGTTCCGGCCTGATATCTAAAAATTTCTTTATAGAAAATCCAGTAATCATTTTTAGGCTTGACTTAACGAACCCAGGACCTTATCAACGATCTTATCAACGGTTGAGCACGCTACAGCTAGACCAACGTAGTAGTCAGCCAAATACTAAAGAGTAGGCGCAGGGAGTAAGGGAGAAGCGGCAGCGTGTTCCTCCACGGATAACAAAGTTCAGTTTTCGGGCGAGCCAAATTGTTTGAGACCAAAAAAGTTTGCAGTAGTCACCTTGAATAAGCCATACTACCGTTATATAGAAACCCCGTCGCGTGATTGGCTTTTCTTCCGCTATCCTGTAGCATATAAGGCAATATATAACAATATATAACTACGCACTTAACATTATTTCGCGGACATTGGTGTGGGTTACACGTTTACTACGCTCTTTAACAGTCTGTTTAAAATTATGTATTAATGTGTAACTGTTTGATTTCCCAATAATAAAATAAATAAAGATTACGCTATAATATACTTAAGGTCGGCTAGCGAACATAGCTACTAATCCAAGTTTAAAAACACATTAATGCTTAAGACTGGCTAAGGGAGAAACCGTAATAATAATAGTGTAGTAAATAATCGTGCTCATTGTCCTTTCCAGAGATTTGTCCTGGGTGGTGCTCGAACCCACGACCCCTGGTTTAGAAGTCAGAGTCACTAACCACAGGACCAATAGGCTATTCAGAAAGGCAATTTAGCAAAGTTGTTGCTTTCCATTCACGGTAAATATATTTGCCAAGTATTTAATGTTATTTTACATGGCTCCGCAAACCCATTACATTAATAAAAGCATTGTGCAAAATACGTACCGATTTAGCTGCGAATCGTATCCTAAAACGGCTCCTCTCAACCGTAAATAATTTAATAATCCCCTCGGATTATTGAGATGCTGAAATGAGTGCGATTGAGTTTTTATATTTCCTCTGCAAATATTTTGTCGATGACTTTTGAAATTCTCGAGTTAATATTTTATATTCATCATCATCATCATGCCGCTCATAGCTTTTTGTTACCACTGTTCTGTTAACGGTCAGTGAGGTTAAGTATTTAACCGCATAGTCAATCTATAGATAGGTAAGTTATATATTATTATTTGGAAGCATAATAATAATAATTTCTCTCCATGTAGCCCATATATTGTATGAGTTGTATTTGTACTGAAATACCCTTGTATGATAATCTTGTAAATAATATTGGTAATAAACATGTCAAATAATAAATCCTGGGACTTTATTCACATACGGCCATCTGATCCCAAACTAATAATAATAATAATAAGACTTTATTTTCAGACCAAATTAGTGTTAGTATCAATTTTCTTATAAACTAGTGTTAGTAATAAGTATTTTTAAAATATGTAACAAATTTAACAATCTTCATTCTATGCGAAATGGCGCAGCAATAATTGACGTAAATACTAGTGATCATGAGAAGGATGCTTTTGGTGCTGCCACGTATTCTGCGCACCAGAGATGCGCATCTCTTACGCATCGTAGCGTAGAAACAATCTACGCGATGCTCAGCAAACATCCCTGATGCACTACAGAATCGCCACCCCATCAGCATCCTGAACGCAAACTAAGCGGAGCTTGTAAACCATATAACTAATATACTTCATATACTACTTTTTTTGGTAAATTATACTTATATAGATAATTACACCCAGACTCAGAACAAACAGACTTGTTCATGCACACAAATATCTGTCCTGAGTGGGACTCGAAACCACGACCTCCGGCGTGAAAAGCAAGCATACTTTGGGACTCCTTAATAACCTATTTAGGTACATGATAAAATTTAAATTAACCTAAAGAAATGTATAATAAATTATATATATTAATTTTATATTATATTATAAATATATATTAATTTTAAATGACAATTAATCGAACGAAAATCACAAAATGTTTTGTACGAAAAATATCCATACACCCAAATTGTACTATAATTGTATGTGAAACTATTAAGGCCAAGAATTAAGGGCGCGCTTCCTAGCTTACGCATTCAGATAGGATATTTAATAGGACATAAAATTACTGTAAACATTTACGCATAAAAGACATAGGTAATTTTGTGAGGTTCATATTCCAAAATATTCGGATAAGATTTGACATTTATATGATGTTATTATATAGTAAATAGACATAACTGACTACTATTACTAAGAAACTACACACGGAAATGTCTCGTCAATAATTATATTTATTATTGTATAGTATGTTATAGTATAGTATTCATTAGATTAAAATCATATAGTATTTATTGTATAGTATCTATTATATATATTATATATAGTGTTCGTAATTATTAAGTTTAATTATACGAATAATAAGTAAAAATACATTTTATATAACCCAAATACACCTGCCACGATCTTTCTGCACTACCCTAAGGTTGACTGGTCGAAAATGCCTTTGGCATTAAGTCCGCCTATGTACATTCTCACTGTACTAAAGATTATAAATAAATAAAAAATAAAAAAAACTGGTTGTTCCATATTCAATAAACAATACAAAAAATATAAAGATAAAATCCGTTGTTTGGTTATATAAAAACACGATGCATATGAAACTTTATCTCTTACGGCATTTAATTCATTGTGGATATTTTCGTTTCATTATTCTTGGGTTTTCCCTTGTTGATCGGTTTATTCCACTCACTAGCTGTATCGTTGTGCATCACGATCAAGTGAACAACAACATTTATATACACTGATCAAAAGCACTGTGGAGCAACATTATTTTTAGCAATAAAGGCTGTGGATATACTGAATGTGCGCAAAACATATACAATAAAATACACTGTACACTAAAATATATACAACTTGCTAACAAGTAGGTTGTTTAATCTTATAGTATATCACTTATATATTTTTTTCTATTTTGTTTTCCAATTATTGTATTGCGTTAATGGCAAGTGGTTGTAATTTGTTTTATTACTTAATATTTGTTTAACGTTAACCTGCTCACTATAAGAATAAGAATAAGAATAATTTATTTCCCACAAAAAAGTGCACAATTTACACATAAATTACAGCATTTAAATGGTGACAAAAAATAGAATTGAACTATGGTACCCATGATAAGATTTAACTTGAGTTATGGGTACCAGGGCTCTCACACATAGTTTAAGCTAAAAGTAAACGTAGATAATAGATTTAACAAACGTAGCCAGTAGCAAAAATTTAACCTAGGAGCCTCGACATCTGTACAGAATAGAGATAAATATATATGATTGTAAGTTTGTAGTGTATTAGTACGTGTATATGTAGTGTAGGATTCATGATCGTGTAGTGTTTATTTATGTTTCTGTTAGGTTTACAGAACGGACAGGGTGAGAAGGTCTTCAGTGTCTGTGTATGTCTTTAGCTGAAGCCATTTAGTAACTGTAGATTTGCACCTGTAACTGCACATAGGGTATATTTTACACCATTTGTTTAGAGTGTTATAGAGGTGACCTCCTATAACCTGATAGTGTCGACCAGCAAATGTAGTTTTGAATGGCTGAACTGGACACACCTGATAAGACCGCCTTTCGTTCGCTTTCTCTTTCTCGTATAGCAGCGACCTATGTTTTCTTAGAACGGTTTGGAGCACAAAGAGCTGTCGCACCGAAAGGATTTCGCATTCCTCGTAAAGCAACGACGTGGGGTACCTAAAAGGTTTGCTCGTCATTACTTTCAGTACAGCTCTCTGGCCCCGTTCTAGTTCCAAAAAGTGAGTCTTTGCAGCACCACCCCATACCGTGATGCAGTAACCCAAAACAGATTGGCATAGGGCAAAATATACCATTTTAAGAGTGCTGATATCACTGGAAGAGCGTAATCTTTTAAAAATAAATATAAGTTTCCTTACACGAGAATTTAATTTATGCACATGACATTTCCAATTAAGTTGGCTATCAATGTAAACTCCTAGATATTTGATGTCATTAGATCTTGATAATATTGGGCAATTACATGGGGAAGTATCAAACGCTCCCACGCAGGAGTGAGCTCGCAGGTGAAAGTTGTCTAGTGAAGGTTGTGGAGGACTGAGCATCACGAAGGATGAACTTTCATTGGATATTAAGAAGCACGTTGTTTTTATCAGCTGTTATTAGCCCTTATAGAAATAAATAATATAAATAAATGTTCGCCGACGACCTGTGTATCTTCCGTGCTGGTACCAATGTCTGCGACTCGTGTAGGCTAGTGCAACAGGACATAGATGCAGTTGTAAAGTGGTCTCACGATAACGGAATCGTGCTAAACGCTGATAAAACAAAGTTTTTAATAATTCATTCTTCTTACTTGCATACATTCACTCAATCTACACAACCTGCTATATTATATGCCCATAACTTCTCATGTCTACATAATAAATTTTATAACTGCAATTGTAATCCCATAGAAAAAGTAAATTGTGTAACATACATTGGCTTAAAAATTGATGAACACTTCGTCTTGCTAGGAAAATTCTATCATTTAAGTTTTAAAGTTCCTGTTAGTACGTTAAGCTGTTTATACATGTCACTAGTCGATTCCATCCTCGGTTATGCGCTTGATTGAAATGGACTAACATTTAAAACAAATATGCAAAAACTAGAAACAATTCAAATTAGATTCATTAAACTATTAGTAAACAAAAAAAATTAAATAAAAATGATTACACCGTACTTTTCAAAATCTGTAAAATTCTACATATAAGTGAAAAACATAAGTTACTTCTAGCAATAAATAACCATAGCAATCAAGAACATAACCTAATACATGTAAGCAATAAGTACAATAATACACGCTCGATGTCAACCGGCAGACTGTCAGTACCCAGAATTACAAACTATTATGGAGAGCGAACATTAAAAAACGCTTGCCGTACCTGCTAAATAGCCTGCCGGATGACATTCGGCATGAAACTGTTAAAAATAAATTTTAAATTTAAGTTAAAAAACACTTATTACATTTAATTTAATGTAATGTTAATATTTATAGTAGTAGTTAGTTATTTTTTGTTATAAAGATAAACAGATACTGTACAGAGACTCGATCCTACAGTCAAGCCGATACACGGTTTTGTAGGACATATGTACAAACTTTAGAAAATATATTTGTATAAATAAATTAATTAAAAAAATTAATCAATGGGCGCGCAAATCTAGTGCACATATCTTATATTTTTTATTGATGTTGTCGATTTTGATAGTTAAAGAAACATGTGTTACGCACACATTCATACTTTACACAGCTCTTAAGATTGCGAGGAAGATGCCTGCGCGTGGAAGTCTAGGCCTTAAGTATCCCACATTGTACAGACGCCAGCACATCAAGCTACCCCAATCCATCAAATTGAAAGTGAACCTTATGCTTTTGTGATAAAGTTAAAAACCTAGAAAAGAAATTTGACAGATTGGGGTAGTTGGATGTGCTGGCGTCTGTACACTTATTGTTCTTATTGCACACCGTACACGGTAATAATACCACAAGCAAATTTTTGAAATCACGTTCCGTATGTATGTATCTATATGAGTACGTGATTCGTTTCCATGCAGACAGACAAAATGTAAAACATTTATACTTACCACATTTATTTTAACGTGAAGGCGTGAAGAAATGGAGGATTTTTCCTTGTATTATAGGATAAGATAAGATTCTTTGCATATATATTAAATGTTGCAGATACATTTTAATCGTTCACATACTTAACCGATTTGAAGTATGATATGAGGTTGTAAAATAAAATAAAATAAAAAAGGCTTTTATTCACGTAGACTTTAAAAATGCGCTTACGGTCGCGGTTTAATGCTACCACCGGATCCAATACGCCCCAACTGAGTAGACCTTTTGGGTGTAAGTTGTCTTTAGGGTGTCGTACCGAAAGGGTAAAACAGGACTCTATAATTAAGACTCCGCTGTCTGTTTGTCCGTCTGCCACTAAGCTGTATCTCATGCAGTGATAGTTAGACGGTTGAAATATTCACATATGATGTATTTCTGTTGCCGCTATAATAACAAACACAAAATGCAGAATAAAATAAATATGTAAGGGGAGTTCCCTTAAATATTCACATACAAAAAACGATCTAATTTTTCGATATTATAGATAACTAGCTTTTGCCCGCGACTTCGTTCGCGTGGAATAGTGTCTTCCGGCAGATTTTTGGTTTTACCCACATAGTTCCCGATCTCGCGGGATCTCTTCAAAAATGAAATGTGGAAGATATTCTAGGGAACTCTTCAAAAATCAACATAATGAGCTCTGCGTTTGAATTGAAGATATGTATACTCACTTAGGGCATTAAAGCCGTTATTGCCGATCGAAAAAGGCGAAAATGTTATTTTTCCCTTATTTTCAAAATATTATTTTGATTTGCCATTTCAGAAAAAAATACTGTTTCTCCCTTGACAAATCTTCTATTAATTTAGGCTTTAAACATTATTAAAGTTTCTTACACCAAGACATTTCTGTATACCACGTTTTGAGTATTGCCATCCTTTGCAAAAATATATATGTCTTGTGGTTTTGACACTCTTGAGCACGCAACGTAGAGTTGTCCATGGGAGAAACAGGCTTTTTCAAGATGTACCCCCGCAACTTTAAGCGTTTGCCCTTGGGCTTTATTTATGGTCATTGCAAACGCAGTTTTCAGCGGAAACTAAACTCTTTTGAATTGGAATGGCAAATCAGTTGGACTGATGGGAATGCGGGGAATAATTACAGTTTCACCTTTTGCTATTCCAGTCATAATAACGGCGTTAATGACATTCCGTCCTAAATAGGTTACTTGTAACCATGTGCGGTTACATAGCCTTGGTGGATCTAGGTTTCTCATAAGGATCACAGGAACTCCAACTTTCAGCCTCAACTTGTGAGAAGGCACTCCTGATAACTCTAAGGAGTTGAGAAACTCTGTTGGGTAAGATGTCACTTGCTCGGTATTCACGACGTTATCTACTGATAGATACTCGATGACATCTCCCTCTACGTCAGACATAATTTGGTCATTTATCCGGCCTACTATTTCATTTGTTGGCGCCAGTATCGCCCTTTCGCATAACCATTCCCGATTTTCGATATTAGCGCGTAAATCCGGATAGACACTATTTTTGAAATTGTATGTGCTATCCACAATTTGGCATCATTCGCTGCTCAGCGTGATCATACTCTCGGAGCCGGTAGGCATACGATCTTCAGAAGAGCAGCAGCATACTGCCCGGCTTGACAATCATTATGGAGTAATACTCGCATATTCGTCGACAGTACAACCATAGCACAGATGCTTTTAAACAGGCATTGATTTCATCTGCCGGTGTGCCCCTTGCTATAACCGGCAGGGTCTGCCGGAAGTCACCGGCCAATAGAAACACCATTCCTCCCATAATACCTTGTTTTTTATGTCTTTCATCGTGTGACGAAGTGCTTCGATTGCTCTTTTATGGGACATCGTACATTCATCCCAAACCAGCAGTTTACATTGTTGCAACATTCTTCCACGCTCACTACTTTTACTTATGTTACAAACTGTCATTTCCTCCCAATGCCATCTATCGAGCATAGTGACAACTCGGATTATTTATCTATACTCCGTTCGGGCATTTTCTTTGTGCTAAAAGTTTTATTATATTGATATTATTTTTTTCATACCTTTTTACTATTTATTTACTTTTTTCCGATGAATTAAAACAATAACATGAACCAAACTCGTGTAACGATCGACACCATTGCGCGATCACCAACTTGACATAGCATAGTACTAATAGAATTATCTATACTCCGTTAGAGCATTTTCTTTCTACTAAAAGTTGTATTATATTATATTTTCATACCTTTGTACTATTTATTTACAATTTTCCGATGAATTTTCAGTACGGAATTGATGCCGACTCTTGACCAATAGATGACGCTGTATGTCCGGAATAAATTTTATTTTTTATTTTATTTTTGTAAAAAAACTATCCTTTGTCCTTTCTCAAGTTCCAAACTATGTCTGTACCAAATTTCACACAAATCGGTTCAGTAGTTTAGGCGTGAAGCAAAGACAGACAGACAGACAGACAGACAGAGTTACTTTCGCATTTATAATATTAGTTTGGATGGTAATAACCCTTAGTGCCCGAGTCCGACCCACACATGACCGGTTTTTAAATCAAATCAAATCAAAAATTCTTTATTGCGAACAGAATCCAGCATTAAAGATTATGAATAAGTCCATGGGTGCCAGCAGTGGCAGCGTATTTAATTGAAGTATATTGCTGTTTCGGGCAAGATCCATAGTTGAAATTATAATAACACAGCATATTATGTAAATTACATTATGGAACGCAATTAGGGTTGCACATCCGTTCGGGTTTCAAAGAATTTGTCTTAGTTAAGAGGACGTTCGGGGAGCGACCGGGCGGGGATTCATTAAATTTGTAGTTCGGGTTTTAAAATTTTAAAATCTTTCTTGCCCCGAGTTTGTTATAACCAACGAACCGACAATGAAATTGACAGTGAGTCAAAACGGTTATGATTCCGGAATCTCCGGGTTCTGGGTTCTAAAGTCCGGGATTTTCACGCGTCTTGTCCTGGTTGCCAAATTTTAGAGGTAAATGCAATAAACTATGGAATATTTCTTACAGATTCCGGCTATTTTTATTATTGTACTAATGTAAATATTATGCCTGGGTAATCAAATGAATGAAAGTTTATGAAGTGTGTCAGGTTCCAATTTCAATTATATGTTCATTAAAACATTCATCTCTTCTTTAGGATTCTTCTTGAGGTGCTTCTCTAGATTAATGAAACGTCTTACGAACATATTATAAGAGTCTCCTAATCACTCAATGGTATTCTAAAACATAATCTGCCGGTGTTAAACCTATTTGTGTGAGTAAAATAATGCTCCCCATATGCACTTACCGCTTGATATTTAGTGACCTCTTTGGGATCTCTTCTAGCTCCCAGGATTTAGTTAGTAATTTATTTACATCGTTACTTTTAGATGTCAATGTTAGTGCTTGATTGCTGTATAGAATTACTTGTATCTACCGGGTGTGATAACAACCATCTTAATTTGGAGTTCATCTTAATTTGGGGCTAGACTTGCTAAGAGAACTTCGCTCAGTTCCAAGTAAGTCCCAAAATACCCGATGTATTTTGGAACTTAATAGGGACTTTGTAATTAAAATATCAATTCGAGCTGGTTGATCAAAGGTGGGGTCTGACAGTTTAATATTTATGTGTAAATTTGAGCTTCAGACAGCTCACTTGTAAGTTCACTTAATACTAAAACATGGTAAATTGATTTGAATTTGTATTTAAGCAGAACAAATTTCGTGTATTTTTTTTGAACCCATCCCAAGAATCCATAGCCGATTAAACTGGTTTGTGTAAGCAGTTTTATAATGAAGTAGTGATAGATGTAGATTGACATTCCATCCCACAAAGTAAGTAACTCTTTTATGGGGCAATGTATAAGATTCTATAACAAACTTCCCAGTCATATCCGAGAAACGTCTATGAATAAGTTTAAAAGAATTATAAAAGCCAAATTGTGTAGCAGGGCTTTCTACAAAACTTCTGATTATTTAAGTGACAGAACAACTTGGGATTGAGTCGCTCTAAATTAACACATTTAAATACAAAGTTATTTTATGTAAGAAATAAATATTTTAAAAAAGGATTCCTACTGAGTTTTCTGGCACTGTTTCTCAGTAGCTGCCACGTCATGCACTGCACGGTAGGGTAAAAAAATTGACGATTCCACACACATGTAATGTTTTAACGGAATAAATGACTTTTCATTTCATTTCATTACATCGACAGTCAAGCAAATGTCATAAAAAAACTACTATTATCCACTGCAATGATTTATCATTTCTGTGACATAGTACTTGAGTGTATTATATTATATACAGTATACTAGCTTTTGCCCGCGACTTCGTTCGCGTGGAATAGTGTCTTCCGGCAGATTTTTGGTTTTACCCACATAGTTCCCGATCTCGCGGGATCTCTTCAAAAATGAAATGTGGAAGATATTCTAGGGAACTCTTCAAAAATCAACATAATGAGCTCTGCGTTTGAATTGAAGATATGTATACTCACTTAGGGCATTAAAGCCGTTATTGCCGATCGAAAAAGGCGAAAATGTTTTTTTTCCCTTATTTTCAAAATATTATTTTGATTTGCCATTTCAGAAAAAAATACTGTTTCTCCCTTGACAAATCTTCTATTAATTTAGGCTTTAAACATTATTAAAGTTTCTTACACCAAGACATTTCTGTATACCACGTTTTGAGTATTGCCATCCTTTGCAAAAATATATAGGTCTTGTGGTTTTGACACTCTTGAGCACGCAACGTAGAGTTGTCCATGGGAGAAACAGGCTTTTTCAAGATGTACCCCCGCAACTTTAAGCGTTTGCCCTTGGGCTTTATTTATGGTCATTGCAAACGCAGTTTTCAGCGGAAACTAAACTCTTTTGAATTGGAATGGCAAATCAGTTGGAATGATGGGAATGCGGGGAATAATTACAGTTTCACCTTTTGCTATTCCAGTCATAATAACGGCGTTAATGACATTCCGTCCTAAATAGGTTACTTGTAACCATGTGCGGTTACATAGCCTTGGTGGATCTAGGTTTCTCATAAGGATCACAGGAACTCCAACTTTCAGCCTCAACTTGTGAGAAGGCACTCCTGATAACTCTAAGGAGTTGAGAAACTCTGTTGGGTAAGATGTCACTTGCTCGGTATTCACGACGTTATCTACTGATAGATACTCGATGACATCTCCCTCTACGTCAGACATAATTTGGTCATTTATCCGGCCTACTATTTCATTTGTTGGCGCCAGTATCGCCCTTTCGCATAACCATTCCCGATTTTCGATATTAGCGCGTAAATCCGGATAGACACTATTTTTGAAATTGTATGTGCTATCCACAATTTGGCATCATTCGCTGCTCAGCGTGATCATACTCTCGGAGCCGGTAGGCATACGATCCTCGCCGATCTTCAGAAGAGCAGCAGCATATTGCCCGGCTTGACAATAATTATGGAGTAATACTCGCATATTCGTCGACAGTACAACCATAGCACAGATGCTTTTAAACAGGCATTGATTTCATCTGCCGGTGTGCCCCTTGCTATAACCGGCAGGGTCTGCCGGAAGTCACCGGCCAATAGAAACACCATTCCTCCCATAATACCTTGTTTTTTATGTCTTTCATCGTGTGACGAAGTGCTTCGATTGCTCTTTTATGGGACATCGTACATTCATCCCAAACCAGCAGTTTACATTGTTGCAACATTCTTCCACGCTCACTACTTTTACTTATGTTACAAACTGTCATTTCCTCCCAATGCCATCTATCGAGCATAGTGACAACTCGGATTATTTATCTATACTCCGTTCGGGCATTTTCTTTGTGCTAAAAGTTTTATTATATTGATATTATTTTTTTCATACCTTTTTACTATTTATTTACTTTTTTCCGATGAATTAAAACAATAACATGAACCGAACTCGTGTAACGATCGACACCATTGCGCGATCACCAACTTGACATAGCATAGTACTAATAGAATTATCTATACTCCGTTAGAGCATTTTCTTTCTACTAAAAGTTGTATTATATTATATTTTCATACCTTTGTACTATTTATTTACATTTTTCCGATGAATTTTCAGTACGGAATTGATGCCGACTCTTGACCAATAGATGACGCTGTATGTCCGGAATAAATTTTATTTTTTATTTTATTTTTGTAAAAAAACTATCCTATGTCCTTTCTCAAGTTCCAAACTATGTCTGTACCAAATTTCACACAAATCGGTTCAGTAGTTTAGGCGTGAAGCAAAGACAGACAGACAGACAGACAGACAGAGTTACTTTCGCATTTATAATATTAGTTTGGATTAGTTTGGATGTGAATTGTTAGGAACAAATGCAACACCATCTGATTAATTAAAACCATTGTTGTTGACTCCACCACAACTTGATTTAGGAGGTAAAGTGTTGTGAGAAAAGTCTCACAACACTTTACCTCTTTGATTGTACTTATCAATGAATTTACAGATAGGTAATTATTAAGTTTTCTTGGCTTTTATTAGTTTTTCGATAATTCACCACATGCACATAAAACATGCCTAATACTGGCGCCATTAATTAAAACATGTTGAATTAATTTAACACAAACTGTATTTCATTGAACTGAGCGAGCGTACAATGTAATTTAGCAAAAATAAAAGGGATTAAATATAATGACCACCATAAAATGCTTTGATACCCTCCGTTTTTTAACCAAAAATAGAAACTTAACACCAGAAAAATAAAGTCTAAAAATACAATAGTACTTGCAATTTAAGTCACGACTGCACTTCAAAGTGTATTCGAACACCAAATGTAGTAAATGATCACCAAATCTTAGCGAGCAAATTAATGTGTTATTTCTGCCTAAATAAACCTCTGTGATTGCCACAAAATGTAGGCTTATTACCAAAAAAGTATTATGATGCCATATTGAGTCATGTGTCCGGTTTGCAATACCCTCCCTTTGTTATTAATTAGAAGAGGACTTACTTTTTAATGTTTGTTTGAATAATTTAAAAAAAGATGATTAAAATTTTTTTGTGACTTTTTTCTTTAATTTTGTGACAGAAACGAATCGCTGCAAAACCGACTTCACGTAGTCGTGTTTGCCCTACCCCTAGAGTGTAATGTAAGCCCGCGTAGGCGCGGAGGGGTAGGGCGGCCCGCGAGCTGCAGGAGTAGGTTGTTTGAAGGCTCGCCGCCGCAGCTGAGGCTGGCCGGCGAAGCCGGCCAGCAAGCCGAAGCTGCGGTGGTGAGCGTTAAAACCATCTGCGACGATAAGCTCGCGTGGGGCCGCCCAAACCCCGCAGCGCCGGAGCCGTGACAGAAACAATGCTTGCTGCATAATAATTATCTCTATATTTAAGTTCTAATTTGATTTAGTTAGTGTGCATAATTAGTGTGTAAGTCAGTATTTTTGATATAACTTTGAAATATTTTGTTAGAAAAAAGGGAATATACAGATATCGATTTAAATACATGCCTTATTATTTACATAAATCGGATAACGAGATATTATTTTTTGCATATCATTTTAAATTGAAATGTGTTTAATAATTTGGTGTTCATTAACAATTTTTGGGTTAACCATGATTTTTTTGGAGTCAGTTTGCTTAAACAGAATAGCAAGATGTAAATACTTTGGTTATAATTTTACATTAAAATGCTGGTTTAATTTTGGTGATCATTTATTACTTATGGGTTAACAATGATTAATTTGGAGTCATTTTGCTTAAATAGGATAGCAAAATGGTGAAACTTTGGTTATAATTTTACATTAAAATGCAGGTTTCATTTTGGTGATCAATTACTATTTTTGTCTGTTATATGTTACTATATTTGGTGGTAAGTTAAACATAAGCCAAAATAAAATGCAATATGTACCGAGACTGTTAACGCTTGGTTCTGAATTTCTAACAATACTACGGCAGGCGCTACTCCGGAAAACTAGGATTAAAGAATTATATTGGTAATGGACCAGTTCATGTATCAGCAACCAGCTGTATTTGCCGTGCAGGTCAGTAAGATGGCATTATCATCTTCATAGCCTTTAGTTAATAGAGCACTGAATGATTTGTATACTCCTAATTTCAAGTCGGAACACTACGGTGCGTTGCAGAACACCAGCTTTTATTGGACAGGGTGATCGAATACGCCGTGGTTAGTGGGTTCGATCCGCACTTAAATACAAAAAACTCATTTTAAACAATTTAATCTTAGAAAAATATGAGTAAGTACGATTTGTTCTGCCTTTAATATCGGTGTAAATTTTAAAGTTCCCGCGCGGCCAAGATTAATTTTTGTTGTTTTTAGGGTTCCGTAGCCAAATGGCAAAAAACGGAACCCTTATAGATTCGTCATGTCTGTCTGTCAGTCCGTCCGTATGTCACACGTCACGTGAAATGTAACGTTGAAACTTGTTAAGTAGATGTATTCTGTAAACCACATTAAGATTTTTACACAAAAATAAAAAAAGTACAATAATTTTGGGGGGTCGCGATACATAGAACTGAAAGTCAAAAAATATTTTTTAGTCGTACCTGTGGGGTGTCTATGGATAGGTCTTCAAAAATCATATTGAGGTTTCTAATAACATTTTTTTTAAAACTGAATAGTTTGCGCGAGAGACACTTCCAAAGTGGTAAAATGAGTGTTACAGTTAAGTTACAGGGGGGGGGGGCTCTAACTTCTAAAATAAGAGAATGATAAAACTAAAAAAAAATATGATGTACATTATTGTGGAATCTAACAACGAAAATTAGTTTGAACGAGATCTGGCAAGTAGTTTTTTTTTAATCCGCCATAAACCGCATTTTGCTTTCATTTAATCAACTGAAATACTTGCTGCTACGGAACCCTTCATGTGCGAGTCGGACTCGCACTTAGCCGGTTTTTTTTTATGGAGTGTAAATTTTTAAAAAAGGGAATTAACTGTTTTTAAAACATTATTTTGATATAATACGCTTGATGAACGAAGGAGCGGCGCCGCGGCGTCTGCTGGCCTAGGCATGCATAATAATTATTACAAGGAATCGCTAACAACTCTGTATAACGGGCCGTTGGGCGTGGTTTGTGAATGCTGTTCTCTGGTCTCTCTACATTTGGTTTCCATATTACAATTTCTGCTTAGTGTGGGATCTGATCCCGAACTATGCCGTGTGTAAATAATGTCCCAGGATATTATTTCATTATTATTATTATTTATTCTATGTCTTATATCGATATTAGCTCGTATCACGACAATCGACTCAGTTTTCTAGCTACAGCCAATCTTTATTTAAAGACTAATGCTACTCCGAGCTCAATAACCGGGTGATTGTTTTCGGATAGTGATACTTATGTAATACCGTTACCGCAAAATGTTTATTTAAATATTATTCTTAAATATTATTAACATATAATAAAATCGTAGGTTGGTCAAAACTGTACATTGAATATTTTTAAAAAAGGATACTCTGGGCGTGATCTACAATCGATATCGAAGCCAGAAATATAGCATTTAGAATTTGTGTCTGTGTGTCTGTTTGTCTGTATGTATGTCCGGGCTAAATTCAAAAAGTACTTATTTATTTATTTTCTTAGGAAGACCAACAGCATTTAACAACACAATGTTAATACATCCATAGGCAGCAGAAAGCCATTAACAGGTCTCCACGAGTAAAATCCTGATTACTTAATTAATAATGTGCACAATAAATATAAACTTAAAGAATACGAACCATCTAAATCATTATTATGTTTTACATAAAACCTTTTTGGACTTCATAGATTTATTTCTAATTTTTCATGAATATTACTAAAACGTCGGGTCAACATATAGGCTACATATTATCACGCTATCACCTATGGGGAAGAGGAGTAATAATTTATAAAGTTTAACGCGGGTAAAACCGCGGGGCACAGCTAGTTATATTATAAATATAAATGTAACCTGTAACTTATATGTTAGGTCAAACCGTTAATGTAAGTTGGTAAATAAATAAACAAATAAATTTAATACTTTAGTAAATAGTGCTTTAAAAACTAACGCAAATATTCGTTTATAACATTTCTAGTGTATCTATAGTTGTGTATGAGAGTGGAACAAAATAAATGGCTACACTAGTAACGCCGCGGACGGAACATACCTTTACAACAAGTGCAACATTTGTCACAGGAAATGTAAATGCGATGGAGCTATATTTCATACTCAAAAAGAAAAGGTTTTGCTTTCAAACTATTTAGGGTGAGCTCACCAGGAGGGCGGGTTATACAGTATATAACGTAATAGTGTGATAAGGTGACTCATCGTTGGTCTAGCGGTAGATAATAAGGTCCTGGGTTCCAATCCTGATAAGCCACAAACTGATTCTAGGAGATGACAGTATTTATATATGCCACTATAGAGCACTTAAGACCGCACGGAGATCTCTTTCTGGTCGTATCATGAGTCATCCCATCGGATTATCAGAGTGATGGAATCTTCTTGCCCTGCAGAGAGACGTGGCGTCTCTATGTGTCCTTTACCACATTTATCACGGGGAGTGTTTAGAGGAATTTTTCGAGCGTATACCTCCCACCATATTTCGCTACAGACCTTCTCGCCATAAGTGGAAATTTCATCCTTAAGGTCATCTACCAACATGCGTTTCACTAGAAACTTTTTGCCCACACTACAGCTCTGTGGAATCAATTAACTATGGAGGTATTTCCAATCCGGTATGACATGGCACCCTTCAAGAAGCGAGCCTATTCCTTTCTTAAAGGCTGGCTACGCACTTGCGACTTCTCTGGTGTTGCGAGTATGCGGCGGTGATCACATACCATCAGGTGATCCAGTTGCTATAATAAAAAAATACAAATCTAATCTATGTGTCGCGGGGTACTTTACAAATATATAATAGACGGAAACAAATTACATCCAGACTCAGAACAAATATTTGTAGGTCACACAAATAGTTGTGCGGCGCGGGATTCGAACACGCGACACGAAGCGGCAAGGTGACTGTCTTACCCGCTGCGCCACCCACACGTGCAGTCAAAATTGTTAATATAATCCAATAAAACATCGGCCCAATAACGAAGCGCATTCTTTTTTATTTCAGCAGGTTGTCTATTATAACAGCATATTTCAACTGTCTTCCTATTACTGTTATTGAGATACAGCCCGCTGATAGACAAATAATATGATAACGGTGAAGGTTTACTAATAAGGTTCATTTAAAATATCCTTTGGTTACGGAAACCTAAATACGATAATCACTGTACCCAAACCGTATAACCCAACTAGCCGGGCCTCACGGGGTTGAAGTATTTTCAATACATGTATTTGTCTACGTGCCTCGGAGAGCACGTCCAGCCGTGGCTCCCGATTGTCATAAAAACTTTCTTCGTTAATCGTTACAGATAACTATAAGCGTAATTAAATCTAACTCCTGGTCTAACCATCTCCCTTATCCCTTATAAATAGTTAGCTCGTTTCATTGTGCTAGCTACACAACAGAGAACTTAAATAAAATATATATATATAAAAATGAAAGCCACTTTTCGTTGTAATGTTATAACTCAACAACGCCTCTACCGATTTGGCTAGTTTGGTCTTGAATTATTCGTGGAAGTCCAGGGAAGGTTTGTACGTACAGAAAATTTAAAAAAGTCTTGAAAAAGTGTAAAATCAACATCTTTAAGCATTTTTTTTAAATATTTTTTTGTTCGAATAAATGAACTTAATAATTATTTTTTTTATTACTATGCCTTATACGTAGCGAAGCACGTACCGGGCCGCTAGTACATTATATAATATAGGTACACATAAATTAATACAATAAAGGGAAAGTAGAAGATATTGTCTATTTTAAAGTAAAATAAAACTAGAGTAAACTAAAATACAGGCAAATATAATTAACCACATTTTCCTACCCACTTCTGATATAGCAGTTAGATTTGGAGTCTGGACTGTTCGGCGGTATTTACAGGAAGCGACCGCCGTCAGTCCTCTCGCAACCAATTAACGATAGCGTCGGTAACCCGGAGTTAGTGTCACAGACCATGAATAAATAAAGAGAAGGAAAAGCGTATTTTTACCGCTAAGAACTTGAAAAGACTTAATTTTATTTATCAACGTAAATCCCGCCTTTATAAGCTTGGATCGCTACAGGTAAGCTAAAGTACAGTGAAAGAATACTATGTAAAATTGATTAGAAAAAGTTTGCAGGTGTGATGCAGCACTTAGGCGCTGTACCACAGCTGCAAACTTTCGCCTCGCCGCTTCGTGTCCCGGTTTCGATTCCCGCACCGGACGACTTTGACTTCGTGTGACCCATAAATAGTTGTTCTGAGTCTGGATGTAATTTGTGTTAGCGTACTATATGTTAGTAAAGTACCCCGCGATACAGGGATTAGATAACCTAGTGCGGGCGGCGTATTTAAAATATAAAAAATGAAATTAAACAGATAAAATAGACAATAATATCTACTAGTAGCGGCCTGGTACGTGCTTCGCTACGTATAAGGCATAGTAATAAAAAAATTGATTATTAAGTTCATTTATTCAAACAAAAAAATATTTTAAATTGCTAAAAGATGTTGATTTTACACTTTATCAAGACTTTTTTTAAATTTTCTCTACGTACAAACCTTCCTTGGACTTCCACGAATAATATAAGACCAAAATTAGCCAAATCGGTAAAGGCGTTGTTGAGTTATAACATTACAAAGAAAAGTGGCATTGATTTTTATATATATAGATATATATATATATGGGGTGTAGATTTGCTGTGCGGTAATGGCGGCGAATATCTTGTCTTATCTTTGTTGGGGTGTACTTGCGTACAGCACTTCGACCCTTCAGGATCTTTTCTACTAAGAAATCAGAATATGTTCACTCCAACTCGAAGTGGAGGATGGACAGCAGATTTCTTCTGAGTAGTATGGCCATCTTACTGCGATCGCCTACCCGTCTGCTAAGCGATTACCTATAGCATATCTCCCCAAGGTAATTCTTGGGGGAGGCTTGTCCAGCAGTGGATTTCTTTTAGCTATAATGCTGATGATTATGAGATTATGTTATTCAAAGACTGGACTTGATACTTTGGGTTATTAATCATATTTAAAACGACACCACGATTTTTAACAGACTTGAAAGTAATTCGACTTAGTGTGTTTCCTTATATTTATGTAACGCATATTCTTCGTTGTTTGTAAGCTGTTTTTAATAAGTATTTCCTTATTTGTTTCTTACGTATTCTCTCTCTCTCTCTCACTTGTATTTTATTCCATAAGCTCTCATATATTCTCCTACTAATATTATAATTACGAAAGTTTGTAGTATGGATGGATGTACGGATGTTTATTACTCTTTCACCCAAAAACTACCGGACAGTTTTTGATGAAACTTTATAGTAATATAGCTTATACATCCGGATAACATATAGGCTATACTTTATAAATTTTAACGCGGGTAAAACCGCGGGACTCGGCTAGTATTTCATAAGTGAGGACCTGTTTGGTAAATTGGCTTTATGTAACTTATTTTTATAATAATGCTTTAAAATTAAATAGAAATAGCTTCTCCATTTTTTATTTATCATAGACTGCCAATAATTGCTATATTTACATTTTTAGCACTAACATAAATAATTACAACGAGATCTAATGTATGCATTTTAAGTCATCACAGCAAGCATGTTATTTGTAAAACAATAATACTAAAATAAGCAATAACACAAGTAAATATTTAAGAGAAACTTAAAAATTATAAAATATATGACTAAATCGCCGCATGTCGTGGGTTCAATTCCCACCCAGAACGGCTGACTTTTTGACTAACTGATAAACCATTTGAGAGGCTGGATATTAAAAAACTATGAAATTTAATTAAATCTTATAAAGAAGATAAATTCCAAGTTTGAAGTAGACCACACCAGTAAAACAAGTTGTTTGATACAAACTTTGTAATCCCTTTTCATTGAATCTTCAAAAATCCTTTCTTACTTCACAAACCTAAGTCTATTACGAAATATTTCTACAAAATGTCATGGTTCCAGACCCACCGGTTTCAGGTGTGCGTTGATCGATCATTCAGTCAGTTTATGTTTTATATACCTATAAAGATAATGTTTTTGTGAAGTATAAATACATAATATCTTAGGAAATTATTCACACACTATCATCTGATCCCTAACTAAGCAGAACCTGTACTACGGAAACCAGATAACAGATATACTAAAAAATAAAAAAATTACTACGGTGTCCCAAAATACATCAAAGATGAAGAACGGTTCCATCCTTATTTTAAAAAATTAAAAGAATTCCTAATACATAAAAGCTACTACACACAGGGGTTCTATAATGACAAAAACTAAATAATGTAAGTAGGTTAGTGTTGTATATATGTATAGAGTATATAATATTTTCAAGTAATAATATTATTTTATGTTTTTATATAGACAACTTATTAATTAAATACTACATATATCATAATTGAAAATGTAATACAATAGATATTGTTATAATGTTTTGACATACCTACCAATACGTGAAAATTGCATGCTGAATTTAATTGTTATTAATTATTTAATGTTGCCATGCCCTAACAGGGTATCATGTTGAAACTTTTAATGTGTAAGACCTATGTACACATGATTGCAATAAAGATTGAATTGAATTGAATACTATTTTTCTTATGTAAATACATACTTATATATATATATATATAATTACACCGAGACTCAGGACAAACAGATAACAGGAATCGAACCCACGCCACAGGCCCGTCAATATTAATGGTTTATGATTTTAACCAACAAATGAAGCGTAATAATACTTATTAATCTATTATTTTCATCAAACAAACACCAATGTTAACGATGAACAAACGCCAGCACATCCAGCTACCCCAATCTCGGTCAAATGTCTGTTATAGATTTTCAACTATGACACATACGCATAAGGTTCACTTTCAATTGCGGAAATTTGACAGATTGGGGCAACTTGATGTGCTGGCGTCTGTAACTTATAAGTAAACAAATGTTATCCGCCGTAGTGCTAACTCCCATTTCACTGTTGCCAGATAATCTACGATTTTATTGTTATTTTTTTGGTTCCATTAGAACACTAAAACTGACACAAATCATTTGAATAATACCTCGAACGGTATCTTGTTGTTTACTAAAACACATATGTCGCCATATCAAGCAGCTGTAAACATTTACGCGGCAATGAAAAACCACACAAATGTTTGTAAAATTTAGATGTACAGACGCACATCAAGCTACCCCAATCTGTCAAATTTCCCCATTTAAAAGTGAACCTTATACTTTTGTGATACAGTTAAAAATCTATAAAAGAAATTTGACAGATAGGGGTAGTTGGATGTGCTGGCGTCTGTACATATGTGGGCCGGTGTGCGTGTTTGTTAAATACTTGCCTTTTACGCCGCAAGTCGTGGGTTTGATTCCCGCCAAGGACATATATTTGTGTGCATGAACATATCTGTTAGTCTTGCGTCTGTGTGTAAGGTTAAGGTACGTGTATGCATTTACAAAAGAAACGCGATCAGCTTATACTGGAAACGTGTAGCTTGATATGTAGCCGTGTGTACAAGCTCTGCTTAGTTTGGGATCAGATGGCCGTGTGTGAATAATGTCTAAGGATAATTATTATACAATGTATGCCTAATACGTGTGTTCCGAAAATTAAAATACTTGTCCAACGTTCGCACAAAGATTTCGTCACCGTACAAACGACGCCATCTCGGTGGATACACTATGACTTTAACAGCGTCTTTATCCCCTAGAGAATACGAGCGGTTTCCGTACTGCACATGTATTCACTTAAGTACCATACCTATAAACTAAAGAAGGTATTTACGTTCGTGTAAAGTTCTAGCGCCAGAAAGTTCGGGAGGTGCCTGAGACTTTGCCCATAAGCCTGATTACCGGCCATCGCGTTGGCGCCAAATTTATTCAGATACATGCACATTTTAATACGGCTCCGGTGTTCGCAGCTTTTATGTACCGTCTTACAAAAATATCTGCAAATACTTTTTGTTAGACAAAATAATTCGGTACGAATAATTTTAAACTGTTTTATCGTCGTTACTTTCTGGTGCTGGTTTCTGTCGTCTAAATGTTTACTTTTAATCAATTTGACTCATTGATCACAGAACAGCAACAACAGCTACATAGATAGTTGTTCTGAGATGGATGTACTTGGTGTCCGTCTATTATATGTTTGTGAAGTACTCCGCGACACAGGGATTAGATACACTCGTGCAGGAGTTGTATTAAAAAAAAATTCAGTGCTGGAGTTGTATTAAACATTTTCCAACCTTTATGATAGGAAATATTCTTTCTAATTATTAAATTATATTATATTTATTTTGCAATCGATTTATTACCGAGTTACGTAGTTTAATACATATAAGTACGTTTCTCAAGCAAGTGGAAAGAAATGTGTAAGTGTATAAAAGAAGTAGATTTCGAAATCGCTATTCAAGAAGAAGTATAATAACGTATTTAGACTTCCACTTTGTATTATTTGTTTAATAATTATAATACCTGAACTCTCTCCGGTCGTGTCGCTAGGCGACCCATCGGATCATGAGAGTGATGGAATAGAAAGTGCCCCTGTGTTTGCGCACACACTTGTGCACTATAATATGTCCTGCGCAATTGGCTAGTCTCCATTAAAACTGGCCGCCGTGGCCGAAATTCGGTCGGGAGGACATCATCAATTATAATAAAATTAATTAAATAAGAAATGCAATTAATCATTAAGTCAAAACTCTTGAAATTTTTACCGCTAATTGTGTTAGACATTATATTAAGCAGCAATTTGAATTTCAATCGTTTGGTGTTATTATAAGCCATTTTTTAAGTACTCGTCTGCGCGTTTGTTTTCTCTGCTCTTAAGAAATTTCTTGTCTAAATTACAAATTGTTAAGAGCATTTAATACCTTTGGGTTCTAAACACTTAATATAATTATATTTATTTTATTATTTTACCTATGTAAACAAAAACATAGTTTACATAGGTACTAAGGTAGGTAGGTAGGTACTAAAATAAATATAATTATATTAAGTGTTTAGAACCCAAAGGTATTAAATGCTCTTAACAATTTGTAATTTAGACAAGAAATTTCTTAAGAGCAGAGAAAACAAACGCGCAGACGAGTACTTAAAAAATGGCTTATAATAACACCAAACGATTGAAATTCAAATTGCTGCTTAATATAATGTCTACTCAGCGGATGTCTCTACTACCATCAAAGTCAATAACATTGTTTCTAGATTTAAAAACTTGAAAGCTTTAAATTGAAGGGTAGATCTTTAATTTCATGTTGTGTTGGAGGCCTGCCAACTACGCAGGACATATTATAGTGCGAAAAATTCGAACCGCTATTGGGTATTTTTCTTGCCAGAAAATTCCAATAACACTTTAGGATATTTAATTACTTTTTTATTTAGTTTTAATCTTAATTTACAGAGACTAAATTCCAAAAACTTTTTCGCATAAATAATAAAAATCATGTGATATTATTATGCCCAAATATGCAATATACCAAGTAGTACAAAATACCTAGTGGTTTTATCCAAATACCCTGTTGGACTTGCGGTAGCGTGTTCGATAATATTATTATGCCCAACTATACTATATACTAAGTAGTATATATATACAACCCACACACACACATATATACAAACACACACACACGCACACACACACTATTTTCTTATTCACAATTTGTAAACGAACGAAACTGGGAGGGGCACTGACTTCTGTAATACAGGTTTTTACGTAGCTGAGAAGTCAGGGACTTCATAGGAAATATATAATATATATATATAACATCAGAAACACAACATTAAGTTTTTAATGTTATTATTAAGGAATGTCTTCTGTAAGGTGGAGGTACTCGAGAAGTCTTTATAAAATTCATCCACAGACTGATAACATATGATCGAAAATTCCAGGAAGAGGGCGAAAGGTGGGCAAAAATACCAATGCGGATGTTTTTCCAGATGTCGTGTTTCTCACATATAACCCCTTACCATCATGTCTTTCCACGAGTTTCCCAACGTGCTAGCCTAAAATTGTCCCTTAAAATAAAATCCTACCCATTTTAACAAAACAATATTATCTATAATACAAGAAGCACCGTGTTTATACAGTAAAAGAAAAAGAATCTTTTTCTCATAGCACTTAGCGGCGGTAATGTAGCACATTAAGCTTTTTTTGTAGCACGTCCATTCATTAATATTTAATAGACATCTTTGTAACGAATTACGGAAGTTTTTATAAGGAGTCTTAAGGGCATTGGATAGGCTAATGTGTGCAAAACGAATTTTTTTCTAACCAAAATCGGCAACATTCGTTCAAATGTTAACAAAAGAAAAGTTGTGCATTGACTGGCCTGTGCCTAGTGAATAGATTATAAACTAATGTCGTAAATGAGAACAAATATATACATACATACATAGACTCACGCCTGTTTCCCAGAGGCGTAGGCAGACTTCCATTTGTCACAATCCTCGCACGCCTCATTTCGCCTTGTTTACTGTCATAATATTCTTCATACGGGCTCGCCGGTTTAGGGTACGTCTGACCGGGCCTTTCTTGAGAACGTCTCCGATTTGGTCAGAAAATGTTCGACGAGGTCTTCCCCTTCCGGTTGCCCATTCTCACAGGCCTGGTATACTTCTTTTGTCAATGTTCTTTCATTCATCCTTTCTAAACTATATAACTACAAGCGCTTTTTTAAAGTCTATGTGAATATAAACCTTTTTTATTTTATTTTATCTAAATGCCCAAATACCTTTTTCCTATACCTTCATACCTTTTTCAATCTATGTGACTGCATCCTCTTTCACACCACAACGCTCAGTATTTTGTATTTCCTTTAGCTTCAGTCTTTCGTATTCAAACAAAAGAAATAAGAACAAATATACTTACAAAATCATTTATCAGCTCTTTCATGTTATAAATTATAGTTAAACTGTTTTTCTTTTAGTTAGTAGGGCTTTATTGTCTTTTATTATTAAAATAGTCAATCACATTGTTTCTAATTTCAACAAACTTGAAAGCTTTAAATTGAAGGGTAGTTTAATTTCACGTTGTGGTTATAGTGGTGAATTATGTATATATTTAAACTAGATTTTACAATTTAGAAGGTGAATACTGTTTACCCAGTATTCTGTAGTTACAGGTATATAATAAATCATAATATTAATACGTGAAAAAAAAAAGTTTTTACGAAAAATGCGCGGAAAGTACTATAGAAATTAACCTTTATAAATTTTAAACTTGCTATTCATGTGACTTAAATAATAAATTTCAAATTAAGTATTCCATTTCTTAAAGACCCACCTTCTAAAATACAGGCAGTTTAAAATATTTTTATATCTTGAAATAACTAAAACAATACCATCTTATCAAAACCAGGTAGACCTTGTACTATGGCACTCAGAAAACTGATACTGAAAAATGCGTATACTGCCAATTGAACCCAAGACCTGGATAAACACACTGCAACTAGACCAACGAAGTTCCATATAATACTACAAAGCGGGACAATGGACGCTATTTTATTACTTAGAATATAATAACTTAGGAAGATTTAGTGCCAAGTGTCTTTGTTTATAGTTTGCAAAGCTATCTCAGAAGTTATTAGCACCGTAGATTGTAACTTAACAACTATCAGTGGCGTAGCGTTTAGAAAACCCAAGTTTTCATAAGTACGTTATGTTCACAAAAGCATAAGTTGTTTTAAACAAAAGTGCCACAAATCGTTTTTTAAACGCCAAGAGTAGCCTAAGCCCACCTACACGAATACATACAACATGGTAGGCCAACTTTATTGTTCTGGTTGTGACCGAGTATTTAAAACTAAGTTCGGTCTAGCTAGCCATCTAAGGGCAGACCAAATAAAGTGATTTCGAAGGGCCGCCGTTACTGAAATCAATAAGGAGGACTATAATACATATTATATGTATAAGTATTCTACAAGGTGCATCTGAATTATTTGTATATAGTGTCTTTCTTGCATGTGCATATTTTTGACTGGTGGCAAAGCGATGCAAATTCCATTCCAGCTTAATTAAACTGACAATTAGCTGAATTAACTAAATATTATTTTTGTATGTTGAAAGAAAGAGATACCAAATATCGATTTGCTGACCTATAAACTTTAGGAAATACTTATAAAGAATGGTAAACCCTATACATTATGGGTCGACGGGCCTGTTGGTGTTTTTGGCAAATACTTGCTTTTCACGCCGGTGATCGTGGTTTCGTTTCCCACCCAGGACAGATATTTGTGTGCATAAACATGTATGTTTCTCCTGAGTCTGAGTGTAATTATCTATATAAGTATGTATTTACAAATGAAAAGTTGTACCTATATGTAGTAGCTATATTAGTTATCTGATTTCCATAGTACAAGCTCTGCTTAGTTTGGGATCAGATGGCCGTGTATAAATAATGTCCAATTATTATTGTTAACTATACCTTACTATATTTGTAACACGTTGTGCACAATGGACAACATTTATAAAACATGACACTACGCCACTGACGACTGTAGTCATAGAAGATGTTAGTTAGAAGTGACCAATAATCCATTGTGTTAAACATTTGACTGAGGTTCAGTACTTAAGGTACTTGGCCTTACTGAGGTCATACTACTATGTCGGCGCCCTAATATTTGGACTAATTTCGCGATCGATCACCGTACTACTTAATGGATGTCTAGTTTCTTGCTTTAGTCTGGGTGTGCTCAGTGACTCTTAGATGGATGTTTGTAAACAAGAATGAGTTAACGATTTATGAGGAAATTTCAAGAAAGGAAGAAAAGGGAAGTGGTACTATCCTTTTTCTAAATCCTCCTTGTTTCGTTCTGATTAAACTCATTGCGGGTCCAAGACAGTTAAAGCATTTCCCCGGGATATGGCTGAACCTCACCGCTGAGTGTCATTTTATTGTATGCCACTGTTGATCCTGGCTTACAGGAGGTGCAGTGGTGGGTAAAAGGGAGGGACTACTTAAAGGGACTAGTTAACAATAGATATATTACCATTTTCACTCTCCATTCTCGTCCAGTTACCGATTCGCGCCTCAAAAGCGTCACTATATACCTACTAATGAATGAAATGCCTGTTGGCGTGGTTGGCAAATGCTTGCTTTTCGCACCGGAGGTCGTGGGTTCGATTCCCACCCAGAACAGATATTTGTGTGCATGAACATATCTGTTTGTCCAGAGTCTGTGTATAATTATCTATATAAGTATGTATTTTCAAAAGAAAAGTAGTATATGTAGTATATCAGTTATCAGTTTCCATAGTAGGTACAAGCTCTGCTTATTTTGGGATCAAGCCGTGTGTAAGATATTATCATTTATTAGATATTTAAAAAAAAACTAAAAGCTTGATCAAAATCGTTTTACGCATTAAGAAACTTCTTTCTTTTTGAAGTCAGAAAAAGAACTTTAAGTTCAAATATGCGGCTATAAGTAAACAACAAGGAACGTTTAATATTATTAGCAGCACATCGCTAAAACGCTTTTAAAACGTTCCTGAGATAGTGCCATAGAGATATTAACGGCGAAGAAAACAATTTCAGCGTCGTTTCTGCGTCCTTTCGAATGATAAAGTACTCGTACCTATAACCTGGAATAACGTGATTACCGCGCTCGGAGAGAGAGCACTAAACGATCTACGTTAGGCTGAATCTAGATTTGTTCTTTACACATTTATCCTACTGTGTTTTCTATTGTATAAAAGTATTTAGGTCCTCAGAATCACTAAATAATATCACTTAAAACAGAGAGCGACATGTTTTTTGTGGCTTTGAGCACTTTCTGGTTGAACAAAAATCTTGGAACTCGCGTCATAGTCACGTCACACTGCCCATGAGCTATATGTATACTGTGTATATACATATGTGTACTTAACGAGTGAACAAAAAGCTTGAAACTCGCGTCATCGTCGCGTCACGCTTCCCATGAGCTACATATATGCGTACTTTTTGGGTGAACAAAAAGCGGGAAACTCGCGTCATTATCACGTCACGCTCATTTTACTTATCATATGGCAATGGGTCCCCTATATCCACAGCCCATACGATCAATTATCCTAAACTTTTTTGTTAGACATTGATGAAATCAATTAATAACAAAAATATCAAGAGTAAACCCAGCCTTATTCTCCAGTTGTACAGTCCGCTTCAATTATGTATTAACTAGTCATTTGCGTGTTATTACGCTAGCCTGAAATTTGTTGTGCTACTAAGTCCCCTCTATTCCCAGCTACGGACGCCAAGTGGTGCAATAACGGAGGGGACAGTATTGTTGTACAAGTGAGACTATCAAGCTCTAGTAAATAGCAGGCCCGGATCTAGGGGAGCATAGCCAATACTTGTAACGGGCGGCAAATATTACATTTTTAATATGTACAGACGCCAGCACAACAAACTACCCTAATATGTCAAATTTCCCCAATTGAAAGGGAACCTTATACTTTTGGGATAAAGTTGAAAATCTATAAAATAAAATTGAAAGACTGGGGTAACTGGATGTGCTAGCGGCTGTACGTATTTCCTCTGGTGTTGCGAGTGACTACGGCCGGTGCTGATCACTTACCCGATTACTTATTATTTTTGCTACATGATAAAAAAGTACGCTTGTACGTTATTCTGGGACGTCCAATAGTGCAGCAGTCAATGAGATGTACTTTAATTAACTAAATTTCGGGGAGCAATCTTCAATTTTGACGGGCAGCAAAATCTTAGACATACCAACGACAGATTTTTCTACCTAACAATGCTGCTTCGACCTTGATCTAGGTAATATAAATCAGAGAAGAATACAGATTATTTGCTACCCGCTTTTTAATTTATGTTATTTTGACGCTCTAGTAAATATAATGTTGATCCGACCCTGGTCAATAGCTGTATGGAAATCAGCGCTGAATTCAGCATCGTTTTTACTTTTTCTTATTGTTGTTATGTCAAATGATAAAGTATTCACTACTAAGAGGCTGAAAACTGTATTAAGCCAATCTCATCCTTATACTTGAACAAGTACGGGTCAAACTAGAGCGAACAGAAAATAAACAAAAGACATTGAAAACCAGAGTAAAATGAAACAAAATTAGTAATTGTAAGAAAAAACTTGCTTGCTAAAGTATTTGAAACGTTTTTTGGGATAGTAATCAAAATAGAGTAATATTTTACATATATTTAGATATGTGTATGTTTTTAAACAAGTCATGTTATCATGTTTTCCGCTAAAAACATGGCAAAAGTTCCGAAATTGGCCGTTGTCAGCGATTTAAGTGAAAACAACACATTGAGCAAATTGTTATTTTATACTAAGCACTAAAGCGTTAAAATATCTTCAGTTTTGTAAGTACTTTGAACTGTGGGGGTTAAAGGTTGGTTTACATGAAACCATTATTAGTGACTTGCTTGCGTGCTCTTCGAGACATAATTTCTAAATACAAAATAAATACATCATAAGTTTTAGATTTGATTGATTTCCAGCATAATATAGCAGCAAGTAAGGAACGAATACAATGCAACAATCAAAATACAAAATTTTCAGTTTAATCATGCTGGGATGCAATTCACACCGCTCTCCCTCCCGCAAAAATATGCACATACAAGAAAAAATATATAAAAAAGCAAATTACATGCGCTAGTACGATATCCAACACGTGTTTTTGTTCCTCCGCGGACCATTCTCAAGGGCAACTAACTCGTCGAGTGCTCGATTGAGAATGGAGTCTCATTTGAGCATTCGACGAGTTGCATGATTAAACTGACAATTAGCGGAATTAACACAACATATTGAATTGGTATTTTGATTATTATGGATTTCCGCAAAGTGACGCCTGATTCCATTACTTATCTACAGTGCAACATTAAAAAATATATACCAGCTAAGAGATGTACAGCACCAGTTATTACTGGTAACTTCACTCAATCGTCTACCGAATCAATATCGTAGATTCCACTAACGATATCCCCGTCCCTCATCGGGAATAACCCCGTTCCCGTTGAGTCACACCTCTATATAACATGTAACATAAAAATTGGACGAAACAATGAAACAAAACTAAACTTGAATTAAATTTAACTTTAACTTATGAAATTTAACGACATGTACCATATTTTTTCATAATAATGTCAGTCAGTTGACACATTTTAGTATTAGGACCTTAGAAAGTATATTTTTAATGTGTTCGGAATGTTAAGTTATTAGATGGGTAGATTGCGCGTTTTAAATTTCCAACACTTCACGATTTATGTTACGCCTTGTATATGACAGTGTGACAGGATGAAGATATATTTTTTATATATTCTTATTTATCGTATAGGTTGCTATTCGATCGCCCACTATGCCTCTAACATGGCTTAACGACTGTTGTTACTTAACATGCTCACCAAAGCACGGCGACGTTCAGAATCCTTTTTATAATGACTACGCCCGCGCTTTGGAATCTAATCCCTGTGTCGCGGGGTACTTTACAAACATATAGTAGACGGAAAAAAATTACATCCAGACTCAGATTAACCATTTATGAGTCATACAAATAGTTGTATGACCCATAGGGTAGGCAAAGACTGCAGATTTCTACTTGTCACGACCCTTGCACGCCTTTTCTGCCTCGTTTACTCTAATTATACATGCACGCTTGTTTGGCGTACTTCGGACCTGGGGCTCTACCGGCTAAGTCACCGAACTTCGATTTCATAAATGGCGTTCAAATATTAAAGGTTAAAAATGACTTAATCAATCGTTAAATCGGCTTCAACGTTGACAATCGATTCCGGACCATTTATGATTTCACATGTGCTCATGGAACCGATTTAACGATTGATGTCATTTTTAACCTTTATTTATTTGAAAGCCATTTAAGAAATCGATGTTCGGCGACTAAGCCGGTAGAGCCACTGGCCTTTCTTGAAAACATCTCCGACTTGGTGAGGGAATGTTCGACGAGGTTATCCCCTTTAGGTTGAACCATTCACATAGACTAGGTATCCTGATGTTTTGATAGCAATAAAACGTATTATCATAAAATTGGAATAAAAATTTAAAAGCGATTATTTCCTGCAATTGTGTACGAGCTGAAATGATCGTGAGTTTTAAAGGAAATATGCCATTTTAGTACCGAACTTTTACTCGAATTCATATTCGAGTAAAATTTTTTGTTTGTCATGGAAAAGTTGGCAGAAAATAAAAATAGCAACTACTCCAATCGAAAGTCGAGATACAAATTGCAAAAACTAAAACTGCCGTTTGGAACGACATATTTGATTGGATAGTTTTGGTTATTTTCGTTATTGACCCGGAGTAACGAATAGTTCAATTGAATAGTTTGTATTGAAAAATCTTTATCTATGCCCCACTGGTTGCTCTCCGGTAGGGCTTTAGTAGAGTAAACTTTGTTAAACAGTTACTGTTTTAATAAAACAAGGTCCCAATGTTTTGACGGGTTGGTAGATGCTTGCCTTTCACGCGGCAGGTCGTGGGTTCGATTATCGATATTAGATGCTCTTTAAATATTTATATTTATTTTATTTTATTTTATACCTGATTTGGTTTTATGTAGAACATAATAATGATTTAGATGGTTCGTATTCTATAAGTTTATATTTATTCTGCGCATTATTAATTAAGTAATCAGAATTTTATTCGTGGAGACCTGTAAATGGCTTTCTGCTGCCTATGAATATATCATGAACATTGTGTTGATAAATGCTGTTGGTCTTCCTAAGAAAATAAATAAATAACTAAAACACTGTCATCTAATTCCAAACTAGGCAGAGTCTGTAATATAATAATTATAGACTTACACAGAGACACAGAACAAATAATTGTGTTCATCACACTAAAATTTGGCATGGGTGGAAAGCGAACCCACGACCTCCGGCAGTTAGGGTCCCAAAAGGCCAATCAAGAAATATAGTACTCTTTATAGTGGCTCCAGGCGTGGGGACCACACGGCAAAACTGTTGACGCAACACTTTCTCGGAATCCTATCGTACATGCTGGCTAACAGTTCAGCATTGCCAGCATTTTGGGAAACATTACCCACTGGCATGTTTTTAGACTATGTGGTGACGGCGGCCAATATCAGAATATCATCACCCCATCGCATCCTGTGGGGGGCGTATAAATCGATCCGAGGGAATATGTACCAGGACAGGCAGCAGCTTCCTTTTGAGTACTATCATATGACCATCTTGCTGCGATCGTCAACCCGTCTGCCAAGCGTGGCGATTATCGCATTTCAAGATGATTCTTGGGAGAGGCTTGTGGCAGCAGTGGACTCTTCCAACTGTAATGATTTTATTGTTAGAGGCAAGATTGTGAATAGATTTAAACTATGTATTATATGTTTGGGAATGCTTAGAGATTCATCATCATCACGTCAGCCAAAGTACGTCAACTGCTGGACAAAAGCCTCCCCAAAGAATGGGACAAAAACGCCATAATAGCCACGCTTGGCAGACGGGTTGGCGATTGCAATTTGATGGTCATAGTTCACACAATAACTCTGTTGCCCATTGTCTAGTAGGTATTCCCTCGGACGATTTCTACGTCCCCCACGGGATGAGATGGGGTGATGCTATTCTATGCCGTCCGTAGAGATTAATTAGTTAAAATTAATTAAGACCTAATAGTATCACTTAAGCGTTGGTGATCCTTAATCTCTTTCCGACGAGTTCTATCGAACTTACATACACAATATCAACATCAAGATCGTATTTATTTGACTTGCCTGCTGGTCTCGTGGGCTGGAGCCTGTCTGCTAAGCCAAAGTGCGTGGGTTCGGTCCCCATCCTTGACATATCTTTGTGTGATGAGCATGATTATTTGTTCTGTTTCTGTGTGTAATTTATCTACAGTATGTATGTATTTAGTACTATATAAGTAAGTTTATCAGTTCTATGGTTACTATGTACAGACTCTGCCTAGTTTGGGTTCAGATGGCAGCGTTTTAGTTATTCGATAGATATTTATTTATGACTTATTTATTAATATTACCTGAAGTGTATTCAGTAAGGGGGAATTATTCACCAGTCAGACAGCACATAGATCGGAAGTAACTACCCCCATTTAAAACCTCACTTACTAGTCACACACCAACCCTCTCATGCATATTAGGGTCAGTAAGCGCCTTTGCTTGGCAATCTAAATCTGCATTTCGTTGGCGTAATCGCAAAAAAATGGTCAATATAAAATTTTGATTTATGACCCCATTTGAGCTATGAGGTCCGGCTGAAAAGGTAATTTTTCTCACAATTTAACATGGGTATATTAGTTAATCGAACGAATACTCCTAAATAATTCTAAACTAAGCTAACTGCATGCGTGGCATAAGCTTCGCACCTACCTCGGGATCCTTGTGTTAGGATCAACTATTTGCGAGACCTTCAGACAGTTGTTCTGAGTACGGGCTTGCTTTGCGTCCCTGGATTGCATATGTGTACAAATTCTTTAGGAAAATAAATGTATTATTAAATTTGATTAAATTGATTTACCTATGCTTACGATGCTGTTTGTTATTTACTCAACTTAAAACTGCTAAACGGATTTTAATAAAAATTGGAATAGAGACAATTAGTCTTACTTTGAATTAACACACTGACTACAATAAAATGCTAAATCGTGAGAAACACCTACAGCAAAAACCAGCGAATCCTACCAATATTATAAATGCGAAAGTTTGACAGTATGGATGGATGTATGGATGTTTGTTACTCTTTCACGCAAAAACTACCCAACGGATTTTGATGAAACTTTGTAGTAATATAGCTTATACATCCGAATAGCTCATAGGCTTATATATATGTATATAATTTATAAATATTAACGCGGGTGAAACCGTGGGGCATGGCTAGTGAGTCTACAAAAATGGACTGAAAAGCAGGAAGCAAGCAACAGTGAAAAGCAGGATTTTGTAGAGATGTCATGTTTCTAGTGTGGCATAGAAAATTTGTACCTAAATACTAACTTCCTTCCCTTCAGACCCTGTTTCATTCTCTTAGGGGTGGGATTATTAAAAAAGTTTTAATGTATTTGCGTCCATTTATTTAAATAAGCTTAAATATTAAATGTCACGCCTCCTACTTCGAATATTACAAACTTTCTACACAATCCTTCATTCCCTATTTAACACCTTTTTCAAAATCGACGAAACAAGTACACTTAGATATTTGTTTCGTCGCTTAAACCCTTTAAATATTAACATATACCTACTAGGTATGTAGGTATATGTTAATATTTAACTAGAAGTATCAGTAACTAATTTTATGCTTCTAATTTTGGCTGCACGTGTGGCGCAGCGGCTAAGACAGTTGCCACGCTGCTTCGTGTCGCGGGCTTGAGTCCCGCGCCGGGCAACTATTTGTGTGACCCATAAATAGTTGTTCTGAGTCTGGATGTAATTTGTGTCTGTCTATTATATGTTTGTAAAGTACCCCGCGACACAGGGATAATATTCCAAAGTGCGGGCGTGGTCTTTAAAAATAATTAAAATTAACCGACATTTCACACGAACTTTTAACCTCTATTTTGGCCTTTGCAGGGTTTCTTAGGGGGCCGTGGTATGTGCATGAGGGATCCGCAGTAGATCAGTTAACCTATTTACTAGTAAATAATAATATAATATTTATATTATCTAGGGACAATGTCACACAGATCATCCTAGCCCCAAACTAAGCAAAGCTTGTACTATGGGTACCAGGCGACGATATACATACATATATAGATAGATAAATACTTAAATACATAGTAAACATCTATGACTCAGAAACAAATATTCGTGCTTGCACACAAATATTTGCACTTACCGGGATTCGAACCCAGGACCACCAGCTTCGTAGGCAGGAGCACTACCAACTAGGCTACGGTGATCGTCGAAATAGTGTAATAATCTCGTTTAGGTGAAGCCAAGAACTCACCGCGCCGATAAATTTTCGTCAGCCATAAAACATGAGTAAATTGAACTTAGTCTTTGTTGTAAGGACTTCTAAGGAGTTTTCTTTACATAAAATATTCCTTGACAGGTGTCCATGGAACTGTTTATATTGTGAAACTGGTCCGTGACTGCAAAAAGTTAAAGAAACCCTACCCTATAGGATGAATTTTCATTTATTTACCTATTTTCATTAAAAATTCTTTAACCAGAACTGTATAAAGGCTGCTCTCTTCTCTCTCAATCAACCTTTGGGTGATAAAGGGAAACTTAGGCAAGTGAACTATGATCTCTCTCTTCTGTCTGTCGGGCCTGTGGAGTTGTCAGTGCCTAAATGCCTGCTTTGCACGCCACAAATCGTGGGTTCGATTCCCACCCAGGACAGATATTTGTGTGCATTAACATGTTTGTTTGTTCTGGATCTGGGTGTAATTATCTATATAAGTATGTATTTACAAAAGAAAATTAGTATTTGTAGTATATCAGTTATCTGGTTTTCAGAGTACAAGCTCTGCTTAGTTTGGGATCAGATGACCGTGTGTGAATAATAAAATATTATTATGTCTTCATCGTATGGCTACCGTACCGTCAGAGTTGTACAATCCGCCCAATAGACTCCTAACTGTAAACGTAATATAAAAAATAAATATCGTATTAAGTGTATAAAACTGACTCGTAAGCCTAATGCCATATTCTATTAGTCACTACACTTCCGTTGCATCATTAGGTTAAAGTAAATACTCGTATAATCGCCATCCGGACTTCCCTTGATTGAACCTTTGCACTACAGGCCCGGCGGCCACCAAGTTGGCCACCTACCTCGTTAAAAGGCGCTTCGCTCATCTGACAGTAACGATGATCGATCGCTTCGGGACTTCCCCCGTAATATCCGACCCCCCCTTATGCCCGACACCCCACACCCTTCAAACTCCATCGGGACCCAAAAATTCTGATAAACTTAATACGGTAATTTAGTAGCTAAGGTACCTTGAAGATTACCTGTAAGAGAGATTATTGAATAATTAAAGTTCTTAAAAGAAATTATTTTTATATTGTTCCTTGGTGAACATAGGAATTGAGTCTATCCAATTTCGGGGGCGTACTATAGTACACACAAACGTAAAGGCGTCTGATGCAGGACTGACGGCTTTACATAGTCTCCGATTCACGGGGATGTAACACCGTTCTTATACACCTAAATATAAGGTACAAATTCGAAATTACGAACTAATTCTATACATAAATTTGATCAATTAAATGAAAATTTTAAATATTCTATGTCCAGATTTATAGGGCTGTCACAGGTTTGGATGTCATAGTGCAGGCGATTATATCTGTAACACCACTAAACTAATTAAAAATATCAAGAAATAAGGTAGACAAAAGATTAAAACTGCGCATTTGCAGGCGCACCGGACACGTAATTAAGCAACCGGTCTTAACCTATCGCTTCTTTTAACCCCCACCGCAAAAACGACGGGGTGTTCTGTCTGTGACATCATAGCTTTCGAAAGTATGAACCGATTTTAATATTATACAAAATGGTGGATAACATATCTTTGCACAACTCCCTCAATAAGGGTATCAAATGAAAGTCTTGACTAGTAGAATTCTGACCACACTGACAAATGTCGAGTGTTTTTTAATTTTTAATGCATGTTACTATTCAGTATTTCATGACAGTCACCGTAGCCTAGTTGGTAGTGCTCCTGCCTACAAAGCTGGTGGTCCTGGGTTCGAATCCCGGTAAGTGCAAATATTTGTGGGATGAGCACGAATATTTGTTTCTGACTCAAGGATGTTTTCTATGTATTTAAGTATTTATCTATCTATATAAGTATGTATATCGTCACCTGGTACCTATAGTAAAAGTTTTGCTTAGTTTGGGGCTAGGATGATCTGTGTGACATTGTCCCTAGATATTATTATTATTATCATAATTTGCAGGTAATCTGGTAATCTGTGTTCTTAAAACCTTATATTTTATAAATTCCTAGCCTTTTTAGGCTTCGCTTGCTTAAGGATTGTCAAAAATCCATTTTGGGTATTCAAAAGAGAGTCATGGTTCGTAAATGTTTAAGTAGAGAATATTAAAATTGGTATGAAATAAAACGGCTTAACAATTCTTTGGAACCACAGTCATAAAGCGACATAATAGGGATTGAAAGGTGTTAGAGACGGACGACGGATTACTTAATGTTTGAGTTTAGAAATCAGTATATTTTGCTAAATATGAGAGCAAAAAGCAATAAAAGGAAGAAATGAAATATACATAAGTAAATTGAAAAGAAGACGGAAGACTCAGCGTGGACAGCCCCCTACAAGATGGACCGATGATCTTGTGCGGGTCGCTGGAAACTGCTAGATGCGAATAGCGCAAGACCGGCAATATTTTTTATTTTTTTTTAATATCTAGGGACAATGTCACACACATCATCCTAGCCCCAAACTAAGCTAAGCTTGTACTATGGGTACCAGGCGACGATATACATACTTATATAGATAGATAAATACTTATATACATAGAAAACATCCATGACTCAGAAACAAATATTCGTGCTCATCACACAAATATTTGCACTTACCGGGATTCGAACCCAGGACCACCAGCTTCGTAGGCAGGAGCACTACCAACTAGGCTATGGTGACCGTCATGTGAATTGTGGAGATCTACGGGGGAGGCCTTTTTCCAGCTGTGGACGTCTTTCGGCTGATATGATGATGATAATGATACTGAAATTTAAAAAGGGGTGCTTAAACTGTCTGGCCGCCGTTTATGGCAAAATTTGAAATAAATCATGATTTTGAACATCGAATGCAACTTAACGGAAATAACTAATGAGACTTAGAATACTACAAATAGTTTATCTATTTGAAGTATTTTATGTCTCAAACAGTACAACTGACTTCAACTTTACAAAATGTTTTCGAGATGAAGCCAACAGGGTTACTTATGAAAAAAAAGAATTGTTAAAATTCGTTCATAAACGACGGACGAATAGTGTAACGTATGAACAAAATAACACACAATGCGCCACCTTTTCGCAAAATCAAAACTCAAATTGGCACTGACCCTCAGACGTATTAGACGTAGACGTATTGCAGGATGAGTCAAAAATAATCTAAGTTTTAAATTATTTTGTAAGTAATAGTATTTAGTGTAAACAATTCTGGCGAATTGAAACAACAACATTAATACGCCACAACATTAAAATGTCGGTCTAACGATAATATTAAGATTTTTAACCATTTAATATTATAAACGTTCGTGTATTTACACATTAGATTTATAACGTTCGATTCGATTTGACTATACACCGAAATTAAGTGAGTATAGATCTATGTGCTTTGACTGCCTCGTTGGTCTAGCGGTAGCGTGTTCACCCGCAGAGAACAAGGTCCTGGGTTCAAATCCCAGTTCGGGCTAAAAAGTCATCTTAGGACTTTTCTGTAAAATGAGAAATTTCTCAGGATTAGCCCGAAGTCTGTGAGTTGGCCCCATGCCTCGCAGAGTACATACAGCCGTTGGTCCTGTACCTGACCTTATTCCGATCGTGTCACTAGGCGTCCCATCGTATCGATGGAATAGAAAATGCTCCTGTGTTTGCGCACACACTTGTGCACTATAATATGTCCCGCGCAGATGGTTAATTTCTATTGAGACCGACCACCGTGGCCGAAATTCGGCTAGGAGGATATTAATTAAAATACCTGCGCCAGAATTTGACTGCACGTGTGGCGCAGCGGCTAAAACAGTCGCCTCGCCGTTTCATGTCGCGGGTTCGAATCCTGCGCCGGACAACTATTTGTGTGTGACCCATAAATCGTTGTTCTGAGACGGTATGTGATTTGTGTCCGTTTATTATATGTTTGTAAAGTACCCCGCGACACATGGATTAGATTCAATAGTGCGGGCGTTGTATTTTTTTTAATAAAAAAAATTACACTTCACCGTCAATACGTGAATCCTAAAATGGTCGTTACCTTCTTATTTATGTTAGGTGCCATTACTTTCGAATATACATATTTTTATTCTAAACTGAATAGTTTGCGCGAGAGACACTTCCAAAGTGGCAAAATGATTCCCCCCCCCCCCTGTAACTTCTAAAATAAGAAAATGATAAAACTTAAAGAAATATGAGGTAGGTACATTACCATGCAAACTTCCACCGAAGATTAGTTTTAACGAGATCTAGTAAGTAGTTTTTTTTAATACGTCATAAACCTTAAACAGCAATTTACCTTTCATTTAATCAACTAAAATACATGCTGCTACGGATCCCCTCAATGGGCGAGTCCAACTCGCACTTGGCCGGTATTTTGACTTCTTACTTATGTTAGGTGTCATTACTTTTATATTAAAGGTCAAATCTACCGATCATCGTATTTTTTTAAGACATCGTTATGAGAGTCTCAAGTGTCTTCGACGCGTACCTAAGTGGCGCCTAAAGACGATGATGCGATTTTTATTTTTAGCCACCCTTATCTAAAAATACGTATAAAAATAAATATCTCCATTTCAAGATGGAAGATCGTCACAATATACTACTACGTATATCTTCACGAATAAAATTTTAAACACTTTTGATGTCCCATAACCGCTTCCTCGAAAGGGGTTGGGAATTGGAGGAAATTATGTTATTAAACCTCGTTTGGTAAAAATCCCTTATTGGGACACAATTTTAACATATACTTGAAACTTGATTGGAATATGTATATCTTTTTAGAAAACATTAGCTGTGCCCGGCGGTTCTACCCGCGATAAGATGTAGCCTATATGTTGACCTGACCTCTTAGTAATATTCATGCAAAATTTTAAGTAAATCCATGCAGTATTTTTTTTAGTTTAGCCCGGACATTCATACAGACAAATAGACAAAAATTCAAAAACTATATTTTTGGCTTCGATATCGACTTTAATTCACGCCCTAAGTATCATTTAAAAAAAAATATTCAATATATGTGTTTTGACTTTCCTACGATTTTATTATAAGTATAATATAACAAAGGCGAACCAAAGTCACCAACATAGCCCGAAGAATTGCAAAACTGACGTGGCTGTGGGCGGGGCACATAGCTCGTAAACCGACGGCCGTTGGGGCAGAAAGGTTCTCGAGTGGCGACCACGAACCGGAATACGCAGCGTGGGCAGGCTCCCTACAAGATGGACCGATGATCTTGTGCGGGTCGCTGGAAACTGCTGGATGCGAATAGCGCAAGACCGGCAATTGTGGAGATCTTTGGGGGATGCCTTTGTCCAGCTGTGGACGTCTTTCGGCTGATATGGTGATGATGATAATATAACAGCTGTAATATGTCTATTGCTGGACTAAAGCCTAAAGAATAATCTTGGGGTATATTCCATAATCGCCACGCTTGGTAGACGGGTTGGCGATCGCAGAGATAGAGAAGAGAGACATTGGCCATAGTACACAGAAAGAAGCTCCTGCCCATCCTCTGGTAGATATTCCGTCATGTCGACTTCTGCGCACTCCACAGGATGAGATCTTACTTTCTTTTCGTATGGGCAGTAGTAACCCTGGTGTCAGAGTCGTTTAAGCCGCCCAGCAGGCCTCTGACATGGCTTAACGACTGTTGCCTAATGGTTACAACCGGAGGCTCTACTGGCTAAGTCGCCGAACATCGATTTCATAAATGGCGTTCAAATAAACAAAGGTTAAAAATTACTTAATCAATCGTTAAATGGTCCGGAATCGATTGTCAACGTTGAAGCCGATTTAACGATTGATTAAGCCAATTAAGACCTTAAGTTAATTGAACGCCATTTAAGAAATCGATGTTCGGCGACTTAGCCGGTCGAGCCCCGGGTCCGCTTAACGTGCGGAGACGCTCAGAAATTAACCACTTTGACGCTCACCCATGTGTGGACTGACCGTGACCCTAGTTGCTTAACCTCACCGATCACTTACGGACCAATGAGAGCATCTAGCTATGAGCGTCTCCGAGGATGAGATGAGGTGATGATATTCTGATATCATCACCTCATCTGACTGCCTAGTTGGTCTAGCGGTAGCGTGTTCACCCGCAGAGAACGAGGTCCTGGGTTCAAATCCCGGGTCGGGCCAAAAAGTGATTTTGGGACTTTTCTGTATAAAGAAAAATTTCTCAGCCTCAGCCCGAAGTCGGGGAGTTGGTGGTATTATACCCCCGTGCCTCGGAGAGCACGTCAAGCCGTCGGTCCTGTACCTGACCTCTTTCCGGTCGTGTCGCTAGGCGTCCCATCGGATCATGATAGTGATGGAATAGAAAGTGCTCCTGCGTTTGAGCACACACTTGCGCACTATAATATGTCCCGCGCAGATGGCTAATCTCTGTTGAGAATGTCCGCCGTGACCGGATTGCGGCTAGGAGGACATTATTATTATTATTCTGATATTAGCGGCTGCCACCACACAGCAAAATTAGAAATAAATGCTTACAAATATTAAATCTTTTTACACTTGGTATCATACAAACAATTCGCGTTGTCAACTTTGCCCACCCTGTTGTTCTTATTATGGATGCTAAGCAGAATTTGATCTACATTGTGTCTAAATTAAAATATTCTTTTCAAACAATATTATGCATACTTACCTAGTATTTTTGACGGGCCTGTAGCGTGTTAGGTAAATGCTTGTTTTGCACTCCGCACGTCGTGGGTTCGATTCTCACCTGGGACAAATACTTGTGCGCATGAACATGTCCATTATCGCTGGATGCGGATATCGCAAGACCGGCAATTGTGGAGATCTTTGGGGGAGGCCTTTGTCCAGCAGTGGACGTCGTTCGGCTGATATGATGATGATGATGATGAACATGGTTGTTTGTCCTGTGTCGGGGATTAATTATTTATATCTATAAATATGAATTTGCAAAATAAGTTGAGAGGTGCCAAGGGACACCCGGATGGAACGACGTTCTTTCCGATTAATTAGTGAAGGAATTGTAATATATTTTTTTGTTATAATATTTTTTTTTTATTAGTAACAAATTTAATGTAATATAAACTTAATCAGTAGGTTTAATTTTAGCAATAAAAAGATAAAAAAAGTGTCGTTACAACTTTTCGTCTTATTTTTTCCTTTTCGCAACGCGCAATAAGGAACTTCGTTCCAAAAGTAGGAGGTATAATATGTATTGTATCAGTTATCTGGTTTCCCTTGTACAAGTTCCGCTTAGTTTGATGTCAGATGACCGTATGTGAACAATGTTCTAAGATATTATTATCCTAAGATATTATTTGTATCATTACTAACACATCGACGGTCACCGTAGCCTAGTTGGTAGTGCTCCTGCCTACGAAGCTGGTGGTCCTGGGTTCGAATCCCGGTAAGTGCAAATATTTGTGTGATGAGCACGAATATTTGTTTCTGAGTCATGGATGTTTTCTATGTATATAAGTATCTATATAAGTATGTATATCGTCGCCTGGTACCCATAGTACAAGCTTTGCTTAGTTTGGGGCTAGGATGATCTGTGTGACAAAAAAAAACTTAACATATGTTATAGTTAGCCGTATGGTATCCGGCCTAGAAAGAATAACAGGGCCATCCCATAGCATCCCGTGGTTTTCGTACATGGCGACTAACGGTTACACCAGGTGGACAGGCAGCAGCGCCTCCTATGTACTAGCTACCACCTAAGGCGATTGGCACAATGCCCCGCATGATGCAGCGTAGTGCGTGAGTGCGTGTTCTAACGGTGCTTGTAAGTATCTTCGTCGGTATAGAAAACACGCACAGTTCAACACACAGAACATGCATCCACGTGCGTTCATGCAGATGCATGTTCTGTGTGTTGAACTGTGCGTGTTTTCTATACAAACGGAGATACTTACAAGCAACGTTGAATTTCAACGTTGTATAGAAAGCATCACACTTCAACACACAGAACATGCATCTGTATGAACGCACGTGGATGCATGTTCTATGTGTTGAACTGTGCGTGTTTTCTATACAAACGGAGATACTCACAAGCAACGTGATGTTTTCTATACAAACGTAGATACTACATACGCTGCATTATGCGGGGCAGTGTGCCAATCATCTAACTGCAATCGTCAACCCGGATGCCAAGTGCGGTGGTTGCGGCAAACCCTTCCTAATGGCAAAGTTAGAAACCTTTGGGTAAGTCCTTCGTCCAGTTGTGGACGATATCAGGCTAATTATGAACATAACATGGTGGGTAGGCATACAATTGATACATACTTGATAGTGCTCCTATTATATTTTACAATTAAAAATAGTATTTCTGATTGTATTATTATAATCTATGTATTAATCAATTGCTAAACTTACCCTTACTTGCTATTTTAAAACTTTCACTTAGTTTATTTTGTAACTTTCTTTTTTTTAACACTCACTGAATTATGGAAGGCCAATTTGAGAAAAGTTTTGAGACATTTGAGAAACTGATGAACTCAAGAATGAAGTCCCATGAAGACAAGCTCCAGCAAGCCATGACAGGCTCAGGGTCATTGCAGTCATCAGACCTAGCCACCCTGTCATCAGAGTTTATGGATTTCAAGATGTTCTTTCTTAACACAATCAAGCATTTCAGGGAACAACTGCACCTTCTTTCTCTTGGGTTGGATCGTCATGAAACTGTTATGAGAAGAAAGATTCTTTTGCTCCATGGGGTGCCTGAGAAGCCTGATGAGAAGTTACCATGCACCATTACCAATGTATTAACCGGCCATATGCAGTTGACTGACATTGAGGGCAAAGATATTGAGGCCTGCCACCGTCTGGGCACCGGCTCAAAGAAACCTCGTCCTATACTCATCCGTTTTCGTAGTATGGAGCATCGACATCTGGTCTGGGACAACAAAACAACCCTAAAGGGCAGTGGCTTCACTATCTCGGAGTTCTTAACGCAGAGTAGACACCGTGTTTTCACAGCTGCACGCAAACATTTCCAGATGAAGAACGTTTGGTCATTTTCTGGTAATATAATCATTCTGACACCAGGAAATTCTCGTCGGAAGATTGAAACGATGAGAGAACTTGAAGCGTTGATTTCTCAGTATCCAGAGAGTGCTTCTCCTCCGCCAGCCGCCGATCAACCTGCTACATCGGCAAATGCCGAGGCCCCCAAAGGATCAAAAGCACGTAGAACACGACGTAATTGATTATTGTCTTATCTTAAGTTTATATCAACATCTATTGTAATCTCTGTCCTCCTGCATTCAGCCGCATATTACTTATAAAGTATTCTTCACTTCACTGTGGGTATGTAATATTATTTCATCTTTCTAATTACCCTTTTTCTTTCTTTATATTTGATAATCTCGTTTTAATTAACCATTCATGAAGGCACTCATTGTTTACATTTCTATATAGTGACATTTAGATTGACAGTTTTCGTTCTGACAAGTACGTTTTGTTACTGGCAGTGCCACTTTTTTTTTTTTTTTTTTTTTTTAATAATTATGATGTGGTGTGCCATGAGAAAACATTATTTTACGTTTAATATATTTTTGTTGTTATTTCTTTGATTCGTTAGTCACGTTTAATAACTTGACGTTATTAATAGTAGTTATTACTAGTATTACATACCTACCAACTGTTTGATGTAAAATGTGGATGTGATTGTTTGTGTATATAGAATGTTAAATGAATTGTCCGTATATATAAGTTAAACTAGTAAAAAGCAATTTCTTCTATCTTACCAGCGAGTAGGAGAGTTTAGTAACCTTCATATATCGTTGTTTTAATATATTTAAGTATTTTATTGACATTTTAGCGTTATATATATATTCTTTTTTTTTTACTTTATATATTGTTTATAAGTACATTAAGGATAATATTATGAACCTAGACGATAGTTTTTTTCTCATGTAACTCATCTTCAGACAGTTTTATCAGTGCAGAGAGTGATCACTCTTCAGTATTGACATTGCATGATCAGTTGTCCTCTATCCTATCCGATTACAGTAAAAATTTTAACGTTGCTCATATCAATGCGCAGAGTGTTCCCGGTCATTACTCCGAACTTCTAGCGTCTATTAGCAATTCTCCCATCGATGCTCTATTAATTTCCGAAACTTTTCTGAAACCATCTGTCCAATCCGCTTTTGTGGCACTCCCAGGGTACGTCCTAATTCGTAACGATAGAATTAATAAAGGTTGCGGTGGCGTTGGGATATATCTCCGAGCAGATATTCCGTACAAGATTCTCAGCACGTCACCTTCGCAATATAGTGGGTCTGCCGAACATTTATTTTTAGAAATAATTTTCCACCACAGCAAGGTGCTCCTTGGAGTATATTACAGCCCCAACCTACGAGTCGATTACTTCGATTCTCTCGACACCCTTTTAAATAACCTGTGCCCTATTTATGATCATGTAATCCTGATGGGTGACTTTAATACATGCTTAGTAAAAAATGATTTTCGTTCTCGTAAGCTTCTATCCCTCCTTTCTTCTATTAATCTCCATATTCTTCCACTTATGGAAACTCACTATGCCCCTAATAATACTCCTTCTCTCTTGGACCTCATGATTGTCTCCTCTCCCGATCAAGTCGCTACTCATGGTCAACTATCTGCTTCTTTTTCCTATCATGATTTGATTTATTTATCTTTCAGAATTCGTTCCCCTAAGCGCAAATCTCTTTTTCTTTCTCTTCGAAATTTCAAGGGTATTGATTTGGAGGCATTGCAGCGAGATGCCAATTGTATTGATTGGTCGGGTGTATATAATGCTCTCAACCTTGATGGTAAGGTGGATGCTTTTAACTCCATTATCCTGAACTTATACGACCGTCATGCTCCCAAACGACGTGTTAGGATAAAGCATAACCCAGCCCCGTGGATCAATGACTCTATTAAACAATCAATGGCTTGTAGGGATAAAGCTAAGAGAAGATACAAGCGGAATCCTACTGAGGTAAACTTAAGTAGGTATAAATCTTTACGTAATGTATGCAATCGTCTGTGTCGTGATGCCAAGAAGCGCCACTTCTATAAATCTCTTGATAACCGCAATCCTTCTTCAGTTTGGAAATTCCTTAAGTCTAATGGTATTGGCAAATCTCCTTCTTTGTCATGTAAAAACTTTGATTTAAATGCCCTTAATACTCACTTTTCTGCTCCACCTGTTACTCTTGATACACATATCAAAAACAACACACTACTTGATCTTTCACATTCTCCAATCACACATGATTCTTCTTTCACCTTTACCTCTGTTACTGAGGAGGATGTCAAAAAATCTGTCCTTTCTATCTCTTCAACTTCTGCTGGACATGATAATTTATGCTCCAAAATGATTAATCCTATCCTTCCTATTGTCCTTCCTATTCTTACCCATTTGTTCAATTATTCTTTATTTTCTTCCCGTTTTCCTACTGCTTGGAAACAAGCACATGTCATTCCTTTGCCTAAAGTCTCCGAACCATCCGCACCGTCCCAGTTTCGTCCCATTTCTATCCTCCCGTTCCTTTCAAAAGTTTTGGAGCATATTGTTCATAAGCAGTTGTCTGATTTCCTCTCTTGTAACCGTATCCTTAATCCGTTTCAGTCTGGTTTCCGATCTGGCCATAGCACGGTTACTGCCCTTGTCAAAGTCACCGACGACATTCGCTGGGCTATGGATAACAAATCTCTTACCGTTCTTATACTTTTAGACTTTAGTACAGCATTCAATTCTGTCGATTTTGACATCCTTCTCGGTATTCTCTCTTCACTCAACTTCTCACCTTCTACCTTATCTTGGTTTGACTCTTATCTTCGGGGTCGCTCGCAGTGTGTACGCCTTGACGAGACATTCTCCGATTGGTGCGAGCTCAGTGCGGGTGTGCCTCAGGGTGGCGTTCTATCTCCCTTATTATTCTCTATTTTCATTAACTCTGTTACAAAAAATACCTCTTCGAATTTCCATCTCTATGCAGACGATTTGCAACTATATCGGTCGTTCACCCTTGATGACGCTGATGCAGCCATTGCTGCAATGAACCACGACCTGGGGTTAATTAGTCTTTGGGCTCAGTCTCATGGTTTACTTTTAAATCCTGCGAAATCCCAGGCCATGGTCATAGGCAGTAGGCATATGCGCAGTGAAGTTAATTCAAATTCTTTTCCACCAGTCTACCTCGATGGTGTCCCAATTATTTATTCCGACACGGCAAAAAATCTTGGACTTACTTTAGATTGCAATCTCTCGTGGAAAGCCCAAATCGCTGAAGTTAGCAAAAAAGTGCACTTCACATTCCACTCGCTGAAATGCCTTCAAAACTTTTTACCCTTGAAAACTAAAATCTCTCTTGCCCAGACTCTGATACAACCCATCTTGGATTACGCTGACAGTTGCTACCTAGACGCTACAGAGGAGCTTCTAAATAAGCTTGAGCGTTTACAAAATCTCTGCATTCGGTTTATATTCGGCCTGAAAAAATTCGACCATGTCTCTAAATTTCGTAAAGATCTCAAGTGGCTCCCAATTCGTTTTCGCAGGAACACTCGCATATTGTGTCTCCTTTTTAACATCCTTCATAATCCTCAATCCCCTTCCTATCTGCGAGAGCGCTTCTCCTATAAATCTGCTCCTGGTGCTCTTTGCAGATCGCACATGAAATCCCTTCTTAAATTTCCCCTCCATAAAACCGATTTCTATTCCTATTCCTTTACTGTTCATGCGGTCAGGCTGTGGAACTCTCTTCCGCCAAATGTTCGGAACTGCAATTCAATTTATTCGTTTAAAAGACAAGTAAAAAATCATTATCTATCCATTTCATCCACTTAGAATGTACGTTAGTATTAGTATTTAGTGTATTTTAAATTTAACATTGGGTATAATAGTGGTATATATTCGTATTTAAGTATTTATGTAAATTATTAGTATGTAAGTTTATTATTGACCTACACACATTTTTGACTATCTTCAATTATTTTTTTCCTTTCGCGGGTCTGCTGGAAGAAATTTCTTACGAAATAAGCAGATCCTGTGTACTCTTTGTTTCTTTTTGTATATTATTCTATGATTTTTGTGTGTACATGAATGAATAAATAAAAAATAAAATAAAAAATAAATAAGTTAATTAGAGTTATATCACACTAATAGCAATATTATAAAGGCGAATGTTTGTGAATGTGTGAGTATTTTGTGAATGTACTCAATACTCAATCATTTATTGCTTCCATAATGTATAACAGATGGTATAATCTTATAATTATGTAACAATTATGGACCCTGTCGGGCACAGCATAGTAGAAGAGAGGAAGAAGGCTTTTTGTTAATAATAAAAAGTTTAAGAATTTGTGCTATTTCTATATATATATATATATATATATATATATATATATATATATATATATATATATATATATATATATGATCATATATAGAATCATAGTATGCCAAATTTTAATTTAAAAATGTCAATATTTAAAGCGAAAAGATTATCTGATTAATATATGTCAAGATCTATAATTATTGAATTATTTCTTTGAGTCCAAGTATTCTTTTACAGTATAATAGCTTTTCTGTAATAAGAAAAGCTTTAGTTTTTTAATAAAAGTATTATCCTTTTTTTCTTTTTTTAATTCTTCTGGAAGTTTATTATACACTTTTATTGACATGACCAACGGGCTTGTAGAGTGCATAGATAGATGGGATGTTGGTAAATTTAATCTTTCAGTTGTAGTGTGTAGTATGTTTGTTACTTCTTCACGTCTAAACGGCAGGAGAGATTTTATAAAAATTTGGTATGGAGTTAGCTGACACCCTGGATTAACACATAGGGTATAATTTTTAAAGTTTAACGCAGGTTAAACCGCGGTGCACAGCTAGTAATTTATAACCCTATGTAATTGTTATAATAATTAGAGTCTGGGCCATTATTTACCCACGACGATCTGAACCGAATCTAAGCCGAGTTTGTACTATGGAAAACAGATAACTGATATACTACATATAGGTATTACTTTTCTTTTGTAAATACATACTTATAAAGATAATTGTATACATTGGTGGTATTGGTGTACTAATAATCAAAAAAAAATATTTGCTAGTTAGCGAGACATATTATAAAATATCAACTCTTAACTCAAACATATTAATCACTTCTGGTTCTTTATCCACCACTAAAGACGTACTTTATAAAGGTCATGTAACTAAACAAATTATCAAATTATTCATAGGCGCGGTGTCGAGACAATTTAAACGGGGCGCTGGAGACCCGTATAAACGTTTACTGCGCGTTCCGGGTGAATACTCACCCCATTTGTTCGCATAATCACACGCTATTAACATTATTAATCAATGTATATTGATCACGGAATAGATAACAATTATTGTCGGCCTATCTTATCTTGAAATGTGAGTGTCGTAGCTTTAGCGTTCAGTATAGACCTCGTTAATTGGAGATGCTTGTTTTGTGTACAGTTTTAAAACTCGTTACAAGCTCATATAAATTTTATTTAAATTTAGAACAATTGATTGGCTTTTTTTTCTTTATTGACGGGCAATTAATGTTAGTAAGTACAATTAAAGATATTACACACTCACAATGACACAAACAAAACAATTATAACGACTGTGCCACTGCTATATAACGCATATGTTTTATACAACATGTAACTTAATTAACGCACATCCTGAAAATAGTTTGTTCAGAATCGTTTACTGAATCGATTTATATCATTTTTAATATAGGTATTTTTTTATTCCAAAATAATTGAAACTACCGAAATTTTTGTAATATTAACCCTTTACAGTCAAAACAAATTGAAATGGACCGTAAGTCAAAATAAAAAGACTTTTAAAATCGCGTTTTCATTCAATACAAAATAAAGAAAAATAAGCTTTATTCCAGGAAACTAATTTAGTAAATAACAATACATATACATGTTAAATGAAAAATTTTGTGTATGTTTTATGATTACAACATAATATTCTAATTGGGGTGACTGAGAGTATGCGTTAATTACGTTACATGTTGTATATGCATCATGCAGCAGCAGTTCACGTATATACAGTCAAGTCAGCTTGCACACATTTTTAGGATGCTGTTGATACTGGTCCTAACCCTACGCGCAATTGATTCGCTACGTTTCCTCATTGTAGCATAAAAGCAGTCTACACGGGCGTCTGCAAACATTCCGGAGGCGCTGCAAAATCAAGGCAGCCGCAACAGCACCCTAAATGAAGACTGCGTATAGCTCGCCCACAGACTGCACATATAGAAGGAAGTGCAGTAAGCTCAAAATAAAGTTATGCTGCTGTTCTTTTGTTTTCAAATTTATTTTTAGGTGATGGGCTTGCTTTTACAATATGGACCGATGATCTTGTGCGGGTCGCTGGAAATCGCTGGATGCTGATAGCGCAAGACCAGCAATTGTGGAGATCTTTGGGAGAGGCCTTTGTCCAGCTGTGGACGTCTTTCGGCTGATATGATGATGATGAGCTTGCTTTTGATTTTCTTTGAATTTCGATCAAAATATTGTTTGCGTTTTATTAACAGAAAGGAAGAAAGAGCTACACGTAATTTATGATACACAACCAATTCGAATTTCAAACTGAACATATTTTTTTCAGTTCTGTTTTGTCGTCTTAAGGTCATCAGCTATAAATATAATAAAATCGTAGGAAAGTCAAAACTGTACATTGAATATTTTTAAAGGGATACTTGGGGCATGATCTACAATCGAAATCAAAGACAAAATTTAATTTTTAGAATTTTTGTCTGTTTGTCTGTATGTATGTCCGGGCTAAACTTACAAAGTTATGCATGGATTTACTTCAAATTTTTCATAAATATTACTAAGAGGTCGGTTCTACACATAGGCTACGTATTATCACGCTATCACCCGCGGGGGAGGAGCTGTGATAATTTATAAATTTCACGCTGGTTAAACCGCGGGGCACAGCTAGTAGCACATATTATATGAACTCGGAAACGGCTCGTAACTCTATCAACTCGTCCCAGGTATATTTCAAAAAATTATATCAATTTTATAAATAAGAAATTAAATAAATTATTTGGAATAATAATAATATCCCGGGGACATTATCTAATCCCAAAATAAGCAGAGCTTGTATGGAGACCAGATAACTGATAGGTATACTACATTTGAATTTTAAAGCATTATTCGCAATGCAAAGCGTTAATCTTCTAAAATTGAACATATCAGTCGGCCATGTTTCTAGAAAACAAAGCCGATAGATAATACCTACATCCTCCGGAAGGGTGTTAGCAAGGGAATCCTAAATTTGATCTGCTAGTGTGTATCGTTCGTAGCTTAACGCAGAGCGCCTACTCCGGATTGGTAGATGGTGCGGGTTCGAGACCGCCGGACGATTTAATTTATGATTTTTGATCCATTTTTGAGATTGATATACTACATATACTTTTTTTGTAAATACATACTTGTATAGATAATTACACCCAGACTCAGGACAAACAGGCATGTTCATGTCCACAAATATCTGTCCTGGGTGGGAATCGAACCCACCACCTCTGGTGTGAAAAGCAAGCATTTGCCAACCACGCCAACAGGCCCATCCGTTAATGAAAATGTTAATGTATCAATACACTTACTGATATTTTTAAGTGTCTGCAGTAGTTTTAGTCTCATTATTCATTTCCATTAATTTATAAAGTTTAATGTGGGTAAAACCGCAGGGCACAGCTAGTTTAGAATAAAAATTTCTTAATTCGGAATGAGCAAAATTTTTAATATGACTCCATATTAAACATTATGCTCATTCCGAATTAAGAATTTTTTATTCTAAACTAGCTGTGCCCTGCGGTTTTACCCACATTAAACTTTATAAATTATAGCCTATGTGTTAATCCAGGGAGTCAGCTAACTCCATACCAAATTTTATTAAAATCGCTACAGCCGTTTAGTCGTGATGAAGTAACCCACAACTTTCGCCTTTATAATATTAACTGTAATATTATTTGCCGTCAACCAAACATAAAGATTTCAATGTATCCCATTAAATATTACTTACCTCGTGACCGGCGTGATCTTCATCCCTACAGGTACACTTACAAATACTTGTACTCATACCTGGCAACCACGTAGATACATAAATTAATGTACCCTTCACCCTGTTACTTGACCCTAAGCCTCTCCAAGCCCACTGTTTACCAATTTTAATGGGCCTAGTCCTAAAACATCCAATAAGGTTCACATCTTTATGCCTCCGGAGCCCCGTAGGGAATGATAGTATAATAATAATAAATAATTCAGCATTACGGACTTGCTGCCAACATTTTAGGCTGAGAGTTACACAAAATTATAATAATCTATTCAATTCAGTACAGCCCTGATAATGAGGCGTCCATAGCCGGTTGATCTTACCGAGTAGTAAGTGATCGACGAGGTTAAGCATCCGCTTTATGGTTTTATTTCTAAGAGTCTCCTTTGCGCGTTTCAGATGTCACATTAAGCTGACAGTTCCACCCAACAGTCGTTAAGCCATATAGCTTTGACACTATGGTAACCACAGCGCATTCGGTAATTAAGTCCCTAACAATATATAAATATATATATATATATATATATATATATATATATTTAATTTAAAACATTTATTACATAATTTAAAATATTATTAATTAACCACTATCCGCCAAACTGCACAGCAGTTTGTTGGCAGAAAGACCACTCCCTTATTGACTAGCGTTATGGTTATTATGACACTATACATATATTTAAGCCTTAAGGGTAAAGGTACAAAATAAATAGGTTACGAATAACAAGGTAGGTTCCTTACATCATTAGTGGAAAGCCAATATGTATTAGTCATTCCACCAATGTTGCAATAAACCTTTTTAGGTAGAATTTGAATCTCTATTACATAAACATCGACCTGATACATAAAGTTGGAGCTTAAGAAGTTTTATTTCAGTCGTGCGGTCAAATGCTCGAAGGGTCAAAAGCACAGTCGTTTTTACAGAAGACATCTGCGGTAGGAGATGAATCCCTGTGTCGCAAGGCTTACAGCTAGCTAGATTCTCACCGGTCTATAAGTGGTTGGCGAGGTTGAGGAACTAGGTTCACGATCTGTCCCTAGATGGGTGACCACCAATGTGGTTTAATTTCTGAGATTCTCCGTGCTTCGGAGAGCATGTTAAGCTGTCGGTCTCGGTTGTAGTCATTAGAGAACAGTCGTTAAGCCATGTCAGAGGCCTATTGGGCGGCTTGAAAAATACTGAGACTGGGGTAAGGAAGTAAGTAAGGGCACTTTACAAAACATGTAATTGACGGACACACATCCAGACTCATGGATCACACAAAAGGTTGTCCTGTGCGGGAACACTTAACAGCTGCAAAACACATGCAGTATTTTAGTTGACTGCACGTGTGGTGCAGCGGCTAAGACAGTCGCCTCGCCGCTTCGTGTCTGGGTTCGATTCCCGCGCCGGACAACTATTTGTGTGACTCATAAATAGTTGTTCTGAGTAATTTGTGTCCGTCTATTGTATGTTTGTAAAGGACCTCGTATCACAGGTAAAAAATTGCAAAAGATAATATTTTTTTTTTTTAATCTTTAACTACTTTATTACTAAAATGATTTTCATAGATCAATACGGAATGCATCCACGGTACGAAAGTACCAGCTTAAAACACATTCTGTTCTCATTTTAATTGGGTAATATGAAAATAATTGTGGTTAGGAGAAATTTTCATAACGCATGCCATAACTAAATACTCGCCGGAAATTTTGGCTAAATTAACATTGTTTCGTCATGATACATTGATTATTTTATCAAAACTAAATACCTAATTGTGGCAACGTCATAAAAGTTTTCCTAAACTATTAATGCAATACAAATAACAATGAAAATTGAGCAATTATTCGAGATTCTTCTATTTTCAGGACCTTTTTAACTTTTCTGTAGAGGAAAAAATGTTGAATCGTTTACAGATTGGACTATATTATTTTAATAATATGATTTTTTTAATAATAATATCCTGGGTCATTATTCACACATCTGATCCAAAACTAAACAGAGCTTATACTATGGAAACCAAATCTATATATATAAAAATCAATGCCACTTTTCGTTGTAATGTACTCTACTCAACAACTCCTTTACCGGTTTGGCAAATTTTGGTCTTGAATTATTAGTGAAAGTCCAGGGAAGGTTTGAAAATTTAAAAAAGTCTTGAAAAAGTGTAAAATTAACATCTTTTACCAATTTAAAATATTTTTTTGTTTGAATAAATGAACTTAATAATCATTTTTTTTATTACCTTGCCCTATACGTAGCGAAGTACGTACCGGGCCGCTAGTAATTGATATATTACATTTACTAATTTTACGTAAATACATACTTTTATAGATAACACACAGACTAACTTAACGGACAAACATACATGTTTAGGTACAGAAATATCTGCCCTTGGTGGTAATCAAACCCACGACCTGCGGCGTGAAAGGCAACCAGCAATCTACCAACCACGCCAACCGACCGGTCATATTTTAAAGATAAGTTCATAAATATATGATGAGTCGAGGTTCGAACCCCACAGGGGGTGCCCTCCGGCGCGGGTTACTAAATTGCTAGACGGCTCGAGCCCTCTGCTCGCCTCTATAGTCCGGTGAAGTAGTGAAAGCCTCCTAGGCTAACTATAGCGTCATACGAAAAAAAAAATGGATTTATTGGAAGTTCTTTTATATCTTGTCATATTTGACTGCCTCGTTGGTCTAGCGGTAGCCTGTTCAACCGCAGATAATGAGGTCCTGGGTTCAAATCCCGGGTCAAGCCAAATAGTGATTGAGGTATTTTTCCGTCAAAAGAAATTTCTCAGTATCAGCCCGAGGTCTGGGAGTATTACACCCCCGTGCCTCGGAGAGCACGTAAAGCCGTTGGTCCTGTACCTGACCTCTTTCGGGTAAGGTCGCTAGTTGTCCCATCGTGAGAGTGCTCCTGTGTTTTTGCACACACTTGTCCACTATAATATGTCTTGCGCAATTGGCTACTCTCCATTGAGACTGGTTGCCGTGGCCGAAATCTGGCCGGGACGACATTATTATTATTAATAATATACATTCTACCTGCCTTTTTACCCTCGTTATTCTAAATAAAAGTGTTATTCGGATATATAACCTATATTACTACAAAGTTTCATCAAAATTCGTTCCTAAAAACTTTTGATTTCAATTTGATTAATAATATTAGTAGGATAACATATGGACTAAACTATACATAATATACAACATGTAAAGTAATTAACGCACACCCTCAAACACCCCAATTAGAATATTATGTTATAATCATAATAAATACACTAAATTTTTAATTTAACTTTTATATCCATTGTTATTTACTAAATTACTTTCTTGGAATAACGTTTATTTTTCTTTATTTTGTGTTGAATTATGGAATTTGTCTGAATACAAATAAAACTGATATTTAAAAGTCTTATTACTTTGACTTAGGGTACATTTCAATTTGTTTTGACTGTACAGGGTTAATATAACGATAATTTCCGTAGTTTTAATTATATTGGAAAAAAAATTATCTATATTAAAAATGATATAAATCGATTCAGTTAACGATTCTGAACAAACTATTTTCAGGATTTGCGTTAATTCAGTTTCATGTTGTATAAAACTAGATGGACCAAGTTTATTCACATTATTTAATACTTTCACGCTAATTGGCCTTTAAGAACTAGACATTAAGATGCAGAATAGAGTGAACGAAAATTATTCAGAATGAGTTAAAAACAGTATAAAATTGAATAAATACCAATCAAAATACAAAATCAATATGTTAATTCCACTAATTCGTAACGCTGATTTTGTATTTTGATTGTTATGGATTTACTCAAAGCAACTCCTGATAAATACATTCATTTAAACCGTTGTAACTGGCGGATAAAATGCTTACATTAAATAAATTTAAAACAACTAACTTATTTTTAATTACCGAATACCCTACTTATAGTATAAATATAGGCAAAATAAAAAAGGCGGGTTTGGACAACAATGCTTGAATTTATTGCACGTGTGGCGCAGCGCCTAAGACAGTCGCCACACCTCTTCTTGTCGTGGGTTCGAGTCCCGCGCCGGACAACAATTTGTGTGACCCATAAATAGTTGTTCTGAGTCTGGATGTATTATCTTAGTCGCAGCGCAACACGTGCAGTCAAATACGGTTAATATATTACTAGCTTTGCCCCGCAGTTTTACCCGCGTTAAACTTTATAAATTATAGCCTCATTCGGATATGTAAGCTATATTACTACAAAGTTTCATCAAAATCCATCCAGTAGTTTTTGCGTGAAGAAGTAACAAACATACACACTAAAAATTTTCGCCTTTATAATACTAGCTGTGCCCCGCGGTTTTACCCGCGTTAAACTCTATAAATTAGGCCTATGTGTTACCAGGGTGTCAGCTAACTCCATACGTAGTTTAGACCCGAAGAAGTAACAAACACACTCATAAACATTCGCCTTTATAATATTAGCGTGATAAGCAATATATGGTCTTCCGGTTCGTGGTCGCCACGAAGAAGTCGCAGCATGGGCAGGCCCCCTACAAGATGGACCGATGATCTTGTGCGGGTCGCTGGAAACAGCTGGATGCGAATAGCGCAAGACCGGCAATTTTGGAGATCTTTGGGGGAGGCCTTTGTCCAGCAGTGGACGTCTTTCGGCTGATATGATGATGATGATGAAGCAATATATAGTATGGATATATGAAAAAGATATGAGGCTATTGATTTTATGTTTAACATTCTTGTCTGCAACGCCACTTCCCGGTTCAGTCCGTACTTCTTTAAATTTTTACTTATTTAGTTTATTGCGGGGCACCGCAAGATTAAAATACTTCAAGGGCTATTTGGTGTTTACAACTTTATTTCATTTAGTCTGAACAAATATAAAATGTTTTGTTATTTTGTATATAACGCAGTTTCTTCCTTATAACCCTGGGATGAAATATTCAACCTAATAAGTTCAACGGACATGAAATCTTGCAGAGGTTACCGGAAGGGTTCACTAGTTGCCACTCGAGAACCTTTCTCGCCCAACAGTCGTCAGTTCAGCGAGCTATGTGCCGCACCCACTACCACTTCAGCTTGGCTATTAGAGGGCGAGAATACGGCGCCATTACATAGACATAGCCCTAGCAGCAGCGACTACGCCGCTGACAAAGAACTATATGCCATTCTGCTTTATGGTTGATTCCCCCCGCCCCCTACTAAGGCTCGTTAAGTTTAGTCGGTGCCAGTTCTATATACCCACCCACAGACACCTTATGCAAATGCCATGCGTAACAATTCCCTCTGCCTTTACAAAAATTACGATACAGATAGGTCCTGTAACCTGTGCATTGAGCTCTAATATTTACTCAACCCCATACTGAAATTTTAGATCTTAGGTGACTATCGAGATCGGTAGGAACATCTTTGTACATGTATGGTATAAGGCCCTAACTCTCTGGGGAAACAACAGTAATGACTATCTAGAGTTGTACCGAGTGTCAAATTTCCCCAGTTGAAAGTGAACCTTATGCTTATGTGATAAAGTTGAAAATCTATAAAAGAAATTTGACAGATTGGGGTAGGAGGATGTGTTGGCGTCTGTACCATGTGGGGCTAGTTCGTAATATAAATCCGCATAGTTACCCGTATGCCGTTAGAGATAAGATCAGTTCTAATTTACACGATCTTTACGTCAAAAAGAAATTGCCAAAGTAAAAATTGTCACCCAGTTAAGGCAATTATTATTATAAATATTTACAAGCGCTTTTTTAAAGTCTACGTGAATAAAAACCTTTTTAATTTTATTTTAAGGTATATCCTTCAAGAGTATCGTGATAACCGCTCTTTTTCACGAAGTTGATAATCGAGGCACTTGTTTACGTTGATGAAGAAAGTGTATCCAAATTATTACGTTTAAACTATGTTTTCCTGAAGCTTAAAAAAGTGTAGCGTCAGGTCTGTATAAAGAAAATCAAATCTTATTTTTTTCATGCCAATAACGTCCATATCCATAAATGTAAATGTCATATTGTACAGATATGACATTTATTATAAAAAATAACCAATTACCGTGAAATTATTCACGGTAATTGGTTATTTTTTATTTTATTTTTAGGTTAAGGTAAGTACATCAAAACTAAAATACCTATGTACGTCCTACTTAATATAATATAATAAATAAAGCTTGTAAGTATGGATGGATGTATGTTACTCTTTCACGTAAAAACTACTCAATGGATTTTAATGAAACAATACAATAATATAGCTTATACATCAGAATAACACATAGGCTACAATTTATAAAGATATTGTGGGAATTGTCCAAAATATGACTATAAGTGTCAAGTAAATGGGAAAAAATCTATCATCAGCGATACCGGCGTGCACTGCCAAAACAGCTAGAGGTATACATTCTACTAATATTATACATGCGAAAGTTTGTGAGTATGGATGTATGTTTGTTACCCTTTTACGCCAAAACTACTTCAACGCGGGTGAAACCGCGGGACATAGCTAGTTATCCATAAAATAGTAATAATGTCATATCTGTACACATATGACATTTATCGACCGAAGGATATCAAAGATAAATAGGTTTTCTTGTTTTATTAAAAACCATTTTTTTTTGTTCATCCATCAGTACTGCATAGTTGTATATGTCAACACTTTGCAAATGATATATATATTTATTTGTAAGGCATTGTTTTCGACCTAAGGTAAAAGTGACAAAAATCTATCGGTCCTTTTTCTATTTTGATTCCTAGAATAGACTGAATGAAAATGAGGTCTTGGGTTCAATTCCCGGGTCGGGCCAAAAAGTGATTTTGGGATTTTTCTGTAAAAAGAAATTTCTCAGTATCAGCCCGAAGTCTGGGAGTTGGCAATATTACACCCCCGTGCCTCGTAGGGCACGTAAAGCTGTCGGTCCTGTACCTGACCTCCTTCCGGTCGTGTCGCTAGTCATCCCATCGGATCATGAGAGAGTAGAAAATGTCCCTGTGTCTGCGCACACACTGGTGCACTATAATACGTCCTGTGCAATTAGCTAATCTCCATTGAGAATTCCCACCGTGGCCGAAATTCAGCCGGGAGGAGATCATCATCAGACTGAATGAATTAAGGTTTCGTTTTACTATTTAGGAATGGAATCCTGAATATATATATAAATTATCACGCTAGTTATAAATGAGATAAATCTAGCAGTAAGTAAGGGATCTTATTATAAATTTGCTTTACACATGAAGTTGCAACTTAAATAAAGTAGCGAGCACATCATCAAATCAAATCAAATAAAACAACATTTATAACAAGAAAAATAACCATTTTCCAGTAGTCAGTCGCCGAAAACTTTTACACCGAATGATAGAGTTTTAGTCTGATTTATTTAGGCATCATTTATCATCCCCAAACTTGGGATTGAAGATTTGACACTCATGACAGCCTTCATTTAATCTTCCTAAGTGTCTAATACACGCTCGACTGAACCCAGAGTCAATTCAGCTTAAACTCGCTGTAATCTGAAAAATAATATGAATTATAACGATAAAAATGTGTTCTAACAAGATATGGAAGTAAACAATTCATAAATTAATTACAAAATCACGGTGTTTGCGGAGCTTAAGAGAGTTTTTAATTTAACATTAATAGGAAAATTTTGATGTGAAAATATTTGCCTTGAAAAATAAATGCTTAGGTAAGATAAAAGTGACCTATAAAAAGTTTCGGTTTGAATTTTATAGGATGCGCAGTGATAAAGATATCCGCTTAGCGTAGGAGGCTATCACTGCTTCACCGGAAAATACAGTCGTGCCCAAGCTCAAACAAGTCTTTGAGCTGCAACCTGATATGATAATAATGAATAATGAATCATGATGATATGATAATGATGATGATAATAATGAATTTGTTGAATTTGTTTGTATGTACGCAATAATAAAAATGTATTTATGTTATTTTCATATGTCTTGTTAGGCAGATTTTGGTGGAACTTTAATTGTTTTTTGTTATCATGTATTACCCAAAATGAAATGAAATAAATGATTTGATTTGATTTGAACCTTTTAGGCTCATATTTTATTTGTTTGTGTTTTTCTTCTATTTTATGGATAACTAGCTATGCCCCGCGGTTTAACCCGCGTTGAAGTAGTTTTGGCGTAAAAGAGTAACAAACATACATCCATACTCACAAACTTTCGCATTTATAATATTAGTAGAATGTATATCTCTAGCTGTTTTGGCAGTGCACGCCGGTATCGCTGATGATAGATTTTTTCCCACTTACTTGACACTTATCGTCATATTTTGGACAATTCACACAATATCTTTATAAATTCTAGCCTATGTGTTATTCTGATGTATAGCTATATTATTGTATAGTTTCATTAAAATCCATACAGTAGTTTTTACGTGAAAAAGTATTAAACCTCCATCCATACTTACAAACTTTCGCGTTTATTATATTATATTAAGTAGGACGTACATAGGTATTTTAGTTTTTATGTACTTACCTAAAACGATTTTCACGGTTATCGGTTAATTCTTTTTATAGTCGTAAGTATACATGCGTGTTAAAATATCTTTATTTGAATGGTTTTAAACCTGTACAATATAAAACAACAAACTAGCCATCTACACCGAATTCTGGATGTCTAGTGATATGTAGATGCGTGAGAGGGTCATTTATTTTTGCGATGATACTCGTTTTTACTTGTGCACCCGGTTGTGGGTTCGACTTCTGTAAAGGACTAATATTTTTTCGTCTGGCAACAGGATATTCTAAGTGCTTGAGTGAAATTGAATGCTATTACTTATTAACTGCCCCAAGATGGTGTCCGGTTCGTAGTGATAGATATATTTAAAGGGCAAAACATGAATTTGAACTTAGTTTCTCTATTTTAATGACCTCCTGACGTTTTACTTGGACCGTGAAAGTATACAATTCACATAACATTCTGAATTCCTTACAAATAAAAGACGCCCAAATTTTTCCACCGTCCCATTGCGTGTTCGCATTGTTTCCTCTGTTCCGGCAGCTTTCCATCTGAACAATTCTAAGTAGATAAAAGAGGATCGCAAAGCCTACAATTGTATAGAGTCTAAATACGCGAGTCTGTCAATATACTTCCTGTCTGTTTTGTTGTGCCGTCGACACGTGTAGGCAAAAAGCCTCTTATTTAAGGTACTTATTACTAAATTCTTAGGGGCCCGTAAAAATCGTATAGTACGAATCCTTCAGTCCTGGTTCACTTAAGTTGATTCGGAACAAATGGTAATGGCTAAAATGGTATTACACGCACATGCTCGCTTTTGGCTTTCTTGGATTATTTGGCTTTTCTTTTCCATTAGAGAGGCTCGCTGTATATTTGGACTGATTCGGTCGAAGGAGGAAGCTTTTTACGCAAAAAGAGCACAACAGCACTTTTGTGGGTTGCTGAGAAGACTTACTGGGCGATAGCTAGTCGCCTCGGAGTAGTCCATGCCAGATTTCAGGATTCCCCATCCATACCATCACAATGGCCTGCTTCTACTGTTGGGAAAGATGCTATGAGATACCTATAGTCGCGTTGAAAGTTACAGTTAACCGTTTACAATGTATAAAAACTATGCTAACCAAAGTCAAACTATGCATAAAATAATGTACTACATGTTGATAGTATTCACTGCCGATTTTTGTTCAAATTTGACAATTTATTATTTATCTTTCTATACACCCGTGCGAATCCGGGATGGCTCGTTAGTTTTATTTAATAAAAAGATCTCTCTAGTGACTTTTATTGTGTTTGGCTGCACTTTTATGTGAAACATTTTTAGTACGCGTAAACCTAACACAAATAAGACTTTTAAGAGTAATAAAAGTTAGATACGTTTAAATGTGTCCACGAAAGCTACAGAACCTTCAGTGGCCAACTCCAGCTCGCACTTAAGCGGTATTTTACTAAATATTTATTTTCCTTCAATGTTATAAGGTTATTTCATTCTATTAATAAACTTCTTTGCAAACAATTGGGCTATTGTTTTTTCTATATTATTAGTAATAATTTTACTTCTATAAAGGTTTTAATGCGCTACCAACGTTACTGGCACTTAATAAAGAGTCTGGGTATGAATAAATGTTTATTCCAAATTCGAATCAATTGTTTTTATAAATAGTAATCCCTTTTGTATTTGTGACTTTTTACGGACTTTTCGCGGGTTTGTCCTTAAAATGTTATCAGGCATTTATCAGAAACTGACTTCTCGTTATTTTTAGTAGAATAATTTATGTTTGTCGCACTATCCTGCCTTATTTTGACTTAAAACAGATATCTTTGTGTCAGCTTTAATAGCAGGAAAAGCAATAAGAGCTAGTCAAATTATGCGCTGCTGGATGAGGGATGTAGACAATTTTACGTCTCACAAGCGTCCATAGAACCTGGACTCGATACTGACTGTTTCCATTCAGAGAAGGCAAGGTTCTGGGAGAAAACATTTCTTATAACTACAAGACGACCGCTTTTAGTGACTCAGGTGCTGAGGAACTGCAAAAAAATTTACATAGCGCAAAAGAAACCTTGAATAGGTACGAGGAGAATAATTGAACAGTGAGGAGGAGGCTTTTAGCGGCAGGTATACGCAGTCGATGACCAGGGCGGTTCCTAAGTCACTTTTTACCACCGTTTTTTAGTGACTCTCAGGATCCGCGAATCCCACTGAGCTGAGGAACTAAACGGTAGCATTAAAGCGCGACCGTCGTTATTAACACAAGGTCTGCCATAATAATAATACCTTAATATAGACTGAACCATTCAGACAATATGTAGTAAAAATATAGCTAAAACTATAAATTTTGATTATTAAACTTAAACATAATCTCTTTAACAATAACTTAATACAAGCTAGCTAAATATCATTTCTATTGTAAAATCAATTTTATTAATGTTTTCATACAATCCGTGTACCTAAATATATATGTTACTAGAAATAATAATGTATACATACTTAACTATATTACTACAAACATGTTCTGACTATTTACGAGCGCTTTTTTAAAGTCTACGTGAATAAAAACCTTTTTTAATTTTATTTATTTAACGCGGGCCACCAAGTTGCTTCGTGAGAACCGGTCGCTGGATTGAGGTTCGCTAAAATTTGCCTATCTTGGACACTAGGTAACTGGAGTAGCATACTCTTCGCCGATTAGGGTTGAAATTTATATGAATAGTGAGGACCGCCGTCGGCGAGTATTGCGAAGAAGGCGAACGCTATGCCGACGGGAGTTTTGAAGGGAATCGGACACATTTTTAAAAACGGACTACGATTGTCATCGCACAATGAATTGTGCTGAATGGGGATGGAACCGACGACCTTTGGCTTAGCAACCAGTGTGACAAATCAATAGACCAACAAGCCAGTCTATGTCGTATCTTACATTATTTCAACTGAATACTAACAATTGATTGATTGATTTGACAATAACTTAATACAAGCTAGCTAAATATCATGACTATTATAAAATAAATTTTATAAATGTTTTAAAAAAATCCGTGTACCTAAATATCTATACGTAACTAGAAATAATTATGTATACTTAACTATATTACTACAAACATGTTCTGACTATTTACAAGCACTTTTTAAATTCTACGAGAATAAAAACCTTTTTCATTCCTTTTATTTATATTATAACTTCGTTTGTGTTGTGGACCGTTTCAATATAGATAAATAAAAAGAGTTACCACTCCTATTTCAGTGAACAAGATATGTATAATAACATTCCCCTATCTCGGTTACTCCATACTCCAATCCCTGCCTAGGTTGCCTGGAAGAGATCACATTTAGTGATAAGGCCGCCAATTGTACCATTTTTTTTTAATGTATGCTATTGTATTCTGTAATGTTTTGGTGTACAATAAAGAGTTATCTTATCTTATCTTATCTTATTCCCCAGATAATGGTTACAAGCTATTTAACAAATATCAAGTTCGTTTTTCCTGAGATTACACGCCCAAACTATATATAGAAATAAATATATAAAGGACTGCCGTGTTTATTCATACCTACTATAGGTCGCACTTGTTTGAAAATCGATCATCAAGGTTCTATTGTCAAAGATTATAGACATTTAAGACAAATGATATTCATGTCTTCTTAGTTTTGAAGTTTGTCATCTCTACATCTAAATGCATGGCAGTGTTTGTAATGTTCTTTTTTAATTTTAACAATTTACTCCAAATGCATATTATTTAAAAATATTAGCTTTCTTGGCTCTTTCTCCATATAATTATGAACTTTAACATTCGTCCGCTCAATTTTCATAAAACTTACAAACTTTTTGCTTCATTGTATTAATATTATGATGCCTCGTTGGTCTAGCGGTAGCATGCTCAACCGCAGATAATTAGGTCCTGGGTTCAAAACCCGGGACGGGTCAAAAATGATTTTTCCGTAAAAGAAATTTCTCAGTATCAGTCCGAAGTCTGAGAGTTGGCGGTATTACACCCCTGTGCCTCGGAGAGCACGTAAAGCCGTCAGTCCTGTGCCTGACCTCTTGCCGGTCGTGTCGCTGGTCGTCCCATCGGATCACGAGAGTGATGGAATAGAAAGTGCGTTTGCGCACACGCTTGTGCACTATAATATGTCCTGCGCAATTGGCTAATCTCCATTGAGACTGGCCGCCGTGGTCACAATTCGGCTGGGAGGACATTATTATTATGATGATTCCTGAACGAATTTCATTTATCTACCTGCTAAGTTAATAAAAACCGACGTTATTAGATAACTTTCGATTTTTAGATCCAATCTCAATGACCAGTTATTTTTTTTCATAGGATGGCAAACGAACAATCTGGTCACCTGATGGTAAGTGGTCACCACCGTCCATGGACACTCGCAACACCAGAGAAACCGCAAGTGCGTAGCCGACCTTTAGAATGGGAAGAAAGGCGCGTTTATACGTTGTTATAAGCATTAACATTGCTTACGCTTCCGACGCACCCTGGGCAATCTGCGAAGACAGTCATTCGGATAGATATATTGGCTGATCCTTTCACTACGATGGTAAGAAGGTTAATTCTTACCATAGACACGATAAGAAGAACTACTACTAACTTATACATACATATACAACATGTAACTTAATTAACGAACACCCTCAGACACCCCAATTAGAATATTATGTTGTAATCATAATACATACACTGAATTTTTTATTTAACATGCATTGTTATTTACTAAATTAGTTTCTTGAAATTAAGTTTATTTTTCTTTATTTTGTATTGAATTATGGAATTTGTATGAATACAAATAAAACTAAAATTTTAAAAGTCTTATTATTGGACTTACGGTCCATTTCAATTTATTTTGACTGTATAGGGTTAATATGACAATAATAATTTCCGTAGTTTTAATTATTTTGGAAAAAAAAAATACCTATATTAAAAATGATAATAATAATAATATCTAGGGACAATGTCACACAGATCATCCTAGCCCCAAACTAAGCAAATCTTGTACTATGGGTATACATACTTACTTATATAGATGGATACATACTTATATACATAGAAAACATCCATGACTCAGAAACAAATATTTGCACTTACCGGGATTCGAACCCAGGACCACCAGCTTCGTAGGCAGGAGCACTACCAACTAGGCTACGGTGACCGTCAATATAAATCGTTTCAGTAAACGATTCCGAACAAACTATTTTCAGGATGTGCGTTAATTAAGTTACATGTTGTATACACTCTTGAACTTTTAAATTTAACAATATCTAATGTATATAAACTGACCATCTGCGGACTGCACGTGCTCCAATGTAGTTATACAATTCATTCGATCAGCATAATTTATTTATTGGTGCAGAAGACGGCAAGTTACATGTGCCAAGTTCAGTACATCAACATGTTGTTTAAAAGTATGTGTGACGTATTTCTATGGAACGTGTTATGCAAGTATCAATTATCCGCGGCACGTTGTTTGCGAATTCGTCGTTGGTTAAGTTGGTCAAAAACATGTCTTTTTGCACACACTGTATTTAGGTGAAAATACCTACCTTACGTAATATTTACTTAATAACCTTTTTTGTTATCTATCTATAGTCGTCTATATATATACATATATATAAATGAATGTTTGTCTGTACGTCTTTTATAGAATCGTATAATAATGCATGTTTTTAGGGCTCCTTAGCCAAATGGCAAAAAACGGAACCCTTATAGATTCGTCATGTCTGTATGTCTGTCTGTCTGTCTGTCCGTCCGTAGGTCACAGCCACTTTTTCCGAAACTATAAGAGCTGTACTGTTGAAACTTGGTAAGTAGATGTATTCGGTGAACCGCATTAAGATTTTTATACAAAAATAGAAAAAGAACTATAATTTTGGGGATCCCCAATTCCCCATACATAGCACTGAAACTCAAATTTTTGATGTGAAACATCTATAGCCGCACGTAAAACAGATTTCTGGCGTGGCGACGCATGCCGTGGTTTGTTTTTTTTTAGTTCCTATCACAATGTGTTCTTTTCGACTTCGACTTCGATTTCTATTTGGACTTCGACTTGACTTCGACTGCGACATATACTTCGACTTCGACTGCGACTTATACTTCGACTTCGACTGCGACTTATACTTCGACTTCGTCTTCGACTTCGACATGACTTCGACTTTGACTTCGACTGCGACTTATACTTCGACTTCGACTTTGACTTCGACTTCGACTTCGACATCGACTGCAACTTATACTTCGACTTCGACTTCGACATCGACTGCAACTTATACTTCGACTTCTACTTCGACTGCGACTTATACTTCGACTTCGACTTCGACTTCTGCATATTACTTTTACAAAATAATGTCGATGTTTCACATCTGCCAGGCATCCCGTGACGGCTCACATTTTTTTTTCTTTGTACCCATACATGTGGTGTGTCTATGGATAGGTCTTCAAAAATGGTATTGAAGTTTCTAATATCATTTTTTTCTAAACTGAATAGTTTGCGCGAGAGACACTTCCAAAGTGGTAAAATGAGTGTCCCCCCCCCCTGTAACTTCTTAAATAAGAGAATGATAAAACTGAAAAAAATATATGGTGTACATTACCATGCAAACTAACAACGAAAATTGCTTTGAACGAGATCTAGCAGGTATTTTTTTTAATACATCATAAATCGTAAACCGCAATTTGCTTCCTTTTAATCAACTGAAATACTTGCTGCTACGGAACCCTTCAAGGGCGAGTCCAACTCGCACGTGACCGTTTTTTTTTCATATCAGCGGGCGATAAACTAGTAAGTGGGTCACCTGATGGTTAGTGATCACCGCCACCCATGGGCACTCGCGACAGCCGAGGAGTTGCGGGTACGTTACCGGCCTTTAAGAGTCAGCAAACAAGTGTTACTGACCCTCCCCCCACCCCAATGAGCTCTGGCGACCTTACTCACACTCGGAAACACAACATTAAAATTATTTATGTTATTATTAAGGAATGTCTTCTGTAAGGGGAAGTACCTCACTTCCCCAGTCGGGCTGCTCTTTGACGATGAACGTTATGCCCCACCTCTCTTAAAAACAATGTATTGCGCATGAGCCCAAAAAGATTTCCGAGTAGTTACAACCAATCTTCGACAGATAGAGCCACTATCTTTCCAATGAATTTCATATATTGCCATAGGAAATGCCGCAGGGTACAGCTAGTTATAAAATAAAATAAATGATACTTAATCATATTGTAAATGTTCAACGTCCAACAGCTGCTTTTCTTAGCCTTTAAAACATAAACCCGTCTTTGCTGTTAATAATTATAATAAAATATTTGGGCCTTTTGCATTGACAGCATGTGGGATTTTGATTGGATGAATCGTTGTGCCGATAGTTGTTTATGCCAATGGCTTGATATCAAAAAGCCTGAGACTTACGTTAGGTGGCTGGGTCCAGAACCAGATTAAAAAAACAGAGCTTTTAGCCACGGCTCGCATTTTTAGGAGGTTCCTCTCTCTAGAGCCGTAACCTCCGGTAGCATGGGTCCTGTTCCTGACACCGGTTGCAGATCCTTTTTTTTATATTTTTAAATGTATATATTTATTTCATGTTTTAATGTATGAATTAAGAAAGAATATTAAATCAAGGAACAATAATAATATTAATAGTAATGTCCTCCCAGCCGAATTTCGGCTACGGCGGCCAGTCTCAACAGAGATTAGCCATCTGCGCGGGACATATTATAGTGCTCAAGTGTGTGCGCAAACACAGGAGCACTTTCTATTCCATCACTCTCATGATCCCATGGGACGCCTTGCGACACGATCGGAAAGACGTCAGGCACAGGACCGACGGCTTTACGTGCTCTCCGAGGGTATAATACCGCCAACCCCCAGGTTTTTCTTTTTACAGAAAAGTCCCAATATCACTTTTGGCCCGTCCCGGGATTTCAACCCTGGACCTCGTTATCTGCGGGTGAACACGCTACCGCTAGACCAACGAATTTTTCTCCGAAAAGGTCACACATATGATGTAAAAATTTTGTATCAAATAAATTATATTACCGTATTTGCTCATAGCCAGATGCTCTCACCGTTCCGTAAGTGATCGGCGAGGTTAAGCAACTAGGCTCGCGGTTAGTCCATAGATGGGTGACCACAAAAGTCTTTTCATTTTTGAGCGTCTCCGTGCTTCGGAGGGTGCGTTAAGCCGTCGGTTCCGGTTGTAATTAGATAACAGTCGTCAAGCCATGTCAGAGGCCTACTGGACTGCTTGAACAACTCTGTCACCAGGGTAACCACTGCCCATACGATAAGTAAGTAAGTTACTAATATTATAAATGCAAGAGTTTGTGATTATATTTGGATGTTTTTAAGAAGATAGAGAAGAAGAAAATGTTTTTATTGAACACATACACACACACATATTGAAATAAAGTTCGTACAAATCTTATATTTACTTACATACCTACTACCATAAAACTAAACATGATTAAGAAAAAAACAACATTAAAAAGAAACAAATAACAAGGAACAATTAAAATATAATGTGTTCAGTTGCTAGGCAGCTCAGCACACTGTTACAGCCAGAGTCCAACTGCAACGCTGATTTTCAGCTACCTACCATGGTGAGTTACAGAAGTGCAAATCAGTTTTTGCTTTGTATGAATATTTTTTTATGTACATTTTTAGTAATACAACTTATATATCCGTATAATACATAGGCTATAATTTATAAAGTTTAACGCGGTTAGTAGCTTTATAATAAATCAAATAAATGAGATACATACTAACTATTTTAACGGACGGACCTATTAAGACCATGAAGGCTTTTATCATTTTGACACGTAACGATGAGGCCTCATACTCCGCGTACAGTAAACAAAGAGATAATTGTTTTCGAATAATTACAGAACTAGTTTGTTTTCCAACAAATAACAAATGTAAGTAACAAGGAAAAATAAACCAATGCAATTAGCAATAGCTAAAGCCGGGGAAATTGCAATTAAAACCTGTATGTCAAACTGGTGATGTTATTTTCAATGCGCTACACAAAAGCAAGGTTGTTAGGATTCTTTTCGACTAAAGATGTGCTAAGTTACGACACTATGGATGTATTTAATTTCCACTAATCATTAGTGGAAAAGGATCCTAACAACCTTGTTTTTGTGTATTTTTTTTTATTTAAAACAGACAACGGGAATTTAATCCCTGTGTCGCGGGGTATTTTACAAACATATCATTATATGTTTGTAAAGTACCCCGCGACACAGGGATTAAATTCCCGTTGTCTTTTTTAAACTTCATATTGTGCCTTATGCCTACACTAAATTTATTTTATGTGCGGTGCTTCACACCATTGTTCTATAACATTTTTATTACAAACTTTATTTGTAAACTCCGCTTCTGCCTGTGACAATTGCACACATTCGCCTTATGCGTAATTAGTACTCCCGCTTCCTCATCACCATTACGCGGTCACAGACAGGAGAGGCTTTGTTCAAAAGGATGTTTTATTTACTGGACTTCAATTCCCAGGGTCCAAAGTTCGGACTACAAGGGTCCAAAGTTTGGCCTACATCGGACAAACATCGGACCTACCGGTACCTGGTTGGCGGTCACTGACACCGTCACCCTACAGACCAGCCTTATCCCAGTGGGTCATCCTCCGGCCTGGCAACCTCCTGGAACTCCGCGACATCACCGTCATCGTCGAATCCAGGAGAGTACTTGGGGCGCCTACCTTCATAGAACATAAATAATTGACGGGCTTATATAACCCATGACCATTAAGTTTTTTTTTTTTTAAATTCCGTCCATTGACGGACACAAATAACATCCAGACTCAGAACAACCATTTATGGGTCACACAAATGGTTGTCCGGCGCGGGACTGAAACTATCGACACGAAGCGGCGAGGTGAATGTCTAAGCCGCTGCGCCCTACGTGCAGTCAACCATATAACTTAGTATTATGAATACGGTTTCAACTAAGCTATATTTTTATATGGATTCACTGTTTCCGGCTTAGAAAGCATAACAGGGCCACCCCATGCCATCCCATGAGTGTCGCAAAAGGCTACTAAAGGATACACCAAATACTTGACCAGCAGTGTCAGTGTTTTATACTAGATACCACCTACGCGGCCACCGACTCACATGCCTAGCGCAGTTACGGTAAACCCCTTTTTTTTTTCGCGGTGCTATCTTGTCACATTGCCGTCGCTTGGGGAAGCGATGGGGGGCCTACATAAGGGCTCGACCCACTAAGATCACCGCGGTAGCCAGCCTCACAGTGCTTATAGTGGGGGCTCTGGGTACTCGTGAACGATCACACCAGTACCCCCGCCGTGCACTGCAGCCTCTGCGAGACTCTCACCCGGGGAGGGGAAGGGGCATGAATGCCTCTCCCCCTCCCCTGCAGGAACGAGCGTGTTTAGGCAACCTGAGCTAAAGCAGGTTTCCTCTTCCCGGGACCGCTTATACAAGACGCGTGGAGTTCCCCTCAACCAAACGCCAGAGGTCCCAGGGGTGGGGCCCAGCCGGGGAGAAGCCCTGCTCTCTCGAGCTGGGATTAGCTACTAGCGCAGGACAGCAAACCCCTAAAGTCAGAAATTGTAATGCATTCTCAGTAAATTTGGAAAGCACAAAGTTTCAACGTATCATGTACAACAATTTATAGTTTACTAGCGGCCCGGTACGTGCTTCGCTACGCTTTTAAGTATTAGTACAAATTGTTTGTATATGGGAGTATAGAAAGATGTTATATTTACAACATTACAACAATTTCAAGACTTTTTTAATTTTTCTCTACGTACAAACTTTCCCTGGACTTCCACGAATAATTCAAGACCAAAATTAGCCAAATCGGTAAAAGCGTTGTTGAGTTATAACATTACAACGAAAAGTGGCATTGATTTTTATATAGTTAATATAATAGATATTTTTATAGCAAAAGAAACCTGCAGCAGCATCATGACCTACCATCTCAACGTGGTTCATACATATTCACGAAAATTTGTGTTGTATCCCTAGGAAATACTCGACTCCAGCATCGGCGATACTACGGAAATAGATTACTATTTCTTTAACTACAGCATCGTCTCTTATATAAAATATAAATCGTACACTTCGATGATGTGAAAGACCTAATGCAAATGCTAAAGATCAAAAATCTTTAAATTTAAAGAGTGTAAAGTGAAAATTTTAGTGCAGTGAATATTTAAAAAAACTAGCTTGGCTACGGTGTTACTATATGTCATTTTATTTTTGTATCTTATAGGATTTATTTTGTATGTTTTAAAATTTAAACTGTCTACGCAAAATAACCCGAATCCTGAACACAATAATTCGTGTAATGTCGCGCTTGGGGAGGGAGACCTTATGCACCCTGTACAATACATGATAAATAAGTAATAATAAATAATAAATTCTTACTTTCTCAGTATATATGGTACATTGAGTTCTTACATTTATAAATTATATCACATTCATATACTACCAATGCTGGTAAAGAAATAATAAAAATATACTACATGCCAGTATTAATTATAAACATTTAAAAAAAACAAGATATACCACCACAAATTAAATAAATTGTAAAAAATGGTGACATTCATTGCGGAATATTAATTATCTTTAGTCTTCTTAGTCTTAAAAACGAATTACATAGCCCCACAAAACTGCTTACGCAGTTTATCTGTGAGATCATTGAGTCTATATTTCAATAATAATAATATAATATCAGGTAAATCTATAACCTAATACTTAATAGGTACCTACATTTTATATAGTATCTAATAAATATATCTTTACCTGACGTGGGAATATAAATGAACATTGTATTTCTGAAAAAATATAAAAATTACAAAAATACAATGTCATGATTTATAATTAATAATATTCTGCATTTAATGTCAACACTTTATATTTGTTATTAATAACCAAAAAAAATAACTACAAACGAAATATCAATCTTAAAATTTATAATTTAAAAATTAATTTACGGAATAAAAACATATTATGTCCAATAAACAAGCAAATATTTTGGTTTTGAATTTATTGAATGGTAACATTCTAAGGTCATTTGGCAATTCATTAAAATTTTTAATTGACATACAATGGACATTTCTCCCATACAACTTTAATCTTTGAGCATTTACAAGCAATTTACCATGATGTTTATTATTTAATCTTACGGAGACGTGTTGGTTTAATGGAAATCGATCTGGACTCTTTTTTATAAATAAGCAGATTTCGTATATATAAAACGATGGTTACTGTACCTGCCTAAAATTGCAGACATAGCACAAGCCGGGTGGCATCACGGGTGGTACAGTTCCCGGTATTACCTATGTTAGCACATAAGTAGCAACTTAAGTCGTAGGAAATAAGACTAATGTTGTCTTATTGGTTTTATATTTTATACTGTTCTTATATGTATATTTTATACGGCTTGAGGCCCCGTTCGCCTCTAATGTCTGGTAAAGCAGTAAAAGCCTGTTAAGGTAACTGAAAAATGTATATAAAAAACTTGAGAGGTATCATGGGACACCCGGATGGAACTAAGTTATTTCTTATTATTTATTAAGTACAAAAAACCTGTAAGTATACACTCAACAAAAATAATCGTCGCGATACCACACTGTTCAATGCGAAATAGAAATGAAAATATCTGGATTGCTTTCTATAAGAGAGAGAGAGAGAGAGAGAGACAGACAGAGAAACATGCGCACGCCGCACAGCTGCAAAAAGTGTTGTGACAACTTTTCGTAAGATTTTTTCCGTCTAGCCCCCTTTCACAACGCGCGATAAGGAACTTCGTTCCAAAATGTACATAATTATATAGGTAATACTTACGACTCATATTGTAATAAAGGTTAATAAATATCGAGCTCATTCATTATTCAAGATTCGAAGACCCACTTTACTTCCGTCCCAATTTTTACCGATCGACCTGGCTACCATTATAGTCGGGACTCGGCAACGCGGTACGGAAACGAGAGGTAAAACCATCAGAATTGGCGGGAAGTTGCTAGTACAGTCGACGATACGTCTGTTGAAACTTGAATTTATAAACATGTTTATTGAACTGAACATAAAGTCGGTTTTCGCTATGCAACTGTATATAATATAGCGATCTGCCGTTTAGTACGTCCGGCGCGACGTTCCATAGAGCACCCTATTTGGTAGGTACCTATTTGGCTTCATTGTTGTTGTTGATTTACATAAATGATTTATGAGCACCGGCTTTCTTTAGGAACCTGGGAACTGAGGGCGAGAACATTTTAATTGATGGCGAATGAACTCGCTTCCAAATACACCTGCTTATTTATAATATCGTGTTTCATATTTATTATAACTTCCAGTACATTGGTTTATTTTTAAAATTCTGTAACTTTTTTTGGTACGAAGTTCCTTATCGCGCGTTGTGAAAGGGGGCTAGACGGAAAAAAATCTTACGAAAAGTTGTCACGACACTTTTTGCAGCTGTGCGGCGTGCGCATGTTTCTCTGTCTGTCTCTCTCTCTCTCGCTCTCTTATAGAAAGCAAGCCAGATATTTTCATTTCTATTTCGCATTTAATTCGTTCCATCCGGGTGTCCCTTGACACCCCTCAAGTTTTTTTCTTTTTTCTTTTCTATATGCGTCCATTTGCAATCGGTGGGTAGACCATAAGCAAGTTTGTTGTGAGTATTTATGACTTTATAGTGGAGCAGCCATCGCTGCACCTCCCATTTACAGTATGTGGCCTCTTCTCATCCTTCCGACCACAGTTGACGTGTCCAAGAACTCAGCAATGAGTGGATTCGGACGTAGAAATAGGCGCACTAAGTGCTGTTTCTTGTATTGGCCGATTTCAGTTTCGATTGTTGGCTTGTGTACATAGTTAATGATTCTCTTCATTCTTTGTGAACCAAACAAATTACAAATTGCCCCCAGGATGTTATTCTGTGCCCGCTAGAGACAGTATGTTAGTTTTACTTGCCCCAAAGTTGTATAACTTAAGGCCCATAATTGAATGCGTAGCTATCTTGCTCGCGAATTGGGATCATTTATACAATATTGATTACAATATAAAATTATTTAGCCAGAACTAGCACTTTCGCAGAAAGAGCATCGGCCATTTGGTCATTCCAAAATATTCAAAATAAGTTTCCACTTTTATACTAGTACTAGCTGTGCCCGCGGTTTTACTCGCGTTAAACTTTATAAACTATCACAGCTCCTCCCCCGTAGGTGATAGCGTGATAATTAATAGCCTATATGTTGACCCGACCTCTGAGTAATATTCATGCAACATTTGAAGTAAATCCATGCAGTACTTTTTGAATTTAGCTCGAACATACATACAGACAAACAGAAAAAAATTCTAAACACTATATTTTTGGCTTCGATATCGATTGTAGATCACACGCCAAGTATCCTTTTAAAAAAATATTCAATGTACAGTTTTGACTTTCCTACGATTTTATTATATACTAGCTGTGCCCCGCGGTTTTACCCGCGGTAACTTTATAAATGACCACAGCTCCTCCCCCGTAGGTGATAGCGGGAAAATATGTAGCCTATATGTTGACCCGACCTCTTAGTAATATTCATGCAAAATTTGAAGTAAATCCATGCTGTACTTTTTGAGTTTAGCCCGGACATACATACAGACAATCAGACAAACAGACAAAAATTCTAAAAACTATATTTTTGTCTTCGATATCGATTGTAGATCACACGCCAAGTATCCTTTTAAAAAAATATTCAATGTACAGTTTTGACTTTCCTACGATTTTATTATATACATATATAGATATAGATGTTACCAAAAGAAATAGGTAAACTGTTATCCCATATTTTGTGGTAATTACAAAGAATATCTATAAGCTGTGTGGTGACGGCGACATATATCAGAATCAGAATATCATCACCCCATCTCATCCCGTGGGGGGCGTAGAAGTCGACCCGAGGGAATATCTACCAGAGGATGGGCAGCAGCTTCCTTCTGATGACTATGACCATCTTACTGCGATCGCCAACCCGCCTGCCAAGCGTGGCGATTATGGCATATCCCCCCCAAGACGATTCTTGAGGGAGGCTTGTCCAGCAGTGGACTTATTTGGCTGTAATGATGATGATGATGACTAAGAATATCAAAATATATTGGAACAGGTGTCCCTCCATTCGGTAACGGAAATTTCATAGAATTCCGTTTTGCAGAACATGTTTCATATAAAATTTGGTCTTTATATTTATATTTCGAATAGGTTTCAACAACTATCGACTTCAATGGAAAATATTTCACAGAAACACAATTCAGAGAACTTTGATTTTTTTAACTAGGTAAATGTTGAATTATTATGAAACGAGTGTTATTTGTTCCGTACTTCTTCCGTTGTATTTTATTACCAAGAAGATGTAAATAAACCAATCCTTCGTTTTATCTTTTTAGTAGGTACATTTACTTTGAAAACTAGGTAGGGTAAGAACTACAGCCCCGTCAGGCTAGGAACTACCAGACGACTGATAATCATACTAATACTATGCAGTTCGGAATAGTACGTATTTTAGATTAAATACACCCAGACGCAACAAATAATCGTGTTAATCACATATAGATTTTTCCTAAGGGATCAAACGACCACGACCTCTGGCAGTCAGGTCACCACCCATTAAACCAACAGGCCAGTCAAAAAGGCACTTTACTGCACTAGAAAACCAAACACATTATCTATACATATCATAAAATCGTAGGAAAGTCAAAACTGTACATAGAATATTTTTTTAAAGGATACTCCGAGCGTGATCTCCACCGATATCGAAGCCAAAAATATAGTTTTTAGATTTTTTGTCTGTTTTTCTATTTTTCTGTATGTATGTCCGGGCTAAACTCAAAAAGTACTGCATGGATTGGCTAAACTCAAAAAGTACTGCATGGATTTATATTACTAAGAGGTCTGGTCAACATATAGGCTACATATTATCACGCTATCACCTACGGGGGAGGAGCTGTGATAACTTATTAAGTTTAACGCGGGTAAAACCGCGGGGCAGGGCTAGTGTCAAAATATAAACAAATAGAATATCTATCTATCTCTATCGGCGGTCTTTTCTCTTTCAGACCAACGTTGGATTGACGGGGGAAAAATAGGTTAGAAAAGGTCGTGCGTTGTAAGTATTCTACGAGTGAAATGTACAGACGCCAGAACCTATCAAACTTCCCCAATCTGTCAAATTTCTTTTTTAGACTTTCAACTTAATCACAAAAGACTAAGGTTCACTTTCGATTGGGGAAATTTGATCATATCAGCTAAATTACGTCCACTGCTGGACAAATGATGCTGGGGGGAAAAGAGGGATACGGGTTATCACATATACATTTTTTTAATCCTTCAATAAATAACAAGTTACTAAGTTATTATTTTTAAATTTAGCAGTATTATATAAAAAATTAAAAATTGAAGACATCGAGCAGATGGTTAGCGCCACAGATATCTGTTAGCGCAGAAGGCTCTCAACCAGTAGCTTCTTGTAAGCCTCTAATACCTTAGGGCACCCTTATGGGGTTCGATCCACAGCTCAGGGGGCCGCTAAAGTAAAAATACGGAATTTCAAACGAGGGTGTGATCCCTTGCACGGTATCATTGATCACGTGTTAAGGGCCCAACGCCTAATTCAATTACTCATAATTCAATAGTGCATATATAATATAAAAAACTTGAGAGGTGTCAAGGGACACCCGGATGGAACGAAGTTATTTCTTATTATATAATATGTACATAAACCTGTCTACACTCAACAAAAATAATCGTCGCGACACCACGCTGTTCAATGCGAAATAGAAATGAAAATATCTGGCTTGCTTTCTATAAGAGAGAGAGAGAGAGAGACAGACAGAGAAAGATGCGCACGCCGCACAGCTGCAAAAAGTGTCGTGACAACTTTTCGTAAGATTTTTTTCCGTCTAGCCCCCTTGCACAACGCGCGATAAGGAATTCGTTCCAAAAATAAATTTATTAGTAATATTTCAGCAACATTGAGAGCATTCAAAAACAGAGCATTTCATTTTAATCGATATACAAAAACTTTGATTTATTATGATTTGGGATCAAATAAGTTATCATTAAATGAAATCGTTTATTACTTTCTTAATAGAAGATAGAGCTTGCACTAGTACAACTAATTCCTGTATAGCGGAGGACATACAAACATAACTTTCGGGCATAAAGCACACCCAGACTCAGGGCCGGAACACGTTTGCGGCGAGGTAGAAGCGATCGGAATCTAACCACCTCACCGTGTGTGTAAAACGATTTTTATAGCATTTTTACTAAATAATTATGTTTAAGAGGCACCAAAGAAATCGATATAGCCCGAAGAAAAAATCAAATTTAAGTGGCAGTTGGCAAGACACGACGGCTATTGGGGCAGAAAGCTGCTCGAGTGCCGACCACAAAAGGGGAAGACGCAGTCTGGGCGAGTCCCTTAGAAGATGGACCGATGATCTTGTGTGGTCACTGCAAGCCGCTGTTCGCGGAAAGCGCAGAATGAGTGTACTACGTGAGCTCGACAAATGGAATGTGCGATTAACGCTTATGCGACAAAACTATTTTGCTACTCACCATAGTTTGCATGTACGCTAGTGCGACCATGGAGCTATTACAAAGAGGAGACGTTGTAATTCGATTTTTCTATGAAACAACGCGTGACATTTTGCGGGGGGGAGAGGGTGTTAGATCCCGCCTACTTCTTTGTTTACATCTACCGGTCAATAGGTAAACTATTCGCATGTTTTGTCGACTATCATTAGTAGTAATGTAACTTTCTTACACTAGATGTCACACAGTGCAGGATGCAACAGGGCCGGACTCATAACTTCGTTCCAGGGAGTACTGTTTTTTTTTACTTTTGCGAACCATAATGATATTCTTTTTTTATTGACAGTGATATTATTATAAAATAAATGTTAGAATAAAAACGTCATTGATGAATGACGGTTGAAGATTATAGGATTTTGTTAATGACTTATTTTACAAAAATAGCGGCTGAGTCGGACTCGCCCATCAAGAGTTCCGACCTGCAAGTATTTGAGTTTATTGAATGAAAGATAAATTGCGGTTTAAGATTCATGACGTATAAAAAAACCTACTTACTAGATCTCGTTCCAACTAATTTTCGGTGGAAGTTGGCATGGAATTGTATATCATATATTTTTTTTAGATGTGGTAGGCTCTGTAAATTTTCTTTTTAACTGTAATATAAAGGATAAAACAATAATACAATACTGAACATGAAATTACTAATTTTCCCAAAAAACAAGTCTTCTTCTTCTTATCATGTCGATGGTAAAATTCAGATTTTATCTTGCCAAAATTGAGCAACGCTGATTGCCTTGGTTGAAGCGTCATACAAGTCCTGAAGGGAACAAGAGACTGGACAAGAAGGACAATCAGATAAATGTGCCATACTTTGGGGTGACACGCCGCACTCGCAGATATTTTGTGATGTGGGAATGTAACCCCATTTGCACATGTTTTCCTTGGATCTACCAACCTGGGTACGTAGTCTATTAAGAGTCCTCCAGGTTGGCCATGGCAAATTATATCCCGGAGGTAATTTTTCCCTTGGCGAGACAAACAGAGGAGGAGCAAATTTATCTCGCCATAAGGTTGCCCTTGCTTTTTGTGCATCGATCGTAGATGTGGTAGTGGCCAGGAAACTTCTACGACTTTTCAGTCGTTGGGGAGCTGGAGTATAATTATAAAGAGGGTGTTTTTTATCGGTCTCCTGCTTATACCTCTCAACACCACTAGCTACTTCCCTTCTAACAGCGGGGGGCGCGATTCCTGCCAGCGGATACAGTTTTTGAACTGGCGTGGGCTTAAGGCATCCTGTGATGATCCGGAAAGTCTCATTTAGAGCCACATCCACGATTTGGCAAAAAACAAGTGAAAATAGTAAATAAAAACTGCATACAAATAAATATTTTATTTTATTCCAATATAATTATGAATACAATTCGGAATATTAATAATAGTTAACGCTTAATTAAAACCTAAACTCAAAAAAATATCAAATTCAAAATTCGTGCCAGTGGGTAACGTTCCTAGAATACTGGCAGCATTGCCACTTTGAATAGCAATGTTCAGTTGTTGACCGAAATACAGGCCATCATTTCGGGAACGTGTCGTTTCTAGAACTACTAGTCGAGCTGCCGTTTCTCTATAGATGGTCGATGACTTATTATTAATATTCCGAATTGTTATTCATGTTATATTGGAAATAAAATTAAATATTTTATGGGTAAAAAAATGCATTGTTACGAACCGATATATCCAGTATTAAACAAGGTAAAGTTCCCTTCTTTAATTTTCTAAGGCCTTTTTTTGTTACTACGAAGTCTTCATCGTTAAAATGGCAAGAACAAATTTTTGTATATAGAGGGTGACCAGTCTTGTCTGTTAATTTTTGCTATCCATTTTTGTCTAAGGTTATCTTCAGATGGCAATCTATAACATACATAATTTTAAAATTTGACTAAATAAACTAGGTAGGCTTGAAGTACTTAATTTAAATTAAGTAAACAACGAGCATACTAATGAAGGGAAGTAGGTACTTTAATTAAATTACTGTACATAGAATATTTAATTTATAGGAGATTGTATTTTTTTTGTGCAGTGCATTCCATGTTTAAGTACTTTCTATTTATGATACAGCTGCGGGACATTAGGTAAAATAACTGGATCCTAATTACGGCCCTGTTTTTGTTATGTTCATATTTGTTCGATAGATGGCGGGTTTTTTTTTTAAATTATATTAAAAGCTACAAAAATGTATTTTGGCCATTAAAGGGGTTTTGCAAATGAATGTAAAACAAATTTCAGGACATATGATTATTAGATTATGATAGTACTGAGCTCTGCGTACCTAAATATTTTTTATTCCCATGACCCCAAGTATCGCCATCTAATGTCGTGTAGAATTATGTTTCGAAACGCCGACGTTAAGGGAATTTTCTAGAACTATTTTGATAAAAAATCGATTAAAATTACTTACAAATGAAATTTGATGCCATCCATAGCATTAGAACGTCTGTCCGAGTAGTTTTTACAAGATAAAACACAACACTTCATTATTTTTATCTTCTAGCGCAAATATAGCTGTAAATTGTGAACGTGACGTAGATGTGCACAGGACGAACGCCAACAATACATTGACTTAGGCCACGCCTACATGATGACGTTTGGACTCCGTTGAAAATCACAGTTCTCAGTTGCTTAGGCCGTCTCCTCTTTGTAATAGCTCCATGAGTGCGACACACTGAAGATCGACATCTCGCTAAACGAAGGAGTATGCATTGAATTTTCTTACAAAACAGACTACCTATACAAACTTGACCAGATTTATTAAAAAAAAAACTTCGTCTCTATACTTTGCATTCAATCGTTCAATGATTGCATAATGATTCGAAGATTAGCAGAGATTTTATTTAATCCGTGATGAGGAAGTGGCACTCTTCACTATTTTCACGTAATTACTCCGTCTTAAGCTAAAGACAATCGAAAATATTCTTAGAAAAATTAAAGGTCATAAAAATCCTTGTCCTTCGATTATAGATTAAAGCACGCTTATAAAAGTGTATGATATAGGTACTTATGAAAACCACTTGAGCTTTAGGGCACTCTGATTTGAAATTATTTTAAAAATCAATAATTGCAGAGTTTGGTGATAGGTTGTCAAATAAATAATTAATTATAACAAAAATATAATAATAACAATATTGCATTATCAATAATATTTTTTTTATATATTTTTTTTTATTTTAGACATTTATTTTCTCAATACATTACAAATATAATAAACAAGAATATGTTAGTGATAGTTTCTATCTTTAATTTAAGACCAAATTTTTGGTATTTTTATTTTAATATACTTAGTTGTTTTTAGGTTTTTGTTTTTTGATAATATTGGAAGTGTTGTATGCACCTGTCAAGGCAAATCACACAGAAATTGTAGGTATTTAAACATTAAAACAATGTTAAATTGCATTGTGAACTGTGTCATATAAAAAAAGTAAATAAACAGTACCTACTAAAGAAAAGCATTGAAGAAGATGATAATAATATATTAAAGGACAATGGTAATATAATTGAAGAAGTTAATAATAAAATTATTCCTTAAGAAACCGTACTTATATAAAATGGTCCGATATATTTTTTTTGTAAAATGATTAAAAAACAGTTATACGGAATTATTTTCAGAAGTTTTCATGGTCTTTCGATTAACTATTACTAGAACTTTTTTATTTTTGGTTCTACGACTAAAAGCTACTTAACAAAAAATAATTTTAAAAATTTTATTTGCAACAAAATATGTTAATTTTTGTTTTGAGAGACCTAATATTGATTGTTAGTTAAAGCATAAAACCGTTTGAATTCCTGTTTCCAAAATGGCGACCGCAGGACAAGAGTTTCATCCCCTCAAATTAGGATTTAACTAAGCTGCCCCCGACCCTTTGATATCTAAAAGAATAAAATTGCGTCCACAATGAAGTGAAAGCCGAGCCCAAAAAATTGAAACATTTCCATGGACCAAATAGCAAAAAGACTATAACAAACTCAATGGACTAGATACACATCGTGACACATCTTTCATATTTGACGTTAATATGACACATATGACAGTACTATTTCATGTCAGTGTTGCCAAGTCCGATTTATAAAGCGTATGTACTGAATTCAGAGTTCGTTTTTACACCAATAATTGGTATCAAAATCACGGTATTCGATTTTATAAATTGAAATAATCTTCCTTCATGAAAATATATTTAGTTGAAGTTTACAAGACAAGTATATTTTTTTTATATATATTTTACAATATGAAGGTTATAGGGTTTATTTTATAAGATTAGTTAGATTATTGTGTACTTACAACAAATTATATAAAAAGTGCTGAGTGTATGCGATAGCTGCTTCTCTGGGTCTAAAAAAGGAGTTTTGACTAGCTATACTATACTATGATGGTAGTAATTGTGACTACCTATACAGCCCCCAAACTCCCGAAACTACCTACAATCGATATCCAAAATAATTGACGCCACCAGAGCCGTTGACATGCCTAAAAATTACGAAGCTGAAGTCCAAGATGTCAACGATGGATCTAACGGATCCGAAGGATAGCTCTAAATACTGGAAATGTATAGCTTGTTGTGTAGCCGTGTGTAGGCTACACATCAAGCTATACATTTCCAGTAGGTATAGGCTGATCTCGCGTTGTATAGGATTTCCATACAATGACAGGTCAGCTTACATTGGAAATAATAATATATAGCTTGATATGTAGCCGCTTGTACGAAGGGATGGAGCCCTCGCGCCTAAGAAGCCATATTTATCTTTCCTGTTGGAGCCTGAGCATTCCGGGGCGAACTTGGACCTAGCCGAGTCACTTCCCGGAGTGCATATTGGCTCTGAAACACCGGACGAAACCTAACCACAACCTGGAGAATGAGACAAGGGAATTCATGGAGATCTACCCCCATCAGAATGTACCTCCATCTGTAATTAATTATATAGTATAGCATAATTAATTACAGATAGAGGTACATATTTAGATATGTGATTTGCATAATTATAAAAATTTATATCTCTTCTATCTATATATATTTTAACTAAATTACTACAAACACGTGTGTTCGTTATACGGCCACTTTTTACTTATTGTTAAACCTCTGTTTTGTTCTTGTTATTGTTTGATACTAAGTATTATTACAAGACAGTAAACGTGTACCTTATCAATTCACCCGTATTATTTCCTTGCTCCTGTGAACACGCTCGAAACATGTTTTGAATGTACAAGCCATTAGTTATTTTTTACGTTAAAAACCGTTTTTATTTTTAAATTTAATTTTTAGTAAAAAAACTATAACACATTTTTTTCAAATTCACGTAGACTTTAAAAAAGCGCTAGCAAATAGTCTGAACATGTTTGTAGTAATATAGTTATAGATAATTATTTCTAGTTGCAATTATAGATATTTAGGTACACGGATTTGATGAGTAATGATATTTAGCTACCTTGTATTAAGTTATTGTCAAAGAGATTATGTTTACGTTTCATTATCGAAGTTTATAGTAAGTATAAATTTATAAACTATATTTATATGTTTATAGTTTATACTAGATACTGTCTGAATTAAGTCATCTGTTTATATAAAGGTACGAATTCCATTATTCCATTATTATAACAGACCTTGTGTTTATAACGAAGGTCGCGCTATAATGCTACCACCGGATCCAAGGCGCACCAACTGAGAAGCTGGGTCTTCTAACAAACTCAGCGGGTTCATCTACTACCGGTTTCAACACGGCCCAGTTGAGACGGTCCGACGAAACATACTCCAGCGTGCATGAACACGGGATTTGGTCCACTTAAAGTAATTATTTAGTAGGCAAACACAATATCTGCTCGATCGGTTGTCTGAACGCATATTAATATAGATAGATTATATTTAGGAAACAAAAGAAAAACATCATTTTGAGACAGAGTCTACAATTTTAAATTTAGTATATGTTAGCAATCATATTTATGTTCAAATACCGAAACATTCTACAGATTCTAGTTGAATATAATTTTTTTATTTTTGTCCACTTATTTGATATTGGCATCTGGCAACCCTGTTTCTTTCTATCGCTGGCGATTACAAAACAATCCTAAAAACTGTATTACGTTATAAAAATAGGACCACAATACATTTTGTTCAGTACTATATCTCAAATAAGTTCAGTATATTAACTGGTTGTGGTATATTCATTGCGAATCTTTGACCCTCTGTTACCTTGCAATGATAATGAAAGACTTTTGCTGGTAATTTCATACATAAAAAGCGTTTTCATTCGGCTCACGATCATTCGCCGTCTTGAATTTAAATAGAGCGGTTCTCACTGGCGTTTGGCACCTCATTAAACAACAGCAGAAAATAAAAACATTTGACGAAATGGAATTTCCGAAGTCGTGTGATACTTTCGTTGTTATGCCACCTCTCACTAAAAACAACAAAGTTATATTTGGCAAGAACTCTGACCGGCCCCAGCTTGAAGTACAGGAAGTTATCCTTGTTAAAGGTGGAATAGCAGATGAAAAATTAAAGGTACACAATATTTTATTACTATTTTAAAGTGGTTAGTACTAGATAAATATAATTTAAATTAAATCTACATCAATCAATACATTTTATAATAAATATTATCATGTCTAATTTTTTTTTCTGGTCCGGTTTTTTTTTATTATTAAAATATAATAGTTACCAATTTAATTTTATTGCCATGGCTATTAAAACATTTAATAAATTAATGCCAGATTATATTATAGGTTTTATTTGTTTCAAAAATATTTAGTATATAGATTGCAATTAGATAATGATGTGAATATATGTGTGCGCGAGTATTTATTTATTTATACTGATAGTCTAACTGTCTATTAAAATATTATCTAGAATAACAATTAATACTTAATGTTTTTTTTTTTTTAACATTTTAGTGAATTTAATCCTTGTGTCGCGGGGTACTTTTACAAACATATAATAGACACAAATTACAACCAGACTCAGAACAACTATTTTTTTTTTGGTTAATTTTTTTATATTAATTATTACAGCAATCTGTCGCTATTGTAGGACATTAAGCTGTATGTCGGTCACTGCAATTGGCTTTTTAAGGAGTGAGACCTATGTCGCACCCTAATACTTAATATGTACATTTATATTAGCACATCTTGTGGTATTTTGCGTTTGAGTCTGCTCTTAGATGGTCATTATTCCGTCAATTTTTGGGTCAATTTGTTTGGGTGGATTACAATTCTGTCTTCATATGCCTTTGCATGTCTGGTTATTTAAATCCTTATGCAGCTGCTCGTTGGTAATGAACCATGAGACATTTGTTACAAACCTTAGCATTTAATGATGAAATCTTTGTATTATCTCTATGTTGGAATGAGATGCTGTTCCCCACAGTTGTATGCTGTAAGTCCACACTTGTTTTAGGATAGCCTACTATTGATGGGTCACACAAATAGTTGTCCAGCATGGGACTCCAACCCGCGACACGAAGCAGCGAGGCGACGGTCTAAGCTGCTGCGCCACATGTGCATTTTGAATTATGTTTGCAAAATTTTAACAAGATAATGTGAAAGGGCATTAATCAAATTATTCTTAGTCTTATCTATTCTGGCGAGTAGCTCTATATCTTCCCTCACTGTCTGCATCTAAGGAAAGCCAATGTAAAGCATTATGTCCTGTTTTGTGTCCGCAAACAATATACTGATATATGACTGGTGTTACTCCGTCTGTATGCCATTTATTGACAAAGGCCTCCTCCAACCTTTTCCATTCCTCTCTGTTTTTGGCAGTTCTTGTCCATAAACCTCCTGCTATGGCTTTAATATCATCCATCCATCTCCTGGATGGTCTACCTCTTTTCCTCTTCATATGACTTGTGAACCAATTTATTTTTGTTTTTGACCATTTATCTTTGCCTCTAACCATATGACCCGACCATCTCCACTTTAGCTTTTTTATTGTTGTTGTGACATGTGTTGTTTTTGTGTATTTCTTTATAGTATCCATTCTTGTTCTGTCAGATAGTCTTTTCCCCATCATACTTCTTTCCATGGAGTTTTGGCAAGTTTCCAGCTTTTTAATATTTGCTTTGGTGAGTGCCCAAGTTTGACAGCCATATGTGAGTACAGCGAGTATGCTGACATCAAAGAGTTTCCGTTTGATGCCTATACTGATACCACCATTCTTCATGACCTGCTTCAAGCTCCAAAACTGTTTCTAGGCATTTCTCACGCGCCTGTCTATCTCTTTTGTGGTCTGATCAACCAGAGCAACTACCTGGCCTACAATACTTGAATATAAAAAATATTTAAATAATATTGGAATGCTCTATTAACTGTATAATCAATATGTGAAAGATAGATTGTTAATAATAGAATCACACTTATATTATAAATGCGAAAGTTTGTGAGTGTGGGACTGTGTATGTTTGTTACTTCTTCACGTCTAAATGGCTGGAGCGATTTTAATATAATTTGGTATGGTGTTACTGACACCCTGGATTAACACATAGGCTATAATTTATGAAGTTTAACGCGGGTTAAACCGCGGGGCACAGCTAGTTCATAATAATGCCTAAATGCTAGACATCATAGACCGGGTTACAGATCAAACCAGGGTCTTAATGCTAACTGTATTTTAATAACATGATAGGATTATTTTTGTATTTGTGGGATATCCATAACAGGACATTTGTCAAGGTTTGCATATAGTTGACTCAATATTCAGATATACAAGGTCAGATTGCAGTCGCATCAGCATCTTGTAGCATCTTGCAACATGCTGAATTATGTAGTTTTGGAGTATCACTGATGCTATTTATAATATAATATCTGGGGACAATGTCACACAGATCATCCTAGCCCCAAACTAAGCAAAGCTTGTACTATGGGTACCAGGTGACGATATACATACTTATATAGATAGATAAATACTTATATACATAGAAAACATCCATGACTTAGAAACAAATATTCGTGCTCATCACACAAATATTTGCACTTACCGGGATTCGAACCCAGGACCACCAGCTTCGTGGGCAGGAGCACTACCAAATAGGCTATGGTGACCGTTTGATGACGGGCTGGATGGCATGTGGGAAGATATTTGCCTTTCAAGCTGCAGGTTGTGGGTTCGTCTGTAACATGTCTTTGTGTCCTGAGTCTGGGTGTAATTATCTTTGTATATAAGTATGTACTTTCAAATGAAAAGTAGTATATCAGTTATCTGGTTGCCATCATACAAGGTCTGCGTATTCTGGGATCAGATAGCCATGTGTGAATAATCTCCCAGGATATTTTTATTATGGTATTTGTGGTTTTGATGCTTCATATAGAGCAATATTGTAGCATAATTTGAACTTTTATAAAGTGATATAGTCTTTGAAACATTTTTCTGCGATGATACTACAAACATGTTCTGACTATTTACAAGCGCTTTTTAAAGTCTACGTGAGTAAAAACCCATTTTATTTTATTTTATAGCATGTAGTTATATCATCATATTATGTTCGATATGTACCAAGTCCAATGTAGGTACTAGTCTACGTTATCAAGAAACTACCTCGTTCCATTTCATAAAAGTATTGTATTAATTTAAATTATAATTAAATTGTTAATTATAATTCTACTACAATTTTCTTTATAAAAATGAAGTGAACCAAAATCTTTAGCGCATATGATAAGATCATTAAATAGAATGCATTTTTAATCAACAATTTTCATTTGTGAATTATGTGGATCGGTTTTCATTGAATTAGAAATAAGATCATTAAATAGAGTAATACATTTTTTCATTAAATATATTCGTTTAATATTTGAAACTGACTGTACGTGTGGCGCAGTGGTTATATCAGTCGCCTCGCCACTTCGTGTCCTGGGTTCGATTCCCGCGCACGTTATCTATTTGTGTTCTGAAGCTGTAATCTGAGGATGTAATTTGTGCCCGTCGATTGTATGTTTGTAAAGTACCCCGCGACACAAGAGATTCATGGCCGTGTGGGTTTTGTCCTTTAAAGAAGAAAAAGGGATTATCTCTATATTATGAAGATTTTCCATTTCATTGGAATTAGAATGTAATATATAATTATATATTACTAGCTGTGCCCCGCGGTTTTACCCGCGTTAAACTTTATAAAATATGGCCTTTGTGTTATCCTAACTATAAAAATTAGCCTATGTATCTTTCTCAAGGTCTAGACCATCTGTATACCAAATTTCATTCAAATCCGTTCAGTAGTTTTGGCGTGTTTGGTTTGGCGTAACAGACAGACAGACAGACAGAGTTACTCTCGCATTTATAATATTAGTTAGGATTAGGATTAGTTAGGATATAATTTTTGGAGAGCCGCTCATAGCCAGTTGTTTCTATCACTAATCCACACGTAGGAAGGTATGCGACGCATTTTTAAGCACCTCTGTGCTTTAAACGGAGACATTAAGTATGTCAGTCATGGTATAGCCTTTAATTTCCCTTTCTTTATCTTAAGAGCATTGGTTCCCCTGGTGTCAGAGTTTGTTCAAGCCGTCCAGAAAGCTTCTGACATGGCTTATCGACTGCTCTCTAATGACAACAACCGGACCCGACAGCTTAACGTGCTCTACAAAGCATAGAGACACTTAAATGAGGTCACCCATCTATAGGCTGACCGCGTACCTATATCACTTACGAACTGGTGAGTGATACTGACCTTTAGTGAACCGTTGTAAAGCCTTGTCAGAAAAAGGAAAGTAACCATTTCATTTTATTAGTGAAACAATATTCCATTGTATCTGTGATTTTGTATTTATTTAACCCAGATATACAAATAGGAGGACATAACCTCACACACATTTTTGATGTTCTTTGTAACAAGATGTAGCTAGCGGATAACCTATCCTTATATTGACCTTGCTTTTTCCTATGATGATGTGGTCCCGGCCGATTTCGGCCACGGCGACCGCTTCTTCTCCTACTGTAGCCGACGTTCGTGTGCTCGCATGTGACTTATGTAACCAATTTTATTTGAGATAATCCTCGCACATTGCGGGGCATGTGAGGACACCATTGTAGCAATTATTAATATAATATAATATTACTGACATTTTAATCTCAGTCATACTAAGTTTTTGGTATGCAACATATTTATCACAGTTCCATAGTATAATTTATTTGTTGCACTCCTGCTACTGTTTACTTTACTTTCAGTTCCTATCCATCCAAAGGTTGTCTGGAAGAGATCGCTTAAGGCGATAAGACCTCCCGTTGTACATTATGTTCTTTATATCCAATGTATTTTCTTTCCGTTTGAGTGTGTACAATATAACTATCAATCTATCTATCTATCTTTTTGTACACAGTGCACTTATATAACAATAGATGGAAGTTCAAGTCCTGTAAACACTGTGATATTGAGCAAGCCGGCCTGGATGTGGGGCGCTGAAATGGGTGCCAATGATAAGAACGTTGTCATTGGTAATGAAGCCGTGTGGACGAACAACAATGAAGGTGATGGCGATGCAAGGCAGAAACGTTTGCTGGGAATGGATTTGGTGCGGTAAGTGTCCCAAAATATTTTATTTATTTACCACCAACAGCTTCTTGCTGTGTGGTGACGGCGACAAATATCAGAGTCAGAATATCATCACCCCATCTCATCCCGTGGGGGGCGTAGAAGTCGACCCGAGGGAATATCTACCAGAGGATGGGCAGCAGCTTCCTTCTGATTACTATGACCATCTTACTGCGATCGCCAACCCGCCTGCCAAGCGTGGCGATTATGGCATATCCCCCCAAGACGATTCTTGAGGGAGAGTCCAGCAGTGGACTTATTTAGCTGTAATGATGAACAGCTTCTGCTTCATTTTCTAACTCCTTGTTTGTTTCTGATTAAATTCGTTGCGGGAACCAAGACAGTTAAGGCGATTCCCCGGGGCTTGGCCGAGCCTCACCGCTCAGTGTAATTTTATTAGTTGCAGTGATGGGTAAGAGGGAGGGTCTAGTCCCGAAAGCTTCTGTATATAAAATATCATCATCATCATAGCAGCAGAAAGACGTTCACTGCTGGACAAAGGCCTCCCCCAAAGATCTCCACAATTGCCGGTCTTGCGCTATTAGCATCCAGCAGTTTCCAGCGACCCGCACAAGATCATCGGTATCATTAAAACATCAAATAACAATTCATCATGTCAGCCAAATTACGTCCACTGCTGTAACAAAACCTCCCCAAAGAATGGCGATATGCCATAATCGCCAAGCTTGGCAGATGGATTGGCGATCGCAGTTTGGTGGTCATAGTTCGCAGAAAAACGTTCCTGCCCGTTCTCTGGTGATGAGATGGGGTATTGATATTCTTCGCCGTCTTCACACGGCGTAGCGATTGGTACCAAGCTATGGTCTTATACAGTTGCCAATAATATGTGAACCAACACTCACAAATGATAAACACAAACAAGTGATGAAAAACGAAGTGTAATAAAATTAAAGCGTTAATAAACTATATAAACAAAAATATAATTAATCGTAATTAAACTACTTAATCAATAAAATTAAAAAATAAATAACTCAACTAGTATCTAGTATATGAGATGTACTAACATAATACATTATTCGGTCGTGTGCTTTGCGTCTTCAAAATTTGGGGTTTAAAGATATTCATGGAGACGCTAGCTGTGCCTCCCGGTTTTACCAGCTTTAAACTTTAGCATAAATTATAGCCTATGTGAGAAGCCATTGTGTCAGCTAACTCCATACCAAATTTTATTAAAATCGCTCCTGCCGGTTAGACGTGAAGAAGTAACAAACATAGACACTGACAAATTTTCGGTTTTATAATATTAGTGTGATGGTATATGTCAACATATGGAGTGGACTTTATATAGGAATTCATCGCTTGACTGAGCCTATTGATGGATGAACATACTCCTATATTTGTCTTGGATGCTTTAGAATAACATAGAGCTATGTGTGTCGTATTAATAGCGTTCTGACCTTACCTTGCAACCCTGCACTTATAATATAAGAATAACTTCAATAGATTACATTACAATGCAACAAAGTATGAAAACAAAACTGTACTACGCAAGTGAATAGTAATGTTTCCGGTCTAGTATCATCTAGATCTTTAATACTTAAACGGTCCATAGATTTTAAAATAAATAAATAACATCCTGGGTCATCTGATCCCAAACTAAACAGAGCTTGTACTATGGAAATCAGTTAACATATACATACTTATATAGATAAATACACCCACACTCAGGACAAACAGACATGTTCATGTACACAAATATCTGTCCTGGGTGGGAATCGAACCCACTACCTTCGGCGTGAAAGGCAAGCATTTGCCAACCACGCCAACAGGCTAGTCAAAAAATAAAGATTTTATAATTATATGCAATCAAAACCATTCTAATACTTCTTTTAATCAAATCCACCAAGAAGAATAAGTTATTTCTCAAGTGGCGGAATACGTTAGTACCAGTGATATACAATATATATCAATGGTTATTACGTTTTATTCTGTGTCTAAAGAGAGGTAGGGCATAGCGTTCATTCGTTCAAAGAGCAGCCCGACTGAGGAAGTATCTCCACCTTACAGAAGACATTCCTTAATAATAACATTAATAACTTAATGTTGTGTTTCTGCGTGTGAGTAAGGTCGCAAGAGCTCATTGGGGTGGGAGTAAGGATCAGCAACACTTGTTTGCTGACTCTTAAAGGCCGCTAACGCACCCGCCGCCGCAGGCCGCCCATGGACACTCTGGTGTCGCGAGTGTCCATGGGCGGCGGTTATCACTTACTATCAGGTGACCCACTTGCTCGTTTGTCGCCCTCTGATATGAAAAAAAGTCCCCTGGACTGGAAGTGGGGAGCATACGACCGGTCCTTGTCCAGCAATGGCCATCTTTCGGCTGATATGATGATGATGATGATTAGTAGAGGTGTCTTCTCTTTAGGAATATAAAAAAGTTAATTCAATCAAATGCAGTAGTTGATTGAATTACCTTATTTTATAATAGCTGTGCCGTGCGGTTATACCCTCGATAAACTTTATAAATTATAGTGTATGTATTATTCGGATATATAAGTTTCATCAATATCCGTGCGGTAGTTTTTGCGTGAAAGAGTAACAAACATACTCACTCACAAACTAGCGCCTTTATAATACTAGCTGTGCCCCGCTGTTTTACCCGCGTTAAACTTAATTAATTGTAACTTATGTGTTAATCCAAGCTTTCAGCTAACTCCATACCAATTATTTTTATTAAATTTGCTTCAGCCGTTTAGACGTGAAGTAGTAAAAAACATACACACACTCACAAACTTTCGGCTTTACAATATTATTGTGATAAGTGTGATTTCTAAAGTATTTTTGTATCAACAAATTAATTCATGAAACCTTCTCCTGACCCTGTTTTTTTAACTGTATCATTGAATATCAAGATGTTTATATTAGGTCTTTACCTATGAAATTGCCGTTCTGCAGTACTGGCCATTTCAAATCAAAATAATTTTTGTTTGGCTAAGAATTCTAATTTCAAATTAATTTTATTTTAAAAACATGGATTCTTTTTTCCAAAAGTAGTCATTTCTTTATTGATTAGTGTTACATTTTCATCGCATTTCAATCTTTTTCGTCATCATGGATACGTTAAAAATTCGAGTAATTATGGAATATGAGTACCGTCGTGGCAGCAACGCGGCACAAGCGGCACGCAACATCAACGACGTTTACGGAGCTAACACTACAAACCAACGCACCACCTGTTATTGGTTTGCTCGCTTCCGTTCTGGAAATTTCGACCTGAAAAATGAACCTCGCGGTCGTCCGAAGACTTTGGTCGACAATGACGAATTAAAGGCGGTTGTGGAAGCTGATGATACACAATCTACGGCTGAATTAGCAGCAGCTTTCGACGTTAGCGTCAAAACAATATTGGTCCATTTGCGTCAAATTGGCAAGGTAAAAAAGCTTGACAAATGGGTGCCCCACGAACTCAATGATCGCCAGCGCGAAGTACGCGTCGAGACGTGCCTTGCACTGCTCAACAGACACACAAATGAAGGAATTTTGAACCGCATTGTTACCTGCGATGAAAAATGGATTCTGTTTGATAACCGCAAGCGCTCAGCAAGTTGGTTGGATCCTGGTTCAGCACCTAAACAATGCCCTAAACGAAAACTTACCCCTAGAAAAGTGATGGTCACTGTTTGGTGGTCTAGCGCCGGTGTGATTCATCACAGCTTCTTACCAAACGGGGTGAGCATTACTGCAGATGTGTACTGTGAAGAACTGAGCACAATGATGGAGAAGCTGGCGCATCTCCAACCAGCATTGGTCAATCGCTCGTCTCCGCTGCTCCTGCACGACAACGCGCGACCTCATACTGCACAGCAGACGGTCTCCAAGTTGCAAGAACTGGGGTTGGAAGCTCTCCGTCATCCGCCCTACTCACCAGACCTTGCGCCTACAGACTACTACTTTTTCCAGAATTTGGATAACTTCTTGGCGGGAAAAAAATTCAATACCCGAGAGGCAGTACAAAATGCCTTTGAAGAATTTGTTGCCTCCCGTCCAGCTGATTTCTTTAAGAAGGGCATCAATAAACTGCCACTGCGATGGCAAAGATGCATTGATTGCATGGGTGATTACTTCGATTAATACAAATAAAAAAATTCATGAAAAAAATTCGTTTAAATTTTTTCATACAAAACGGCAATTTCATAGGTAAAGACCTATTATTTAAGGCACGGCCATGGGACTCAGACATGAAAATATAAATTATGTAAACGTATTTAGTAGTCCTGCAAAATTGCATATAAAGCAAAACATTCGTCATCATGAATAATTGCTTACATACATGATAAGATACCCAATTGCCTATTCACCGCAGGAGGCTAGCCTCGTGACAGGCTTCATAAGATTCGTTTGACCACGTAACTTGGTACCTAGCGGAGTTAATAATAAACTTAACATAACATCCTACAATTTGAGTAATAGAGGCCTGTCTCATCGCTAATTATCCATATATCTACCACATTCACCGTAGCCTAGTTGGTAGTGCTCCTGCCTACGAAGCTGGTGGTCCTGGGTTCGAATCCCGGTAAGTACAAATATTTGTGTGATGAGCACGAACATTAATTTGTTTCTGAGTCATGGATGTTTTATATGTATTTAAGTATTTATCTATCTATATAAGTATGTATATCGTCGCCTGGTACCCATAGTACAAGCTTTGCTTAGTTTGGGGCTAGGATGATCTGTGTGACATTGTCCCCAGATATTATTATTATTTTGATGGACGGGTTGACGGCAGATAGTTGCCTTTCACGGCTTCGAGTCCCATCTAGGACAGATATTTCTGTGCTTGAACATGTCTATATGTCCTTGTTTTTGTAAAATTCGTCGCGGGATCAAAGACAATTAAAGCGTTTCCCCGGCTGAGCCTTCACCGCTCAGTGTTATTACATTGTGA